>JANBXA010000044.1:9512500-10112500 GCA_030556225.1 Cricetiscus sungorus
TTTGGGTGTGGAAGACCATCCTTGCTGAACTGACTAATCCTGCAAAGAATTGCCTGATAATAGGGGATTCCTGTTTTCCCCCTTGCCAATGTCATCAAGGGTTAGGCTGGTAATCAGCTAGAGTAGTAAAACTCAATACTCTAGACACAAGAATGAGGGATGCTGTCTTCCCTGACCTTAGATTTGCATCTGATTCCCACGGACACTTATTTGTACTGATAGTCCCCTGACAGCCACTCCAGAGGTGGACTCTAACCACAGGGCCAAGCCTATGCCCAGCCTCAGACACGGAGGTGGCATTGTTGCTGCCATTAATGTATTTTTGGTTTTGTGCTTGATAGGGTCTCTGTATGTAGTCCAGGCTAGCCTTGAACTCTCCATCCTCCTACTTCAGCATCTATAAAATTAAAACTATAGGTTTGCACCACCGTGCCCAGCTAAATGTTCCAGTTAAATCTCGATGCTTCTTCTCACCCCTCCCTTTCTCCTTGGGTATCTTTAGGTTAACAGATTCTCTCATGATGGGAAAAACAGCCTCCTAAGACCTTTGCAGGCAGCCTGCCTTCTCCAGCTGCATTCTTTGGAAACACCTCCCTCATAAAGCACCGTCATGAATGACTGAGCCATGCATCACCATCATTCCCACAGGGCAAAGGATTTTTCCTTAAGAAAATAATGATTAAGAAATAATGTTCAGCCAGGTGTTGGTGGCACATGCCTCTTTAATCCCAGCACTCTGGAGGCAGAGGCAGGCAGATCTCTGTAAGTTAGAAGCCAGCATGGTCTACAGAGCTAATTACAGGATAAGCTTCAAAGTAATACAGAGAAACCCTGTCTCAAAAAAAAAAAAAAACAAACAAACAAACAAAAAACGTAAAGAAAAAAGAAATCATGATTCGACCATAAACATCCACTGTTGACAACGTAGGGAATTCTGAAAAAGAATCAGAGGGTGACCCCGTAATCCCAGTGCCAGGTCTCTTTCCTAACTTCTGGCATTTTTTCTCCTCCACATTAAAAACCATCTTAAAGGGATTGTCCACACAGTCCTATCTATTAGAACTTATTTATTTCCTTCCTCTTCCTCCCTCTCCTCCCTTTCTCTCTTCCTTTCTTCTTTGCTTCCTCCCTCCCTTCTGGCAAAGGGTTAGGTTTCACTATATAGTCCAGGCTGACCTCAGATTCACAAAACTCCTGTCTCACTTTCCCAAGTGCTGCTATTACAGGCTTGCATGGCAGAGCAGCTATAATACCACACTTCTGAGAAGTATTTTCTGCTGTACTTCATTAGGGCAAAAACTAAGGCTTCCAGAAAAGACCCATGGTCTGTTCCAAAGCTGGTTGCCATGAAAAAGCTGTGAGGGACTGGGGTGATGGCTCAGCAGGTAAACTCCTGCCCCGATCACATGAGCCCTAGCAGCCAAGAAAAGGCCAGGCATAGAGGGGCAGCTTGTGATTCCATCACTGGGAGGCAGAGCCACAGGATCACTGAGAGATCCTGCCTCAAAGAAACAGAGTGGACTCTAGGGGTGTGGTGTGCACATCTTTAACCCCAGTATCCAGAAAGCAGAGGCAGGAGGATCTCTGTGGGGCCAGACTGGTCATATCCCAGGTCAGCCAGAGACCCTTTCTCAAAAAGCCAAAGCCTAGCTTGGAGAGCATTGACTGCTGGCCTGCACACACATGTGCTCACATAAATGAAGTTGTAGCATGTCCATCCTTGTCACAGAGATACCAAAGCCACAACAGCCAGCCCTGCAGTTGTCATGTCAGCGCAGGAACTGGGAAATCCATCCCAGGCTATTGCCTGTCAGTCATCCTCTCTGTGCAATGGGACACACTGCCCTCTGGGACACACTGCCCTCTACCCAAGCAAGTCTCTAGACTTCTAGAATATTCTAGAAATTGGATCCCTATCTTTTGTGCCAGGTGTACTCACAGAGCCTTCCTTACCATCACCCTGGACCCTGGTCACCAACCTCTGAACCAGACACACCTAGGGCTCATGGCTGACCACCATAAAAAGTTGCTGTGTTTCCTGTTCCTCGGTTTCTCCAGAGAGAGCATAAAACAATCCCCTTAAAGAGGAGTTCGCCCACACTCTCAGCATAGAGGTCTTATTTGGAACAAGGGTCTCTGCAGATACAAAGTAAGGAGCCAGAGATGAAACCACCCTGAGTGAGTGGACCACGGGTGCAATGAGGCCTCTTTTTTATAGAGAGGGGCACAGGGTCTTCCTGTGTAGCTTTAGAGCCTGCCCTGGAACTAGTTCTTGTAGACCAGGTTGGTCTCGAACTCATAGAGCTCTGCCTCCCACCGCCTGGCTGAACCTTGAAATTTTTATCAGTGTGTGTCTGTGGGGCATGGAAGAGGTGCACACCTATCTACCATACTGCATGTTTAGAAATCAGAGGACAACCTGCAGGGGTCAGTTGTCTCCTTCCACCATGTGAGTCCTGGGGATTGAACTCAAGTCCTCAGGTTTGGTGGCAAGCATCTTTATTTGCTGAGCTATTTCACTGGCCCCAGCCTTGAACCCTGTTGTTCCTGCGTCCACCTCCTGAGTGCTTCTGAGTGTTGTGAGTGCACACACACACACCATCATGTCCAGTGTTTGCATTTCTGGGGTCAGTCCCCAGGCCTCAGTCTGAGCCACACCTCAGCCAATGAGTCTCTGTTAGACAGGAAGTAGCAGCCATTGCAACAGGGAGGAGGAAATCCTAAGTGAGGGCTATATGCATGGCTCAATGGTCAAGCAGATTGGTACACTTCATTATCCATATATATCCACATACATACATACATACATACATACGTTTGAGATGGGGTGTCATTCTGGACTCGCAGTGATTCTCAACCTGTGGGTCACGACCTCTTTGGGGGTCACATATCAGATGTCATGCATATCAGAGGTTTGCATCATGATCCATAACAGCAGCAAAGTTATAGTATAGATGCAGCAATAAAATGATCTTATGGAGGTCAACACAACATGAGGAGCTGTATTAAAGGGGCATAGCATTAGGACGGTTGAGAACCACTGTGAAGGGAGCACAGTGTACCCCCACAATCTCAGACTTCTGGCTCCAGAAGGGACAATGTGGATGAGCTGTGACAGGAGCTCATCTGATCTGGCAAACAGGAACCTGCTTCACACTGTGTTGGAAGGATTAGAGGAACTGAGCAATGTCCTTGGCACAGTCATATTCCTCGTTTGGGCAGTCCTTTGTTCAACAGAGAGAGACAGTGTGTGCCAGGTGCTGGGCTATGGGGCAGGTTCTGGGTTGTAGGGCAGAGCGCTGGGCTGAGGGGCAGAGTGCCCAGATACAATTCCAGCAGAGAAAAGGAAGACACAGATGAGGGTGAGGTCCAAGGACAGTGTTAGGGGGCTTGTGCCACACAGTCGGGCCAGCAGGATGAGCCAGAACCAAGGGTAGGGAAGGTTCAGACATGGGAGAGGAGCTGGCATGAGCAAAAGTTAGCATGTGCTGAGGCCACGGCAGATGGATGTGGAGGAGGTCTAGGGAGGTCAGTGGGGATGAGGCCACATCACAGCATCACCAAGGTCCCTGAGGAGCTCCCCACTGCCTAGCACTGAGGCCATCTGACAGCAGTTGGGGAAGGATAGGACCAGGCAAGTGACCTTGAGAAACTGGTAATGGGATCCAGTCGAGGACAGCAGGGACAGAGGACAGGTTCCATCCCCAGGACCACATATACCAGCCATAATAGTACATGCCTGTAATTTTCAGCACTCAGAAGGTGGAGGCAGGAGGATCAGGAGTTCAAGGTCATCCTCAATTACACAGAGAAATGGAGGTCAGCCTGGGCTACATGTGAGCCTATCTCTGGGGAAGGGGGGGGGTGCTGACGTAAAGTCTGCTTAAATGAGTAGAAGAGCTTAGGACTCCTTCAAGCCGGGGGAGTTATCTATGTCTCA
This sequence comes from Cricetiscus sungorus, assembly GCA_030556225.1. Taxonomy (NCBI): domain Eukaryota; kingdom Metazoa; phylum Chordata; class Mammalia; order Rodentia; family Cricetidae; genus Cricetiscus; species Cricetiscus sungorus. Next base: position 9,516,441 of record JANBXA010000044.1, read on the forward strand.
GTTTCCCCATGCCTCCCTACCCACCAGCTTGAGAACAGCCCTTTCATTCGCCTGATGGGGGCAGCCATTTTTCTGGAAGTCTTCTATAGAAGGCTCAGCCATGGTTAATTGGAACTCTCTAGGTGCCCATCCTGGAGCAGCTGCAATCCCTTCTCAGGGTCAGCTGGGACTGGGGACTGGGGACCACAGCTCTCTGGGTCTCCAGCCTCCACTCCATCCTGAAATAGCTGAGGACCCTTCCTAGTCCTGCGAGGGTAACAGAAGTCCCTGGTCATTAGAAGCAGCTTGATTCAGGGATGGGGGTGCACAGGGCTCCAAGGCAGGCCCAGCCTACCCTGGCCAGGGTCCAGCCATCTGCTATCAGCCTGTGAATCCACCCTGTGAGCAGCCCAATTAGTATTCACACCAGGCCCACCAGCTCTAAGATCCCTTGTTCCACCCAGACAGCAGCCCGGGTGGCTAAGGCTCAGGGGATAGGATCTCAATAGAAAGTTGAGACTATTCTCACAAACAGTGAAGGCCTTGTGCTAGGGATCCTGGGTAGGGAGCTGCAACTATAGTATAGTACCCCAAGGCTAGACCAAATCTGGATGCAGGATGGAGCTGGGCATTAAGATCAGGCTGTCTAACTCCTCCTCCTCTCTCTCTCTCATCTCTGCCTGGCTCTCTCTATCATCCCCCAAAGTCCCCCATCCATTTTATGTGGGCATGGGTGAGAGAGAGTCCACCTGTTGCCTCTCAAACAGAAAGATTACCTCCCAGGCACACAGGAAGGCTCAAAGCATGGTCTTCATGCCCATCCCATGCCCAGTAAGGTTCTCTATCAAGGTTCTCCTTGACTTAGGCTGCCTGGAGATGACCCCACAGTCCTCAAATTGGGTCACCAACAACACAAAATGGCAAACTCATCTCAGGGTGCCCAGAGCAGGCTGCAGGATGAGGGTTGTCTCACACACACCAACCCCCTCATCCATTGCAGGGCCATATTTCATACCCTGGCGAGGTGGGGTGGGGGAGGGCTGGCTAACACATCTTAGAGCTTAGCTATGTCCTAAAATGGAGAGATTCTTCTTTCATCCATTTGTAGGTGGGAAGCGTCAACCTAGAGAGGCACAGAATGAAGCAGGAGTAGGTACTAGCAACGTGGAACTCTCAGAACAGTTGGTTACCCTGGAAAGGTTTGTATAGAGCCAAGGTCCTGGCCATGCCCAGCTTGGCAACTCCAGACTCCTGTAGGTTTGTGCAAACAGGCAGCAGCACAGGGGATGGGGGTGGGAGTGGGGGGTGGGGATGGAGGCTCCAGTGTGGGAAGACTGTTGGAAAGGAGTCCTGAGTGAAGCCAGGATCCTCGGAATGGAGGAACTTTATGAGCCAGCACCCTGGCAGTCCATGTGTCCTAGGCAGGACAGGATGATTCATGGGACATTCCCTTCAGAGCACCCAGCACCCAGGAAGACTCATTCAGGAGATCACAGGCACTGGCCTGGGAGCCTGTGTAACACCCTGGGCCTGGGGTTCCTTGGCTCTAGGTATCTGCAGGGTGGGCTCGCCACAATAGCCACATCCCTCACATAGATAGAAGAGCTGGGAGAGGCTACAAGAATGGAGATTCAGTATAAATATGGAGACCTCAGATACAGGGCACAGTACTGTCCTTAGATCCTGGAGAGGTGGCCTTGGGGACCCAAACCTCATCATATACTGTCTCACACTGTAGAAGCTGCGTGTCTCCCAGACACTCCTCTATGTACCCACAGGCCTATAATCAACGAGGAACATCTGGTCAACCTCCAGATGGTTTTTTCCTTGACTGCCCAGCCCACCTGACCTTATTCCTTTCAAGTCCCAGCCCATTGCACAGTATCCCTTATTCTCGCGAGAAAGCCCCATCTTGTCCCTGGAGCTTCCAAGCCTTCTAGCCACCTGGCTCGCCCCATCATGCCTTCACCAGCTCTGTCTGTCCCAGCCGCTTGCCCTCTCATTCCACATGCTACCTCTGTGGGTCGCTTCTGGCACCCCCATTCTAGGAAGATGGGCTTCTTAACTATAGTGAAAACCAATCTTGTTCGGGCTGCTGGCTGTCTCTTCTCTTTTCCAGACTCTTCATTGCTCCCAGACTCCAGGCCTTTGCCCAGGCTGTGCCTTCTACCTAGAGAACCACCCTTCTCCTCTCTGCCTCATTGACTTCCATCCAACATATACGCTTCAGACCCAGCAGCTGCCTCCTCCCGGAAGCCCTCCAGTCATGCACTCCCACAGATGAATAATTACCTGGGCAGAGACTATCTTTGGGCAGGAACGGCACATGAAGTGTGGAGACAGCAACCACAGGCCACCTTGGTATGGCCCCTCAGCATCTATTGATGCTCAGTCTGTAGTGCACATATCCCTGTCAGTCATCTATTTCCATCTCCATGCACACCCAGCAGCCATCACACAGAACACATGCACATGGACACAATTCCCTCTGTTGACATGCATGCACATGCATACACACACGATCGGACCATCTCTAATATGCACCACACCAGCACCCATGTGCCTACCCAAGCCCTCACTCACCCTACACATGCCACACACCGCCAGGAGTGCTCGTGTCACTTCAATGGGTGCCGGGAGCTGGGTAGTGCGAGCGGCTGCTGGCCGCCTCTGCCTGCCAGCATTTGCCAAGCAGTTTCCATGGCGACACATCTTGGCTCTGGCAGGAACTGATGTGTGTGGGGAAGAGGGTCCCATAGAGGGGGCGAGATGGGAGGTCTCTATGTCCTCCGCTCCTAGCACAAATCGGGGAGGGGATGTCCCACAAGTGGAGACATTCTCAAATTAGGCTTGCACCTCAAGAAGGGGATTCTGAGCTGCCTGGCACAGGAGCAGACATAGGTCATTCAGTCATTCAACAAACCTCCCAGCATAGCCACTCTCTGCAGATGGCTGGGGCCGCAATGTTGCCTATCATGTATGTTTACGAAGAATGCCAGGTCTGACACTCAGTGTCCCCAAAGCCCCTCAAGGCTCTGTCCCAGGGAGCTCAATTGATATCCCTCTGAGCAACGAGTCCTTTGTCCATCTTCTCTGACAACAGGGAGGGGATGCTGGTTACCCCTTGGAAAACCACACACTCAGCACCTCCTCACCCTTCCCTGAGTCACTACTTCAGCTCTGTTCGACTGGCTCCTCTCAGAAGTGGAGTCTTTGCCCATCTTCAGCCTGGGCTTGTCTCCTGGCTTAGTTTGGACAACAAAAGATGACAGTCAGAAGACTAATTTCCACACAAGCATGAGGACTTGAATTCAGACCCCCAACACCCACATAAAAAGCCAGATGGATCCGAGCAGTGGTGATGAATGCCTTTAGTCCCAGCACTTGGAAGGCAGGTGGATCTCTGTGGGTTCAAGGCCAGCCTGGTCTACAGAGTGAGTTCCAGGACAGCCAAGGCTATACAGAGAAACCCTGTCTTGAAAAACCAAAAGAAGAAAAAAGAAAATAAAAGAAGAAGAAGAAGCCAGATGGAGGAGTATGCCCCTATAATTCCCGAGCCAGGGATGCAGTGACAGGCACATCCCTGGAGCTTGCAAGCCTAGCCTAATTATAAGCTTCGGGTTCAGTTGAGAAACTCTATCGCAAAAGATAAGTGTGGGGGGTAGAGAACAGCTCAGAAGCTAAGTGGCATCCAGGGGACCTGAAATTCTAGCTCCAATACATGTGGCACTCACACACACACACACACACACACACACACACACACACACACACACACACACCTACACACATATAGAGGAAAAATGACATGTGACATTGTGCCAGGGCCCTGGAGGAACATCTACTCCTCTGCCTACTCCCTCCATTCTTGCTAATACAAGAGCAACCCACCTGCTGTCCTAGGGGGTGAGGGAACCCACAGGGCCTGTGTTATCACAATTGAAGGCATCTTGGACCAGCTAGCCCAGCCAACTCACCATCTGGCATGAGCCCAGCCAAGACGAACTATGCCTGATCCAGAGCAATAGGACTGTTTGGATGTTCCATCATAGTTTTAGAGCTAATAAAAAGCTGTGACAAGCTAAATACAGTGGTGTATGCCTTTAATTCCAGCACCGGGGAGGCAGAAGCAGGCAGACCTCTGTGAGTTCAAGGCCAGCCTGATCTACATAGTGAGTTCCAGCTATTTTGTCACAGCTGTGAGGCAACCAACCAATGCATGACCACTAGGGATTAGTTGTCACACAGCATTAGCTGAATGATTCACTCTAAGGGCCCAGCCAGTAGCCTCTCAGCCTCACACACTCAGTACATAAATTATCACCCTAAGAGCCTCTCAGGGATACTGAGAACCAGGCCTGATGTGGGTGCTGGGAACCAAACCCATGTCCTCTACAAGAGCAGCAAATGCTCTTAAACCCTGAGCCATCTCTACAACCTAAGAGTAAATTGTTTTGTTTTCTTTGGGGGGGGTATATTTTTTAATTTAAATTAGAAACAATCTTATTTTACATATCAATCCCAGATCCCTCTCCCTCCCATCTTCCCATGTCCCCCAATAAACCCCCATCCCATCCCCTTTCTGCTCCCCAGGGAGGGTGAGGATCATCAAAGTCTGTCACATCGTTTGGGGCAGGGCCTAGCTCCCCCCCACCCTGGGCTTTTTTAAGATTTATTTTTCTTTTATGTATATGAAATTGTCCCCTGACCTCATTATGCACAACACACACACACACACAATTTTAAAAATAAAGAGGTTGGCAGAATGAGGTCAGTGGGAAGCCAAGAGCAAGGTGGATGCAAAGAAATGAAAGCCACTGACTGGGGACATCAGTCCTAGCAGATGATGTTACATTGCGTTCTGGTTTGAATGCAGTCGAGTGTGTCCTCCAAACACTTGGTGCTATAAGCTTGGTCCCCATGTGATCCCAGCGCAGGGGTGACAGAGGCAGGAGGAGTTCACTAGCCAGCCAGTTTAGTTGAATTGGTGAACCCCAGGTTCAGTGAGAGGCCCTGTCTCAAAAAACAAGGTTGGAGAGCTAGATAGGTGGTCAGGGGCACTGGATGCTCTTCCAGGAGCCCCAAGTTCATGCCCAGCATCCACACCAACAGATCACAACCATCTGTGACTCCAGTTCCTTGGGATCCAGTGCCCTCTTCTTGCTTCTGTGGATACCAACCCAAAGTTGGAAGAGGAGGAAGGGGGGGAGAGAGAGAGGGAGGAAGACACTTGATGTCAACCAATGACCTTCACACACATACAGGTTCGAGGAGGGGAGGCCATCTGAAGTTGACCTATAGTGTGTACACACACACACACACACACACACACACACACACACACACACAGAGGGAGGCAGTAGCTAGATCAAAAATCTAGCCTTTTGATCATTCATATACTCCTTCTGAATGAAGCCATTCCCTCTTCCTCTGTTGGGAGCTGGACAATCCAAAGCTTTCTCAAAGCCCCAATGAAAGGACAAAAGGAACCTATCTCTGCATCTTTGCCCAGGGGCAGACTTGGCAAGGTCCAGTCTGGGGCTGCGGCCTGGGCCTTGAAGGAGTTAAGGTTTTGGATCCTGGGAACTTGGCTTTTCCCACTAAAGAGACTGAAGTTATCAGTCCCAAGGGTTCCATGTGCTCAGTCTTGGACACTCTTGAGATAATCTTGTTCTCCTCATGTGTTGCTTGGTTAGCCTCCTGCTGACCTCGTCCCACTTTCCCCACAAACAGTATAGAAGATGCTGTACTTTTGTTGTTGTTGTTTTGTTTTTTGTTTGTTTTTCCAGACAGGGCTTCTCTGTATTGCTTTGGAGCCTGTCCTGGAACTCACTCTGTAGACCAGGCTGGCTTCAAACTCACAGAGATCCGCCAGCCTCTGCCTCCTGAGTGCTGGGATTAAAGGCGTGTGCCACCAACACCTAGCGATGCTGTACTTCTTAATAAATATGTGTGACACAAGACACCCTGAGCCACCTGATCTATCTTTATCTCTGATCCCTGGCCCTTTCTCCTCAGGACCCAGTCACTGAAGAATGACAGGGTCCAGGTCACTTCTCTACCTCTACTCAACATGAAACAGCTAAGGTAGTCTCGGGCAGGCCTTGGGGCTATGCTATTTGGACCTTCCACCCACCAGAAGTGCTTCAGGAACCATTTACTTTATAAGTTGTGTAGACTTGGCTATTCTGCTATGACAACACAACAGGAATGAAGACCTAGGGGCCATGGAGGTGAAGGCACAGGTCAGACCTCCAGTTGTAGCCTGATATCTTAGGGTGAGATTTGCTCACTGGGTCTCAGTTAGGCCTCTCCAAGCCTGGTGTGCAGGTTGTTTTTATGTTAACCTGACATAAGCTAGAGTTTTTTGGAAGAGGGAACCTGAATTGAGAAAATGCCCCTGCCATACTGGTCTGTAAGCAAGCCCGTGGTACATTTTCTTGATTGGTGGTTGATGTGGAAGGGCCCAGCTTACTGTGGGCGGTGCCACCCCTGGGCTGATGGTCCCAGGTGCTTTAAGAAAGCAGGCCAAATAAGTCACGGAGTGCAAGCCAGTGTGCAGTACAGCCCCTGCATCAGCCCCTGCCTCTTGGTTCCTGCCCTGCTTGAGTTCCTGTCCTGACCTTAAGGATGGACTGTAATGTGGAAGTGTAAGCCAAATAAACCCATTCCTCCTCAAGTTCCAGACAAGGGAAGTGAGACTCAGCCAGGCTGAGTTAGCTGCCCAGTGGTAGGTAGGCACTAGCAGGTCTGGAAGGCACTGGGGTTGGGCTTCTCACTCATAGCCAGAAGCCTATAATGAGAGGACTGGATCCACAGGACTTTAATTACTGGTTAGAAGAATGGGTTGACACCATATCTCTGGCTCTGTAGTTGTGACATCCTGAACTGTCCAGAAGGCCATTCAAACCCTGCTCCCAGAATCACCAATCTGTGTAAAATGACTTTATAGCATGCGTGAGGCTTTCTGAATAAGAGTAAAGATGTCTTATCCCTCCCTCCAGGAAGAGTGCAATCAGAGACCTGATGTGAATACTAACACTATCAACATGACAGGCACCACAGTCACCTAGGGAACAAAACTCTAGCATGTCTGAGCAGGTTCTGTGTTGGTCAGTTGGGGTGGGAAGAGTCATCCTAAATGTAAATGACCCCATCCCATGGACTGTATTGAATAAAAAGGAGAAAGTGAGCTGAGCACCAGCATCTGTCTCTCTCTGCTTCCTGACTGCGGACACCATGGGACCAACCACCTCCTACTGTTGCCATGCCTCCCATACCCTGGAACTTGAGCCAAAAATGAACAATTCCTTCTTCAGGTCACCTTTTTCATCCCAAATCATGGAGGACCATCTTTTCAGAGTGTCTCTTCCCATGATCTCTACAAAGAAGGGGCATCTATACTGCAAATGATGCCGTAATGACACTGAGTAACTTATTTTGTGTTCCTGCATGGTTTGTCTTCTCAGGCACTGAGTCATTTGAGGATATGTGAAAGGGCCCCAGTGTCTCAGTTTCTGTTGCATCCAGGACAACCCAAGTACAGTGTCAAGGACATTTAATCACAAAGGAGCATTCTACCATCAGGAGACACTGCTACCAAGACACGACCAACATTTTCCTCAGTCACCTCCTATCTAACTCCTTGCCTACAGGGTGTCAGGGTGGGGCCACTGTGGTGGTCTGAATAAAAATGGCCCCTGTAGATTCATAGGGAGTGGCACTATTAGGAGGTGTGACCTTGTTGAAGGAAATGTGTCACTGGGGGTAGGCTTTAGGTTTCAGAAGCTCAAGCCAAACCCAGCATCACTCTCTCTTCCTGCCTGCTGATCCAGAAGTAGAACTCTCAGCTCCTTCTCCAGCACTATGTCTGCCTGCCTGCCACCATGCTTCGCACCATGATGATAATGGACTAAACTACTCTGAACTATAAGCCAGCCTGTTGGGAAATTTAAGAACTCTTCCCTTACAGCTCTCTTCCTCCCCACCCAGCTGTAGACCTCCCATGCTCTCAAGGTTGGTCAAACAAGGTTGTTCTCATAACTTTCCGGTGTGCAGTGCCCGTGCCTTGTCCCCAGGTGTGGGTGGTGCATGATTTCCTCCTATGCTTAGCCCATCCCCTGGCTTAGGTATATAAGTCCATTACTCTCTGTAATAAAGGGCAGCAGCTTCCTCTTCACTTCTCGTGGTGGTCTGTTAAGTGTTTCAATCCCGACACCCTCTGTCAGCTCGGTACTCTGGCTACACAGGTGTGGCCCCAGCCCAATTTCCTGTGTGAGAGTTGCTGTGGTCATGGTGTCGCTTCACAGCGATAGAAAGCCTGAGACAGCCACCACAGAGATTCTGCCTGGGACATCACCAATCTCAGAGATGGGGCATCAGTCAATCTTAACACTGTCCTGTGGTTCAGTTTCTGTCCCACCTTCAGAGGCCCTGTGCCATACCCACCAGGTGCCAGACTGCTCAGTGCCACCTGCTGGCCAAAGACAAACTGATCCTGGAAAGCAGGAGCTAGACATCTGCGCTTGGTTGTTCTGCAAACTTAGGAGAACTGGAATCAAGGTCACTGCAGATATATTTATTTTCTCTCCATCTCTTCCCTTCCCCTTCCTCCTGACTGCCATGTTATGAACTGCTCAGCCGCAGCACACTTTCCCTGGCAGAATGGATGGATGCCTCTGAAACCACGACTGAAAATAGACCTTTCTTCTCTTGTGTCATTTTGTTACTGTGACAAGAAACTGGCACTAACAATGATCTACAAAAATAATTAATTAAACAGCCCTATTTGTAACACCAAACCAATAAAGTACTTGGAAGGAAACTCTATGAAGGTGATAGCCCTGCCTAACAAAAACTCAACACATGAATGAAGGAGAGTAAGCCACAGAAATCTACATGACTACATCCCTGAGCTGAGGGGCTAGGGGCATTATGTCAAGATAACCATCCTACCCAAGGTAACCCACAAGTTCAATGGTGATTTCTACCAAAATCCCATTAGCATTTCCCATAGAAATGGGGGTGGGGGAGGAGAGAATCCTGAAGTTTCTATGGAACCACAGAAGTCCCAAATAGCAAAATGATTCTGTGAAAGTAAAAGAGGCATCACACTGCCAAAAGTCAGTCTACTAGAAAGCTGAGCAAAGGCTGGGAGCTGTAACCCAGTGGCTGGCAAGCCTGTCTGGTATGCACAAGGCCTGGGTTCCATCCCAGGTACTGCAAAAGCAGAGCATAGTGATGCGTGTCTGTCATGCCAGCAATCTCGAGCTGGAAGGAGGAGGAGGATCAACATTCAAGATCACCCTCATCTATGTAGAAGTTTTCGGGTAGCATGGGATATACAAAAGCAAATCTCAAAAACAGCACAAAGCAGATAAAACTAGAGAAACCATGGCAGTGTGCCGTATAAACACCCACAGACCAAAGGAAGACACACCCTCACCCATGGAGCCAGGTACCTTCCCACAGGGCACCAGATCTCACTTGGGGGAAAGGGTCTTCTTATGTGCAGCTATTTTGTCAATTTGACAACAGCCAGAGATATCTGGAACTTCAATGAGAAATTGCCTCCATCCGATTGGCCTATGGATCAGTCTGTGGGTGCATTTTCTTAATGATTAAGGTAAAGGTACTTGCCCACTGTGGGTGGTGTAATTCCTTGGCTGGTAGTCCTGGATACTCTAGAAAAGCAGGCTGAGGCAACAGCAAGCAGCACTCTCCCATGGCCTCTGCTTCAGTTCCTACCAACCTTGTGATGCTGTAAAGCTGTAAAGATGAAGTAAACCCTCTCCTCCACAAGCTGCTGTAAATGAGCATGACCCCTTTAGGGTCATGAGGTGTGGCCTTGTTGAAAGAAGTGGGTATGAGCTTTGAGTTTTTTTATTTTTTTTTAAAGATTTATTTACTACATATACTGTGTCCTACTTGTATATGCCTGCACACAGGAAGAGGGCACTGATTCCTATTATAAATGGCTGTGAGCCACCATGTGGTTGCTGGGAATTGAACTCAGAACCTCTGTAACAGCAGCCAATAATCTGAACCTCTGAGCCATCTCTCCAGCCCCCTGAGCTTTGGGGTTTTGAGAGCTCAAGTCAAGCCCATTACTCTCAGCTACCCCGCCAACACCATGTCTGCCTGTGTGCCACCATGCTTACCACCATGACGATGGACTAAACATCTGAAGTTCTAAGCCAGCCCCAATTAAACATTTTCCATCATAAAAGTGGCTGTGGTCATGGTATCTCGTCACAGCAATAGAAACCCTAAGACACTATGGAGAAGGTGCAGCTTCATTTGGGGTGGAGACCTCAGCATATCTGAGATGCCAGAGTTGTGGGATGCCCAGCAGGTGTGAGGACTGACCCGAGTCTCAAAGGCTCGCTGTGTGTGCTGTGGATGGCAGAGCCAGGAAGTGGAGCTCCACAAGCACTTTGGAGCCCAGAAGGTCATGAGTGAGCTCTAGATGTCAGCCACTCCGATTTTTACACTGCTGGATGTTGGTCTTGCTTTGACTGTAGCTGTGCCCTGGTTCTTCCCTCTTAAAATAAGTACATAGCTTCTTTTTTTCTTCTTTTCTTTTAAACAGGACCCACCCACAGCTGCAACTTTGAACAACTTAAAAATATTTGAACTTTTATTTATTTTTGGTTTCTCTGAGTAGTCTTGGGTGTCCTGGAAGTCACTTTGTAAGCTGGCTGATCTTGAACTCGGAGATCCACCTGTCTCTGCCTCCCAAGTGCTGGGATTAAAGGTGTGTGCCACCACAGCCTGGCTAGTATTTGAATTATTTAAAGATTATGGGACTTTTAAACCTCGGTCGTTGGATGGGGTAGAGAGAACTGAATGCCCATGTATAAAAGGACACCAGTGGCACTCTGTGAAATCATATACAAAATTAACTTGAAGGATTACAGACACCAATGCTACTTGTTCTGAGCAGAAAACAAGCTACTTCTTTAATAACACATCAAAAGGTAGGACTCTGCGGGGCTGGGGAGATGGCTCAGTGGATAAAGTGCTTGTCGTGCAAGCATGAGGACCTGAGTTCAAATGCCAGCACCCATGCAAGACCCAGGTGTGGTGACCCAGTATTATAATCCAGTGCTGGGGAGGAGGTGACAGGGCCCCTGGGGAGGAGGTGACAGGACCTCTGGAGCTCACGGGTAAGCCTCATCAGTGAGAACCAAGTCCCAGTGAGAGGCCTGTTCTTAAAAACAAGGAGGACAGCACCTGAGAAATGGCATCCAAGACTGACCTCTGCTCAAAATGTAAGAATTTTTGTTTTGACTTGATTTCTTCTTTTTTTGAGACAGGGTTGCTATCTAGTCCAATCTGGCCAGGAACTGTACATTCTCCTCCCCTGGCCTTTAAAACGCTGGAATCCCAACTGTGTTACCATACCCAGCTTAAAATGTGGGAACTTTGAGCCACTCTCTGGAGGGTCTCATGAGCAGGTGGCCTGGGCTGGAGTCTTTCTGCTGGCAAGGGATGGAGGATGGGAACACAGCCTCAGTAGCAGTCAGCTTCATTCTCCTCTAATATACCCACCGTGGCCAGCATGTCCTGCAGTAGGGACTGTGGGCTCTTCTCCACATGGTCGCTGCTCTTGGCCAGCTTGCCCTGCAGACCCTCCAGGTCAAGGGACTGAAGGATAGCTAGCATGGCCTCAGGCTCCAGGTGCCCCAGGGGCTGGCCCTGCTCACCATCCCGCCATCTCTGCAGAACAGCCTCCACGGAGTCAGAGTTGGGGCTGTCCCCTGCCTCCTGGGGGCCGCTGCAGGAAGCTGTCTTGTCCCTCAAGAAGAGGAGCAAGTCACAGGCCTTTTGGGCCACTGGTCGGTCACAGTCAAGCAAGGCACAAAAGGCAAACTCAAACAGTGGTAGACGGCAAAGAGTTCGCAAGAATTCTGGGTGTGGGCTGGGAGAGGTAGCCTCAGGCAGGCCCACTGTATAGGGACAGTGGGAGCTGGGCTGCCCCATTGCCTGGATGAGGAACACATGTGCCAGCTCCAAACCCTGCATTCGGACCTCCCAGTCCAGATCCCGGCTCACTGCCTGGAGCACAGTGGCCACAAACCACTCTGTGTCTCGAATCACATCAGCATGGCCATCCCTCAGCCACTCAGTAAAGACCCGTAAGACAGCCCTCCGAGGGAAGCCCTCTGAGTCCGTAGACAGGATATGCATGAGGTCCGTAAGTAGGCCCTGCAGGATGGAGAGTTCCAGAAAAGTCAGCATGATATTGTCAACTTGACAGCATCCAGAATCACCTGAGACAAACCTCTGGGAGTGGCAGTGATGGGAGTTTCTAGACAAGGCTAGAGGAGAGAATATGCTGGGATCCCAGACTGAGTAAGGAGAATGAGAGCTGAGCATCCATCTCTCTCTGCTTCCTGACTACAGATGCAAAGTAACCAGCAGCCACATGCTCCTACCACCATGACAGACTGTGCCCTGATATCCCCACCCTTCCTTAACCTGCTTTCATCAGGCATTCTGATACAGTAACAAGAAAAGCAACTAATACAGTTGATGAGCCAAGAAGGAGAGGACCTAGGAGACACAAGTCCACAGCCACCTGAGCTTGGGCCACGGGCTGCTCTGGCCCCTTCACACAATGTGTTCTGTATGCACTGCTCTTCAGCTTTGCCCTTGCCTATGATTCAGACGGGGTCACAGTGTCTAAGGTGGGGTGCAGGCTGCCCCCAGCTCCGTAACGTTCCCTCTGAACAGCCCTGCTCTCAGGAGCAGCTGTTACAGATCTGAATAGCTGCTTACCCACTCACTGGGCTGACGACAACAAATGGCTCCTACCTGCTGGGCCTGCCGGTTCTCAGAGCTGGTGGGGGCGGCCTGCAGACCCCGGCTAGAGAGCTGCCCAGCAGCGCCCACGGCACTTGCTCGTACATAACTCTCGGGGTCTTGGAGGAGCTGGCAGGCAAGCGTGGGCACTTCTGAGGAATGCAGTGCCTCTCTGAAGTCAGCCTGCCCTGGGGATCAAATGCCACAGAGCTGTGATCAAAGGCCACTCAGGCAGTCTGAGAGTCCCAGAGCCAGCAGGGACACATCAACACACATACACACTGCTGTCCCCAGGGTACTCACCTCCCCAGTGTCGGATAAGATGTGTCAGGAACTCCAGGGCTGAGTCCCTCACCTCCCAACACGGGCTGCACAGGCGCTTCTGTAGTATGGGGAATAGCTCTGTACCAGGAAGGGGTGGTCAGTGGCCTCTAAGGTCATACTCTGTCTTCCCTGAGGATTTCCTTGCCCAGCCCATAACTGACTCCACCCCAGCTCTCTAGCTCCATGCAGTTCTGCAAGGAGCCAAGGTTACCTCCGAGGAACAAGAGGGCATCAGGGCTGAGATCGGAGCAGTTGGGGTTCTTGTTTGAGTTCTGGAGCCATCTGAGTGTAGCCTGGAAGGCCTTTTTCAGAACCTAGAATGGGCAGGACAGGGTATTGGGTAGGAGTGGCAGGCTACCCACGTGGGTAGGGCTCTGTGGCCCCTACTGGAAGCATTCTTAAGCAAGAAGGTCCCCAGTCATACAGGGCCCCCAGAACCAATTTGCAGTACCGTGGGGCTGGACTCTGGGCTCTCGAGGGTCTTGAGGAGGGCTGCAAAGACCTCAAGCACCAACTCCAGGGGACCTGAAACAGACAAGAATGAAAGCATCAATCCGACTTCTATCCAGAGCCTGCCACACGTGGCAGGGAGCAAGGATTCCAAGCCTTAAGGAAGCACGGGTAAGATGCCTGAGTGCAGGGCCATATGAGAGCCTGGTAGGATCACAGAAGAAAGAAAAGAAAACTCAGGTTAAGAGAAAACACCACTCACTCGTGCCCTGAGACAGTATCCCCAAGAAGTCAAGGGCTGCTCGCTGGACACGAACACAGCCTCCCAGAGTCCCACAGAGACGACCTCCCACACTGGAGCTGGGGTCTGCCGAGCCATCACAGAGACGCAATATGGTCACTGTAGCTCTCAGGAGGGGCATCTGGGGCCAGGGACAGGGGCACTGGGGCTGCAAAAGAAGGATGAGTTAGTAGAGGCCTGGGGTCATATGATCCGATGGACACGGGCCAGGGCTGAACCTACCAGCATCTGTAGCTCCTCCAAATGAGCCAGGGTCTGGCAAAGGAGTCCCACACAGGCCGACTTAGATGACAAGAGAGCATCCACAGTCAGCAAGCTACCTGCAGTTCCATCCAGCAAGCCTGAGGCCAAGAACAACAGCATCCCTGTAGTGACCATCATCCATAGCAGGGGCCAGGTCCCAAGTTCAGGGCCAGGGCTTGTCAAGGATGCTGTCCACCTGCACTTAGTTAAGGGGTCTGGGTGGAACCAGGGCAACTTACTCTTCTTTGTCTAACGATGGAGGTTCCACCCTCCCTGCATACCTGGAGGTCCAGGGGCCTGAGTGGTAGCTTTCAGGATACAGGCCAAAGGCTGGAGGAGGACTCCAAAGGCCTGGGTTCTCAGTTCTTGGGGACTAGGGACACAGAACATGGTAAGGGTTACACTCTGGCCACAATCTGAACACAATTCCTCCCCTAACACAATTCTTCTGCAAGGACCAAGGGCAGTAGGCCAACCAAGGCCTACATGCTTGGCCCTGATGTCCTCAGAAGGGCTCAGGGTCCCCAGAAGGGCTGGTCACACTCCCTGATCAGAGTGACAGGCAATTTTCAGGCTCCTAGAGTAGTGCCCAAATATGCTCATGTTGTGCACAATGACCCAAAATGTCCTTTTTCACATTCTGTGATGGACCACCCAGTGAACTGAGCCGGTTCAGACACTCAGCACCCTTCCTCCCTGCATCCCACACTCAGCACACCCCCTGGAGTAGACACTATGGGGGCTCCCGAAGCCTGGCTCATCTATAGTAGATATCAGAGGACAGCTACAGAGAGCTCAGAAGTTAGCTTTAGCTTTGGGGGTACCACAAAACTTTAGTTTGAAATAGTTCTTTCATTTGCTCAGCATGGTGGAACATGTCTATAATCCAAGCTGAAAACTGAGGTGTGGCTCAGAGATAGAGCATATGCCTATAATATCCCAGTGAGGGGCTGGGGATATAGCTAGGTGGTAGAATACCTGCCTAGAATCCCCCAGTGAGGGGCTGGGGTGTGGCTCAGTGGTAGAGCACCTGCCTAGAATCCCCCAGTGAGGGGATGGGGTGTGGCTCAGTGGTAGAGCCCCTGCCTAGAATCCCGCAGTGAGGGGCTGGGGTATGGCTCAGCGGTAGAGTACTTGACTAGCATGTACGAAATACTGAGTTCCACACCAAGTACTGAGGAAGGGAAAGAGAAGGAAAGGAAGAAAGAGAGGGACAGAAGGAGGCAACTACTGCTTTAACATCTGCACATCGCACCTGGCTGCTCTGCTTTCCCACCTGGCCCATTCTTACATCTGGCTTCCCAGTTTCCAAAGTTTCCCAACCGTAAGTGTAACACTCAGCACCCCCAATCATACCAATGCTGAAGTTTCAGGGTCCCCAGGGCCAGAGGCCCAGCTTGTGCGGGACTCAGGCGGCTCAGAGTCTGGGCCAACATCTCCCACAGACCACAGGCTGCAAAATTCAACACAGGAGACCTACAGAAAGAAAAAACACTCCTCCGTCAGTGCCTAACTGGACAGTTGCAAACACGCCCACTCCTGAAGATACCATCCCCTAAGGTGACAGTATGAGGGTCCTCCCTGTGAAGCATCAGCTGCTCTGAGACTTCACGGGCAACTACCCTTCACCCTCAGCTCCCGAAGCCACCTGACCTGGCTACGCTGAGCAGGAGGTCCATGAGTGAGTGCACAGCTGGAATGGGGTCTCTCTCAAACAGGCAGGCAACAGGGGGACTCAGCCGCCCCCAGAGGACCCCTGTCCAGGGGCTATGGCAGCGTCCGAAGGTGGTGGTCAGTACATTCAAGGCCTGTGTGACCTGTGGGGTGGCTTTAGAATGCAAGGACTCTTCCATATGGTTCACAATCTTCTGGGCACAGACAGGCCAGGCAGTAGCTTCTGAGATGGGGGACCCTGAAGCCCCACCTTGCATGGCCAGAGCCAGGATGTGTACTAGGAGCTGGCTGGCTGCAGAGGCCACAAACAGGCTGGGGTCTCCTTGCAAGGAGAAGATAGTGTCCATAGCACCTGGAGTGGGCAGCGAAAGGTCAGCCTGAGTGAGGAAGCATGCAGAGAGTACCTTGCATCTGTCACATCCTTCCAGGACTCAGAGAGAGCACCTAGACTCCCCTCTGCTCACAAGCAAAGCCAACATGAGCCTCTAGCATGAGCCTCCAGCATGCTGGCTTTAAAGTTCTATTTTGTTTCAAGAACAAACTCATGACTGCCTGATGATACACTATTGTGGGAGCCACCCAGATCCTAGGAGTCAAAGATGACAATATCCCTGTAACCATGTGTGCTTATCTATCCTGACAACTCTAGACCACCACCACCCTTCCCCAGCTGAGAAGACTGGACTTAGGGAGGTTCTTCAGGGGCTCCCCAGAGATCCCACAGCACAGGCACTCAAGGCAAGAGTGGCCTGTCTGAATTGGGGCAGGGTATGGGCTACACTCACCACTGTCAGCTAGGAAGTGCAGGGCGCTGGGATGGTGTGCTAGGGAGCACAAGCCTTGGATCCAGCCACTCCGTACACTGGGCACGTTCCAGGATGCCCAGCTGAGGGCACCTGTCTCCCCAAAGAGCCCCAGCAACAACTCCCCCTGCTAAGAAGCAAAGAAAGCATCAGGAATGCAGAGGGAGAAGGCCTCTTTTGTTTGTCAGGACTGGTAGAGCCAGGCTTGAAAGTGCACACCTTTAATCCCAGAGGCAGAATTCTAGCTCAGTCAGGGACACATGGTGAGATTTTATGTCAAAAAAAAGAGGGGCTGGAGAGATGGCTCAGAGGTTAAGAGCACTAGCTGCTCTTCCAGAGGTCCTGAGTTCAATTCCTAGCAACCACATGATGGCTCACAACCATTTGTAATGAGATCTGGTGCCCTCTTCTGGCCTGCAGGGATACGTGCAGACAGAAACAATGTATAATAAATAAATAAATAAATCTTAAAAAAAAAAAAAAAAAAGTTAAAAACAAAAAACAAAAAAACAGAGATCTGGAGAGATGGCTCAGGGTTTAAGAGCACTGGCTGCTCTAGCAGAGAATCCAGGCTCAGCTCCTGGCACCTACATGCCCATCAGAAAGAGAAGCTCAGAATGTGGCAAGGATTACACAGCATCATCCCTTGTGAATGTTTCCAAGTAGGAACAATATGGGATGATGCTGGGGTTGAAATCCTGACCACTGGCCAGCCACAGGAGCAGGGCCAATCACTGACACCCAGGTACTAATGGCTCCTAATCCAGAGGGAAAGGATGCCCGCCCCTAAGAGGATAACACATGGACGACAAAGGCTCACCTGAAGGTACTGGAAACAGTCCTCTTGGCCTGCAAAGATCCCAACAAGGCGTAGAGCAAAGGAGAGGACCCTGGGGCTCACGTCCTGTGGCTTCAGTATATGGGACAGTAGCTCCATTAGGCAGGGGTGGTCCTGCAGCAGATGGAGGCTGGACTCTGTGGAGACAGGACATCCCAAGGCAGCAATGACCAGGGAGAGCCTCTCTAGAAGCGTCTCACATATCCCTAACCCTCAGGATTGAGCAGTCCCAAGAGGAGGGGTTTTAGAACTAATAGCGTCTAACCTATTAAGGAGACCACCCCAGAAAGCCAATGACTCAGCAGTAGATAAAAGATACAGACAAGAACCATAAAGACAACAAGAGCTGGGGCTGTAATTCCACATAGAGCACCTGCCTAGAATCCCTCAGTCAGGGGCTGGGGTGTGGCTCAGCAATAAAATACTTGTCTACCTCTATTATCATTGAAGGAAAAAAAAAATGGAAGAAAATTAAGAGTAATTGAGAGAAAGTGAGAGAAAAGAAATGAAATAAATAAGGAGCCATTAAAGACAACACTGCATAAAAAAATTGAATTTATAATCTCAGAGCAAGACTTTTACACACCTCTGAGAAACAATTACATGGACAGATTGTCAAACACAGCAGAAGTGAATGGTGAAGGCCAAGGTAATGAACAAGAGTGAAAACTGTTCATTCCAACACATAGAACACTCTTTTCCTGAGGCAGGGTCTCCTGTAACTTAAGTTAGCCTTGAATTCCTGCTCTTCCTGCCTCATGCTCTAAACGATGACATTATACGTATGTAGCACCATGCATTTTTTTTTTTCTTTTGGTGGGAGAGAGGGACTGAACATGTGGTATGACACAACTGTTAAAAACAAATGCTGCTGGATTAGTTCAATTTATATATTTTAAAAATTTTTTGACTCCAACATTTAAGTCCAAGGACAAGTTACTGGGAAAAAGAATTTCTATTTTTGTTTCCACAGAAAATAAAAAGCTGTGGATTCCTTCCAGACTAACATGGTTTGATCAAGCCAGACCCCCTGAAACAGCGCCCCAGGTGATCCAACATTCAAAACAACTTGGACAAAGCAGCCTTGCAGACTACAGCCAGGATTTCTGTCTTCTTAGGATCCCCCATGACAGCGCCCCCTACCAGCAGGAAGCAGTTTGGAAAGAATGACGCCCAAATTCCCAAATATTGTTTATAAATGTTTGTTTTCACTTAAGCAGGTTTAGTTATAAATGGTTAATGACCACAAGCAATCTTTTTAAAGGTAAAAGGGAAATTATGGTATAGATATAAATACTTTGTTTTGGAATGGATTTTCATTTATTGATACAATTTAAGGTCAATCTTGTGATATGTATATTTTTCCTCTTGTTTAGTATTATAGAGAGTTACCTAAAATAGTTAAAACTTAGAGTTAAGTTAATTAGGATTTCTAGATATTCAGAGATGTATTTGAGGTAAATAGGCATTCTTCAACTCCATTCAAAGACCTACAGAATATGGCATTTAAAATGGTTTATGGTTTTTCTTGACAGTGAGACATAACTGCTCCTGGCAAACACCACCTGCATCAGAAAGGAAGATGAACCTTGAAGAAACTCGTTATGAAGTTTGCTTTCAATATGGCAAGACTAGCCATTTGAGCAAGGTACTGCTCTTGTCTAGACCATTTGACTTTATGCTGTATAAACTGGACATGCAGGACCCACCGAAAAGTGACTGCTGAAACAAGATGGACATTGCTACAGGATTCCTGCTTCGTGGAAAAAGCAGACATTCTGTAGGACACAGAGAAAAGTGACTGACAAACTGCCAATACAGGCGGACAGTTTAAAGTCTCCTGCTTTGCTGAGGAGTCTGCCAGACACACTATGGCCTATGGGCTGAAGATGGAACATTACAGAAGAACTTCGGGTGACTGACCAGGCAGTGAGTTGTCTCTGTCATTTCTAGAGTTTATATATTATCCTTCTGTGGTCTTTGAAGGAGTTGAAGACAGATAGCTATGGTTATAGTTTTCCTTAGTTAGAATTAAAGATAAGTTACATATAGGACTTTAGACTCACAAAGATAGAATAGATGATATTTTCTTTAAGTCTTACAAAATTTTAATGGACTAAATATTGTTAACTGTGATTCTTATTTGGTAACTGTTATGTGATATATTTTGCTATGTTAAGGTTAAAACACTTCTTTTATTTTAGACAGAAAAGAGATGATGGGAGATGTTATTCTGTAAATATGTTTCTCATACTGGCTAATGAATAAGCCCTGTTGGCCAAGATAGGAGGGACTAGGAGACTAGGAGGAAAGAGGAAGCAGTAGGGAGGAGTCAGCATGGAGAGCCTGGAGAAAGCAGATGCGGGCCGCCGCTCTCCAATTAGATGACCACGTGGAAATACTTAGATAAGTAGAAATGGGTTAATCATTAAGACAGAGCTAGCCAATAAGAAACTATTAACTAGCCAACAGCCTTATATCAAATACAGTCTGGGGTGGGGGGGGGAAGGAACCTACACATAACAGTGGTAGGCAAATGCTTTCCCATGGATCTACTCCCCAGGGCCTTTTGTTGTTGTTGTCGTTTCGGGATAGTCTGTTTGTTTGGCTGTTCTTACAAAGTCTACCCCAGATTAGCCTTGAATTTGCCAGGCAGCTGATGCTGACCATGAGCTCCTGATCTTCCTGCCTTTGTGTCCCAAGTGCTTTGCCACATCTGGCCATCAGCCTCATCACTCTTGTTTTCAACAGCATCTTCCTGTGTTGCCTTGAATTTACCCAGACCATAAACTCATAACCCTTCTGCCTCAGCACCAAGTAGGTGGGCTAACAGGCCTGCACCAATAGGCACAGCTCCATCAGGTGAGACATTTTAAAAAGGGAGGGAAATTGGGGGTGAGGCGGGAGAAAGAACTGCCAACCAAAGGACACCTAGCTATGGGAGGAACAAGGACGTTACACAATGAGACTAGACACCCCTATGTTGACTAAAACCCACTAAACTGGTACACTTCATTTTCAATCATTTATTTTATTTTACATACAATTTCGAGATAGGGTGTCCTGCAGCCCAAGCTAGCCCTGAACTCACTATGTAGCCCAGGCTGGCCTCAAACTTGCAGCAACCCTCCTGCCTTAGCCTCGCAAATGTTGGGATTACAGATGTGAGTCATCATGCCCAGCTGAACGGGTAAATGTTAAATGGGTGGACTCTGTGGTGTGTAAATCATATTTCGATAAAGCTTGCAAGTTTAAAAATACTTGCAGGTCAGATGGGGTGGCACACACCTTTAAGCAGGGCCCTTGGGAGGCAGAGGTAGGCAGACCTCTCAGTACAAAGCTAGCTTGGTCTACATGGTGGCCTGGATTACACAGCTGAACCCTGCCTCCAAAGAAACAACAACAAATCAAACTTGTGAAAGGGGCTAGGGAGATGGTTCCACGGATAAGGCAGGCACTGCAAACATGAGGAACCTGAGTTCGAATTCCCAGCACTCACATAAAAGGCCAGGCATGTCTCTGCATGCCTCTAATTCTAGACTTGGGGGAGGGGTGGATAGGCAGATCCCAAGAACTTCCTGTCCAGTCAGCCTAGTTTCCTGTAACTTCAGGTTCAGTAACAGAACTTATCTCAAGGCAATAGGTGGAGAGTGATGGTAGAAGATGCCTAATATCCTGCTCTAATCTTCATATGTAGATCCTGGGTGTGCATACAAAACACACTCACACACACACACACACACACACACACACACACACACACACACACGCACGCACGCACGCACGCACACACACACACACACACACACACACACACACACACACACACACACACACACACGCACACAATCCTATAAAATTATTCACAAAAACTTGACTAAAAAGTACGCTTTGAGATCTGGGGAATGGTTCAGTAGGTAAAGCTTTCTGTGAGGGCCAGAGTTCAGATTCCCAGAACCTAAATGCTGGGCAGGCAGCACTCCAGAGACACAAATAGGGGATCCTCAGCTGTCCTGTTAGAACAGCCAAGCTGGCAAGCTCTGGATTCAGGTGAAAGAGAAAGGGAGGCCCTGCCTCAATATGTAACGTCAACCTCTGGCCTCCACATTCATGAGCAAACATGTGTACGTTATAAATATGCAAACACACACATATCACACATCAGCACCTTTAATCCCAGCACTTGAGAGGCAGAGGCAGGTAAATTTCTATGAGTCTGAGGTCAGCCTGGTCTACAGAGTTAGTTCCAGGACAGCCAGAGAAACCCTGTCTCAAAAAAACAAAACAAAACAAAACAAACAAACAAACCAGGTAAGACAAAATACACACAGAAAAGATAAAGGCTGGGGATGTAACTCCATTGGTAAAGTGATTGTAGGCCATGCAGGAAGCCCTGGCTCCATCCTCAGCATCCAATAAAAGCAGGGAGTGTTGGTTCACACCTATGATCCCAGCACTCAGCTGCAGACAGGAGGGCCAGAGGTTCCAGGTGATCCTTGGCTACAAAGTGAGTTTGAGAATAGCCTGGGCTACATTAGATCATGTCTCAAAAGGAAAGAAAAAGAACAGCAAACCAAGGAAGCAATGAAGGTAGATTTTAACAACAAGACAAGGATCAACCATGGCAGGAAAAACTTCAGGTGCCAGGGTACAAGGAAAGCCGGTACAGCGCTATTTATGATAACAAAAAAATTGGGAACATAAACAATGCAAGCGATTAAATAAATTAAGATCCACCCATACTGCAAAAATGTAATTCAGGCTGAACTATGTATCGCTGGCTGACCTTGAAGTTGAGGTCCACTTGCCTTGACTTCTGGATGACAACCCCTACCACATCCACCCAGAGATCTAGGTTCTTCAAAAGAAGCAAAATACAACAAAGATAGCTAAACAATATAGGTGTGCTCTCCACAAACACCTAGTATGAACTGAATAGCAGCAAGCCTGAAATGTGGATGGACTCCCATGGGACTTTTGTTCACTGCCCTAGCATCCCATCTTGACTCTCCCTCATCATCCAGAGAGCCTCAAGGAGGTGAGGCAAAGACACCAGATAGATGGACAGTTCTACACGCCATGTCCTTACCTGTCTCCATCACTGTTTTAAACCAATCCAGCAGTTTCTCCAAGCAGGTGTCATCTGCCACCAGCTGCCTGGAATCTGCCAGAACAGCACAGAGAGCTGGGAGGAGCCTGGAGCATTCTGGGTCCATGATCAGGACAGCAGTTCCTACTGAGGAAGCAATGGATCAGCCATGATCATAGCTGGCTTCAGACCCAGCCACTCTAGTCGAAGGCAGCCTTCAATGCCTCCTATGATGGGGGAGGGGCCCAGGAAACTTCATGTGGACCAGAATTCTGATCCCACAAAGATTGCCAGGGGAGCCTGGGCAATCAAGAGGACGGAGTCCTGGCATTTGCACTGTCAGTGAGTGAGGAAATGTTAATCAGATCCACAATGCCTTTGGTGTCAACTTAGGGGTTTGGTGCACGGGGTGGATGGAGATGCAACTGCCTACTGACCTATCTGCAAAGAGAACAGTCAGGGTAGCAGCCAAGAGTGCAGGGGACTTTTCATCCAGGCACTTGATCCTAGACTGTTCCCAACAGTCAAGAGAAACTTATGCATGAGACCCAGGAGTGCAAAGGAAGGTGTGTGTCACAGCCCAGGTCCGTAGAGGCTGCAAGTGACAACCCTGCGGCCTGCATTGGTAGGAGTCCACTCAAGACAGATACGCATCTTAGAGAGCAATGATACAGGTATCTGTCGGCCCAGCAGGGTCCGTCTGTCGTGCGTACTTCCCAAGTCCGGGTTAGAGGTGCGCTCTCCGCGTATCAAATTAACTAGGGTTCGAATCCCGCCTCCGCTCCCCTCCGCTAGGGAACTAGATCTTAGAGTATAGAATGCACCACCAGGCCCCAAGTACCCGGCCGGAGCTCGAAGCCTGGCTTACCCTGATGTAGACCCCGGGTCTGCGCGCGTCTTACCCGCCGAGGTTCCGGTGTCTGCTGCAGGCCCCGCCCGCGCCTCCGCAAATTCCGCTCCACGCCGGCTCAAGCCCCGCCCTCCCTAGGTTTTGCTTCCCCCCTCCCCCCGAGTTCATTGCACGCAGCCGCAGACCCCGCCCCACCATCTTCAAGTCCCACCCCGTCTCAGTTCGCAGCACGCAGCCGAGGCTCCACCCCCGACGCAAGTTCCTTCCCACGTGGTTACGGCTCCGCCCCTCAGTGCTGCTGATTCCGCCCTCTGCTTAAGTCTAGGGCCCCGCGTTAAGATAGTACCATGTAACAGGCACGGGAGAGAAAAAGCGGAACGGTGAGCTTAGAGACCGGTGATGACCCTGACCGCCTTTCGGATCACCTCTAAAGCTCAAAATCCTGCAAATGCACTTCAGCTGGCTACAGCTTGGGATTTTCACATTCACTCGGAACTACCACTCACACCCCCCCATGCTAAGTGGTGCATGCCCACGCAGGCAGTGGGCGGAGCGTCTCCAAGACGGGCTCGGTATGGGCGTGGTTATTCACAGGAAGGCGGAGCCTCGCTGCCCTCAGCCACGTGTCTAGGCATTTATGATCACTGGTCTTTGCTAGCTTTCATAACCCATGTTGCCAGTTGCAGTGAACGGCGCAGCCAAGCAGTTCGTGCGCAGGACCTCCGGTGCTCCTACAGCAACTAGCGCTAAACTCCAGGGACTAGAGGGTCAGGACCCTCCAGTGACCAGAGTCTGCCGTTCTGTGGCTCTACACCGCTTCAGCCCACTCGGCCAATGATAAAGATAAAAAGTAGGCAAGCCGGGGTAGAGAGATGGTTCAGTGCTTAAGAGTACCTTCTATTCTAACAGACGATCAGAGTTAGGTCCGCAGCCCCGAGGTCTCCCACACACAGTTGGCATACACCCACACAAACACAAAAATACCTCACAGGGCAGGGTGTGGAAGCCTTTAAGCTCAGCACAAACGTGCCTTTGTAAGTTTGGGGCTAGTCACGCCGCCTCAAAATAATTTTTTAAGAAAAAAATTCTTTTTCAAGTGGGTAAGAAAAAACAAGAGAAGCCTTGTCTTGAGGTTAATGTTGCATATCACCCAGCTCGGGGGGGGGGGGGAGGTGCTGTTTACTCAGAAACTGAATGCGGGCAGGGGAATAGTTCGACTAGTTAAGTGCTTGCTTCAGCCGGATCTGTCAGTCGCCAGACTATCTGATAGAGTGGGGTGGAAGAACAAGAAGAAAATAAAGCATGTTTACATACATTTGTAATCCCAGCACGGAGGTGGCAGAGACAGGATGATCCCGAACAAATGAAATACGGTGTTTGCACCTGTGAAGTGCTCCTCAACTGGCCTGGGTGGGAAAAGCCGCAGGATCCTCCCGGAGAGTTTGGAGGCTTTCGAGGGTGTAAAGCGATTGGTGCAGTCAGATGGGTAGTCCTGGTGTGGGCTGTCCTTTCCTTAAAGCGCCAGGCCCCGGTCTAACAATTAGGGAGTCACTTTCGCCCCAACATCTCAGATTATTTAGAGGGAAATAAACATTTAAATAGGTGCCTATCACTAACGACGGTGCCTTACGCCCTGTCCCCTGTGTCTACTCAGCATGGCAACCCTCGGAACCCCTGCCCACTGGACTACACAGTTGCAGCCACTGTCGGCCGAAACCCAACTCGAGCTCCTGAAATTGAAGCTGAAAGCGTGGCTCCGAGATAGACAGCCGCCCTTGCGTGCCCGAGGCCCTGGTTTCAACTCATGCATCACGAGAAACCGAAAACCCACAAGAGACAAGGTGCGGTTGCGCAGTACAATATCAGGAGAGTGCATGGCCCGCCCCGCGACCGAGCTCACTGCGCGCGCACACGATTAGCCGAGAACCAGAGGAATGTCCACATCCGGGGCCCTGTGGCCGCGGCACGGTTGCCATGGCAGCGGGGCTGCTGGCAGGCCTTCCACGTTAAGGGCCGATCTCGCATCGCCCAGGAGGCCGCGCAGCGCCGCCACTATGAGTCTGGGTACCGCGGATCTAGCCTCAGAGACGGTAAGGAGACCCGGGGCAACGGGAAGACAAGAGCACGGTGGCAGCCAGCTCCCGCAGGCCGATTGTTACCGCACAAGAGCCAGCCCCGGGCGTCGGCCGCCAACGTGCCCGCGCCCCAGCAGCTCCGGCCCGCGCTCGTGGAGGCCATTGCTTCCAAGAAGCCCCCGGGACTGCGCCCTCCCGCACGCGCTACGGGTCTGAGGCCGCAGCACACTGGTGACGAGTTCACCTCGTAAGTTTTGCTGCAGGCTGCACTCCAGTGACTCTTCAGAGTGATCCCACGCAAAGGAGAAGGCCTCCACTCCAATGGCCAACCCTGCACGGGTCAGAGAGGCGTCTCTAGAAGAAGCGTGCTGCCCTCGGTGTCCCGCTGCGGGGTGGACCCTCTGGCCCTCTGTGCGTGCTGGTACCAAATGAACTTTGTGCATTCCAGTGGGGCTATAGGATAAGCTATGGACTGATATTCCCAATCTCAAAGATAAGTAGGAAGACTATGGTACAGGTTTAGGGTCAGTGAGAACAATAAATGCATAGGCTACGAGGCAGGAAAGTGCCATATCCAAGGAACAGAAAGCAAGCCCTCCTCGATCATATTGAGAAGGAGATGGAAGGAAGTAGGCAGGAGCCTGGCCATGGACAGAAAGACTTGTAAAGGGTCCAAGGAACACCCGTGGGAGGTTCCACTCAGACTGAGGGATTGTGCTTCTGGTCAGCGTAGAGCAACTAGGATTTCCTACTTGTCCCTGCAGAGGAAGGCCCTACCTAGTTTGGGTGGTCAGTCGCTGTTTGCTTTGTGTGTGCTATTGGAGACTGAACCCCTCATGCAAGGCCAGAACACTACAGATGAGCATCCCCAACATGGACACTGGGGATTTCTAGGCAAGCTCTTCACTGCCAAGTCAGATCCCTAGCCCAGGCAAGTGCTCTACCACTGAGCCACGCCCCCAGCCCCTATTGTACTCTCCCACTGAACACTTCTCCAGACCTTGAAGAAGTTAAAACCTTCTTGTGTTTAATTACAAAGAAAATGCATTGAAATATCAGTGCCTTCGGTAAGTTATTCATAACCTGGACAATTAATATTTGTTGTATTTTTTATTTGCATCATTTCCCCTTAAGTTAGAACATCATATTTCGATGTTCTACAGAACATCATATTTGTTCTGTAACTTTTACCCTTAATGTTGTTGCTAGCGTTTTCCATATTTTTTTTAAAGTGGTCTGACTTTCTATGTAGCTCAGGCTGGCCTCAAATTCGGCATCCTTCTGCCTCAGTTTCCCAAATCCTTATTGGCACCACTCAGAGATGTTTTCCAAAATGTAACCTAGGAGTAGGGAGAAGGCTCCAGGGATAAAGTGCTGGCCTGCACCAGGACTGGAGTTCAGATCTCTGGAACCCACAGCAAAGCTCCATGGGTACAGCTGCTGTCTGAAACCCCGATGTTCAGGAAGTGGAGATGGGATCCCCTGGGCAAGCTGGCTAGCCACAATGAGCCACAGTTGTCAAGCTCTGGGTTCAGTAAGAGAGTTCGTGTCAAAGTGAAAAGGCGTGAAGGAAGACACAGTGTCTGTTTCAGAGGTGCACAAACACACAAACATGAACACACATACACAGATACATATGTACAACAAATAAAAATAAAGTATATTGGGAGGTGGGGACTGAAGAGATAGCTCAACAGTTTAGAGTAGTTGTTGCTCTTTCAGAGTACTGGGGTTCAGTTCCCAGTACCCATATCAGACAGTTCACAACTGTAAGTCCACCTCCAGGGGATCTGGCACCCTTTCTGGCATCCACAGGCACCTACGTACACATGTGCACACACACAGTGAGAGAGAGAGAGTTTAAATGTCTTTAAACAGGAAACATAGGTATGCATCACTGATCTCCTCTGCCAGGACATGGGCAGAGGAAGTCGCCATCCTTTAAGTGGAAGATGGGAGATGAAGGGAGAACAGTGAGAAATGGAATGCCTCTTTTGAGCTGAGAATGCTCTCAAAGGCACATAGTTGTCCTGAGAACCCACCATATCTCAGTGGATAGAGTCACTCAGCCGGACAGAACCTTTAATCCCCACCCCTCCACTCCCTCCTCTTTCTATGTGTGTTCATGAATGGAGGCCCGAGGGGTGTCACATGACATTCCTCAGACAGTATCTACACACACCCCTCTTTTGAGGGTCTCCATGCACTAAGTAAGGTGGGCTGGCTGGCCACTGAGCCCCAGAGATCCACCTGTCTCTACCCCCAGCAGTGGATTGAATTCGGGTCCTCGAGCTTGATCAGCACATACTTTTACAACCGAGGCATCCCCTTACTCCCTCCTGTACAGCCACAGTACACTGGCTGCTTCAGGATGCAGATGTCCCCAGCTTCCTGTGCTGTCCTGTGGGATATGCTGGGTTCTGCTGCGGCAGCGGGGACAGGCAGCTTTCAAATGGACTGGGAACCTGAGCAGGTGCCTTCTAATGACCCTGTTTGCATTTCTTCCAGGGAGATGACAGTCTGTCTGCAATTACCTTTGATTCGGACTTTGAGACGGTGAGTACAGGTCAGGATGACGGTCCCCACATGAGTGCTCCTTGGATGTGTGTGTGTAGAAGTCTCCCCAGGTGCTGGGAGACTCAGAGCACTGGTGCCCAGAGCTGCTTCTCTTGTAGAAGTTTCAGTATGGTAGTTGGATTTAAATAACTGAGATTATCATTTTTAAACTTTTTATTTTGTAGAAAATAGTTTTTATAAATTTATTTTTTTAAGATTTATTTATTATGCATACAGTATTCTGCCTGCACAACAGAAGAGGGCACCAGATCTCATTACAGATGGCTGTGAGCCATCATGTGATTGCTAGGAATTGAACTTAGGACCTCTGGAAGAGTGCTATTAACCTCTGAGCCATCTCTCCAGCCCTAGAAATCAATTTTAAGGGCTAGGAATGTAACTCAATGGTAGAGAACTTACTTAGCAGGCGTGAAGCCCTGAGTTCCATCCCTGCACAAACTGGGCACAGTGGTGCATGCCTGTAACCGTAGCACTTGGGAGGTGGTGGAGGCAAGGTGGGAGGGGGCGAGTTTAAAGTCATCTGGCCTGGACTATTTAAGCCTCAAACAATAGCAGCAAGAACAAAATAATAATAATGAAAACTGAGGTTATCATTTTAAAGTTAGTTTTAGAAATTGTAAAGGGCTCAAGAGATAGCTCCGTGACTAAAAGCACTTGCTGCTCTTTCAGAGTGCACAGATACAATTCCCCATACCCACATGGCGGCTCACACTGGATCCCCAGAGTGCTAGGAACTAGTCAAGAAAACACATGCCCTATCCTATAGCTGGTAAATTCTAGGCACACAGTCTACCACTGAGCCTCACCCCAGCCCCTCGCTGGGGGATTCTGGGCAGGCCCTCTACAGTGGAACTACACGTCTGGTGGCTCTGGGGATTGGCTAGCCTCTTGGGTTCTTCGTAAATTGTGCTGAATGGCAAAGGCAGCATGCTAAGTGCTCACTTAGGAACAAGCCAATGAAGTTGCCCTTAGTGTAGACTTGATTCCAGCTATACATGAGCTCTGAAGGGACCCAACACAAGAAGTCTCAACTGCATTTAGAAGCCTTATACGCCCGTTGCCCCCAAGGAGGGACCCCCGTGTTGTTGTGTGACAAAACCTTTCCTTGGGAGATGCAGCACACATCTACTCACCCCAGATAGGGATCCCACAACAGACCAAAGCACAGATACCACCGAAGTCCAACTTGGTGGAGGGGTTACTTAGAGGAGTATCAGTGAGGGGTGACTTGATAGGAGCAAAAATTTCACAAACACAGCATGGGTGACTGGGAACCTGGAGCACACTGAACAGCCAACAGGAAACTCAACAGGTTGGAGACTGTCCTTTCCAAGTGACTCCCAAGCAGCAGCTGGCCTTGTCTCGGAGTCTCAGAGTCTTCTTAGCAGCTTGCCTTGCCTGAGGATGACTCTCAGCTTTGACAGGAGGAGCCTAATGAACCTGGGACTTTCAGGGACTTTCCTAGAGCTGTTTTAAGTCGTTTACCTTCGTACTAAGGAGCATCCTGTGGGATGGAATGTTTCAATCTGGGAGGAAATTGTTATACTACGGGGGTCCACATCCAGGAGCTTTCCTGTATATCATAGGGATATGAGCCCAAGATATCAGCACAGAAGTGATCCTGATGCCACAGGCTGTGGAACGAGCCACCTGACAAGCCCCAAGCAGAGTCCAAGTCTCTCTGGGACATAGAGGACAGTGTTTCCACCAGAGGGGGAGCAAGGACACACCACATGCTGCTCCCTCACACAGAGCCTGAATGCTGCTTAGGAGAGCAGGTCTCTTACCACAGCCCTGCCCTAGAAGCAACCGAACCTTGTTCCCAACAGACTGCATGGGCTTCTGTTTGCCATGGAGACTGTTTTCCACAGAATCCTCTTTCTTGATGGGTTTCTCTTCCTAAATAGGGATCTGCCATGAACTTGCTTAGAAGAGATTCATCTTACCACACATGCTGTGGGCACACAGGTACTCAGCAGCATGCAGAGCAGGAACAATGACAGCATAGGAGAGAGACTGTTCATTTTTCTGGTTTTTCAAGGCAAGGAAGGTTTCTCTGCATATTCCTGACTGTCCTGGGACTCGCTCCATAGACCAGCCTTACCTTGAACGCAGAGATACACCTGCCTCTACCTCCTAAGTACTGGGATTAAAGGCATGCACCACCACACTCAGAGGGAATGACCTTTTTGACTCCTGTAAGCATGGAGTCTCCCAGACCTCCACGAGGTCAGCCCTGGCCAGGGTCTGTCAGGGCCTGTCTCACTTGTTCCCCACTGAGCATGGTGTAGTTTGCCAATGGTGCCCCTGAGGTCGCTCAGAAAGCCCAGCATGCTTCATGTTGCTCCTTCTTTCTTTCAGAAAACAAAAAGAAAAGGTTTCCACAAACCTCCTTCTACATCACCAAGTGAGTATGACCAGACACACTTGCTGTCCCTTCATCCCCACTCGACTCTGCAGTGTGCCAAGAATGGCCTTTCGCCTGTGTCCTGAAGAAAGTAAAGGATGTTGCTTTTCTGGTGTGGCTTGAGGAGGGGCTGGATAAGTAGCTCAGTGGTTAATAGCAGTTTCTGCTCTTCCAGAGGACCTAGGCTTGGTTCCCAGTGCCCTCTAACAACCATCTGTAACTGTAGCTCCAGGGAATCTAATGCCTTTGCCACCATGCCTTTCTGTACTCACCCACACACAGACACACAAACCTATGCACAATTTAAAATAATGAAAATACATCTTCAAAAAACAAAAGAAGAAGGTCTCTTGAACCCAGGGTTTCTAGTTTGGCCTGGCCTATCAGTATATAAGACCTCACCTCACAGTAAGTTGGTCAGTAAATTATCATACTTCTTGGTGTTTGCCAGCCCGTGTTCCTCCTGGAGCACCCTTTGCATGTTGTGTTTGACCAGTTTTTGCCTTTGTAAAGCGAGGGTGTTTGAAGGCCAGTGGTACCACAGCTCTAAACTGCATGCTACCTCCTCAGAGTCACCTTACTACTCCAAGCCCAGAAAAGTGACATCCTGGCGGTCTCTAAAGACAGCAGGGAGCATGCCTCTGACCAGCAGAATGTCCTTGACCCCACAGAAGCTGTGGCTGGGAACCTCGAAGCCTGGTAAGTGACTCTCCTATGGATGGGGTTCTGGCTTGAGACAAAGTGTGGGAACTTGACAATGGTTTGAGATAGCGTGTGTGAGCTGTGTGGTCTCAGTGAGCTTGTCTTTGACCTTCTCAGAGGCATTGAACATGTCACCGGCAGGCATAACTTTCCCAGTCCCACCTGAGGACACTGTCCCTTCTGGTCAAGGTTGTCTCACACCTGTGGTAGGGTGTGATGGAGCCAGTTCCTACCAGCTTGCAGGAGACAACTTAAGGTTTCTGGGAGCTGATCTTAGTCTCACTGGAAGCCTGAAGTGGGAGTGTTTACACCAGGGGAATGGGCACATGTGACAGATACAGGTCCCTTGGGTTGATCTCCATGAGCTGCTTGTTAGGCATTTATCAGTGCATCCCCATCTCCCGGCACCCTCCTCCCTGGAGCTTGATGGGAGGTAGAGCTTCGAAGACCATGTGCTTGCACCTGTCCTGTTAAACCCATGCACATTCAAACCAGGAAGTGTGACCCAACCCCTGAGCTCCACGCTTACCTTGGAGCATGCGTGGACCCACCCCCACAGTGGCACTCCCAACCACCTGACAGAAGCCGTGAGAGTGAAGAGAGCAGACCTCAGGCGTTCTGGCAGCCATGGTGAGCATGTTCCTGGGGACAAGGCCAGGAGAGCAAAAAGGAAAGCCTCTAGCAATTGAGGTGTGAGTTTTTTTTTTTTTTTTCTTTTTGCACGAAGCTCCATCTGAAGGACATTCTAGAATATTCTGAGGGAGAGTGATTCATGAAGAGTCTCATAGCCAACCTGTCATGTCACCCCCTCTTGAATAGAATTACGTTAAATTCCTTACGAATGGGTCGGCTGTGTATGTGCAGTGGCGTGCATGTGGAGGTCAGAGGACAATTTGTGACGTCATTTCTCTCATGCTATATGGGATGGAAGTCTGGTTTTCAGGCTTGGCAGCCAGTGCTGTTACCTGCCAGGCCACCTTGCTGGTTCCTTGTTTGTTCCTTACTAGTGTTTGCCCATGGGGCCTATTGGCCTCTCTGGGCCTTAGTAGAGAGGAACAGCTCTCCAGTGTGGTGACAGCTGGCTCCATGTCCCTCTGAACCAAATCTACTGATTAAGGTTACAGTTTAGGCTTATTTGGATATTTTGGATTTATAACCAGTTAAGTGTCATTAAGACCTACTAAGACCTACATACCTGGAGGGATGGCTTAGTGGGTAAGAACATTTGCTGTACAAACAGGGACCTGAGTTCAGATATCAGCACCTATGCAAAAAGCCTGGTATTATCCCAGTAACCCAGCACTGTGGTGGGCAGAGACAGGAAGACACCAGGGCTTGCTGCCTGCCAACCTACAACCACGGTCAGTGAGGGGATAAGGCAAAAAGCCATAGAGCAGACTCCCAATGTCCTCTTCTGACCTCCCCATAAACACAGGCTCGCAACACACATAGATGTACACATGTACACACACACACACACACACACACATTCACATGTATACACACACACAGGCACTCACACCCTCAGTCAGCCAGGCTGGTGTGTACTCCTTTGTCTGCCCAGCACCGAAAAGGCTGAGGCAGGACCTCTTGAACTCCAGGCAATCTAGACTATCAAGTGAGACTCCTCTATCTCAGCAAAAAAGTGTAGTTTTAACCTTCAAGGTTCCCTTCAGACATAACCAGGAGACCTTTCTACTGTCCCACGATGTCCTAAGAGGCGTGTGTTTTCCTTCAGGTCACGTCTCTGGGACTTCTGTCTACAGAGAGAAAGAGGACATGTATGACGAGATCATCGAATTGAAGAAGGTAGGGTCTATTCTGCTCCTTTCTGATTGGCAGTGATAGGCTTTCTCTAACTGACTGAAAGTCAGTGTCATTCTGAGACTTGAATGTCAGTCACGTGGAGTCGGTGTCCTGCCACCACCAAAGCAGCAGACTGCAGAAGAGGTAGTGGGCTTGCCAGCATGCAGGTGTAGGCCAGTCATCCCAGCTCTGAGGAGGCAGGAGAGTAAAGTGTTCAAAGCCAGCTGAGCAACATAGTGAATTCAAGGATAACCAGGGATATATGAGACCCTGTCTCCAAAATGCAAACATGCTAGTTGTGCAGCAGCAAAAGGGCCCCCTGAAAAGGACTTATACCCCCTTGGGTGAACATTCCCAACTGAGCCTCAGTTAACATAGGAGGCTGTGTAGAGAGGTTCCCGCTCTGCCTGGGAAACTACTAAGAGGATGTGGAGAGCCCCCAACAATAAATAATTATTACAAGTGGTACCTTGTAACAGTGGGGGCTATGTTTTTGGGTAGAAATAGACCTTTGGGAAAATGACCCTGACTATTCAGACTTATCCTTGTAAGGTTTTGGAGCTCAGCCTGAAGGGAGTTGGAAATATAGTAATAGAGTACTTTCTAGAATGTGTATGACACAGTGTTCCATCATGGAAGATCAGAGTGCTGTGTAGAATCAATCCCCCAGCAAGGCCCTCAAGGTGTGGCTCAGTGGTAGAGCACCTGCCTAGAATCCCCCAGTGAGGGGTGGGAGTGTGGCTCAGTGGTAGGGTTCTTGCCTAGAATCCCCCAGTGAGGGGCGGGAGTGTGGCTCAGTGATAGGGTGCTTGCCTAGAGTCTATTAGTGAAGGATTTGTGGGTGTGGCTTAACAGTTGAGTGCCAGCCAAATACACATAAGGTCCTAGGTTCAATCTCAGAACTGCAAAAAATAAAATACAAGAGTTGTTTACAGGATCTGTTTCCCCATGGCCTGCCAAAGCTTGGTTAAAAAAAAAAACCCATCCATAGGGGGATGTTGGGGACATCTCTCCTCAGACACAGCTGAGGGCTAGTATTCCTTCATTATTATTTTTCTTAATGGTGTGTGTGTGTGTGTGTGTGTGTGTGTGTGTGTGTGTGTGGCGCGCGCGCAGTATGTGCTATTAACTGCTAAGCCATCTCTCCAGCCCTGTGGCTAGTATTGCTAAGGAGCATCAGACTATGTTATGTAGTGTGACAGATAGAAAAAGGTACAGGACTTTGAGACTTTTCAGGACCAAAGTTCACAGGCTTAAAAGTATTTGTCAGCTGGTTGCCATTGGCATAGTAATGGGAAAGGTTTCAGGTGCGTTGGTTTTTCCTGTAGCCACAAGTGTTGGGATTACCCTCTTCAACCCTTGTGGCCAGATTGCCCCACTACATGACACTGGTGAATTTGGGAGAGGAGATTGTTTCAAGACATGGTCTCTTGGTATAACTCTAGCTGTCCTGGAACTTTTGACTGGGCTGGCCTTGAATTCAGAGATGCACCTGCCCCTGCTCCCTGAGTGCTGGGATTAAAGGCATGCACCACCACTTCCTGGCTTAAAAAAAAAAAAAAAAAAAAAAAAAAGATTTGTTTATTTAATTTTTTTCAATGTTTTGTTTTCATGCCCATCTGTAGACCAGAAGAGAGTATCAGATTCCATAGATTCTGTGGCATAGATGGCTGTGAGCCACCATGTGGAGACTGGGAATTGAACTCAGGTCCTCTGGAAAAGCAACCAGTGTTCTTAACCACTGAGCCATCTCCCTGGCCCCTGTGATGCCCAGGGCTTTAAAAACCTTTCAAAGCCTACTATGGCTGTGATCCCAGTAATTGGGAAACTGAGGCAGGAGAATTGCTGCCAGGTCTAGGCTGGTCTGGGTTTCGGAATGAGACTAAAGAAAAAAGAGGAAGAGAACCTCTCCTAATCAGGGTTCACTGTACTCATGGAGACTTCATGGCCCTCCTTTTCTTTCTTTTTGGTTGGTTGGTTGAGTTTTGTGTTTACATTTATTTATTTTGTGTGTTCATAAAGGTAAGAGAACACCCTAGAGAAGATGGTTCTCTCCTTCCACTGTTCGTGTGCCTGAGTGTGTGCATGTGCATGGTAGCCATCCTGGGGATTGAACTCAGGTCATCAGACTTGATGGCCAGCACCTGTACCTGCTGAACCATCTTGCCAACCGCACCCTCCATTTCTTTTCTAGTCCTTACATATGCAGAAAAGTGATGTGGATTTGATGAGAACAAAGCTTCGGCGCTTGGAAGAGGAGAACAACAGAAAGGATCGCCAAATAGAACAGCTTTTGGATCCAGGTCGAGTAAGTCCCAGGGTCCACAGAGGCCTCCTGCTGGCTAGTGATGCCAGTGGTGGCGTGGGAAGCAGACAGGACGAAGAGCCACCATGGGCTTAATGTCTCCATCTGCCTCCCACAGGGCCCAGACTTTGTGCGAACCCTGGCCGAGAAAAGGCCGGACACTGGTTGGGTGAGTAGAGCCTCCTGCTCCAAGGAGAGTCTTCCATTTATCTCACAGTGGAACTGCAGAAAGGGCATGGGCTCAGAACTCTCTAGAACTGTTGCTTTTAGAGCCATGGAGATCACAGGATGGTACTTTGAGGAATTTCACAGGGCAGCAGGTTTAACAGAGGCTAAAAAAGGTAGAACAAATGCCACATACTCACAGTGAGGCCTGGGTTGGGGGAGGTGAGAGTGTGGAACCCTGACTTCAGTCTACAGAACAGAGCCAGGGAGAAAACACAGCTTAATAAATAAATAATCAGAAAGTAAGTAAATAGAAGAAGGCACTTGGGAGTTCAAGATGAGCCTCTGCTCCATACAGGCCAGCCTGGGCTACATGAGACCCTGTCTCAGAATACAAAAAACAAACAAACCAAAACCCACAACAATAGAGTCTCAGTGTACAACTTGGGAATTACATCCAAACTGCAGTTTCTGTTTTAAAACGGGATGGGGATTGGGATGGGGTATGGAATATGTCATTGTCCCCACGAATCAAGGTTCAAGGAGTAAGACAGCAATGGGTTAATGGGCTTGACGTCATGAAGCAAAGCCTCAAGACTAAAAGGGGGACTGAAAGAATGCCACGAAGTGGGGCCTTAGGTTACAGCAGTGTTCTCTGTCAGGCATGTATAGAATATCTGTAGTCACTAAAAATATTCCAGCTGTAAGATTTGTGACATAGGACCAACAAGACTGGCATCAAGGCACTTGCCACCAAGCCTAATAGCCTGAGTCCCACCACAGAAACCCACATAGAAGGAGATGTCAGCCCCTGAAAGTTGTCCTCTGACCTCCACATGAGGGTCATGGCCCACACTCCCCACCCAACCCCTAACAATAAATGCAATAAAAATATTTAAGAGTCTGAAAATTGCATACACACACACACACACACACACACACACACACACACACATCATGTAGAAATACACATTTAATATTAATGATTAAAGACAGTCTGTGTTTAGGACTCAAAGTCTACACCTAACTAACACTTGTGAATGACCAGTATATATCCACAAGAAAACTATTTATTTCTTTAGGGTCTTGCTATGTTATCTGAGCTGGCTTGGATCTTCTGGCCTCAAGTAATCCCCAGTTTCAGCCTCTCAAGTGCTAGGACCACAGGCACATGCTGCTGGTTCAAGAAATTGTCTTTGTTGTTGTTTTTGAGACAGGGTTTCTCTGTGTAGCCCTGGCTGTGCTGAAACTTGCTCTGTAGACCAGGCTGGCCTGGAGTTCAGAGATCCCCTGCCTTTGCCTCCTGTGCAGTCAGCATGTCTGTGACCTCATTTCATCTTTTGGAAGAGGGATTTGCTTCTGTGTGTGTGTGTGTGTGTGTGTGTGTGTGTGTGTGTGTGTGTGTGTGTGTATGTGTGTGTTTGAAGTTGATTCAAAGTAGCAGTTGTAAGCCAGTCATGGTATCCCAAGTTTGTAATTCAGCACACAGAGAGCTGATACAGAAAGATCTGAAGTCAAACACCAGCCTGGGCCACACAGGGAGATCCTGGCTTTAAAGAGAAAATGTTGTTTAGGTTATAAAGGAAATACCTCCCCAAGAAGACATAAGGAGAAGGAGCACAGCAGTTAGTCCCTTGACCTTGGGCAACAGCTTGCTGGGTTCTGCTGGGTCCCAGGTGCAGAACAGCATCCAGGTTCTGGTGACTTCTTTGTTATCAAGCAGCTGGCTGTACATCCAGCCCTCTTCTCAAATTTGCAGTGTGTTCCCTAGGACAGCGGCTGTGGGGCTCTGAGGGTTGGCTGCTGTCCTCTGACCCTCCATCTTGCTCTCCAGTCACTCACTCAACTCTGCTCAGTGAGGGAGCATGTTGGGAGCCCTTAGTCATCACTAGACGTGCACTAAGGAAGGAGGGAGGGAGGGATGTGTGTGCAAGAATCCCAATAGGGAGAAGCGTGGAGTCTGTAGGGTCTCCTAGAAGGGGATACCCAGCTATCTATCCTAGAGGCCCAGCAGGTGGAGCACTCAGTGGGTGACCGTGCTGAGGTGGTGACCCTCTGCTGGCAGGTTATCACCGGGCTCAAGCAGAGGATCTTCAGGCTGGAGCAACAGTGCAAGGAAAAGGACAACACTATCAAGTACGACCTGAGGGGGCTGGTGGTGGGTGGTCCCCAGTGTCTGCACTGAGCCAGGAAAGACTGACCTCTCCTCCATCCACCCTTTCCATGTTGGGTTTGTTCTATCTTCTTGCTACATACATCCCTGTTCCAATCTAAAACTGAGAAATGGTAACTCCTCCTTCCCCTGTATGTCATGGTGGGAAGCAAGCACTCTACCACTGAGCCACACCTCAGTCACATTTTCACTTTTAGTTCTGAGACGGAATCTCCTTGAATTGACCAGGCAAACGGGCCTTGAACGTTCAAGCCTTCTGTCTCCAGTCCTGAGGAACCTTTAGGCTCAGCTGCTGTTTAATTCAAATGTCCTTAGGAAAGAGCATTTCTCAACTTTTTATCCCCCCACCTCCACACCTGTCAGTATGCAAATCACCTTTGATGTCCAATGTGAACATCCTGGGTCTGGATTCCAAGGCCTCTCAGCAGACACTGTGCTGCGCCCCCATCCTCACGCCCCTGGGTTCTTTCGGAAGCTTTCTGGCCTCATTAAACGTAAGGGATAATTTAGAAGTGGTTAAGGCCATTTCAGGAATACTGAGGCAGCCTCTCTCTACCTGTCCTGATTCCTGCAGCCTTTCTGCCTCTCTCTTGTTTCTTGATGAAATTTGGCAGCATGAGTCGAGGTGTGTGCTGATTTCCTATTTTGTACTCTGAGCTCTGCTTTCTCTGCTTTGTTCTCTGAGTGTGTGGCATATTAAGGGCAAGGGGACAGTGCTGTTGACGGTGGTGGGGAGCAAAGGATCTGCTTTTGGTTTTCTTTCTGTCTTGTTCTGA
Organism: Cricetiscus sungorus; assembly: GCA_030556225.1. Classification (NCBI taxonomy): domain Eukaryota; kingdom Metazoa; phylum Chordata; class Mammalia; order Rodentia; family Cricetidae; genus Cricetiscus; species Cricetiscus sungorus. The sequence goes on from JANBXA010000044.1 coordinate 9,554,785, forward strand.
AACAGCATCATGCTATGTAGCCCAGGCTGAGCTTGAATTCACAATCTTTCTGCACCAGCCTCCTGAGTGCTGGGATGACATGCATGTGTCACAACACCTGCCTCTCTGATTCTTCTTATTAAATAGGCTATTCTGCTCTGAAGGTGACCCAGGGCCCAGGGTCCTTTGGTACCACTGACCATAGTGTTTCAGGGCAGCCTTTCTTAGAGTAGACCATCTGTCGATGGTCTGTGGGCTCATTAGAGGAGTGGCTGGTACCAGGCAGGAGGACCCTGTCTGGCGTGATTGTTCCAGAAGTACAGACTCATGTGGTCAAGGCCAATGTCGGGCTTCTCTTTCTCATTGCTGTCCCCTCTCTGACTTCTGGGAGTCCCTCCTCCTCTGCCTGTCCTCTGGGTGCTAGTCCCACCATGCTAACTCTGAACTTGGGTTTCCAGCAAACTGCAGACGGACATGAAGACCACCAACTTGGAGGAGATGCGCATCGCCATGGAGACATACTATGAAGAGGTGTGTACACCCTGAAGCATGAAGGTAGGGAGGGACCTGGAGCTCTGAAACCGGCAGCTATGCATGCACTCAGGTTCAGTGGGCATGCAGAGATCACCACAGTACAGTTTTCCTCCCTGCACAAAGCCAGAATTGGGAAGCTGACTGTAGATTGGGGAAAAACTGTTGGGCTTCTGTTGTGTTTCTGACACCTTCTCTCTGCATCTCACAGATCCATCGTCTGCAGACCCTCCTGGCGAGTACTGAAGCCATGGGAAAGAAGTATGATCTCACGTGGGAATCTCTTGTGTCTTTGTACTATCGAAGCCACTCTCAAAATCAGGCGGCTTGCTCTCCCTTTTCTAGGCAGCTGTGCAGTGCTTACTGTGTGTGTGGGGGGGGGGCAGGGTTACATTCATGTGTACATATTCATGTGTACATATTCGTGTGTATATGAACATGTATGCACATGTGGAGACAACCAGTCAACATCAGGTGTCTTCATCTGTTGATAGCTCTCCACACTGTTTTCTGAAGCAGAGCCTCTCATGGAACCTGGAGCCCCAAGTATTTCCTGTCTGTGTCTCCCAGTGCTGGGGTTACAGGCTCGCACTGCCAGTGGCTGGCTTTTAACTCAGGCGTGCCAGTCCTCATAGTGTAGAGCAGGTACTTTACCACTGAGCCCTCTGCCCAGCTTCATGGCAGCTCCCAGCCTAGAACTGGGGAGCACTGGTTGTCAGAGCAGGCTCTGCCTTACTTGTCTGACACAAGCTTTTTTGTTTTGTTGTTTTTTGATGTTAAGGTTTTCCCAAGTTAAGGTCTCTTTACTTTGTATATTGCACCTATAGTTTCCGAACGATACGATGCCAAAATGCCAACAATCCTAGCACTATATATAACAGGCTTCTGTGTAAGTGGCCAGCAACAGGTGTAGCTGTCCTTTTTCCCCTTTGCCTCCACTCATTCCAGACAGTAGCTGGAAGACACTCTCTTAAAGAGCCATGTAGGGCTGGGGAGGTAGCTCCATGGTAATGCACTAGTCTATTGTGTAAGACAAAGACCGTCATGCTGCATTGCACGTGCACCTGTAATCCCAGGGCTGGTGGGACAGGGGTTTCAGGGGGCCAAGGAATTACACAGCATAAAGATCTAATCCATAAGACTTGCTGGCCGCCAGCCTAGCTCTAGGTTCAGTGAGAGACCCTGTTTCAAGGGAATAAGGTAGAGAGTGATGGAGCAGAATACCTGATGTCCTCCTCTGACCCCGGTACCCATGCACACATGTACATACACCCCACACACACACGTACATACTCAAAGACCAGATAAGTGGAGTAGGTTCTGTTATTTGCAGGAAGTAAGTATCCTGTGATCCAGGGATTCTGAATTAGTAAATACTGAACCTCTGGTCCTGGGCAGTGGATTCAGGCTTAGGTCCCTGTGTTCATTTGTTATATCTTTATCAAGAAAGATGTTGAGACTGGTGTTGTGTGTGTTTCTCTTTAAAGACATGTACTATGCAGAACTGATGCACTATATATAATATGTAGTTATCTTCTAGTACCCAACCAGAGGCTAAAAGAGCTGCACTACAGTCTTTGGAACACTAGGGGGTGCTCGGCACCCTGCTGTAGGACTTTATTTTAGTGCTTTATCTATGTATATATGTATTCATACATGGTGAGAAAGGAACCTAGGGCCACCCAAGTGCTAGGTAAGCATTTCCCCAACTGAGGACTGAGCCACATCCCCAACCCACTCCATGCCCACTTTATATACCAGCACAAAGTACAAAAGTAAAGTAAAATATAGGTGGGCCTGATAACACACCCTCATTATGGCAACACTCAAGAGGTAGAGGCAAGCAAATCCTGAGTTCTAGGACAACCCAGGATACATATGGGGACCCAGTCTCAAAAATGGGGTCAGTGAGGATGTCACAGTTGGTAGAGCACTGGCCTGGCATTCCAGGATCAAAGACAAATGAAACAAAAAAGTGGAATTGGTTCTGTCACTGGAGTTGCCATTTCACTAATGTGGGGATTAGAGTTGGTTTCCTCTCTGATTGTTAATGTTCTTGTGTAGAAGCCACTCTGACCTCATAACCTGGTAAGAAGCCATCTGTGTCCCTGTGAGATGTCTGTAAATCAGTCCAAAAGTGCTACCCTCAGCCTGTTGCTCACTTACCCCCAGGCCCACAGTGGAGAAGAAGCTGGGTGTGAAGAGGCAAAAGAAGATGAGCAGCGCCCTGCTGAATTTGACCCGGAGTGTACAGGAGCTGACAGAGGAGAACCAGAGCCTGAAGGAGGACCTGGACCGCATGCTGAGCAATTCCCCTACTGTCACCAAAATAAAGGGTATCTGCCCACAGGCCACTCACAGAGGGAGACATGAGGAGACAGGTCATGTCTCCTTCTGTGGTGAAAAGATAGGTAGCGGACCCCATTCAAACATGGAGAATTTGGTCGCAAGCCTCATAGCATATGTATCCCTTACCTGTGCAAAAGGCTTTGTCAGTAAGACAGGTGGTCCAGAAGAGTGTGAGTAGCCTGGGCCCATGGGGCTGTGGATATGTAGGAAGAGATCTGGTTCTCGGGCTCTTGAATGTGGGGCCTGCAAAAAACAAGGACGAGGGGACCTGCAGGCTCCAGGGCCGTTGCTTTGGTTTGCAGGACTGTGGATGGAACCCAGGTCTAATGCAGACTAGGGGAGGGCTCTCCTGCTGAGATGCACTTTTGGCCGCAGACCCCAGTACTTTCTGTCTGAACTGTGGAGGGGACAGAGTTGATATTTCAGGGAGGAGGAGTGATTGAGATTTGAGGCAGGCGCCTGCCATGCTGGAGAACTGGATGTGTAGCAGGTCCCTGGCAGATAGAGTCAGGTGACAGCTCCCTGCAAGATGGATTCGGGAGAAGAGCAGAGCCGAGTGTTAAGCCTGAGCATTTACGTTAGCTAATGAGGGCCAGCTAGTAACACAGGGCCAGCAGTGGCCAGAGAGACCATGTGGTACCCAAGCCTTGAGTGTCATCAGGCTGGGATGTAGCTCAGGAGAGTCCCTGCCTATCATGCATGGAGCCCCGAGTTCGATCCCAACACATAAACCAGGCATGATAGAGCATGAATGTCAGTACACAGGAGATGGAGGCAGAAAGATCAGAAGTTCCTTAGTTATTATTTATATATTAAGTTTGAAGCCAGCCCAATTTATGTGAGATAAGAAACCCTCCAGTGATAAGCACGTGCCTAGCTGGGGTTTGTGGCTTGGCCGTCGATCTGTGTAATGGGAGGCTGAGTCCCTGCCTGAGAAGAGCAATCAGTCCTGCTACAGGGCCCATGGTCACTGTCTTATAAACCCTGTTGCCCTCCTTAGGTTATGTAGACTGGAGCAAGCCCCGGCTGCTGAGACGCATCGCAGAATTGGAAAAGGTAAGTGCAGGGCTAATGTCTCATCAGGGTCTACCTAGGCCAAAGAGCAGCCACTGTCTGGTTCAGTGAGGATACAGAGTTGCAAAGTAAAGTAAATCACTCAACACTTAGGAAGGGGACTCAGCAGGCCTTAGTACACAGTACACAGGCAAGATGAACTCCTTGCAGGTCTAGGCAAGACTTGAGGTTGTGTCATTCACAGCCCTCATTTTACTCACAGAAGGCCAGGCCCAAGAACCCATTACTGGGCCTCCTGTCCCACAGGTGGATGTGTGTATAACCATGAAGTGCCTGTGGTCTAGCCTGATGCACGCATACATCTGCAAATCCCAAATTTTTATATAATACTTCAATTCTTAGCAGTCACTTCATCTACATTGCTGACCAGCAAACATGGGAGGCTAGCTAGCAGTTCCTCATCCCCCCACCTCCACACAGCCCCACAGAGGAGCCTGACTCTGGGGAACCTGAGTCCATCCTGATAGGATCTTGAGATAGAACGCCAGCGATGTAACTTAGTGAAACGATGCCTACCTAGACTCTAGGTAAGGGACAAGGGCCATGGCTCAGTAATATAGCACCTGCCTAGACCCAACAGTGAAAGACGGGGGTGTGGCTCAGTGCTAGAGCACTGCCTGGAGCTTGCTTAGCATGAAGAAGTTAGAAACCAGAGTCCCCCTCAGGTGTTTGTCAAAGCCATGCAAAGCCCAAGGGAGAATGTTTAAATTATAGGCACATACTGACAAATTAGTAGAAAAGCAGACAAAGTTGTAAGTGAAAGAAGTTTCTGTGTTTGTGGAAATACTTGGTACGTAAAGCGTGCTGGGAAATACAGAAAACCCAGGTGCATCAGAGACACAATAGGAAAGGCCTGTTGCTTTGAGATAGAGATGGACCAGTTTAACGTCAAGCACAGGGTTGGAAATACCCGAATCCCAATGTCTGAACCCTCCTTACCTCCTCCCTCCCTGGTGGCCTTGATGGTGTAGTGTTGGTACCTCTGACTGGGTCCTGCCTCTGGGCCTGGCCAGCTCTCTGCACTTTGGTCTTGGCTTCTGGGAAGGGAAGCTGCTGACTGGGCCCCCTGAGTCTGTCTCACAGAGGTCATGTTAACAGATGCTTCATTGCCTCCAGAAAGTGAGTTCTGCAGAAAGCCCAAAGCCATCTACTTCAGAGCTGGTCAAGCCAAATCCCCTGGTCCGCTCCTCCTCCAACATCTCGGTGCAAAAGCAGCCAAAGGGGGACCAGTCCAAAGAGGACCAGCCCAGAGGGGATTCGTCTGAGGACCAGGAGCATCTTGAGGGAACCCTGAAGATCCTGAAAGGGGAGCGGAGCGCACTGCAGGCACGGCTGCTGGAGAAAGAGTAAGCGCCTAACTTGGAGGGTAGAAGTGCAGCCTGTAGGAGTTAAGTACATCCCTGGTTTCACAGCACTGAGCACCCCATATCACAGGTGGGGCAGCACTCACCTGCAGTTTCAGCACTTGGAGGGGTGTAGGCAGGGAGATCACAAGTTCAAGGCCCACCTCTGTCTTAGCTATCTTTAAATTGCTGTGATAAAACTGTGATCAAGGCCACTAGCCCTGTCCACCCTGAAAGCTTTTGGAGAGGAAGGGCCTCAGGCCCCACCCATCTGTAAAATCGGGAAGCAAGGCCTACCTGCCGCCCACCTGGGAAGACCTGGGGACAGGTGCAAGCCTCGGCCCCACCACCTGAATGCTGGGCCTTGACCTGCCCAATCCCACCCCTTTCTCCCAAACACACTCCTCATCCTGCCTTGCTTGCCCAGGACCTGATTAGAGAGCTTAGGGTTTCAAGCCCTGCCCACCTTAGGCCCTGTCCTATTGAGAGCTAATTGGGAAATGCAGGGCCTCAGCTTCCATCAACCCATGATCTGACTAGGGATGCTAAGCTGGGAGCTAACTGGGATTGAGGGTCTTAGCCCTGACTGCCTGGGTGCTGGTTGGGGATGCCAGGACCTTAGGTTCCCAGCTCCCCACCCACCCACCCATGGAAGGGGAATTAGTTAGGATTGCAGTGTTTGAAGCCCTGTTCAGCTAGAGAGGTTAGGAATGTAGGGCCCAAGGCTCTGCCCTCTGAGAAGCTAGGTAGAGAAGCAGATTCTCACCAGGTGTGGCATGCACCTGTGATGTCAACACTTGACAGGCTAAGGCAGGAGGATTTTAAGTATGTAAGGCTGGCTACATAGTGAAACTTAAAAACTCAAGGTCTGAGGATGTAATTCAGTGGGACAGAACTTTCTTAGCATGTGAGATCTAACAGTGGGACAGAATTTTTCTAGCTTGAGAGCCAGTTTAAATTCAAGCCCTAGTACCATGGAGTTGGGGGAAGGCAAAAAATGTAAAAGTTCAGGGCTCCTAAATCCTACAAATTGTGATCCACGTACAGGGCAGGGTCCTAGCTGCCTTGTGGCCTGGTTTTATAAGCATTGATGAGATTGATGGTGAGTTCCTCGTTTAAAAAAAAAAAAAAAAAAAAAAAAAAACACAGCATTTCATGCAAAGATTTTTAAATCATGATGGTCAAACTGACCTGAGAGCAGATAAAAGCACTGGCCACCAAGTCTGGTGGCCTGACTTAGATCCTAGGATTCATATGGCAGGAAGAAAGAACCAGCTCCCCCAAGTTTTCCCCTGATCTCCACACGTGTGTCATGTTACATGTCCAAGTGCACATGCACACACACATATATATGACAATAATTTAAATTACATTGGTCATTGGGGAGTAACTTACTTCTGCATTTTCCATCAAGCTGTCATGAATACAAAACAATAAAAAAACTACAGTTCTCACTCCAAAGTGGTTAACAGTTTATTCTGTAGCCAGATATGAGTGACTGTGGTTACCTCAAATACTGCGTTCCACTGTGGTGACATTTCATAAAGTTTTTAAAGTAACAGAACTATGAAAGTCCTAAGTCAGGGTGATGTAGAATACACTGGTGGAAACAACAGGTAGGCAGGTACCGAGGAGCCCAGGAACGTCTGCTGTGGCCTCAGATACTGTCAGGGGACATTCTTTTTTTGGTTTTGGTTTTTTGTTTATTTGGGTTTTTTGTTTTGGTTTGGTTTCTTGTTTTTCCAGACAGGGTTTCTCAGTATTGTTTTGGAACCTGTCCTGGAACTCAATCTGTAGACCAGCTGGCCTCAAACTCACAGGGCCACCTGCCTTTGCCTCCTGAGTGCTGGGATTAAAGGCATGCACCACCAGTGCCCGGCTGTTTTTTGAGACAGGGTTTCTCTGTATAACAGCTCTAACTGCCCTGGAACTTGTGTTTTGCAGACCAGGTTAGCCTCAAACTCACAGAGATCCACCTTCCTCTGCCTCCATAGTGCTGAGATTAAAGGAATGCACCGCCACCACCCAGTGTGGGGACATTCTTAGCCTTTGGGTTGGTGGAAGCCAGTAGTCTGCTTGTACCTTCTGAGAGGAAAAGTCACATGGGTGTTAAGTCAGACACAAAGGTGGTCATAAATGGCTATGTAGGACTAGTGGGGTTCCAGCTAACTTGGCTTTGGACCAGTAACATTCCAACTCTGCACAGTAACACACATTCTAATTGGTCCCCCTTGTAAAATGTTTAACACAGGGGACCAGAGGGATATCTCCATGGCTTAGAACACATGTTGCTCTTGCAGAGGACCCAGGTTCAATTCCCAGCACCCACACTGCAGTCCATAACTCCAGTTCCAGAGACTCTGACATGCTCTTCTGACCTTGCATGTGACGCCCATACATGAGGCAAAACATTCATGTGCATAAAGTAGAACACATCTTTTTAAAGTTTTCTTACTGTTTTTAGTTTTGTTTCATTTTGGTTTTGGTTTTTAGACACAGGGTTTCTCTGCATAACAGCCCTAGGTATCCTGGAACTCGCTCTGTAGACCAGGCTGGCCTCAAACTCAGAGATCTGCTTGCCTCTCTCTGTAGACCAGGCTGGCCTCAAACTCAGAGATCTGCTTGTCTCTCTGTATCTCAAGTACTGGGATTAAAGGCGTGAGCCACCATCTCCCAGCTAGTTTTAACCCACGTGTGGGAGCTACAGTTCACACTGTGAGGTGACAGGACAGTTACTGCTTACAAAGCTCTTACTATGTGACGGTCACCATGCTACACACTCAAGGTCATTGATTGTGGAGATTAGCAGGGACCTGGAGAAGTGGGTCACCGGCAGTAAGTGGCAGGCCTGAGTTTTAAAGAGAATCTCATCAGAGCTGAGTACATGGCTGTGGTGTCATCATTGTCTCAGTGCAAGCATCTGCCCCAGGGCTTGTAAGCTGTGTCTAAGCCAGAGCAGAGCAGTTCCTTCCTGGGCTCAAACACTGCACTGAGGAAGTTAATCGTCATTTAACTATCCTCCGTCTTGTTGAGGTCTCTGTCTCAGGGTAGGATCTTGCCTGCTTTTGCTCAAGTCAACTTCTACAGTGGTGTCTGCAGCACAGTGGGCACCCTTGGAGATGCTCTGGCACTGTCCTTAGGACCAAAGGCCTGTCTAGAGTCAGTGCCTAAGGAAGGAGGCAGGGTGACATGTCCGTGAAGCACCCTTCAGCTGTGCTAGCCTTGGGCCTAGTGACCATGAAAATGTCTGCTCTGTCTCTCAGTATGGAGATGAATAAGCTGCTGCAGGCCAAGATGGACTTGGAGAAGGAGCTGGAGATGGCCAGAGAAGGCGAGAAGGAAAGACAAGAACAGGAGCAGGCTTTGAGGTAAGAACACTGAACTGAGTATTACATAGTGTTTTGACTTTATGTTTTTGTTTTATTTTGTTTAGCCCAGGATCTGCAAACTGGCCTCAGATTGCAACTTTGCAGCTTCAGCCACTCAATTGTCAGAACCCCATTTCCTGAGATCACAAGTGTGTGTCCCCACACTCAAATTCCCTGGATTGGTGTATGACGGGGTTTCATGTACCTGACTCTGACTTTGAACTTAGAACTTAGTGTACCCAAGAATGACCTTGAACTTCTTATTCTCCTGCCTTTATCTTCCAAATGCCGAGATCACCAGCGTGTGCTCCGCTGTTATGTAGTGCTGGAGTTGGGCCCCAGGATGACTGCATGCTAGGCAAGCACTTTACCACAGACCCGTTTTCTAACTCTGATGTTTCAGAAATGGGGCTGGGCCTGGCATCCTCAGCCCTGCCCCCGAAGGCTCTCAGAACACAGGTGACAATTAAGAACGCCCCTTCAGTGGCATTGCTGGTGGCCATCAGTTACCAGAAGCCTGTTCCTGCAGTCTGTCCCCATGCAGCACTGCCCATCCACTCTACCACTGCTGTTCTCTACTAGATGGTGACTAAGGGCCGTCTTTTCCCTTTGTGCTCTAGAGAGGAAATTGAAGCACTCACCAACAAGTGTCAAGAACTGGAAGAAGCTAAGAGACAAGAGAGGGACTCTACTGTAGCAGACACCCAGGAGGTACCACGTGGCTGTGTTGTTCCCTCCATTTTAAGCATGGGCGGGGCTCACCATTGTCTTCACATATAACTTAACTTCTCCATGATTCACTACCTGTCACCTGTCCTAATGCCTGTCACCTGTCCTAATGATCTCCGTAATCCAGATGATGTGTGCAGATGCCTCAGGCTGACCTTGGGTCTTAGGCAGTTTGAACAGGATAGGTACTGCTCTACAGAGGCAAGCAGCCCAGAAAGGAAGGGAGGAGGAATGGCTCACTCCTAATCTGCATAGATGTGAGTTCCAGAACATGCTGCCTGACCAAGTATCTCGCTGCAACTTCCCTGTCTCTCCCACCCTATATTTGTTTTGTTGGGTTTGTAGGGCAGATTAGAACCCAGGGCTTTATATATACTAAGCAGGTTCTCTACCACTGAGCCACGTCCCAGCCCCTCACTGGGGGATTCTAGGCAGGTACTTCTACAGTTTTGTCTAAACAAACAGGTTTTAGCTTTAATATAGTAAGACTATATACAATAAGAACAATTATTGCCGGGTGGTGGTGGCACATGCCTTTAATCCCAGAGCTTGGGAGGCAGAGGCAGGCAGATCACTGTGAGTTTATGACCAGCCTGGTCTACAAGAGCTAGTTCCAGGATAGCCTCAAAAAACAAACAAACAAACAAACAAAACACAATAAGAACAAATATCAAGTATTACAAGCAGTTTTCCCACCAGCCTGGTCCCACAGCCGCATCAGCCCCAAAATAACACATAGAGATGCTGTATTAGATATAAAGCTGTTGGCCAGTTATTAGCATTTTTTATTGGTTAGCTCTGTCTTAAATATTAACCCATTTCTATTACTCTTAAGTATTTCCATGTGGTCTTATCTTACCGGAGGGAGGGTCTGGACCTTTTCTCTCTCAAGTCTCTACATCTTGAATCTTCTGGGAGAGGAACCTCTCCCAGAATCCTCCTTGTCTCCTACTCCCACCTATCTTGCTTTTCTATTGGCCAACAGGGCTTTATTCATTAACCAATAAGAGATACATATTTATAGAATATCTCCCATCAATCAAGTAAGAATTATATTTATAATATCTAGTTCAAGCCAGGCAGTGGTGGCACACACCTTTAATTCCAGCACTTGTGAGGCAGAGGCAGGCTTACCTGTGTGAGTTTGAGGCCAGCTTGGTCTACAAAGCTACACAGAGAAACCCTGTCTCAAAATAATAATAATAATAATAATAATAACAACAACAACAACAACAACAATAATAGCAACATCCAGGCCATTTTCACTTGGCAAATTCAGAGAAAATACTCCATCTGTCCTATCTTGGTGAGGCCAAAGTTGTATGCCTAATTTACTGTATCCTAACTTTGCCTACCCTAAAGTTATCTTTTTAGACCTCAAAACATTTTCTTAAATAACCAATTTATACTTTTATGTTTCTCAACCTTACAAACTTTACATCTCTTATGTAAGTTTCTTTTCTGAATTTGTAACAAGGAAAACTATAACATCTTCAACTCCATCAGAGACCCTAGAAGGATGTAATATTACCTGAGTAAACAGGAAGCGCAGAACAAGTAATTTCCAAAACTATAGAAATGACAGAAGCAGCTGGCTCACTGGACAGTCACCCAAGTCTTCTGCAATGTTGGGGCATCCATCTTGGGCCTACAGGCCTAGACTATCTGACAGACCTTTCTGTGAAACAGAAATTTTGAAGGACCATCCCACCTTGTCTTGGCAAAGACTGACAGTCTTTCCTTTGTGTCCTGCTTGTCCAGTTTTATAGTGTACTGTCAGCAGTTGAGGCAAGGGAGTTTCTTGCCCCAGTGGCTAGCCTTGCCACAATGAAAGTGAACTCTATATGGAGGTTCCTTGATGACCATCATCCTTCTATGAAGTAGATTGGTGCTGCCAGGAGCAGATGTGTCTGTCATGAAAAACTTTGAGTTATTAAACATCTTAAATGCCATATCCTGTAGGTCTCTGAAGCATTTGAAGGCCATCTGTATCTAAAATATACCTTGAAAACATACCTAACATGACATGAATAAGTTTGATTGTTGGGCTGCAGCACTGGCTGCTCTTCCAGAGGTCCTTAGCAACCACATGGTGGCCCACAACCATCTATAATGAGATCTGGTGTCCTCTTATGGCATGCAGGCAGAACACTGTATACATAATAAACAAATCTTAAAAAAAACAAGTTTGATTGTTATAGATGTCTAACTTCTAACCTGCATTTCTTAAGTATATATTACATTTTTAAGTAAGCTGTATAAGCACAATACCCCCAAAAAGGTATATATACAGTATAACAAAAATAACTAAATTTGTATCAATATACCAAAATCCATAGCATTGTAAAATATTTAAGGTTAATAGTTGTCTTTTTATCCTATATCTCCCTAAACAATGACAAACATCCAGAATCCACAAAATGACCAAAACCCACCCACACTACCTCTTGGATATGTGGGTATTGTGTTCTCTAGGCTGCTGCCTGTTGTCTGGGGGTGATGGCATCCCTGGGGGACCCTGAGAACATTGAAATAATGGTCAAGCCCTGGAAAAACTAGTTGTAATATTTGTTGTCCAGTCACAAAACTGCTCCCATGCAGAGGGATCAGCATGTATGTCACCTGTCTTGTAGTTTTTCTTGGTTTATTTCCTTATGTCTATAGCCAAGATTTCCTATGACTATACACATTTTCTGTTCTTTCTTAGCATCTACACACATTTTTAAATGCACTGTAACCTGTTCAGAGGTTTTTTCCCATCTAGACCTAGTTTATTGTGCACCTGTAGCGTTCACATGTGGGTTTGCACTGGTGACTGGATCAGCCCTGCTCAGGTCCCTGAGAGCTGAGCTTTAAGCCCTGTGGGCCTGGTTGAGAGTTGTGTTTAACCGGGAACTGCATTTAACTGCCACAGCTATAAAAAGTTGGTGCTCACACTGTGGCAGACCTTTTTACTTAGCTTGTTGTTTCTAATTAGCCAGCTGCCCAAGTGTTTGCTGTGTGGCAGAGCTGTACTCTGCCTCTGCATGCTAAGAACACCAGGCTTCCAGGAAGTGGCGTCAGGAGGGTTTGTGTGTGTGGTCTTTTTTTTTTTGTTTTGTTTTGTTTTGTTTTCTCAAGCCCTATATGGAAATGTAGGCCCCATGTTGGGCACCAAATGTAGCAAGCTTTCTTGGACTTCCAGCCCCCAAATCATAACAGACACTTATTAATTATGAATGCTCAGCCTTAGCTTAGACTTTGCCCCACTAGCTCTTTTAACTTAATTTAACTTTCTATTCATTTACATTTTGCCTTGGGTCTTTTTTATCTTTCTTTCATTCTGTATGTCCTACTTTCCTGCTTCCTCTGAGTCTGAGTGTCTGGCCCCTGGTGTCACAAAGTTTCTTTTTTTTTTGTTCCCCCAACCAAAATTCTTCCTCCTACTTACTCCATCTATCTGGAAGTCCTACCTAAACCTCCTCCCTCACTATTGTTCATCTGTAACATAAATGCAATACAACTTTGCATATTTAAACAAATATTATGTAGCAGGTGCTCTACCACTAAGCCACACCCCAGCCCCTCACTGGGGGATTCTAGGCAGGTGCTCTATCACCAAACTATATTCTTAGCCTTATTATGTTTTATTTTGAGACAGGGACTCACCGAGTTAACTAGGCTGGCCTTGAATTTACAATCTTTCTGTCTTGGCTTCTTGAATGCTGGTATTACAGGCCTGTGACATCAGGTCTCCCTCTCTTTTTTTTTTTTTATGGAAGTCTCAAAATTTGCTATCAGTTGTGGAGGCTTTGTCATTGTCAAGGTTACCTGGGTATTCTCCAACTCCAAAGGTTAGCAAGAGGCCCTCTGGTCTCTGTTCTCCAGGCTTTTGACACCTTCATTTCAAAGAACTAGAATGTTCCCCATTTCTAATCTGTCCCATGTGTCACACCTGACATATGCACAAGTGGAAACAAGTACCTTGGAGCTAAACTTCTGTGCCATTCTTTGCTCCAGGGGGGCCTGATATGTTAAAGCATAATAAACAGACCTTCATGGGCTGGCTGTATGTGGTGGTGCAGGCCTATGACCCCAACACTCACGAGGCAGAGGCAGTAGGATGCAGAGTGCAAGGCGAGCCTCGGGGGGCTTGGGAGATGCCTTACAGGCAACAGCACTTTCACTCCACATGCATGAAGACACATTGGGAACAGACAGAGGAGGATAGCCAGGACTTGCTAGCTACCAGCCGAGATTCAGATTCAGTGAGGGATGTTTTTTTTTTCTTGAGAGAATAAAGCAGAGTAATAGAAAAACAGAGTAATAGAACAGGAGTTCTGACAGTCTCTTCCAGCCTCCATGCACAAACACATGCACAAACCTACAAATACACAAACTGAAAAGAGATGTCATAGGTTTGGGCAGGAAGCTGTCAACAGGGAGAGCCAGCGCCTACACTGTGAGCAGGACAGGGGATGAAGAGCACATGACTAAGTGTGAAGTCTGCTGGTTTGAACAGTTGTGGTGACCACTGAGCCACAGGGGATCCTAGTTGCTGAGTCCCTGGTCCTAAGTGACTAAGAAGAAAAGACACTATCTTGAGGCACAGAGATTACACAGAGGAGGTGGGTAGGGTGTGGCTGGGCCTGTGAGTTGCCTATACAGCCTCCCTCCCAGGAACACCCTGCTTGTCCTGGGGTCTGTCCCATCTGTCTAGGGCCAACCTGGCCACACATGTCAAAACACCTTAAAGTAGAACAAATAAAAATCTTGGTCTCAGTGCAGACATCTACTACTGGATATGCATATCTCTCACATGGCTGTTTGTGGTAGCATGCTCCCTCATTGAACCTGTCATTAACATGGGCACCAGTGAAGTAAAATAGACAAGGAGGCGGGGCTGGCCAGCCGGCCGGCCCCAGGGATCTGCCGGTCTCTGCCTCTCCAGTGTTGAGATTACAAGCACACGCCACCACACCCGGCTTTTTACATGGATGCCAAGGAACAGGCCTCATACTTGTTCAGCAAACACTCTTCTCTCCCCAGCCTTGAACCTGCCTTTTGACGTGAGGAAAGAATATTCCAGTAATGTGAATTTTATTGAGAAGAGCCCTGGTGGGTAAATTTCAAGAGCACTACCTAGAAGCCAGTGGCATTTCAATGGTTCAGTTCCTCTTCCTGCCAAAGCCTATACTGGAAACATCTCCACTTCAATCTCCCAAATCCTACTTTTATCATACGCATCAATCTTTAAAAAGAGCCCAAAAAAGACCGCCACTGCACCGGTCTCAGACTTTGTTTTATTAAGTCTACTGTCTGATGAGCAAGGCCTATAATATCCTGGTTAATATCCTGTCTGCTGCCCACTGCTGACATCACTAACACCGCTGACCCCCTTTCATTTCCTGCAGGCCCACCCAGAGCTCTACGCACCATCACCCTGCAGCGATCACTCCAAGCCAGACTCTGACAATGATCCGGACTCCCACAACAGTGCTAGTGAGGGGACTGGCTCCCAGCCACCCACCACATGCTCCGAAGAGAGGAGGGAGGCTGCCATAAGAACCCTGCAGGCCCGGTGGAAGGCCCACAGACGCAAGGTGAGCTTCCTGGTCCATGTCCAGCTGCAGAGAACATCTGGCGTTTGTATGCTCCATTACCCAGTGTGTATTGCATGTCCACTCGGCACATTCACCCACCCCGACCCTACCAGTCATCCACTGATGCTTAGAGTGGGATAGCTCACTGAAGGCAGGGCTGTAAGCACTGGCCCCTTGAAAGGAGAGGTGGTGCACTCCTGCGGTCCTAGTACCAAAGAGGATCAGGAGTTCAAGGTCAGCCTAATCTCTAAAAACAAAATTAACAGTCCAGTGACCTAGCTTCAGCCATCTTGGATGGCCACAAGACTTTGTCTCCATCTTTTATCATTCAGTTTCCCTGGCATAAGTACCAATTGTTCAGCATTGGGCATGGACCCAGGTGCTTCTGAGGAGACAGGGCAAGCTCCCTTTTCTAGGTGGTACCAGTTTCAGAGCAAGGAACTATTGGATAATCCCCTTCTCCTAGAACACAGGAGCCCCTCCCTGCCTCCCTCTAACCCTCATGGGAAGAGAGTTAATATGAGCTCATATTCTTTTACTTATTGAAGCATTTTTGAAGTTAATTGCAGTTATTCTCATATTGTTCCAAATATGGTCATGGAGCCTCTTTGCTCTGGCCTTCGTGGCTGTTGTCTTACTGAACATGTCATTGATTTCTGGCCAAAGAAGGTTCCCAGGCCACCTATGCCACTAGTGTCTTAGAAGCCACTTGCTTACTATGCCCCCTCTTTGGCCCTTGTTGGCTGTTGCAGATGGAGGAGTAGAAACTAGGGTGGATGCAGGAGGGGCTGAGAGTGAGAATGAACATCAAATTGCATGATAAGCAAAAACATCACAGAACCCATCACTGCATAGCGAGATGCTTTTCTTGCTGCTGTATCAAAACTATCAACCAGAAGCAACTTCAAAGACAGAAGGGTAGATTTGGGCTCACGGTTTGGGTTGGTCATGTCATGGCACCAGGAGTGTGAGGCAGCCAGTCACAACATATCCACAGTCAGGCAGCAGAGAGGCATAACTGATTCCATGCTCAGCCCCATTCTCCTTTCCACGAAGTTCAGGACCTCAGCCCATGACATGGCACAACCCACACTTAGGGTGGGTTTTCCCACCCAGCTAACTCAGTCTAGAAAGCCTCTAACAGACACACCCAAAGGTGTGTTTCCATGGTGATTCTAAATCCAGTCAGTTGATAATGAAGGTTAACCGTCACATATACCAAGGAGAATATTCTTTTAAGGAATGGAAACCTCTGTTAAGACTTCACTCTGCTCATACTAATTCATTTCTCGATTTCCTTATTTTAGAAAAGAAAAGCAGCTTTGGATGAGGTAAGCCAGGTCAATTTCACCAGTTTCCAAACTCCTCTTTGTACTGTGGAGTAAAGTAACCTAGGAGTAGTGGGGGAGAGGGCATGGGGGAGAGGGGATGTGGGGAGGTGGTGTATGCAGGTCAATATGTGTGCAGGTCAGAGGAAGGGGGGAGCTGCTTATTCCTTATTCCCTTGAGACAGAGTTCACCACTGACCTAGACTAAGCTAAGGCTGCATCTACCCTTCCTGTGCTGGTTGACAGGCACATGTGACCACCCTGACTTTATGGAGGTGTGGAGGTCTTTATGCTTGCACAGAAAGTGCTCTTTTTTTTTTTTTTTAGGATTTATTATGGTGGAAAAATAAGGATCTGGGCAAACAGATAGGCTTATTAGATGTGTATGTAGAGAGAAATAACTTACAACAGAGACAGATGAGCATCAGCAGGTTCCAGTTCCACAGATGCCTCTGGATGCCCTCTGTCTCCTTCCCACAAGCAAGAGAGAGCTCCCAGGTCCCCTACCCATGACCTAGCTCCCCCAGGTCACATCTGCACCTGTCCCCACCCACAATGGGCATGGTCAGTGCAACAGGTATGGACAGAGTGAATATCTCACTACAATTTATTGATTTATTGTATATACAACATTCTGCTTGCATATACGCCTGCACGCCAGAAGAAGGCACCAGATCTCATTACAGATAGTTGTGAGCCACCACGTGGTTGCTGGCAATTGAACTCAGGACCTCTGGAAGAGCAGCCCAGCCAAGGGGCATTTAGAGGCATTTTCTTAAGTCCTGATTTTTGGTAAATGAATTCAAACTCAGACACAGAGTTTAAAATACATGAGTAACAGAAGCATAAGACGAACACCTGAATAACTTCACATTTTTAAAATCCACTCACACTCACGTTCCTCCACTCCCATTTTCAGTTTGGAGTTGAGCAATCCCACGTGCTCAGCCAGAGATGCCAGGACACACATGCTGTAAAGCAGGGAGAACGAAGGTGGTTTGAGGACTACAGCTGCCGTCCTGCAGCCCAAGTGCCCTCACCACCACCATGGGACACATAGGAAGGACAGTAGGGTTGTCCCAGCAGGAGAGCTAACAGGAAGAAGAAGCAGGTTCTGGTGGCTGTGAGATTGGAGTAAGAGACTGGTATTTGTTATTGGGGGCTTCCTGCATGCTAGATATGGCTGTACCACTGAGCCACACCCCTCAGCCCCAGTAGCGATCATCTGCCTAGAATCCCCCAGTGAGAATCTGGGGTGTGGCTCAGTGGTAGAATACCTCCCTAGAATCCCCCAGTGAGAATCTGGGGTGTGGCTCAGTGGTAGAATACCTCCCTAGAATCCCCCAGTGAGAATCTGGGGTGTGGCTCAGTGGTAGAGCACCTCCCTAGAATCCCCCAGTGAGGGGCTGGGGTGTGGCTCAGTGGTAGAGTATTTACCCAACATGCACAAGGCCCTGGGTTCAGCCATCAGCAGTTAAAAACAAAAAGATTTCTCTGTAGCTTTTGTGACTGGAGGATGGGCGTGAAAGAAAGTAGGTGAAACAGACCAGCCCCCGCTGTGAAGACATACCATTGTGTGAAGTCTGGAGGTGTATGCATTATGGCATACACCTGTAATCTTAGCACTTAGGAGGCAAAGCAGGGAACTCAGCACACATTTGAGGTCTTCCACAGCTACGTAGCAAGACCCTGACTCAGAAAGCCAAAACAACATGTGAAGCCTGAATTAATATTAGCAGCTGGTGTAACTGACTTAGCAGCTGATTAGACTGTGCTCAGGATTGGTCTGCTGTGGCAGTCAGCACGCTCCTTCCTCTCGCTTGGGACAAGCACATGTGCGTGTACCAGCATGTGGGGTTAGGAGGGGGCAGAGGGGAAGTACTGTGACATGCCCCTGAGGTTACACAGCAGGAAGGGGAGTTTTCTCCAGGCCCCTTTAATCTCTACACAGTACTATCTTCTAGAAACTGTGTCCTTCCCTCTTTCCTGCCAGGCAGCAACTGTGCTCCAGGCAGCCTTCAGAGGACACCTAGCTCGTTCGAAGCTGTTACGAAGCAAAGCCCCAGCCTCCAGGCCTCCGAGTCTGCCGGGTCCTCCCAGCCTTCCCAACCAGGTAACCATCTCGCTGGGCGGACACCAGCTGCTCAACCCCTCTTTGGCCCCCTTTACTTCTTTAGCAATCTCAAGCCCTCTGCAGCCTTCTAGTTTTCCTAGTATCCCACCCATCCCACGCCAGGGACAGCCCAGCAGGCCTCACAGTGACTGCACTAGCTGATGAGGAGCACTTTTGGGGGTATAGCTGGAAAGCCCCCACCCTTCCTGCCCCAGATACTTGTATGCTGCATTTGGAAACAGCAGGGTAGCCCCAGACAGGTCTCTCTCCTGTTGTCATTGGCTGCAGAGGTCTCCCACACCCTGTGTCCCGAGCCCCACCTCCCCACCTGAAGACAGCCCAGTTCAAGAGGAGGCCATCACTGTCATCCAGTCCATCCTCCGGGGATACCTGGCCCAGGCCAGGTTCATGTGAGTGGGGCCACAGGGGCCAGGGGACACCCGCTTTGGGACTAGCTAGGTCTCCAGAGGGATTTGTAATGATGTGTTGTTATGACACTTGCTGTGTAAGCCATGGTCTGGCAGTTCACCATAGCAAGTAGTAGGCCTTTAGGGATATCCAAGCTTCACTTTGGGTAAAGGGTGGGCTGCAGGCTCTTGTCCTCTGGAGAAAAGCTTCCTAGAACATGCCTCCATGATGGGGCCAGGAGGTATGTGGACACTGTGTGGGTGGGACAGGGCAGTAGTGTGGGCACTGTGGGCGTGGGCTCACCTATTGTTCCCCTTTTAAAGAAAAAGGTAGCTGGATGCAGTGGTACACACCTGTAATGCCAGCACTCTGGAGGCTGAGACAAGATGACCTCTGTGAGTTTGAGGCCAGCCTGGTATACATATCGAGTTCCAGGAAGCAAGGCCTTGAAGACATGAACCAACCAAGGTCATAGGCTCTCAGGACCACCATTGTCAAGGCCCTAGGCACACTTGCTCAGTGTTCACCTGTGGAAGTAGCTGCTGCCCCACGGACCAGAGTGCTGTGGCAGGCAGGCCAGGATGGTCTGTGTTCTCCAGCCCCTGGCTTAACCAGAGTTCTCTGTCTTCCAGTGCCAACTGCTGCAGAGGGATCACAGCCTCATCTCAGAAGGGCCCTGTCTCAGCCATACTCTCGGGATCCTCCTCCCCACCCTCACCCTCCCTAGCAGCTTCTCCAGGTAATTTCATTCAGTTGGTTCTGCCACAAGAGGGAGGTGACCCTGCAAGGGTTAAGCCAAAAGAAGGCTGGGTGAAAATGCAAGGGGCTTGTCCCCACTGTCAGTGCCTCAGTCTAAGCTCCTACCTATGCCAGAAGATCAGAGACTCTCTCCTGAGCTGCTGCTGGGGTTCTGGCCCGTAGACTGCATCAGTGATGGCAGCGGCATGGGCCCTGTGTCCTCAGGTTACCCCAAACCATGCAGTCAAAGCTTTCCTGGCTTTTGTTTCTTCAGCCGTCAGGGCCCCCTAGGCAGGGTTTCTCCTGATTGCTTACATTTTTTTTTCTGCTCAAAGCTGGTTGAGGATGTAGCATAGTGGTAGAGTACTTCCAGCACTGGGAGGCCCTGGTTCCATTGAAAACACCAACAACAACTGGGAGGTGGTAGCACACACCTTAGTCCAAGCATTTACAGAGGCAGAAGCAGGGAGAGCTCTCTAAGATCTGGTTCGGCCGGGTCTATAGAGTGCATTTCTGGACAGCCAGGGCTACACAGAGAAACCCTGTCTCTAAAATAATTAGGGGGGGGAGAGGAGGGAGGGAGAGAGGGGGGAAAGGGAGGAAGAGGGGGGAAGAGAGAGAGAGGGGAGAGAGGGAAAGAGGGGAGGGAAAGAGGGGAGAGAGAGAGAGAGAGAGAGAGAGAGAGAGAGAGAGAGAGAGAGAGAGAGAGGAGAGAGGAGAGAGAGAAGAAAACAAAACAACAAGCATTGGGTAAAGAAGTCTCAGGCTGGCTCAGAGGAATCGCTCATTTGGTAAAGGAACTCTGTTCAATTCCCAGGCCCCATATTGAAAATCTCCTGGGCATGGAGATGCGTGTTTGTTATGTCAGCGCTTGAGAGGTAGAGACAGGAAGGTCCCTGGGGCTCACTGGCCAGTCAGCTCCAGTCAGCTTAGCCAGATCATCAAGTTCTGACCAGTGAGGGACCGTCTCAAAAAATAAAAGGCAAAATTAACAGAACCTGAGAAATGATACCTAAGATTAAACTCTGGTGTCTACCTACACACACACACACACACACACACACACACACACACACACACACACACACACACACACCACATAAACATCAAGTCCAGGACACAGGCAGACTCTGCCCTGTCTGAGACTTCTGGCCCACACTGACATGTTGTCCCTGTAGGCCCCTGACTGCAGGGCATCTCTGCTCACTAGTGGAGAGCTGGGCATGGAGAGCCCATGCGCCTGCAAGTCCTGCTTTAGCTGCAGCCATGGCCCACTGTGACGGCATCGATGATGATGAGTAAGGAGACTGCTAGGGACATGTTTGATACAGAAGTTGAGCTGAGGTCCTGTGATGCGTGTGACACCCAGGGAGCTGAGTCACCTGGTGCTTCCCAGAGACACCTGAGCCGCTGGGTGTCAGAGGAAGAACTAAGGCTGACAAGATCAGAGACGCGCCAGGGACAGGAGGGTGGGTGGCTGCCGGGGCAGTAGGTGGATTGGCTGGTCCCGCCCAGGACTGACATGCCTTATACAGAGTGGGATCCCTCAGGAAAGGTCAGCGAGGACAGCTGTGAGGAGGCTTCCGAGCCCGAAGACGAGGCAGAAGAGCCAGCAGCCCTGCAGCCCTGTTCAGGTAAAAGTATGGCAGTGGTGGCCAGGGTAGCACGTTCCCCAGCAATCACCCAACTCTGACAGCAGAAGAGGCACACAATGAAGACAAGGCCGTGACTCCCTCTCCAACCTCACCCAGAGACCAGGGCTGGCTGGTCTTCTCTAGCAGCTCTCCCTACTGTTTTTGTTTTCCTTAAGGAAACAAAAACAGAGGTGGGACCCAGGGCTTTGCACATGCTGGAGAAGTGATCTGCTGAATCACACCCCAGCCCCTCCCTGGGGGATTCTAGGCAAGGGCTCCACCACTGAGCCACACCCCAGCCCCTCACTGGGGGACTCTAGGCAGGGGCTCTACCACTGAGCCACACCCCAGTCATACAGTAAGGGTACTCTACCAGTTACACATTCTCAGCCCTTCATGGGGCGGAGTTGATTGGGCAGTAGATGTGTACTGTACATTGAACCATGTTCCCAACCCTTAGCTGGTTCTGACTGTATCAGTCACTTCCGTTCAGTTCCCAGGGGCCCCATAAGGAGCCTGTTTAGGGAGCCCCACACACACGTTTAACGTGTTGTCACATTTGAAGGTCTTACATCCACTCCAGCTGTCGACTTTCCAAGCAGTGTCAGAGCTACAGAACTGTGAGCTTTGCTGTTCTCTCCAAATCTTTGCTTCAAAGCACATTGAGCCAAGACAGAAGCCCTGGGATTTCAGAGAAGGCAGGCACACAGACAGAACCGGAACCCCAAAGCCACTGCCAGCCTGTAATCCCCAGGCCCCCAGAAGCTTTAGACTGTTCTCCAAAAAGCTGTCTGCCGACCTCACCAGGTCTGCTGACCTTTAAATTATTTGGTCGGGGCTGAAAAGATTGTTTATGCTGCCCTTTCATCTTCTTGTCGAATGAAATTTTAAAGTGGCAGATGTCCACATGTGTGGACTGGCCAGAAGCATCCACTGCTCAACAGGTGCTGACCCCTAGGATATGCGTTCATGGGAGAAAAGTGAGCGACACCCTTGTTTGAGCTGACTGTGTTGGGGTGTTCATCGGTTGGTTGGTTTTTGAGACAGGCTCTCACTCCATAGCCCAGAGTGGCCTTTACCAGACAGTCTTCTTAGGTCTGCCGCCCATGTGCTGGGATTACAGACATCACAGCCACACCCAGGCCTTGACTGTGCTTTTAAAGAAAACTGAATGTAGAGGGGCCCTTCAGTCCCAGCACAGGCACGAGGATGGTTGTTCCAGACCAGCCCCAGCCACACAGTGACTGCGAAGCTAGCCTGGGTTCCGTGAGGCTGTCTCTTAAAGGAAAGGGAAGGGGCTTGGAAAGATGGCTCATTGGTTAAGAGCGCTGGCTGCTCTTGCGGAGGGCCTGGGTTCAGTTCTTAGCATCCACATGGTGGCTCACAACTGTCTGTAACTCCAGTTCCACAGAATCCAAATCCCCTGCTGGCTTCTATAGGTTCTACACACATTTGGTGCACAGATGTACATGCAGGCAAAAATCATTATTCAAATAAAATAACTTTTTTTAAGAAGAGAGGGGAGAGAAGAAAGGGAAAATAAAAAATAAATCCTAGTTGCCATCGGCTAAAATCCGAGGAATCTAGAGGCTGAGACAGGAGAAGCATAGGTTAAGGCTAGCCAGAGGTACCTGGCAGGCCCCTGTCTCAAAAAGAAACAGAAAAATGACTAGGGATAAAAAGAGATCCAGGGAAGTGTGTCAGTGGGTGGAGCTGAGTTCAGATCCCCAGCACCTGTTTGAAACCAGGCACAGTCATATGCACCTGCAGCCCCAGAACTTGAGTGAGGAGATGGGGCAGGGAAGGGGGGCGATACAGCATCAAACCACAGAAAGACCCTGTCTCAGACAG
The DNA here is from genome assembly GCA_030556225.1 of Cricetiscus sungorus. Taxonomy (NCBI): domain Eukaryota; kingdom Metazoa; phylum Chordata; class Mammalia; order Rodentia; family Cricetidae; genus Cricetiscus; species Cricetiscus sungorus. The sequence continues at coordinate 9,577,812 of JANBXA010000044.1, forward strand.
GTGGGAGCCGAGGACCCCCCCTTCTGTGCCATGGTACACGGGTGTCTGCACACACAGAGATTATGAGATGCCATTAAAGAAAACAAGGTTGGGGACAGGCATTAAGTGTCCTGAGGTTGCGGTTTATATGAACCATGGGGGAACTGTAAAGGGGGCAGACGGCCGTATCAGGTTTCATGGTGGGGTCAGAATCTTCTTTTTAAATTGAAAATCAGTAACCTCTCATTTCCCCCCTCATCTTTAGGAGTAATAAGAGTGGGGCTCTGTCCCAAGGAGGAGCTGAGAGAGACCGCTGCAGTTGAACCTGCGCCCTCTCCACCCTCGGTCCCCAACTCCCCCCAGAGTGGCCACTGGGACTGTCCATCCCCCTCTGGTCTAGAGGCTGTGCCTCCATCCAGTGTAAAGGATGTGTGTGATGAAAGGAGCAGCAGTACCGCAAGTGCTCAGCCATCCCTGGGTATGTCCCCTCTGTCCCCTCTGTCGCCTGTCTCATCCCAGCTCCTTACCAGACAGGGCAAGAAGTTCAGGGGGCCCCTTCAGCCAGGACCCTCTTATGCACGGTAGCTAATTGGTTCTGCTTCCCTTTGCGTGTTTTTGCTTTTTGAGCCACTCTTGCTGTGTAGTCCAGGCTGACTCCAAACTCACTATATAATCCAATCTAGCCTCAAATTTGTGCTCCTCCTCTGTCAGCTTCTCAGGTGCTGGGATTACAGGTGTGCACCACCGTCTCAGGCCTGCATGTGTTTTAGTGTCAGCGGCTGCCAAACTAGCACGAGCATAGGAGCTAATGAGAGGCTCTGTAGAGTGTGCAGGTGGACTCTGAAGGTGGGCCCTTGGCTGTGTGGGTGGGGCTTTCCCTTTTTACCAGGAAAAGCTGATGGCCATGTGTACAGCTCACTGCTGTCTACACCACGTAGCTGACCTCTCTCTCTCTCTCTCTCTCTCTCTCTCTCTCTCTCTCTCTCTCTCTCTCTCTCTCTCTCTCTCTCTCTCTCATTTCAGTGGCCTCCTCTTCCCCAAGACTGCAGCCCATGTCACCACCCTCTGTGGAGGATGTCTGCTCTGATGACTCGGATGACATTATCTTTTCGCCATTTCTGCCCAGGAAGAATAGCCCCTCCCCATTCTAGGACCCCAGTCATTACCTCCAGGTGAGGTGGCTGTGGGGACAGGTTAGAGGACTTGCTAACTGAATTTGAGAAGGTGACCTATCTTGCTAGGGCAAGAGTCGTGCCTCAGGAACACCTTAGCCATCGGTTTTCTTATGTGTTGTGCCTGTGCCTTTGAGGGATCCTGGTGGCTCCACACTGCTCTCTGGGAAGGGCGGGCGGCCGCCTCCCACTTCCACCTCTGGTTGCAGCCCAGGTGTTTCCAGTGCCCACAGATATGTGCACTCCAAGTCAGGGCAACAAGGAGTGCTGCAAAGATGAGAACTCTTGCAAAGTTCTGCCCTTGACTTTGGCACTGTCAGCTGCCATTGAGATACAGCCTTCCTCGTCCTGTGCTGCCCAGTGCCTTACAAGTCACACAGCTAAGTCTCCTGTCCCCACAGCAGAATGCAGTCATATCAAAGCCAACAAGAAGCTATGGACTTTAGAGTCCCCAACCAAGCCCCTGTCCCATGGGCTCCTTGTTTCCCTTTCTGTTATCCCCATCACCTCCATCCCCACCCGGGAGAATGAACTCTTGGAAGAGCGCCAGACAGTGACACATGGAGTGGTACAGCAGCTCCTGAGAGGCAGCAAGAGGCAGATCCACAGGTCACCCAGACACAAGGCAGAGAGCAGGGACGGGAGGCAGCCCACCATCCCAGAGGAGACAAGTCTCAGAGAAGAGCAGATTCCAGTATAGACCTAGAGACAACCCTGTCACCTGGGTGTGCAGAGGCATCTGCAGGCCACCAGTGCCACCTGGCCCACTCAGCAGCCAGTAGCTTGAGATGTGACCATAGATCACTGGGGATGGGACTTCCTGGCCCCATGTGACTGCTTTTGTCTTAGGAAAAACCTAATGCTAGAAGTTTCGTGCTTGGACGAGATCCGTGGGGACACCAAGAGGTTTGCTCTTAGGGACCATTTAATCTCGGCCTCCACAAAACACCTGCCTGATGCTGCACACAGCAGGCTGGGCATGGGAACCTCAGGATGGGAGCTAGATTTGGCTTGGCAGCCAGAGGCCAGGAAGAGGGAGCCCAACTTTGTCTACCTGCCCCAGCAAGGGGTAAGTGCCCCTAATACTGTGATGGGAGGAGGCACAGCTGCCTAGCCCTTTTCTCCACCAGGGGGCAAAAGACAACTCAGCCAGGATTCTGACTGGCTCAGTTTTTTTATGCACTTGGCCTGTGGGCTGTCTGCCAAGTTAGTTTTCTTCCCCTTGAACTGATGGTAATTTTACCAAATGGCAGCCGAGTGGAGCCCTGTGTAGATGCATCTGCCTCCCTACCACAACTTGGGTGTGCCCCATGTCATTGATGCACCACTTGAAGCTTCAGACCCACCCACTAAGGCACAAGAAGGTGACTACAGGTGGCCCTCCAGTGCCAGGAGTCCTCATATGGCTACTCTGTCCCCTCTTACTTAACAGCAGCCGTTTGTGCATTGTGTTTTCTGAGAGTGAACAATCAGGAGTTGTAGGTGGATGGGGGGAGCAGGGTGGGTGTCTTCACCTTGGCTGCCCCCACCTCAGGAAAAGGGGCAGGGCCTGTACGTCTGAGGCTCATTTGTGCACCCAGCCTGGCCAGCAGGCAGTGAGGTCAAGATCAGTTCCCTGCATTTGAGTTTTCTGAGAACAAGCCTCTGAAAACAGGAGAGCTATACACCCCCTGAGCTTTGGTGCAGCCGCTAATCTATTAAAGGTTAACCTGTCTTGAAGCTACCTCAGTAAATGACAGTGCCTCAAGCCTCTGTCTTTGCCCGCCGCAATATGGTGTCCTGTGCTCCCCACCCGGCCCCATTGCTACAGCAGACTGCCCCTGGCTGATCTGAAGCGGAGTGCACCTGGGTGGCGGGTAACCCATCTGGGACCTAGGGGCAGTAAGTACACAGAGTTCCTGCTGGCTTCTCCAGGAGCCAGTGTGGGGACTGGGAGTCTGGCCAGCCCGTACAGCTTTAAACTTCACCTGATCTTTAAGACAGACCTCTTGTGCTTGGCTTGGTTTCGGAGGCACAATTCCCCCAGCACCTGTATGGCCAGCTAGAGCAATTGGCAAAACCAAAACTACAGATACTGGGTAAGGTGAGCTGTAGGCCAATAGCCAGGGGCTGTGATAGGATGAGCAGCCAGAGGCTGTGGACTATGCCAACCCTGCTGAGTGTGATTGGTCCAGGACCCAACCAGTTGTAGCTTGCGGACTGTAAGTGGGGCAGTAAGAAGCAGCAAAATCCATCCCTGGGGGAGGACCTCAGACCAGCACTCAGGGACCAAGATGGCCTGGGTATGTGCACTTGAGATGGGTAAGCGATATCACTGTGCCCTTGTTTCCATGGCAACACCTCCACATCACCTTGAGCTTAAAAAGCAGCTGTAAGCTGGTAGGTCATTCAACTTTGGAAGAACCTATGCTTTCTTCATGAGCCCTGTAACATGAAAAGTTAGAACATGACCCTGTCCACACAGGAAAGCTGAAAGGTAAGGATGCATGCCATTCACACCAAGGAGGTGATGGCTAGAGGCCTGGGTGGCTCTGGAGAGTGCTCTGGGCTTGGGATGCAATGCTTGCAGGGGACCCTGTGAGATGGTGTTCTTCTTACCTATATCTTGGGGAAGAGGATGCCTGCAGCTCAAAAGCCAGAAACAGACTGGGGTCACCGTCCTGAAGGTGCCATCCCAGTGAAAAAGCAAGACCCAGGAGACATCACAGCCCTCTGTTACACTCGGTTCAACTCCACCCACCAGATGCGGCTGAGAAGGAAGCGCTGAGAGGGGGCTGGTACAAGGCATGATTCCCAAAACTAGCAAAAAACAGGCATCAGCGAGCTGAGTGTGGATGGGGAACAAACCTGTAGTGAGCAGAAGCAGTCTGCAGGGAGATTTTGTATGGCTCGAGGGGTGGGAGCTAGGCAAGTGCTCTATCCCTGAGCCACACCCAGCCCCAGCAGTGCATTCCTGATGCAGAGTTACCACAGGGGCATGCAGCATTGGAAGAGGGCTTGGTCAGAAGCCACCGAGACCACAGCCCCTCTAAACATAATGGCTGAGCAGAAATTGCCAAGGCCCCATTGCCTGGTGTTTTATAAAGTCCCATGGCACATTGGGAGCTTTTTGTCCGTTCACTTCGACACCATGGAATGACTGTGTCTGAGAGACCCTGACTAGGGGGATGCTGGCTGTATTGTCTGATAAAATGTCTATTTTTGTCTCCCGAAGAGGAGAACAGTGCCTTCAATCTCTCAGACCCAGAACCTTCTTAGTGAAGAGACTAATCATTAGAAAAAGAACAAGATAACAGCAGAGTAGATTCCTTTCAAGCTATAAATACCTTCCCGGGAAAGCACCCTAACCTTTGAGATCTAAATAAAAATTCCATTATATCCCGGTCAAACTAATTGCAAATTCCTCCTTGGAGGGGAAAGCTCCCACGTGGTTCAGATGCTCTGAGGACCAGAGAGACTCGGCAAACAGCCAGTGTGGACCCAGACTGGCCCTTTCTCCAAGCTCCTGCCTCCCTGGGCTCACAGGGCCTGCATACCCACTCTGACTAACCTTTCTGGTGCAGACCACAGCTGGGCAAGCTCCTGTTAAGATGAGAGAAGTTGCATCTAGACGCTGGGAAATGAAACCATCAAAATGGCTCAGAGCAGGAGTGGATCCCTGGTCTTTGGTCTTAATTTTTTTTCTCTCTCCCTCTTTAAACAGGGCCTCACTATGTAGCTCTGGCTGGCATGAGATTAAAGGCATGAATTGCCACACCCAGCTTTTTTAAAAAAAATTGTAATTTAGGGCCAGCAAGATGGCTTAGTAGATAAAGAAGGCACTTGGTGCCAAGTCTGACAACTTGAATCCAATCTAAAGGACCCACATGATGGAAGGAGAGCCAGATTCCACAGTCGTCCTCTGATGTCTGTATGCCTGTCGTGTGTGTCTGTGTGTGTGTGTGTGTGTGTGTGTGTGTATAAACACACCTCTGATGTCTGTATGCCTGTCGTGTGTGTCTGTGTGTGTGTGTGTGTGTGTGTGTGTGTGTATAAACACACCTCTGATGTCTGTATGCCTGTCGTGTGTGTGTGTGTGTGTGTGTGTGTGTGTGTGTGTGTATAAACACACCTCTGATGTCTGTATGCCTGTCGTGTGTGTGTGTGTGTGTGTGTGTGTGTGTGTGTGTGTGTGTGTATAAACACACCTCTGATGTCTGTATGCCTGTCGTGTGTGTGTGTGTGTGTGTGTGTGTGTAAACACACATCTCCAAATTGTAATGAGAATGTTTAAATGTTTGTATATATGTATGTGCTTGTTCATGTTTGTGTGGGTGTTTAGGGGAGTGTGCCTGTTTGCCAGAGGTCAATGTCCAGTATCTTCAATTCCCACCTTTTTTATGTATAATTGTTTTAAAAAGATTTAAGTGTGTGAGTGTTTTGCTTGCATGTAAAGGTCTGTGAATGTGGTTCCCTAGGAGGTCAGAAGAAAGCATCAGATCCCCTGGAACTGAAGTTACAGACAATTGTGAACCAACACGTGGGTACTGGGAATTGAACCTGGGTCCTCTGCAAGAACAAGAAGTACCAGTCATTGCTGAGCCATCCCTCCAGCTCCCCTGCATCCTTTGAGACAGGGTCTTTCACTGACCTGGACCTCATTGATTCAGCTAGGCTGGCTAACGAACTCCAAAAATTACCCTGCCTTCCCATGCTGGGTTACAGCAGATGTGTGCGCCTCACACAGTAAATGCCCACAATCTAAGCTCAGGTCCTCATGATTGCGTGGCACTGAGCCATCTCCCATACCTTGGGTAAAAGTGTGTGTGTGTGTGTGTGTGTGTGTGTGCGTGTGTGTGTGTGTGTGTGTCCGTGTACCATAGCATACTGTGGAGATCAGAGGAAAGCTTCAGTTCTCTCCTGTGTGGGTACCAAGGAATTGAACTCAGATCATCAAGCTTGCCAGTGAAGCCTTAACCCACTGAGTATCTTACTGTCACTCCCCAGCTCTTTAATGGGAAAAAAAAAAAAACACCCAGACTGACATTGTAGCCTAGACATGCCTTGAATGTGGGACCCTCTTGCCTCAACTTCCCAAGGAGTTAGGAATATAAGCCTGTACTACCAGGCCTGGTTTATGCATGCCATGGTGTGTGTGTGTGTGTGTGTGTGTGTGTGTGTGTGTGTGTGTGTGTGTGTGTGTGTGTGTGTGTGTGTATTTGACCTGCATGTCTTTGTGAGGATGCCAGATCCACTGGAACTTGAGTTACAGACAGTTGTGAGCTGCCATGTGGGTGCTGGGCATTGAACCTGGGTCCTCTGGAAGAGCAGCCAGTGCTCTTAACCACTGAGCCTTCTCTCCAGCCCTTCATGTATGCCTTAAAGGCTGGCAAGACTCAACTGCATGCCTGACCTGGCCCATTTTAAATACACCATCCCTCCAAATCCTCAGGGAACACAGGAAGAATTGGAATCCCTTCCTCCTTTTGGCAGTGCTGTCAGGTTGTGAATACGAATGATAAGGGTGGAAACAGGCTGGCCTGTCTGCACAGGCCACCACTAATGGCCTTTGGCTAGCATGTCTTCCCATGGGCTCCTTCAAGCTGGACCCAGTTACAGCTGGAGGGACAGCCCCATTAGACTGTGCCTGCCTGAGGAGCCTGGGAGAGGTTTCCATGGTACTGGGGCTCTCTCTGAATAAGGAGAAAGGGGTGCCCCTGAGCTACTCGTTAATTAAGCCCAGAACAGCCAAGATTCAAAGAACAGTCCAGTGTGTGCCAGGACTCCTGGGGGCCATTCATGGGACCCAGCCTGGGGCTTTCTTCCTCTCAGCCTCTCTTCCCAGGCCCAGCTTCTAAGAGATGAAAGCAGAGAGGCTGTGGTGTGGGCGGGTAGGGGGCACCGCTGACATAATACATGAGAAAGGCTGCTCCACGCCATCCGCCCCCTCCCTTGGCATATCTGCTACTTCCCTTGGACAGGGCTGGCTGATGAGCCAGGGCTGACCCACCTGAAGCTCTTCTGACTCATTGCTTACCTCCCTGCCTCCTGCATTGTTCTCTACCCTCCACTCAACCCCTTCCTCTGTTAAATGAGTTGTTCACGGCTTCTGTTCCCAAAGCCTACCTCTGGGTACCAGTGGGGCTTTAGCACGTATAGCAGTTCAATTTAGCTTCTCCTTGGCTCCAGGCCTGCTGCTGCTGATCCTGAGAAACATCCCAGGCCACATGGTGGTCCCCACCAGGATCTAAAGTCACCTGTTTTTCTCTACCTCCAAAACACTCCTACAGCTGTCAGGTCCTATGGGGCTACAGCCTAGGCAGCCGTCAAATGTGCTGCCATGTTAGCGCCTGTGGAGGAGATCAAACAATTCTCCCCACAGGCTCCAGAGTAAAAGTGAGTCCCTGAAGAGGCTGTCCTACTGTGTGCACACATGACATGCAACATACAGGCATGTGCAAATTAGAAACCTATATACGAACACACATGCACACGGCACCTGCAGCATACATAAAAAATGTGCATACATTATATGCATGTGTGCACACAGATGGGCACATAGTCACAAAATCACAGTGTACTTACAAGCATACATAGGCACAGATACATGCACAAAAATTAAGCACATATACATACAAAAATATTTGCAGGTCAAAGAGATGCCATAGTAGGCTAAGTGAGGAGGACCTGAGTTCAATTCCTAGAATGTACATAAAAAAATCTAGGTATAGTGGCTCATGCCTTTAATTCTGCACTTGGAAGGCAGAAGGAAGAAAATCTCTGTAATTTAAAAACCAGCCTCCCTGGTCTACTTATTAGTTCCAAGCTAGCCAAGACTTCATGGTAAGACCCTGTCTCCAAAAACAAAGCAGCAAAAGGTTGAGTGGCATACACTTGTACTCCCCATGTTGGGGAGGTAGAGATAGGCAGATCTCTGAGGAGTATTGACCAGTCAGCCTCACCCACTTGGCCAGCTCCAGGCAAAATAAATAAATATTTTAAAAAAGAATGGTGAAGTTGACCCCTGTCTTCTACATGCACACACACACACACACACACACACACACACACATATCCATAGACACATACAGACACACACATAAACACATACAGACATATCCACAGACACACACACACACATGGACACGCACACACACACACACATACATACGGACACACACATAAACACATACACACACATCCACATACACACACACACACACACATGGACACACATGGACACACACATACACACATACATACGGACACACACATAAACATACAGACACACACACACACAGAATTACCACCTGGCACCTGAGGAGAAAGTCGTCTTCAGGGATGTGGCCCCCAGCAGCCTGACCTTGCTCCAGGGGATGCCACATGGGTGGCAATAACTTGGTCGGTTAGGACAAAAAAGAGGAAGAGGACATGAAACTGGAAGGGAAACCTGACGAGGTGAAAATGGGGAACGGAGGGGGACTATGATCAGAATACATGCTGTATGTGTATCACACTCTCAAAGAATATTACAATACAGTAAAGTCCAACCTCGGCTACACAGTTAGACACATACCGTACCACCCCACCCCCAAAAGCAGAAATCCCTGATTAGGGTATGCTCTCCTCAGGGTCTTCCCTCCCATGCCCAGGTGCCTAACCCAAGGATTGCCTGTGGAGGTGGCTGTGGCCTCTGTTCACAACCCACAAGATAACTGCTGGCTGTAAGTTTCAAGTGCCTTTTAAAGCCTGATACACAGTGATATGCAGTCCTGGCAAATGAGAGGCTCTGTCCCCAGGACTGCGATGAAGCCTGAGTTCAATTCCATGTTTACCTGCTGTGAGCTGATTGTGCTGACATGTCTGTAAGAGCTGCTTCCAGTCTCTGTTCCCCTGCCTTTCCAAGGTGTGTGTATGTGTGTGTTTGCGTGTGTGTGTGTGTGTGTGTGTGTGTGTGTGTGTGTGTGTGTGTGTGTGTGTGTGTGTGGTGTGTGTGTGTGGTGTATGTGTGTGTGTGTGTGGTGTGTGTGTGGTGTGTGTGTGTGAGTGTGTGTGTGTGTGTGGTGTGTGTGTGAGTGTGTGTGTGTGTGTGTGTGTGTGTGTGTGTGTGTGTGTGTGTGGTATGCTCTGGGATATCTTGGAAGGGGCAAAGTAAGGCAGCTCTTTCTGAGGACAGATAGCTCAGTGGTTAAGAACACTGGTTGCTCATCCAGAGGACCCAGGTTCAATTCCTAGCACCCACATGGTGGCTCACAATAGTCTGTAGCTCCGGTTGCTGCCCCCCGCAAGGCACCAGGCATGCATGTAGTGCACAGGTAAACATGCAGATGAAACACATAAAAATAAAAGTTGAAATAATTATTGCTGGTATTTTCTACATATGATTACAGACTGTCTTCATTTATAATTGGGTGCATGGAAGAAGGTGGATGGGTGTGGGAAGATGTACTGATAGATGCATGAATGGATAGAGAATGGATAGAAGGATAAATGAATGGCTTGTGGATGGACGATAGGTTGGGAAATGGATAAAAAGGTGGCTGGGTGGGTGGATGGATGGATCATGATTGGACATAAGGATAGAAGAATGGATGGAAGAGAAACAGGTTGGCTAATGGACAGGATGGATAGACGGATGAGTACATGTAGAGATGGATGGATAAGCCTATAGGGGTGTTTGCACACATAGGTAGGTGGACATTCTGATAGAGGAACAGATGGATAGGTGAATGACTAGACAATGGATGAATGAGTGGATGGAAGGGGAAGGAATGGAACAGAGAGTGGGCAGATAAACACTGCACAAAAATAATCCCCCTGGAGTGTGGATCACAACGTGTACTATTCGAAAACTTAAAATACGGCATTTTGGTTTTCTTCAATCAAACCAAGGAAAAGAGAAGTTGAGGGGACTGTTGGCTTTCTGCCCATACTGTTTTCAGTCTCCGAGTGCTGCACCATTGTATTCATGTTTCTCCTGTCCTCTGGGTAGTGCTTTCTCTGTGTTATGTCTTAACATTGTTAAACAGCGTATCTCAGGCCTTCTGTCTTGTGTGTCATGTTTTCAGATCCATGCTGTGGGCTCTCCTCTCCCTCCCTTCCCCACCTCAGCTAACACCGAGCGAGTTCTACTGGCTTACCTGAACCCTATGACCCACTGCAGGCCTCCTCTGGCTGCTTGCTTTCTCCAGGAATGAGGGTGAAGGAGGAGCACAGAAAGGTGTAGACATATACACCTGTTGCTGATGAACACAGTGTGTGTAGTGTGAACCCTGGGGTTCAGGTGGGAGGCCAGGGCCATTGTTGGGAGTCCTTGAGTGTTCTTTTGGGGTGCTTGAATCAGGCCCTGAGAGATGTGAGAATAGAGTGCTAGCTGGAGAATGATAATGAAAGAAGGAAGAAATCAGGGTGCTGAGCACCCCATCCCACCCCCCACCATCCCCACCCTACCCCCTCATCCCCCCACCCCCCCAACCCCCGCCAGGGCCCTCTGGAGTCCTTCACTGATGAAAGCTTATGTCATTTTAAGACTTCCCAGGGCAGGGATAGCTAGGCTGATGGCTAAGATGGATAGAGGACTGACCTCAAGGAAGCAGCCTCACATGAGAGAACTTTTGAAATTAAATTGAAAATTTTAATTGAGACAGCATCTCACCCTGGATGTACCCCTGGATGGCCTGCATCTCAGTATGTAGACCAAGCTAGCCTTAAGCTGAGGTTCCCCTGCCTCTGCCTCCTGGGTATTGGGCTTAAAGGTGTGTACTACAATGGCCAGCTTCAGATGGAAGAATTTTCTATGTGTCTCTTTTTTGTGATTTCTTCCATAGCCACTGGTTGCAGGCTTCTCCACCAATGGCTCACAGGGACCTGAAGGAAAAGAAAGAGTGTGGCAAGAATTAAAGAGGCTGGAGTGGGACCTCAGAGCTACATATCCACTCTAGCTGTTTGTACTGACTTTCCCATAACCCAAACCCACTAGCTGGGGCTTGTCTTGAACATCTGATCCTCCCAAATGCTGGAATGACAGGCATGCATCAACATGTCTGTCTTAGTTGGGGTTACTATTGCTGTGATGAAACACTATGACCAAAAGCAACTTGGGAAGAAAAGGGTTTATTTCACTCATATTTCCATAAAACAGTTCATCATCTAAAGCAGTGAGGGCAGGAATTCAAGCAGGACAGGAACCTGGAGGCAAGAGCTGATGCAGAGGCCATGGAGAGGAGCTGCTGACTGTCTTGCTCATCATGGCTTGCTCAACCTGCTTTCTTATTGAACTCAGGACCACCAGCCCAGCGATGGCCCCACCCACTACGAGCTGGGCCCTCCCACATCAATCACTAATTGAGAAAATGCCCCACAGCCACTGATTTTATGAAGGCACTTTCTCAATTGAGTTTCCCTCCTTTGGAATAACTCTGGCTTGTGTCAAGTTGACATAAAACTAGCCAGTGAGGTGCCCAGCTGCACCCTAGAAATTTGGAGGAGAGCCCAAACTTCATAGCCAGCTAGCTATGAGAGAAAGAGCCCACATACAAGAGTCTGTGTGGGGATGCACCTGGCCAGCCCAGCCACAGTAGGTGAATTCGGCGAGTCTCAGTTTCCCTATCTGTAGATTAGGAAGCATGCCCTGGCCTGTTTCTGGGTGTCTGCGAGCCAGTGGCTGGAGCTACCCGTGCTACCAGCAGAGCCCTGGCAGAGGGACCCACAGGTGTTTCGGAAACATACATACATGGCCTTACATGTGTGTAATTGACTGCTTCTCTTGGGGGAGAGGCTGGCTCTGGGAACTTTGGACTTGGTCATGAGGCCCTGCAGGGTCCAAGAAAAGCCATCGATGGAGGGGCAAAGAAAGGAGGGTGTAGCATGACCTTTACTGCCCCTGCTCTGGGAACCTTGACCTGACCTTGAATGAGACTTTCTTTTTCTAAGTCCTGGCATTAACCCATGAGGCTGAAGCCACACTCCGTCCTGGGAGCTGCTCCCTCTCCTGGCTGATGCTGTGTGTACGACAAGGCCCCAGGGTGGGTGCCACTAAGGAATCTCTCTTGCAAAGCCAAAGGCCTCCAAATGATCAATAAGGGGACCCACCTCCTTCTCCACAATTCTAAGATGAGCAAGAATGCTACCCTCAAAGCAGCTTCCAGAACCTTCCCCACCTTGGACTGTGCAGGAAGGAGAAGGGCTCTTGCTCCAGCCAGCCTAGGAGCTACTTTTGTTTGTTTGATTTTTCAAGACAGGGTTTTTCTGTGCAGCCTCGGCTGTCCTGGAACTCACTCTGTAGACCAGGCTGGCCACAAACTCACAAGAGATCCACCTGCCTCTGTCTCTGCCTCTCAGTGCACTGACAACCTAGAAGGTACTTTTAACCCAAGTTCCTGGGTCCCCCATCTCAGTCTTAGGGGTGGCATCCTTTATGTTCAAAGCCATGCCAGACAAACCTTCCCTTGCCCCCCAACACACAGGGGCAAGGACAGCTTAAATGCCCTGGCTGGTTTTGGGGGGCAGATAGAGTCTGGGTCCCTGGGACCCACTCTTTTGGCTGAGCTGCCTCATCTAAAAGTCCCCTGGAACCTTTTACTTCCCTCAGACTCACTGAGGGTGAGGATTTATTCTCCAAGATGCTGGCTCTGGGAGAGGGGCCAGGCCTAGGAGTTCTCACCCCAAAGTAAGTTCTCACCCAGTTTATTAAGACAGTAGGAAAGCATATCCCTGTCTTTTCTTCCTCCCTCCCTCCCTCCCTCCCTCCCTCCCTCCCTCTGTGTGTGTGTGTGTGTGTGTGTGTGTCTGTGTGTGTGTGTGTCTGTGTCTGTGTGTACATGTATATGTCTGTGAGTATGTATATATGTATGTGTCTGTGTTTATATGTGTTGGGAAATTTAAGTACTTGCCCCTTACAGCTGTCTTCCTCTCCACCCAGCTGTAGAACTCCTGTGCTCTCAAGGTTGATCAAACAAGGTTGTTCTCATAACTTTCCGGTGTGCAGTGCCCGTGCCTTGACCCCAGGTGTGGGTGGTGCATGATTTCTTCCTATGCTTAGCCCATCCTCTGGCTTGGGTATATAACCCCATTGCTCTTTGTAATAAAGGACAGCAGCTTCCTCATCACTTCTCGTGGTGGTCTGTTAAGTATTTCAATCCCGACACCCTCCGCCAAGCTCAGTACTTTGGCTGCATGGGCATGGCATATACGTGTGTCTGTGTGTATAGGTGTGTCTCTGTGTATATGTATGTATGTATGTCTATATATGTATGTGTCTGTGTTTTTATGTGTGTGTATATATATAAGTGTGTGTATGTGTGTATGTCTGTGTGTTGTGGAAATGGGAATTGAAATCAGGGCCTTGCACATTCTAGGCAGGTGCTCCACCATTGGGCATACCCAGCCCCTCACTGAAGGATTCTAGGCAGGTGCTCTACCACTGAGCTCTATTGATAGCCCTCTTTTCATTTTTTTTAACCTTCTGGTTTTTTTAATAATTATTTTTACTTAAATTTGAAACAAGCTTGTTTTACATGGCAATCCCAGTTCCAGAACCCTTCCCCCACCCCCACCCCACTCCCTTTTTCCCCCAGGACAGGGTTTCTCTGTATTGCTTTGGAGCTTGTCCTGGAACTCACTCTGTAAACTAGGCTGGCCTCGAACTCACAGAGATCTGCCAGCCTCTGCCTTCTGAGTGCTGGAATTAAAGGCATGTGCCACCAATGCCCGGTCTCGTTTTTTATTTTAAGATGGGATCTCACTAAGTTGCCTAAATTGGCTTTGAGCTTATTCTAAAGTCCAGGCATCCCTTGAATAAAACTGTGATCTTCCTGTGATCTTCCTTCCTGGCTGTGGTGACAGGTCTGTGCCATCTTAAGTCTGTTCTTGGCTTGGGGGTGTTTACATGGCTCCACAGGCCTCTGAAGAGAGTGTTGTCTGACTGGCATCTCCCCCAAACTCCAGAGATACCAGGCCACGTGGCAAGATTGAAAAGAAATGTCTCTGTGGTTTTTCTGTGGTCTGGATGCATCTGCCAAGTGTTTCAATGGCCCAAGTGTCACAGTGCCACATGTCAGCATGCACAGGGGGAATCTGGGCCTCCAGCCCTGTCCTCTCCGCACTAGTGCTCGTCAGTGCTGTCTACGGAAATTGTGAACCTCACTGGATGGGATCCAAATGCAGGGAATTCCATTGTTCTGGCTGAGGCCCCAGCATCTGGGGGCTGGGCCCAGGCTGGACACGTCCAACTGGGTCCTGGCTCTCTCCCAGTGGCTGCAGGACTTGGGACAGTCTTTTAGGAGCCTCAGCCCAACCACCTCCCTTCCTAGGGGGATAGCCCCTGGAGGACTCCCGACCTCAATCCTAGCGATTGTTTCAAATGTTTCTACCAGGTGCTTCCAGCAGCTCAGCCTTCTGTGTTAGCTTCGCATCAACTTTTGATTTCCTTTTTCCCAAAACCGGGTTTCTCTGTCCTGAAACTATGTAGACCAGGTGGGACTCTTGAGCTCAGAGATCCACCTGCCTCTTCCTCCTAAGTGCTACCATGCCCTTAAAAATTGTATGTGGTGGAGTGGAGTTGGTCAGGATGATCACGGATGTGCAGCTCGCCATCTTCGCCAACATTCTGGGCGTGTCGCTTTTCTTGCTTGTGGTTCTCTATCACTACGTGGCAGTCAACAGTCCCAAGAAGCGGTTCCAGGACATAGTCTGAGGCAAGATGGAGGGTGTGAGGGGCCTTCACACTTCACTTCATCTCTCCTACCCATCACAGCATACAAAGCAACTACACCTGGATTTTTCCAAACAACTTTTATTTCCTCAAAGTCTTCCTTAACCCTATGGAACAAGAAGCTGCCACTGAATAATTCCCAGTATAGGGGCTGCTTTCTTTTCTACTCCTTCCCCCCAATACAAAAATATAGATATATATTTTTGTGGTCCCCCAAAAAATTGTATGTGGTATTTGTACATATGTACATTTGTGTGCAAGTACACTCACCCATGTAAATGGGTATGAAGGCCAGAGGTCGACATCATATATCTTCCTCTACTATGTTCCGCCTTATTTTTGAGATGGGGGTCTCTCAGGAAATCTAGAGCTCACCAATTGGTTAGATTGGCTGGCTAGCCGGTCCCCAAGATCTGCCCATCTTTGCCTCCTACCTCCAACACTGGGTTTACATGTACTTATCATTATAGCTGGCTTTTACAGGGTTGTTAATGGATTCAAACTTGGGTCCTCATGCTTGCACAGCAAGGACTTTACCCACTGAGCCAGCTCCTCATCCCTGTCTTTGGCTCACAAACTCTACTTTAGTCAAATGAAGGAAGAGAGGGAGAAAAGGAAGGGGGGACAAAGGAGGAAGGAAGAGTTGGTGGCCTGAAACTGAACCATGGTGGTTCCTTGATTAACTGGTGATTCTCTGGGTTTCCTGGGCAATGGTGAGACCTGGGTCTCAGTTTCTTTTCCTATAGAGAGGAAAAAAGTCCAGCCTCCAGACATAGTTTCTCTGGATGAGCAGGAAGCGTTAACAGCTCTGGGCAGACAGTGCTAGCCAAACAGGGCAGGGTGGAGGGCCTTCCTTCCTGCCCTGTGCCCATAGTCACTACTTGGCATTCTCTCCTTTAACTCTCATTCTCCCGGGAGACAGGCTGCCGATTTCACAGGGCTCCTCTCTCCAGCAACTCCTGAGCAACATTAGGCTGGGGACTCAGTTCCACCAGGGGAGGTGCTGATTGTCCTGGTCTTTTCTCTATTACGCTTAATTGTCTCACTCTGTGCACAGCGCACACATGGAGGTCAGAGGAGCAATTTGTGGGGTCTTTCCGGAACCATGTGGAGTCAATCCAGGGACTGAACTCATGTCCTTAAGCTTGGCAGCAAGCCGCCTTTACCTGTGGAGCCACCCTTCACGATTTCTCCACATTTAGACAGCCTTGTAACTTTTCCTTCAAGGACTCCCCCAGGAAAGGATTTCGCTGACTAAGTACACTACTAATTAACCAAAATTAGCACATTTCCTGTCTCCCCTTCCCTCTCTACCCCACAGGACTATTTAGATAAGGTCTTACAACTTAGCCCAGGCTGACTTTAGATTTGCAATGTAGACCTGACTTCACACTTGTGGTGGCACACACCTTTAATCCCAGCACTCAGGTGGCAGAGGCAGGTGCATGGATCTCTGAGTTCAAGGCCAGCTTTGTCTACAGAGTGAGACAGAGGAACCCCATCTCAAATAAACAAACAACAAACAAAACGCATGTTACAATCATCTTCCTATGTGTGTATCTCCACATTTGGCTGTTACACAATTTGCCCATCATTATGAGGGTTTTTCTTTTTTCTTTTTCTTTTTTCTTTTTTTTGAGACAGGGTTTCTCTGTAGCTTTGGAGCTGGTCCTGGAATTCACTTTGTAGTCCAGGCTTGGCCTCCCACGGAGAACCCCTAAACCTCATACCTATATATGAACCCTGGCAGTTCCACCGTCATCATCACTATTGTTAGGACTAAGCAAGAATACAGGGGTTGGCTGTGGAAGGACCAGGAACTGTCGCAGCCCATCACAGTTCCTGATGTTATTGTTCATCTTTAGAAACTACAGACCCTGATGCCAGTGGGGGAGGGGGCAGGACTGGACTGGTCCATACTGTACAGGAGAGTCAGGGTAGTGGCCTATCCAGGCCCACTGGGTGAACATCTTACCTGTTGTCTTAGGGTTTCTATTGTGCTAAAAACACCATGACCAAAAAGCAAACTGGGGAGGAAAAGGTTTATTTGGCTTACACTTCACTTACACTTACACTTCAGCATTGCTGTTCACTGAAGGAAGCCAGGACAGGATCCCAGAAGCAGGGACTGATGCAGAGGCCATGGAGGGGAACCATGGCTTGCTCAACCGCTGTTCTTATAGGACCCAGGTCCAGCATCCCAGGAATAGCACCACCCACCATAGGCTGGGCCCTTCCCCATTGGTCACTAAAAGAGAAAATGTCTTACAGCTGGATCTCAAGGAGGCATTTCCTCAGCTGAGGCTCCTTCCTCTGAAGGAAGGAGCTTGTGTCAAGTTGGGACATAAAGCCTTCCAGTACACCTGCTGTACTGAATCCAACATTCATCAGACACTGAGGAGAATAGCTCAGCAGACCAAGTGGCCTTAGTCTTGGGAGGCTTAGGGGCTATTCATTGAGATTAGGTCCTAGAGTAAGGCTTTATGGGCCTTTAAGGATGGAGAACTTCTATTGCTCCAGGCTGTTTTCCATCTGGGTGGCTTCCTGAAAGCCACCTAAAGCACAGAAACCCACAGGCCTATAAGGTCCTCTGCTCTTGGGCCACAATGAAAGAAAGCAAGTGCCTCAGGCATTCGGAGGAGCTGAAAGACAGGTCTGTCAGGGAGCCACTACCCAGCCTGTCTGGAGGGGCAACCTGGCAGATGGAGGAAAAGCTGATGTGTGCCAGTTTCTAAGAACACTAGGGGTCCAGCAATAAGGCCCTAGAATTGTGAGGGCACAGAGATCCAAGGGTATGCAGAAAAGCAAGAGCATGGGAGGGACACAGAGTCATGCAGCTACTGTGTCCCCACCCCCGTACCCTTTCTATAGGTTGTGTCCTGACCAGTAACCTAGTTTACAAGTTGGGGACAGGGAGCTTTGTCTTAGGTCTTTAAAATAATGCCACCCTGTGGGGTGTGTTGGTTCACGTCTGTTATCCCACTACCTGGGAGGCAAAAGCAAGAGGATTTTTTACACGTTTGAGGCTAGCTTGAGCAACTTACTGAGACCCTGTCTCAATATAAAAAGTATAACATGGGTCAGGGATGTAGGCCAGTGGTAGAGCGCTTGCCTTGCATGCATAAGGCCCTGGGTTCAATAACTAAAAACAAAGCAGACCTCCCCACAGGAAGGGCAGGTGGGTGTTCAACCTATCTGCCCATCGTCGCCTTATACACGATGTGGCTTATGTGCCAGGCTTTGTTCTGAGTACTTTACGCTCGTTTTATCTCCACAATGCCTTTTCTCAGGCTAGTACACTGACGCCAAGAGGCTAAGTCATTCGCCCAGGTTCACGCAGCTCCTGAATGCAGATCATGCCTATCCTACAGACAGGCCACTGAGTCCCTGGCAGGCTCCTGCGAGAAAACGTGTAAAGATCGAACCAGCAAGCAAACGCACGGGACGGAGAGCAAGCTACACGCGAGATTAGGGTTCTAGCTTCTTGAGTGTACAGGGAAGAAATGGCCGAATACTCTGAGGGTCCTGCCTGAGCCGAGGGGTGCGACTAGTAGGTAAAAGGACCAATAGCAATGCAGGGGCGGGAGAATAGGCTTGTTGAGGGCAGGGCCTATAGGAGATATGCCAATGACTGCCCGGGGGCAGGGGCTGCGCTTGTATGGGCAGGGCTTGTGGGCTGCAGGCCAATGGTGATGTGGGGCGGGGACTGAGGACCGGGAGGACGGCTAAGGTGGGGCCTGTGGGCGGCGAGCCTATAGCGGTGTGGGGGTGGGGTCTGAGGGCGAGCGGGCGGAGGCACGGAGGGGGCGGCGGCGGCGGCGGCGGCGGCGAACAAAGAGGCGGCGGGCGCGGGTGGCCGAGCGGAGCCGAGCGGAGCCGAGCCGGGCCGAGCCGGGCCGGGCCAGGCCAGGGCCAACGGTAGCAGGCACAATGCGGGCAACTGAGCTGGGGTCTGCGGGTCCCTGAGCCCCGCGCACCGGGCAGCAAGAGAAGCCCAGCGCAGCGCCCGCGCCGCCCGCCATGGCCGGGGTCAGCTACGCGGCGCCCTGGTGGGTGAGCCTTTTGCACCGGCTGCCGCACTTCGACCTGCGGTGGGAGGCTACCAGCAGCCAATTCCGGCCCGAGGACGCCGACTACCAGCAGGTGACGCGCGTCCCCGGGTGCAGGGTCAGGGGCCCTGGGTCATGGCCCCTCCCGAGGGGCTGGGGCTTCCCCATCCCTTTGCGGGGTCGTGGACCTTTCCTTCTAGGGGGCCCCTCTGGTCCGTTGATACCTCTCCAGGGGTTGACGTCGAGCCCCCCTTAGAAGGTGTTCAGTTCCTCCGAGTCATCAGGGCCTCCTATCTGGATTGGTGGAGCTGGCTCCCTCCTTTGATGGACCCCCTCTGATCCTATGGGTTCCTGCAAGGCCCGTCTCCATCCTTTGGGCGATCAGCTGCTCCCTAGCAGAGCCCCCCCCCCCCCCCAACTAGCCGTGGCTGCAACCCTAGGTTCAGGCAGGAGGGGATTTCTTGTCCTCTTCCCCAGCTAGGGAATCCCTCTGCCGGGCCGTTGGTGGGTGAGTAGCCTGGGCCATGGCCAGCCCTCTGTGGCAGCTAATGACCCCTTGCTTCATGGTCAGGCTGTGGGATGTACATAGGCTGTCGTGTGGTTGTGGGAAACCAGGGTGCCAGCAGTCTTTCAACCTAGGGTGGGAAATGAGGCCTGGCTGAAGTGGGGTGAAGTGGGCCTCAGTCTGGGCTGGGGGCCATGGGGCACTTGGCAGCCCTCTCCCTGCGAAGCCCTAAGCCTGGCATCTTGCCAAGTCCCAGCACCACCCCCACCACTGAACCACTGTCATTTGAGTTCAGAGCAGGGGAACCAGGCCAGGCTGTGGGCTTTTCCTTCCCGCGCCGGATTCCAGAAACAGAGTGTCAGTCACCTGGTCACCCGAGCCCCTCAGAGTTGCCCCTGGTCAGCAGCCTGGTAACCAACTGCTCCCAGGACAGTGGTGTCATATCGCTCTGCAGCCACCGTCATCCTGTTGAGAAGTTCCGGATGAGAGCACAGGGTTGTCCCTGCTCCCACTCTATGCCTACCTGACCCCTGCTCCACAGCTCCAACAGCTGATGGCGTTCCTGAGATTAGAAAGGGGGCAAGGGCTTGAACCAACCTTGAGCCCTGAGAGGCAGCAAGGGGAAGGAAGACCTGAGCCCACCTGGGGATTTTGGGAGACCAGCCCTGGGGGGGGGGGGAATGACACATATGCTTCTCTTACTGTGTGATGGTGTTGTCACCCTCCTTCCTGGAAGAACTATGTGAGCTATTCTTAGAAAGTTGCCTACCTAGAATTTGCCTGCTCGCCAGTTCCGATGGTCCACTGGCACCTGGGGCAGCCTGTGGCACATCCTGTGGCCAGTCGGCTGCCACCTGCTCCTCCTGCAGACTTGAACTTGCTGTTGATTTTCCTGCACAGCTGTAACAGGGAGAGGGTGAGGGCTCAGTGCCTGCAGCCCTTGGGAATCTGAAGGTAGTGGTCCAGGCCCTCTGCTCCACTCACCTCAGATCTGTGGCCCAAGCTGAGCCAGGTCCTGCCTGCTGTTGCTGCTGTGCTCTGGGCTCCACTGTGGGAGGCCTCTGACTCACTCTCCCTCCTGCCTCCTCTCCCAGGAGCAGAATTAGCCACTGAATAATTCAGGATGTGGAACCCAGCCTGGCTTCATCCCCCGCCGCCTCCGCTCCTCAAGTGGGACTGTTGATAGGGCCCCTGCCCTCTTTGAGCTGGTTCTTTAGGCTCGGCCTCTCTGAGCTTCAGTCCTTCGTCTTGGAATTGGAGCTGATAGTGATGGTTTTGCCGGGTCACCTGTCGGAAGGCAGGAGCTCCCTTTCTGGGTGGGGGGGCAGTGGTTTCTCACAGGCTCCTTCACACCTTCCCTGGTGAGGCTTTGCTAACTCTGTGGGTGGGGTTGTCAATACCTGCATCTGGGGGTGGCTGTCCTGTCCCACTGTGCCTAGTGACCTCTCACCCATCTTGACCTGGAGTATCCTCTCAACAATCCACCCTGCCCATACCTGAACTGTGTCCCACTAGGGAAGAAGGAAGGCTTCTCTGTCTCCCAGCATGGGAATCCCAGGCTTGTCCTTTGCTCTCTTCTATACTCATGGCCCACTGTCTGGAGCCTGGTGGAACCCACAATTAGACTCCCAGTCAAGCCCTGTGTGGAGCTGCCTGTACTCGCCTCCTTTTACATGGGCTCTGCAGCTGTCTGTGTTGTACAGACTATGGTGTAGCCTCATCCAGGGAGCATTGATTGGGGTCAGAGTCTTCCCTCAGACTGTTTACCATACCTCCTGGAGCCCACAGCAGGGGTGAATTGGCTGGCTGTTCCAAGGGTGTCTTAGACCTTGCTGCTACCCAGACGCCAGAGCCTCAGTGGGCCATGCAGCTTTTATAGGTGATGGTGTGAGTTCACATCCTATAGTGTTGAGACTGAAGGTCTCAGAGCATGATGTGTTCCCCTCTTAGATGCCAGTAATAGTGCTGAGTGGGGGGACTGGCAGGAGTCAGTTGTCTGGCTGAGTTCTATGGGTGCTGATGGCATCTTCACAATGGAAGGGGCTCCTCCAGTCTCCCATTTCGATACTGGTTTCTTTCTCATTGGCTGTCCCCAGGAGCTGCTGACTGAGCTCTTCTAGGATTAGGCCACCCCAGCATGCCTCAGCTCCCCCACCCTATTGCCTCACTGGGGTACTTGGAATTTAGAATCTGTGTGGGTAGGTGCATTCACCTCGCACGGAGGAACTGAAGTTCTAGCGGCCAATGTCCCGGAACCCAGAGGCCTTGGACCTGACAAGGCCCACAACTAGCTCTTCCTGACTAAGTCTTGATTTTCATTTGGACCTGTCCTGGCTGCCTGCAGTCTTTATGCTTGGGCATCAGACCCCTCTCTGAGTAGAGTATTGATACCTGGGTACAGCCCGCTGACCTCATTTCACTGTGGGGGAAAATATCTGTTCTCCTGTCCTCGATCAGCCCTAATGACCCAACATGACCCTGCTTCCTCAGGGACCGGGGTCAAATTCATGCTCTTTGCTTCCTGTCTCTCTATGTCTGGTTCACTGTCTCTACCAGTTCAAAGCAAGCCAGGAGCTGTTTGCTGATGGAGAACTGTTATGGCTAGTGATGGGATCAAGAGCAGGGGCTGCATGCAAGGCTTGGCAGTCTGGGAGAGCTTTCTGAAGCAGTTATAACTTAGCCTGCCATGGAAACTGCCAACCAAGGCTTGGGACTCACCAACTCTCTGTCTCACCATATACCAGCCCACGCCTGGTATACAGTGGGTCATTGGCACGCTAGCCATTCAAGTAGTTGGTAGCACTTGACCTGCCATTTAGCCAGCTGACAAAACTTAAGGGAAGCCAGCCATGGTGATACAGACCTGTCACCCCAGCTATTCTGCAGGAGAAAAGTTCAAGGCCTAGCCTGGCCTGCAGAATGAGTTCAGAACCAGCAATTTAGCTGATCTCACCTTTTAAAAAGAGGGGATGGGGATAGGGAATGCAATTCAGTGGTAGAGCACTTGCCTAGCATGTGCAAGGCTCTGGGTTTGAGCTGCAGGAACATCAACTAAAAGGGAAGGAGGGACCTAGGAGGGATAGCCAGGGTTTGAGAAAAAGTCTTAAATAATGGCAATGAAGTAGGCAAAGGTGTGAGGTAGAGAAGCCTGGGTATACCCTCTGCCTGCATGGCACAGGGAAATATGCTGCCTAGGAGGTACTGGCTGTCCTATGTCACAGGCCACTATCTAGGCTCCAGCTGAATAGCCCTCGGGACCAGGAATCTGCTCATAAGAGCCGGGACCCTTGGTGTACAAGGTCAGCGGCGTGGCAGGCAGGTTGGCAGCTTGGCTGTGTCCTCTGGGCAGGTCTGGCTCCATTGTCATCCTCCCGACAACTCAGGAAATGAGCTCTGTCTGAAAAAGCAGCCTTATCGCCTGTTTCCAGCTTATACAGGCAGCGCACGTCTGTGGGACACTCGGGTGTGTATGGGGGGGGTGACCATGTGAAGACAAAGGATCCACCCAGCTGGAGTCTGTCCATGCGCCTGCATTTTTGGGATGACGCCACTTGAAACCAGAGTTGTATTGCATACTGCCATGACACTTTTGTTCATTCGTTCTTTCCTTCCTTTCTTTTCACCCCCCTCCCCCCCACCAAGTGCTGGAGATTAAACCCAGGTCTTCCTGCACGCTAGGCAAGTGGTCTGCCACTGAACCACACCTCACGCTTTGTCTTACTTTTTTAAAAAAATTGTTTGCTTTGTTTTTGAATTGTGTATATGTGTGTGCATGCTGTGTATTATATGATAAGCATGTGTGCATCTTCAGTGTGTGTGTGTGCATTCCTGTATGTGATTGTGGGCAGGAATGTGCCATGGTGAGCATGTGAAGGTCAGAAGACAACCTTAGGTGTCAGCCTTTACGTTGTACCTTGTTTGAGGTAGGGTCTCTTGTTTGCTATTGCATGAGCTAGCTAGTGGCCAGCAAGCTTCTGGGGATTCTCTTGTCCCTGTCTCCCATCTCACCATACACAGGAGTGCTAGGGTTTCAGACACACTACCATGTTCAGCTTTATCTTGGTTCTGGATATCTGAACTCAAGTCCTTGTTCAAACGTGCTGTACCCACTGAGCCTTGAAGCCAGTATATTAAGGATGACCTTGTCTCCGCTGCGTCAATACCCCTGGTTTGTGTGGTGCTGTTGATAGAACCCAGGGCTTCCTGCATTTTAGGCAAGTGTTCTACCAGCTGAGCTATGCCTCCAGCCTTTGTTGCCTGCCTAGGTTAAATACTGTGTACTTTGGACATGCCCACTCATGGGCTGCTGGGTGCTTCCCCAGCATTTCATAGTGCTGGCCAGAATTCTGATGTTGCAAGTGAGAGAAGGCCAAAAAGAACCCTTCTACCACCACTACCCTGCCTTCCCCACTCCAGTCTAGAGCTGGGTGGAGGCTTCTAGAGCAACCCCTGGGTGGGAGGTGATGGTACAAGAAGCAGGAGCCCTGTACTGGAAGAGGCAGGCAAGTCCCTACTGGGCCCAGTTGACTGTGCATGTTTGTGCATTATGGCCTATACTGAATTCCAGGGGAGAATCACGGACCAAGTGTAAATCAGTATGACCAGGTGATGGTTAGACTGACTCTGGACCATGACATCCGCTCTACTGGGGGTGGATGCTAGGACCACACTGCCTGGACCTGGAAAATGCTGTGCCACTTGATTGGGCCCTGATGTTCAGCCATGGCATGGCTGCTGCTTGAGGAGCCTCAGAGTGCCACAGTCAGCCCTGGGACCATCAGACTATGGATGTCTGGTCATGCAGTCCTAGACCCTGCAGAAGTTCTAAGAAGGGAATCTTTAGCAAGGTTTCTGCAGCCAGGCAGTGGTGGCACACACCTTTAATTCTAGCATTTGGGGGGGGGGGAGAGGTAAGTTGATCTCTGTGAGATCAAGGCCAGCTTGGTCTACAAAGTGAGTTCCAGGACAGCCAGAGCTGTTACACAGAGAACCCCTGTCTTGAAAAAACAAACAAACAAAAACCAAAAAGGCTTTTGCTAGGTGGGAGGTGGTGGCACATAGTTTTGATCCCAGCACTCAGGAGGTAGGCAGAACTCTGTGAGTTCAAGGTCATTCTGGTCTACAGAGTGAGTTCCAAGACAGCCAAGGCTACACAGAGAAACCCTGCCTCATAGTGAATAAAATGTTTCTGCTATCTAGGTGTGTTGGTACATGCCTATACCCTGTAGTTCTAGCACTTGGAAGGCTGAGGCAAGAACACCATGAGTTTGAGGCCAGAGTGGCTACATAGCCTGTCTTATAATCAAGCAAATGGACCAGTGGGATAGCTCAGTGAATAAAGCGCTTGTTGCACAAGTCTAAAGACCTGAGTTCAATCCCCAGATCCCACATAAGGGGAAAGAACCGGCCTCACAGTGTTACCTTCTGACTTCCATGTGTATAGTGGCATATATGTCTCCTCCACACATAATCAAATTAAATATAATGGTCAAATTGAAACAATAAAGTGTGTTAAGGCTGTAGCTCAGGTGGTAGCATGTTTACCCAGCCTGTACAAAGTTCAGCACTGCACAAACCGGGGTAGTGGTGCTTACCTGTAATCTCAGCACTTGGAAGTGGAGGCTGGGGATCAGGAATTCAAGGCAGCCTTCCCCTACATAGAGTGTTCAAGGCCAACCTGGGCTGTATATGACCCCATCTCCAAACAAACACAGAAATCATACTCAAAGGCTCCTGAGTAGAGAGGTTGGGGGGGGGTTAGGGTTCCCCCAAGGGCATTCTTAGCTTCTCCAAGGATGCCTGACTCCCTCTGGCTTCCTGCTAGACTCCGCTTGCAAGTGACACTGTCTGCCAGCCTTTCCCCTCCCTCTCTCCTCTCTGCCAGGAACCCTGCCTCACCTGATGTGGCGCCCTGCTACCAGGGCCCATACCTTGGTTATGCTGGTCTGGGGAGCTGTGTGCTCAACAACAACTGTGTTGCTCAAGAGGCTTATATTGTTCATTCTTGCAACTCTTTCCTAGGGAAACCCCTTTCTCCTAGTAGTCTCAGAGCTGGACATTTTGGTGCCCCCTAGGCAGAGGCCCTTTGTCTGGACACGTGCCTCTCCTTGTAGATCCAGCTTGGGAACAGTTGTGAGTTCCGCTGCCTGCATGCACCCCTCACCCACAGGCAGTTCTGCTTAGGCCTAAAAGAGGAACCTCGATATGTAGCCCGGGCCTTGAGATCAGGGATATGGGAAGTACCTCATGTGGTCACCAAGATTTTGGACATGTAGCATGTAGACCGTATTGGACTTAAAGTCACTTCTATAGCCCTGTCAAACTGGAGTGAACATGCCCCTAAGTTGTTTCTGGTGTTGGTCTGGGTTGGGTAGCTGCTGCCACCCAGCAACAGCCCACAGTTCTGGTGGGAACTGTGTCACAGGACTGGGGGCCACTTGCCCTGCTGGAAATGGGGACACAGAGATACTTTCCAGAGGGTTCCCTGAGATGAAGTTCAAGGAGGGAGGGGCCTGTCAGCATATGTGACTGGACACCTCTAGAAAGAGGCCTAAGGGACACTAGTGTGTGACTGCCCAGCTGTGGGTACCTCGACTTAAGGCCTCAGGGTAGGGGAACAGTGATAGTAAGTTGGGCCCCTGCTCCCCCCCTCCCCGAGACTCCTGCACAGCAGCCATCAACTGCACTCCCTCTAGGCCCTGCCACGAACTCACTATCATGGAATTTGTGAAACCCAAGCCTGGCCTGGTGGAAAATCTGTTTTTAATTTCTGGCCGGCATCACTGGTTCCTCAGCCCAGTGTGTTGGGGGTGGGGGCGCCCATGGTCATGCAGCCAGCTAAGCACCCTGGCAGCCCATCCAGGACAGTGGGTGGAGGACCCCAGATCCCCACTGTGGGGTGAGAGTAGGCTTCCGGCCAGCACCAGATGACTGGAGGCTTGGACAGATTGGCTCCACTCAGCGATCTGGGGACTCTCGAGCCTCAGCCTGAGGGAGCCAGGTCTGTGGTTCATACATGCTGAGCCAGCTGTATGCATGCTCAGCTAGTTGCGTGTCCCTCGTGATCCCCAGGCATGGGCTCAGCCTGGTGGGCCCTCCCCTTTCCTCACTCTGGCCAAAGACACATGTGGAGTCTTAGCTTAACCCAGCCAGCCTTCTGGACAACCCTCCTCCCCCATGCTTTGTCTCTTAGAAGCTTTCTGTGCAAGGATTGGGGGATGGGGTCCTGCCTCCTCTTACCCACCCTGTCCATGTTCCAGCCCTGGATTCCTTTCTGCTCCCCGAAACCTTCCCGGGCTCTAGATCACAGAGACATCTTTGAGCCTGGTTCTCCTAGGGTCTCCAGCCAGGAACCTGGGACTCCACAGTGGTGGTCTACATGCCCACTTTTACTGCCTGATTCCCATGGCCTCTGAACTGTGCAGTTGGGGTCTGCACAGAAGGACTGCACTCTAGGCCTCCATCCTTAGACTATCCTGGGTTCACTCTGGCGATTTATACCTCCTCCGGGCAAGCAGATGTGATGTAACTCCTCCCTACTCCCAGCAGGCAGAAAGGACCCTGGTAGCCTCTATCCAGAAAAGTAGACAACAGTCCAGATGCCCCCACACTGGTGCCAATGATGCCCACCTGGAGGTTTGCATGTGTAAGGGGTGCATATAGTGTGGCTCACAGGTATTACATCCTGGGGTGCTGGGAGAGTCACAATCGGAGGCCACTGGGAGCTGAAGAGAATGATATCCCTGCCCACCTTTGCCAAGAGCCTGGCTCCTGGAGCGCACACTGTGGCCAGTAGCTTAGGACAGGGATGGATGCCTGCCTCACCCGACTGAGCCTCTAGATCACATTTACCACAATTGGAAAATTCCATGTGGTCAGAGCCTAGATGCTGAATGGCATCTTGCTTTATTATCCTCAATGGCCTGTGGGCAGTGGTGGCTGCTCTGCCATTGAGTACATTGGCCTAGAGCCCCCACTGAAGCATGTCCTCTGGGGATCTGGGAAGAGGGCGTGCCACCTCAGTCGGTTGTCCCACAGGGCCTCATGGTGTCTATATTGACATGTTTTCCCTCAGTGTAAACCGGAGGGTGCTATCCCTCCCATTCCCGGGGCTGAGACAGATTCTACTGGCTGCCCCTGGCCCCATCATTCATTACAGTTGGTCCCATCTGGGAGGAATAAATCATGCCAGAAAGTTCCCCTGGCCTCTTGGAATTTGGGAGAAAGAGATGTCAGTTTATCCCTGCTGGAGTTGGACACATTCTCTGAACACAGGTCCTGGGTCAACTGGAGGACCGTCTGCCCTTAACTTGCAGTAGAGATGTTAACATCATTCCTGTCCCATCCGTGAGCTTGGCAATACCTTCCAGCAACCCACTGATGATATACAAGCAGACCCCAAGGCACAGAGGGTAGAAACGTGTTTGGAAGGGGCTTCCTAGAGAAGGCCAGCCCAGGATGGAATGGGGGAGCACACAGACAGACAGGGATGGACCTTTGGCTGCCCAGAGAGCAAGGAGTTGAGAATGCTAGGCACCCGGTGTGACTGTCTCTCCCTATAGGTCGTCACTGGATTTGTGTTTTTTGGGGTGACTGCCTTTCTTTGAGCCCCAGGGTACCAGTTTTTGGGTGGCCAAAGGTTTTTTTAGGGCTCTTTCTCTCTGTGTCTCTGTCTCCCTCTCTGTCTCCCTCTCTGTCTCCCTCTCTGTCTCCCTCTCTCTCTCTCTCTCTCTCTCTCTCTCAACTAACCAGAAAGTCACTGTGTAACCTAGGCTGGCCTCAAACTCACAGAGATCTGACTGCCTCTGCCTCCCCATCATTGGGATTAAAGGTGAACACACCCACAAGAGCTTAGATGCCCTAGGGCCTACCGGGTGACACCTATTGGTACTTGTGTGGGTGCAACTGTAAACAGCTGTATGAACATGGACCTGTATGTTTGAATGTGGACAAGAGTGTGTGGTTTCCCCACATCCCTCTGAGGACATGTGGATTTTTCTAGGGGCTTCCCACAAAGGTGGAGCTCAAAACCTTTATTCCCATCAGTTTCTGCATTTCCCCCCAGGGACTCCGATGACTCAGTTTCATACTGGCTGATCTTCACTACAGATCACCTAACATCCCTGTCCACCTTTTTTTCCCCTTTGTGTATGTATATGTGTGTACGTGTACACCCATGTTACATACTACAGAGTGTGTGTGGAGGTCATAGAATAGCTTGTAGGAGTTAGTGCTCTTGTTCTACTGTGTGGATCTCAAGAATCAAACTCAGGTCTTCAGGCTTAGCAGCAAGAACATGTACCTGCTGAGCCATCTCACAGGCCAGGGTTCGTCTATTCACCACCCCTCTCCTTCCCTTCAGTAAGCCTAGTGCCAGGATGACCTCCCTGCACAAAGGCTGTTGTCAGCTGGACCCCTGTATGTCCCTGGCATCTTGTGGCATTTTGTAAGTAAGCACCAGCCCTCTGCAACACAGTAGTGCCATTTGTGAACAGAATTGCCACCCCCACTCCAGATCCTGTCATAGGTGGAACTTACCTTATAAAACCTATTTTCTCTTCTACCAAGTGGGAGGATGTGGTCCTAGCACCAACCAAGGAACACTGGGTGGACAGGCCTGCCCTGGCTGCAGAGCCAAAGCCTGGTGCCTGCCATGTTTCTGGAATTCCTCCCTTAGTTTCCCCACAGTGGGAAAATATACATTCTAGATGTATGGGCCAGTTCATGGAAATGCAGATATCTTTGGCCCCCAGGGAGAGAGTGATGGCTTGTACACCCCTTTGCCCCTAACTTCTATGAAGGGATCTATATGGGCTGGCACCTTTGGTCCATGCCTGGGTATGAGTGGGTGACAACAGATCCAGGGGGAAGCTAGGGAATGTTGTAGCTCAACTATGCTTATGTTTACTCATGGCCACTATGTGAGGGTGGGTCCTGTGACTGGCCTGTGACCTACAGGTGGGTCCTAGGTTCTGTCTCCATTGCCTGCTGCAAGCTGGCATGCCCCTGTCTCCACCTCCCTGTGTACTCCTGAGTCAGCCCTCCTGGGTTTTGGAGGCCTTTCTGATGTCAGTGCTAGGGCTCACAGGGCAGCTCTGGCATTCCCACTGCATCTGTTCCCATTTGCAGGGATGGTGGGCCTATACCGTACACTGCAAAGAGAACAAGATCCCTACGTCCAGCGCCTTGCAGCGCCCAGACTGCTGGGTAGAGGGACAAGGTGAAGCTGGTGGGGGATGGGCAGTTATAGCATATTAGAGCTCTGGCTTTTCCCCGAGGTTTTTCTGCACTGTGCACAAGCAGAAGGCCCCGTCTCCAGTGGCCCATCAGCCTCCAGGGTAGCATCATGGATTTGGATCACAGAAATCTAGTTCTTGGCCCTTGTTAACTGGACGTGCAGGCAGCACCTTCATGACCAGATGGAAAGCACGAGCGCCTATCTCCAGGTGTGGGAGCCAGCTGGCTTCGGGAGGGCAAGGAGTGCCATCCTTTTGCTGCCTGGCAACTGTCTCCTGGGAAATAGCCCACTGGGTGCCAGAGCTGTTGATGGAGCAGCCTGAGGTCCTGAGGGGGCCCAGGCAAAAGGTTGTTCTGCCTCCGTAGCTCCTCAGGCGTTGGCCCCAAGGAAGGCACACTTGTCCCAGGGTCATCAGCAGTCCCCTCCTGGCGGGAGAATGAGGAGAGGTTGGGATGGAGCCTGGGAACAGTCTGGGTAGGGTCAGAAAAAGTAACTATCTAGCATCCTGCTGCTGCCCCAGCTGACCAGCAACTGATGCTGAATAGCACCCTGCTTCCGTACCCTGCACAGGAAGTGAGCTGAGAGCACATTTCCTGTCACGTGACTACTCGTCTGTCCTTTCTCTCATCTTCTCTGACACTGACACATAGGGGGTGAGGATGACATATTCCACAATTCACTTATGGAGGTCAGAGGACTACTAGAGTCAGGGATGTTCTCTCCTTCCACCATGGGAGACCTGGGATTGAACTCAGGGTGCTCGCCTTGGTAGCAGGCACCTTTGTCTGTTGAGCCATCTCACAAACCTAGCTTGTTGTTGCTTTTAAAAAAAGATTTTTTTATTCTATACGCATGGGTGTTTTGCCTTCATGTATGTCTGTGTACCACATATGCCTGATACCCTCAGAGGCCAGGAGAGGGCATCAGATACCCTTTTGATTGTGTTTCAGATGGCTGTGAGCTGCCATGTGGGTGCTGGGTACTGAGCCCTGCTCCCTTGGAAGAGCAGCCAGTGCTCTTAGCCAATGAGCCATCCCTGCAGCCCCAGCTTTTGTTTTTTGAAATAGAGTTCTGTCATGTATTCCATAGCTTTGAATTCTCTGTACAGCTCAGGCTGGACGTCAGCTCACAGCAACTCTCCTGCTGCAGCCAACCCAGTTCTGGGATTACAGGAATGTACCACCCGACACATGGCTTCTGAAGTTTCTTTACTGGAGAAAGCACCTGGCCAAGCAAACCAAAAAAATGCAGAGGCATTGGGAGAAGGGACTGACATGGGACTGTGCCATAGCCCCACACCCTCCAGCCCCCTTCTGTCTACCCCCCTGTGCTCTCAGGCGCTGCTGCTGCTGGGGGCCGCCGCCCTGGCCTGCTTGGCCCTAGACCTCCTTTTCCTGCTCTTCTATTCCTTCTGGCTGTGCTGCCGGCGGCGGAAGACCGATGAACACCTGGAAGCAGACTGTTGCTGCACTGCCTGGTGTGTCATCATCGCCACGTTGGTCTGCAGGTGAGCCAGAGAGGGCGGGACCGGGCCTGTGACTTCCAGGAGGGAGGGGCTGGAGGCGGGGTGGCTTTGGGGTGTGGCTAGGGAGACTAGAGGATGGGGCGGGGAAGTCTGGGCGGGACCAGAAGATAGGTGGGACCCAGGGCCTGGAGGTTGGGGTGGGGCTGTTAAGTAGGCAGGTTGAAGAGGGTATGGGGAAGGGGCAAGGAGACTGAGGGACATCGGAGCCAGGACTAGGCCGATGGGAAGACTTGGCTGCAAGTTCTGTATCCAATGGCTCTGCCTCCCCCAGCGCGGGCATCGCAGTGGGATTCTACGGCAATGGGGAGACCAGCGACGGTGTTCATCGAGCCACCTACTCGCTCCGCCATGCCAACCGCACAGTGGCAGGGGTCCAGGACCGCGTGAGTGACTGTCTGGGGAGCATCCTGTCTGCTCTAGAACCTTCTTTGTGCATGTGGAATGATCTGGTAATGCAGGTGACAGCTGCACCTGGCTCCAGTTCATATTGCTCCTCTGACAGGTGTGGGACACGGCTGCGGCCCTGAATCGCACAGCAGAGCCCAACCTGCAGAGTCTGGAGCGGCAGCTGGCCGGGCGGCAGGAGCCACTGAGGGCTGTGCAGAGGCTACAGAGCCTGCTGGGGACACTGTTGGGCTACACCGCTGCCATCCCCTTCTGGAGGAACCCTGGTGTATCATTGGAGGTGCTGGCTGAACAGGTGGACCTCTATGACTGGTACAGGTGAGCCAGGTGGGGTGGACCCGTCCCTGTAGGACCCACCCCATGTGGGTAAAACCTGGACTACGTTGTACAGAGTGGCTGAGGCCTTATAGTTTGCCAGCCATAGCAGGAATCCCTGTGGGAGGTGGCACTGTCTTTTTCAAGAACTGATACCAAGTCAGGCTTGGTGGTATACAATTGTAATTCCAACACTGCGGAGGCTGAGGCAAAGGGGGACCAGGCTAGCCTGGGCTAAATGGCAAGACCCTGCCCCAAAAGATTTAAGTCTCAGGCTGTTTACCCAGCCCTTACCCAGGCCTGGCCCCTGTGTGTATCCACAGGTGGCTGGGGTACCTGGGCCTGCTGTTGCTTGATGTCATCATCTGCCTCCTGGTGCTGGTGGGCCTCATCCGAAGCTCCAAGGGCATCTTGGTTGGGTGAGTCAGAGGGGAAGGCGGGTCCCTGTGGGCCCACGGATAGAGGGATGGGGTAATGGAGTGGGATAACGTAGCCCTGTATCCTCATTGTCAGTAAGACCCACAAGGCTCTGGCCATGAGCATCTCCTAAGGGCAGCCTTCCTCTCTGAGATGCCATACTTCTGTGACCAGTGTCATGAGCCACTTGCCTGTTTATGGTCATTAGCTGTGCTCCTCCCTAGGAGACTCTGCACAGGGGGTACTGTAGCCATCCAGCCAGGTCTTGAAGTGGTGGGTGACACCAGGCAACCTGGCTGGGTTCCAGCCCAGCTCGGCTGCTTACCTTGTCAGCCAGCTTGAACAATTGACCCATCGGTGCCAAACCCATCTCCTCTAAAAGACAGAAACATGTCAGCTTGACAACGGGGTGGCTACAAGGTGACGTCACTGTCCTGCCTGAGCAGCCATCTGGCACTGTTGAGCCCCCACAACGCTCCAGCTGCTGTCAGGGGCACCTGCATGCCTCCCAGGGTTGAGGGTCAGGTGACGATGCTGAAGTGGGAAACAAAGCCAGAGACCAGGCACTCTTCGGTGTGTATGACGCCCCTGAGGAGCTCCGAGAGAGGGGACGTGGGACAGGTTGTGGACACTGGGGAAAGGTGTGCAGGCTGATGTGCAGGCCCGCAGCTCGGTGGTGTGTAGAAGAGCAGGGAGGCCTGTGTGGCTGGAGCAGGCCTGAGGGAGGGAAGAGCGAGCCGTGCATAGGAACGGGTGGCACTGGCACAGTTGCAGGACTTCATATGATCAAACAAGATGTATGAGACCTAGGATGACACAGGGTGTCCTACCGAAGCCTAGGTTGCTGTTACTTGTCCCCATCTGTACATTCCCTTGGTGAGTCTCATCCCAGCCAGGAGGAGCATTTGTGCGGGTCCAGGCCTTGGGGGCTCTGAGACCTGGTCACTGAAAGACTTACTGTCCTGTGTGGGTCAGACTCGTCCCGGCCCAGGCCCAGGCCCAGGCGGCCTGGCATTATTTTGTACTGCAACTACGTGTGTGTGGTGTGCCCCATCCCCTACTCCCATCCTGATGGGCCTTCTTTGCCTCAAGGGTCTGCTTGCTGGGTGTCTTGGCATTGGTCATCAGCTGGGGTGCACTGGGCTTGGAGCTGGCCGTGTCTGTGGTAAGTGGCAGGGGGATCAGGAATCCCCACCTGGTAGGCTTTAGTTGGGAGAAGAAAGCCACACTTCTATTTTCCCCCTCCCAATCTTTCCCTGAGTCACACAGTTCCATGCTCCCTGTATTCCCCTCTGCCTCCCTAAACTAAGGGCAGACCCTAGGTGTTAGGGGCAAAGTGTCCCTGAGGTCTTTGGGTGGTCATGGCTTGCTTCTGAAGCCCAGCTTGGTCCCCTGTCCTCTCTTGCCTCACCCATTTCAGGGTTCCAGCGACTTCTGTGTAGACCCTGACACCTTTGTGACCAAGATGGTGGAGGAGTACTCAGTACTGAGTGGGGGTAAGTCTGTGGCCATGTGTGGGACTGAGCAACCCAGGACAGCAAGGTGGACAAGGCTGAGGCGTCCCTACCCCCACAAGCCTTTAACTCCAGGTTTCTTCCTAGTGGGCAGCCAGGGGGAGCCTGTGTTTCTAGTGGATGCCTGAGGCAGAAGTCCTGCTGTATCAGTGAGGCAGCTAATTGGGAGCAGAGGGTGGGAAGCCAGGAGGCTGGGCCACAGTTGAGAATCTGGGCTTTCTTGTAGTGGAGAAGAGAGAGTCTCAAGACATGTGATAATCCTTGTAAAACTCCCTGAGCTTGGGCACAATACACACTGGGAATCCCCGTATTCAGGAAGCTGCAGGAGTAAGAGCTTGAGTTCCAGGCCTGGGGTGGAACTGTCTCAGAAACACAAGAAATATAGACAAAAGCTTCCCGGGGCTGCCGGCTGACATGAAGGGCAAAGGAAGAAGGAAGGAAGCCGTTAGAACCACAGGCCCCAGACGATAGGGGCAACGGAGGCTTGAGCAGGTGGAAGAGGGCAGTGTTGTTCCCTCAAGGTGGGACTAACAGGACTTCCTGACACACTGGATACAAGAAGAAAATGAGGAGCTGTGCCCCTGGTCCTCCAGCCCTTGTGCTTCTAGAAACCTAGTGGAATGCAGATCCTGAGGCTGAGTGTGGGTGCTGGCATAGAGAACCCACCCTACCCACTGCTTCCAAGCGGGAAGACCCACCCCTGAGTGTCCTACACACTTCAGGGGCCCCACCCTGAGGACAGGATCTCAGCTCAGCCACAGTTGCCCTGGAGGTCACTGCTCAGCCTCACACACATGCACAGACATACATGCACATGGGTGTTGTGTGCATGTACATACAAGTATGTGCAAGCACATGGATACAAACATGCATGGTTTGCAAGCATTGGCATGTGTGGGTACTCAGACACAGGCAGGCATACTTGAGGACAATGTGAACGCGTACTTGCATGTAGGCTCAGACAGGACCTACCCTCAGCACTCTCCTCCCTCTTTTCACAGACATTTTGCAATACTATTTGGCTTGCTCACCTCGTGCCACCAACCCCTTCCAACAGGTGAGATCCAGGCTGGTCCTGAGTGGCCAGTGCCAGGGACACAGGATGTGGGAAAATGCTGAAAGGGCCATGGGCTTAGCCTGGAAGCCCAAATATCCAAAGCTGCTGGCCCCTTAGGCACTGTGCAAACCCAGCTGAGAGGATGCTAATCTGTTGCCCATCCTTGGGATGCCTTTCGTTCTTTGGGTGTTCCCTCAGCAGCCCTGCTGGATAAAGGCTAGCTGACTGGCAAATATGGACAGGTATGGGAGAAGCCCTGGGGACACAAATGCCACCTGTTCAGGGTTCCCCATGGTAGCATTTGAAGAGTTTAGCAGCCCTGGCTAGTCATGCCCTGTACCTCTTACTTATTACACCAATTGGGTGAGAACATCCTTTGCATCCTGAAGATACATCTCCATTGAGGATGCTTTACCTTGCTCTCTGGAGTGGGTACAGGATTGTTCCCACCTCAGGGGGTGTATCATCCCCTGGGTGGACACCTTCAGGGTGAAGGGGTATCCTGTAGCCTTACAGGGTGGAATCAGGCATAACTTGGGGCCTTGCGGGCTGCCTGTGTGGGGAGGGTTGGGGTGGGGGAGCAGCTGGCAGTTGCTGGATTCTGCACTTCTCTGTGGAGCAGAAGCTGTCTGGCAGCCACAAGGCTCTGGTGGAAATGCAGGATGTCGTGGCTGAGCTGCTGAGGACTGTCCCGAAGGAGCACCCAACCACCAAGGTGAGGAGCTATGGGCAAGAGTGGCCTTGACTGATGGAGACCTGAGCAGGCTGATGTTCCCCTTCTTTTCCCAGAATCTCTGGTCCTCCCTTCCTTCACCCCGCTTTGCCCTGGGCATTTTTCATGGTGGTTTAGAATGTAAAGGTCTTTATCGCCAAGAATTCAATTCGAGACCCACATGGTGGAAGGAGGGAAGTGACTCCTGAAAGTTGTCCTCTGACCTCAGTGTGCTCACCATGGCATGCTTGTATACACACTCACACCACACTCTTTATACCGAAGAGTAACCCAAGCTTGGCCTAGTGATAATACCCATAATCATAGGGCTCAGGAAGCTGAGACAAGATCTTGAATTCTAGGTTAACCTGGGTTACATGGCCAAACCCTGTCTCAAATATGCAAGGCCTGTCTGGGTATGGTGGCACATACCTGACTCTCAGCACTAGGGAGGTGGAGGCTGGAGGGCCAGAAGTTCAAGGTCATCCTCAGTTACACAGAGAGGCTGCAATGAGACTGTATGACTCTCGGTTAAGGCCAGAGGTCTGGCTTAGTGGTCAAGTACTTGTTAGGCATATGCAAGGCCCTAGATTCCATCCCAGCACTGCACAAGAAATGAAAAAGGGTCTCTCCAAACTGGCTTTCCAGGGTTTTGGGTTGGACCTTTAGCCCACGATTTGGGGACACAACTCAGCCTGTCACACCAGGTTCTGTTTTCCCAGTACAAACTTCCAGATCATAGATGATCCTCTAATAACATTTTACAGCCAGGTGAGGTGACACACTCTTTTAGTACCAGCATTCAAGAGGCAGCAGGATCAGGTGGATCTTTGTGAATTCAAGAATAGCCAGGGCTACATAGTGAGACCCTGTCTTTGAAAAAAAAAAAAAAAAAAAAGTTCTTGCTACTCGTCAACCCTCCTGGCTGTGCTTCCGGAGTGCTGGGATTGTAGGCTTGTCTACCACAACCAGCCTAAAATCTGGCTTTTGTAAAATTTATTTTTAGTTTCATTTTATGTGCATGGGTGTTTTGCCTGCATGTGTGTGTCTGGTACTTATGCAGGCCAGAGAAGGGAATCAAATCCCCTGGAACTAGTCACAGGCAGTTGTGAGCCACTATGTAGGTGTTGAAAATCTGAGCTCAGTCCTCTGAAAGAGCAGCCAAGGTTAACTGCTGAGCCATTCCTTCTGCTCTCTAAAATACAGTTTTTAAGAGCAAAATGAGGCCAAGTCAGTGACACATAGTCAGTTTTCTCCATGACAATGAAGGAAATATAGCCAGGTGTGCTGCTAGTGCTCGCCTTTAACCCAGCCCTGGAGGGGCTGAGGCAGGAGGATTGTGAGTTTGAAGCTAGCTTACAGTACGGACAAGACTTTTTGACAATGAAGTTAATTAAATTGGACAGGTTGTCTGTGGGTTCTCTGGTTCCTATGTTTCTGGGCACAGAATCCAGGCCTGCCATTTTTTCTGAAGACTCTCAGGGGATGCTTGGAGACGGGGCTTAGGGGATGTCTGGAGACAGGGCTCAAGGGTGGTCTGTGTGACTGGTTTTGAGATGGAAGGAAACTGGGGCTCCATGGCTCGTTTGGGTCTCCCCCATCATGCTGACATGAAGTGGTGTGTGACTTTCCACCCCAGGATCCCTTGCTCCGAGTCCAGGAGGTGCTAAATGGCACAGAGGTGAATCTCCAGCACCTCACAGCCCTGGTGGACTGCCGCAGCTTACACCTGGTAAGGCCAGTGGGCATCTGGGGACAGGGAGGAGGGGAGCCGCCAGAAAGAGATTCATGGTCCCTGGGTTGATGGTGGGTCATCTACGCTGCCTCGTGTGAGGAACATGCAGTGTGGCCTAGCAAGTTGATCTCACTCATTGGCTTTGTGTCCCATTCTTCCTGCTCAGGACTACGTGCAGGCACTGACAGGCTTCTGCTACGATGGTGTCGAGGGCCTCATCTACCTGGCCCTCTTTTCCTTCGTCACAGCCCTCATGTTCAGCTCCATCGTCTGCAGCATTCCACATACCTGGCAACAGAAGAGGTGAGGCTTTCACTGGGGTCCTGGAGCTTGGCCCAGGATACTCAGATTCTGTCTCCAGAAGTGAGAGGTGTACATTTTCTCACCTTTAATACTTCTCCAGGTCTCTGAAACATGATGGTGGCAGAGATTCCCATCCAGTGCAGGCAAGGGGCAGAGCCAGGCTCTCCTGCCCCCTTGTGTTTACTTTATGCCCTACACCCTGAAGACTGCATCAGAATTTGTCTTCTGTACATATCTGACAGATATGTACAGCTGTGGGTGGCGAGGACTTCAGTAGGACGATGTTCAAGTGGCCATATCCTGCTGGGGACCCAGATGGGACCTTTGTATCCCTCTCTTTGAAGTCAGGTGTCCTGTGGTCCTGCCTCATTCTCCTCAGCCAAGGACTAGACTGAGGAGACATGGCGCGTTGGCTTCTTCCTTCCTTGACTCATCTCCTAGCCCTTTTACCTCATTCCACTGGAGCCACGATGCTGTTTGTGGTCCAGCTAGGATGCAAGTATGTCAGCTCAGGCTTGTCCCTGTGCCTGTGTTGTTGTTATGCTCCTTTCCCTCTGAGCATGATGGACACAGTGATGATAAAGCGGGTGACAATGCCTGGGTGAGGCGGCACACACCTTTAATCCCAGCATTTGGGAGGCAAAAAAGGCAGGCAGATAACTGTGAGTTTAGGGCCAGCCTGGTCTACACAGAAAATAAGTTCTAGGACAGCCAGCGCTACAAAGAGAGACTTTGTCTCAAACAAAGAGAGAGAGAGAGGAAAAAAAGAGGGTGGTGATGGTGGTAAGGATGAGGAGGATGGGCGGTTTGTTTGAGGTGGTGCTGGAAACGGTGGTGATAGAAGTCACGACAATAGTGGTGCAGCTGCTCATAACAATGAATGTGATTGTGATGATGGTGATAATGGCAAAGACAATTCTGAAGGTGATGGTGGCAATTGTGACAGTGGTAACAGTCTGATGGTGGTGGTAATCATCACCTTCTCCATCATGGTGAAGATGGTGATGACTATAATGGTGATGGGGTGGTAATGACTGATTGTGGTGAAGGTAGAAGTCATGTTGGTGATGATGATGGTGATCCGATAATAGTGACAAAGATGATTCTGGTGATGGTAATACTTGTAGTTGTGATATAACTGTGATGATGATATGTTGGGGACAATGGTAGAAGTCATGGTGACAGTGAGGATGGTGGTAGTTGTGGTCGTGATGATGGTGGTAATGATGACTGTGGTGATTCTGGTGACAATAGAGACGGTGGTGGTGATTCTGGCAGTAGTGATGGTGGTGGTCATGATGTGATAGTGGTAAAGATGACAGCAGTCGTAATTGTAA
Source organism: Cricetiscus sungorus (assembly GCA_030556225.1). Taxonomy (NCBI): domain Eukaryota; kingdom Metazoa; phylum Chordata; class Mammalia; order Rodentia; family Cricetidae; genus Cricetiscus; species Cricetiscus sungorus. The sequence continues at coordinate 9,616,764 of JANBXA010000044.1, forward strand.
TGATGATGGCAATGGTGAGTTGCATGGACTGTAGGAGAGTAGCTACAAGCCCGGGAACTCCATGTTTGTGTTCAGGTCCTGACTCTACCCTTGCTTACTGTGTGAGTGAACAGGTCACTACATTGCTCTTGTTGTAAAAGCAAGCTCTAAGAGGACACATGGTGTGAAGCCAGAGTGATGGATCAGGGTGGAGGGTGCACACTGCTCTTCCAGAGGACCCACGTTTAGTTCCCCGCACATATGCTGGGCAGCTAACCACTGTTTGAACTCCAGCTCCAGGGGAGCTAGTGCCCTCTTCTGGCCTCCACAGGCACCTGCACTCATGTGCACAAACCCCCTCCCCACAACAGTACACATAATTAAAAGTTAAAAATATGGGCTCAGTGGTTAAGAGAACTGGCTGATCTTCCAGTTGATCTTGGGTCAATTCCCAGCATCCACCTGGTGGCTTACAACTGTCTGTAACTCCAGTTCCAGAGGATCCGACACCCTCACACAGACATACATGCATGTAAAACACCAATACACATAAAATAAATTTAAAAAGAAGAAGAAAAATAACTAAGCATGGTGGCACATATCTTTAGTCCCAGCACTTGGGAGACAAAGGTAGGCGGACCTCTGAGTTCGAGGCCAGCCTAGTCTACAAAGTAAGTTTCAGGACAGAGAAGCCCTGTCTTGAAAAACAAAAAAAAAAAAAATAAAAAATAATTCTCCTCTCTCTCTCTCTCTCTCTCTCTCTCTCTCTCTCTCTCTCTCTCTCTCTCCCCCCCCTCTCTCTCTCTCCCCCTCTCTCCCCCTCTCTCTCTCTCTCCCTCTCCCTCCCTTCCTCCCTCTCTTTCTTTCTCTCTCTCTCTCCCTCTCTCTCTCTCTCTCTCTCTCTCTCTCTCTCTCTCTCTCTCTCTCTCTCTCTCTCTCTCTCTCTCTCTCCTCTCTCTCTCTCTGATTTTGGTTTTTGTTTTTTCGAGTGTGAGCCACCACTCCTGGCTAATAATTCTCATTTTAAAGGACACATATTGAGGACCAGGTGAGAGCTGTGTGAAGGTCCCGCTGGGGCTCAGCTATGGTCACACCAGAAGCTCATGCTGTCCCACCTCTGAGTGCTTCCCACCCAGCGGTCTAGCCTTGCATTCTGTGTGGGATAGAAAGACACAAGGCTGCTGAACAACAGCAGGAACCTGGCCCACAGCCAGTAACAGGGAGCAGAGGCTGGAAAGCCAGAGGGGAACAGGGCAGGTTACCTCAGGCCACCCAAGGTTGAGTACAAGCCCCACAAAGCCAAAAGAAAACCCCCTAACCCAGAGGACAAGTTTGACCAGCCCATAGCTGTGCCACACACCAATGCCCCAGACTGAGGAAGGACACTAAGCCTATGCGCTGCCCCTCCCTGCAGAGGCCCGGATGAGGATGGAGAAGAGGAGGCCGCTCCAGGGCCACGGCAGGCACACGACAGCCTTTACCGAGTGCACATGCCTAGTTTGTACAGTTGCGGTAGCAGCTACGGCAGCGAGGCCAGCATCCCAGCCGCCGCCCACACTGTCAGCAATGCCCCGGTCACGGAGTACATGTGAGTTGCGGAAGCTGGGGACAGGCAGAGCTAGGTCCGGGGACAGTGCACATATGCAGCTGAGGGGCCTGCAGACTGTCGGGTTGTCATAGGTGATTGGGAGGCAGGGTGCAGGGCCTGTACAGCTGCAGGGAGGTGCTGGCAGGGTGGGAGGTGGGGGCCCTCTTCAAGGCTGGGCAGCCAGGGCTTCAGGTGGAATAGCTTGGCACTGAGTGTCCCCTGTGACCAGGTGAACCCAGTCAGAGAGCCATGAAGTGGCCACATAGCCAAGCGGAGGGTGTGTGCTTTTGTGGTACGCAGATGACCCAGTGGGAAGTGGACTCTGATTGCCGGGAGGCCGGCATACATTGAGGACTGTTCTGAGCTTTAGCCTATAAAGTTAGCATTGGCAGAGCTGGCCAGGCATGGGACCTGTCTGGCTCTAAAGTGGTCACACTTGTAATCCCATCAGTCACTCAGTTGGTAGAGGCAGGAGAATCAAGAGTTCAAGGTTATCCTTGGCTACAGAGCAAGTTTGAGACCAGCCTGGGCTACATGAGACCCTATCTAAAACGAAGTCAAACAACAAAAAGATGGGCCTTTTCCCCCAGAGTAAGGACCATATGGCCCATGATGGTTCACATGCTCTCTCTCCCCTTCCACTCAGGAGCCAGAATGCCAATTTCCAGAATCCCCGCTGTGAGAACACCCCCCTCATTGGGCGCGAGTCCCCACCGCCCTCAGTAAGTCTCAAGGCAGGAGGGTGGGTGGGGACACTCTTGGGCTTGAGGGCTCTGCCTATCTGTCACCATGATACCCTGGTGTCGGCTCTCACAGGCTGCCTGGGCTCTTGAGAAAGCTGTGTGCCTGTAACACCAGGGCCTAAATAAATGGGGCTGGGTGGGTCCTTCAGCTCTTGCCACCTTTGAGGAGCCTGGGGATCAGCATGGGCAATCTTGAAGCCCTGCTACCTTGCAGGTCAGCCCTTTGTTCTTTCTGGAGATGAGCAAGTGACCAGCAGGGCCCCAGGACTCTCTTCCCATCCTTCCCCAGAGCTTCCCAAAGCCTGGCTAGGCAGCTCCACCATTAGAGCCTTGTTCCCTCCCTCCCTCTAAGCACCCACCCATGTCTTAGCCCCAGGCTGTTCTAGCCCAGGCCTGAAGTCCCTTCCAAGCCCCAGGTTTGAAATGTAGGCAAAAGAATCAGGGTGGATTTGGTGCCAAAGAGTAGGTACTGTTGGAAAGGTAGGGGGCCCTGGGGCTCCCCCTAGGCCTGGGCTGTGAGGACAGGATCTAAGAGACTGAAGGCCATCCTGTTTAAGGAACACCCATAGTGTGTCAGCTACATCACCACAATGTCCCCTAGCACAGGGCTAGGCTGGGGTGCCCAGGAGCTGGACCAGGGATTGTCAGGTCTCTGTGTCACACTCGACTGCCCTCACCCTTACCCTCTGGTCTTGTGGTCCACTTGGGGCCAGCCACGCCTGGCGTTGAGGACACCCCTCTCTCTCTCTCTCTCCTGCATCCCTCCCACCCTGGGCCCTCCTAGCGCTACCTGGCTGCCCTGGACTCTGGCAGCCATGCAGGCTGGCAATTTAAACCCATGGACAGCGCCCGAACACTGTGGTAGCTGTACACTCAGAGTGACAGGTACTGACCCGCCCAGCCCCCCATCCCGCACGGCTGCCCGCCTGTACCTCCATGCCTTGCACCCTCTCTCTGCTCACCCACTGTCCTCCACCCACTATTCAGGGGACCAGAGCCCCCTGAATGGTCCTGAGCCCACTGGTGTCACAGTGAACCCCCATTCCAGGCTTGACTCTATCATCAGCTGCAGGTGGCCCAGCCCATTTTGTCACTTCCACCCAAGACCCTATGTGCATCTGACCTTGGATGCAGAGCTGGGTCCCTGGGTATGCAGTCCTGCATGTTGACCCATGCACTCAGGTACACAGAGGTGTGCTCATATGGGTATGAACCTCTGCCCCCTATCCCAATGCCTGCTCGAGCTCCTCCAGGCCTCTGGGCTGCCATCTTCCGTTCCATCCCACCAGTTGCCCTGTCCCAACCCCCTCGTCACCGCTGCATGTCCACGGAATGACATGGCTCTGGGCCCCTGCTCCTCCCACCCCTGCTCCATGGCCGCTGCTTGCGACCTTAACCTAGAATGTTTTAGGAAAGCACTCAGGACTCCAAAGAGCATTGTCCCTCTCTAGGGACTGTGAAGCCAGCCTGTGCTCTCTAGGGTGGGTGGGTGGGGTCAGCCTGTCCGATCTTCTGAGCAATGGTAACCTTTGTCCCTGTCACAGGCATGCAAACTCTTTGCATACTGCCTGACATTGGCACATCCTCTGCAAACACACGTTTATACACACACGCACACACACTAAACCTTCACACTATGGTACTGTTAGGGTGGCCAAGATCTGCAGGCCATCTGCAGACCAGCCATTCACCACCATCTCAAGTCACACATTCTGGAGGAATTTCCTGTTCTAATCTGAGGGGTGGGGCAGAGTCACTCTAGCCTGATGCTACCCCTCTCCCCTTTCCTGGGGGTGATAGAGTTGAATGGCTGGGGAGGATGCTTAAGCCTCCTAATTCTAGTGGACTCACCAGCTATATGTAGGCAGTGGCCTAGCTTCATGTGGACCAGGCCTGGGAGGCCTTGTCTTGGCCCCCAAGACAAGCTCTGAAGCAGAGGTGTAGAGATGGGATCTGTGTGGCCTTCAGGCTCTTGGCGTGCGTGATGTACTTAGGGCCTTTGAGGTGGCAAGTATCTAACTGGGGCTCTAAAAGTGGCTTGGTGACAAGTAGGGGACTGAATGTACTTAATTGGGAAAGGGAGCGTGCCTCTGTGGCCCAGCCTGGGTTATAGAGGCTAACCTTTGCCCTTCCCTAATCTGTACTCAGTCCCTGGTCCTGGTCCTTGCCCTGGGCCAACAGCTCTTACCTTAGGATCTGCCAACCACGCGCTGCACTGCTGTATTCTGCCCCCTAAGGGTCGGCTGTGGCTCACCCTACCAAGGACCACATCAAAGAGGCTACTACTGGCTGCTCAGCCCTGCCCAGGGACCCAGCTGACCCTGCTCCCTCCCTCCCTCTCTCCTCCAGTACACCTCCAGCATGAGAGCCAAATACCTCGCCACGAGCCAGCCTCGCCCCGACTCCAGCGGCAGCGGGCACTAGACCGCACACCGGCCAGCCATCTGCCCCCACGTGCCAATTGCCCCACCCTTCCTATGCCAGCACTGCTGCTTCCACCCTGCCGGACCCTCTGCAAGCCACACCAGGCCAGCCCTAGGCACCTCTGAAGCCCCCCACTGTACCCACCCTGCAGGAGGCATGTAGGTGCCCAGCATGAGCTCCGGGCCAGCCTGAGAAGTGAGACGTCTGGGCACTCACCTGGACAGACACTGCCACCAGCAACCCGACCCTGCCTGCCTCCATCTCCCCTGGGCTCTCTGTCCTCTTGGGCTCTCTGAGCCCTGCTCTGTGCCAGGTGCTGCCACCCCCATGTTCCTTCTGCAGGTGGCCCTCCATGCTGTCCCTCGCACTCTGGGAGCTCACTTCCCTCCAGCCGCACCGAACCTTTCCTGATCTTGTCCTGGCCCCTGGCACTTCTGAGGATCATGTCTCCGTTCATAGGCAGCGGAAGCCCCGTGCCTGGTGCCCACCTGCATCACCGAGTGGCCCCTTCACACACTCTTGTCTTTGCAACTGGCAGCGCCTGCCTTCTTTTATCCACCCCGCTTACTTGGTCCTTCCTGTCAGTTCTGAGCTGCCTCCAGGGTGGGGCTCTTCCTCCACCTCCTACCCACATGACTGTCTCCCTCAGCGCCCAACCAGCCCTCCCTGGACAGCAGGTGCCACACAGAGCCCAGGCCACTCCCTGGCCTCTCAGTGCTGGCCGCCACCTTGGTGCCAAACCCTCTTTCCCATTCATCCCGAAGAGTGGCAGCTTCGTCCCATTTGTTTTTTGCACTGACCACACTTTTCATCTCCAGGGTAGTCTGGGACTGAGGCGACACAGGACACTGCCCACTTCCCTTCCTTCTCAGTTTCATTTTTGCCCAGGACAAGCGGCAGTGCCCTCTGGAGCCTTGGGGACTGGACCTGCGATGGCTGTGAAGTGCCCCCAGCCTCAGTGCCGCTGGGGACTAACCACTAACCTCACTCTTGGCTGCCACGGCACTCCTGGCTGACCCTGAGCCAGCAAGCATGACCCTGAGTCTAGCCCGAAGCCATGGCTAGAGTGGTCATTCCTTGTGGGGTGCTGCCAGGGAGAGGCCAGGCCCACAGGCAACTCAAAGGGCCTAAGGGACCCTCCCCAGGCAGGTGCTGCCCCAGGAGGAGCATGTCCCAGGGATTGTGGACTGGAGCCCATGTGGCCCTGGTCCCTCCTGGGGACACTGCCCCACTAAGGTGCTTTTGGCTTTAGTGTGTGATGTTTGCTGTGCTTCCTACTGTGAGGGGCCAAATCAGCTCCGGAATCGGGATCCAGCGCCCAGCCAGCCAGTGTGAGCTCTGGCCTGGGGGATGGGCAGCTACAGGGCTATGGAGCAGCATGCGCACGTAGCCAAGGCTGGGGCCCTGTGGCAGGAGGTGGTTTACAGGACCTGTGGTCCACCTGGAGCAACCTGGCAGCTACGGATCCCAGAACCCCACCCTGGGCTTCAGCTCTCTGCAGAAGGGAGAGGTTCCACTTCCCCTTCTCAACCAACCCCTTCCATTGTGCTGGTGTCTGGGACCAAAAGGAGTAGGCAGAGGACTTACTGGGCCTAGGGGTCCAAGTCTGGGCAACTGTAGCTCCTGAGCATAACCAAACCTCAGTGGAGGGGACCCCGCCTTTGGCTCCAACTGATCTGGTGCCAGGAACCTACAGGGCCATGGAGGCCCAGCTGTGGCCAGTCTGCCTAGTATGGGTATGTTCCTGGCCTCAGATTCAGAGGGAGGCATGGGACACCCCCACCTGGGTGCCTGGGTGTGCCCTGGGGCCTCTCAGAAGCACAAATGCTGCCCCCTGGCCGTGAGCTGGCCACAAGGTGAATGTATATAGCATGAGAGGTGGGCACTGCCCGGATGTGGCTGTGAACTTGTGCTGTCTTGGGAGTCCTGACCGTTGTGTGCGTGCGTGCCCCCATCTGTGACTTTTCACTCACCGAGGCTGAAGAAAGGAAAACAGGGGAAAAGAAAAGGGGGTTCCTACCCTGACCTCTGTGGAGGATACGGCTCCTGCCACTGGGGTTTTTGGTTTTTGTTTTCTGATTTTTGGAGTGCCACTTGTCTCCTCAATCCTAGTAGTCCCTCTGCTTCTCCAGGGGGTGAGCAGTTCAGTGCCAGCTGTCTGTGATTGGTCCCCACTCCCTCTAACCCCAGGGGACCCTACAGCTCTGGAGGGTAACAAAGAAAGCTGAGCCACCAGACCCAAACCAGGAGGAGGGACCTGACTGGGACAGCGATGTTGATATTGATAGGACTGGTGGCCACCATCCCCCACAAACACACTCTGGTTTATGTAGGACAGAGCTTAAGTAGCAGATCCCGGCTGGGAACATTCTCTATACTTTACCCCCGTGTCCACCCACCCACCCTATCTCACTATGCAATGCCTGCCCTACCCAGGTCTCAGCTCTGCCCAGCCCAGCCGGTGGCTAGCTCCTGGGCCAAAGAAGACCAGGGTCTCTTGTTTTTACTCATAAAGATGGTGTGCCATGCCCTTCCCCATATATATGATTTTGTGAGATTTGCCTCCCAGTTACTGTCCTGCCTGCATCAGCCCCCAGTGGACAATGTCATCTGGATTGAGCCAGCCCCAAGTTCCCCTCCAGCCTCTGTAGGGCCATGGCTGTGTGTTACTGTTGCCGTGTTTTTGTTTTTTTAAACTGGGTTTGGGGTTTGATTTTTATTTCCTTGGGGAACTTTATTTTTCTTGGCAAATAACTAAAGTTCTTGTCCATGTAATTTCTGTGATCTCGATTCAGCTTGGGTTTCATGTTTTAAAATAAACAATTTTAAAAAACAGGTCTATCTTTCCTGAACTGCCCTGGAGGTACACAGGGTGTTTTCCTGCAGTCTGTGAGGAACCATATTCAGTTCAGCAAGAATGGGCAGGACTTCATTGGCTGGGAGAGAGCCTTAGAGAGTGACACCATCTAACTAACATTCATTTTAACTGAATTGCTCTAGCTGCTGAATCAGGAAGGGATAAAGGATAGAAGCAGGAGACCAATCAGCTTTATACTGGAGTGGAGTTCTGTTGAGAAGCTGGAGGAGTAGCTCAGTGGTAGAGCCTAGAATCTCCCAGTGAGGGACTGGGGTGTGGCTCAGTGGTAGAGCCCCTGCCTAGAATCCCCCAGTGAGGGGGTTGAATGTGAAAAGCTCAAACAAGATTCATGGAAAGTAAGGGGTCTTTAAGGCACTGATTCCCCTCAGGAGCCATGATATGTGTACTTCCCAGAAGTTCCCAATAATCTGCATCCAAAGTAGCTAGAGGTTCCAGAGGGACACATTTAGGTTGGGGAACAGGCAGAGGGAGCAGTAACTCTGCTGAGAATGCTGACGCTGGCACCAGCTGCTTGAGTACACTCCAAAGCCAGCCCAAGAACAGCGCGTGAGCTTTACACCTGACTCTCACTGCATCAATCGGACATCAGAAGGCTAGGAACGTACTCGGTGGTTTGATCATTCGCCTAGCATATGTGAGACCCAAGGTTCACTTCTCAGCAGTACAAAGGGGGAAAAAATCAAGTTGGGAACTAAATTTAGTATCTTTGGAACGTTGAGACCAAAGCAAGGGCATGCAGTTACTTTTCTTACTCATTGCACCCCTAGATCCAGAGGAGGGTCTCTGGAAAGCTGGGACTCAGACTGGGCGACATCAGCTGTGGCCACCAGGGGGCGCCCAAGACCATGGTGGGTAGTGGTGGAGGCAGATTCCTGGACAGGACATGGGTGAACCATCACGGCTGAGCCCCCTAAACTCCATGACATATAGACAACTTCCAGGGTCCAATATAGGGTACCTGTTGGTCTTAGGGTCCCTTCCAGGGATTTACCAATTGTCTATGTATGTAGTTGGGCAGCAAGCAGGGTTGGTTAGATCTTAATACATCTCCCCCTTGTTTTACTTATTTTTTAATATTTTTCTGTTATATGTATGTGTGTTTTGCCTGAATCTATGTGTACTATATGCATGCATTATTGACAGAGGCCAGAAGAGGGCATCAGGTCAGATATTCTCCACCCCCACCCCCTCCCCAGAACTGGAGTTATAAATGCTGAGCCATCATATGAATGCTGGGATTTGAACCCCAGGTCGTCTGGAAGAGCAGCCAGTGCTCTTAACCACTGAGCCAACTCTCCAGCCTCTTATTTACTTATTTGTTTATGCTGATTTGACAAAGTCCAGGCTGGCCTCGGATTCTGTGTAGCCAAGGACATTCATGTGATGCTGGGGTTTGAACCCATGACTTTTTCCATGCTTGGCAAGCACTCCACCAACTGAGCTACATTCCCAGCCCCTGTGTGCACATATGTGTGCCTTTGTAGATGTGTGTGATGACAGTAGAGATGGAACTATCTGTGAAAAGTAAGGTGACTATCCCAAGTGGGGAGAAAATGTGGAGGGGGTGAGCACAGTTGGAGCACATGATAGCTAGCGCTATCTTTATGATTACTCTGAACAGTGAAAATACAACAATGTAAAAAAAAAAAAAAAAAAAAAAAAAAAGCACCAAAGACCAACGAGATGAGCAGCATGCCTAATGACCTAAGTGTAGCCCCTAGGGTCTACAGAGTGGAAGAACCTACACCTACATGTAGGTTGTCTTTGCCCGTCTGTATGTCTATATGCCACATGTCTACCTAGTGCCGGTAGAGGCCAGAAGATGGTGTTGCATCCCCTGAACTAGAGTTGCAGACCATTGTGAGCAGCCATGTGGGTGCTGGGAATCAAACCTGAGAATCCACAAGAGCAGCCAGTGCTCTTAACCGCCAAGCCATCTCTCCAGCCCCGTTGTTGTTGTTGTTAATAACAATAATAATATCAAAAAAGGAAAAAAAAAACTTTTTTTTGTTGAGAGATCAAGGCTGGGTCAGGTGAGCAGGTGGACCCAGGAGTGTGTGCCACAGGCCCAGCCAATGAGTCTGATAAACTACTCTGGGGCTGCTGCTTCCTCCTGAGACTTCAGGCCCAGAATGCAGGCTGAAGACATCCAGTGGGGTCTGACTTCTGTCATCCCAGGTCGGGGCATTTGTGGCAGGAGAGTATGGATTGCTCATTGCCCTTCCCAACCTTCTGCTGGCCATCTCCCTCAGACCCCACTCCTGGGGTGGCTTTGTCTGGGCTGTGCCACACTGGAGCGCATGCGCGCGCTCAACGCAGGCACACAGGCATGCGTGCTCACATTAACTGACTTTTGCTCACACTCTGCGGTTTTGGCCTTCCGGCTCCAGCAGTGAGGCACCTCTTCCAGGAAGTCAGCCCTGCTGACCCCAGTGGGGAGGGAAGTTCAGAGAGGGAAGTTGAAAGATTCAACCCCACCCTGTAGCCCTCCCCCAGACCCAGCTCAGCCAGTCCTGGCGACTGCTCCTACCACTCAGCATGAGAGAGGAAGCTGGGGGCTGAGGCTGCATTCTGCACCCTCCCTCACATCCTATAGCTTGCAATTGCAGTTCTACTCTTATGGGGGGGGGCATCGTTCTGCAGGTAGCCTAGGCTGTTCTGGAACTCTTGCAGTCCTCCTGCCTCAGTCTCCCAAGGGCAGAGATTACAGGCATGAGCCACCAGGATACCTGGCTTGCAATTTTACTTTTGGAAGCCCTCCAGTGATGGGTGGTTTGGGACAGGACATCTGACTGGCCCCTTCTGGTGCTGTCAGCCTGGGTTATGTGTTAACGGCAAGGATGTACTCCCAATGCATCTGGGGGAGAAAATTAGTTCCCTCCCTGTCTGAGTAGTTGACCTAAGAGGAGGCCCTTGCTCAGAGCCCCATGGAGGTCAACTAGCTGTCAGTTGGTGGTGGGGCATGTCATTAATACAAGCAGAGGCAGGCAGAACTGTTGAGTTCAAGGCCAGCCTGGTCTCCAGAGAGAATTCCAGGACAGCCAGAGCCACACAGAGAAACCATCTCAAAACCCCCACCCAGAATAAAATACAAAAAAAAAAAAAAAAAAAAAAAGTCAGCATGTTTCGCTTCTGAGAAATAACCTTGCTTGGCCAGCTACACCTGGGAGAAATATTTCAGGTGCTGGTCCCTTCCCACTTCACTTTAGTTTCTCAGATTTTTTTTTTTTTTTGAAACAAGACCTCACTTTATAGCCCAAGCTAGCCCTAATTTCATGCTCCTCCTGCCTCAGCTTCTGAAACACTAGGGTCAGACACCTCTGCCACCTCACGGGTTTCCGGCCCTGCTCCTTGCTATTATGTCCCTCCAGGTTCCAGAGCATTTGCACCCACCATGATGCCCTTTGACTCCACTCCAGTTCCAATAGGAACCCTACCCTGGCTGGGGCACCCACTCCATGCCCATGAGGCCATTGTAGCCATTGTGCCTTCCAGCTCAGTGGGGAGGCTGATGCCAACTGCAGGAGTCTCTGTGAGGACCAGGGCAGAGGGCAACAGGCGTCTGACTCACCCAGGCAGGAAGGAGGCCCACGGCTTGTGTGCAGACTGCTCCGTCGTGACCTTTCCACCACCTAGCAAATGTCAGCTTCCTCATCCATAAGTGGGGCCCTGAGCCACCATCACCAAGCACTGTATGCTGAAGACAATAGCCACAAACAGCAGGCAGCCACTTCAGGCCTTAAAAGCCAAGCTGCCAGGGCCAATATGGGGTCAGGTCCTGGCCAGTTGCCCGCTAGCAAGACGAGAGCAGCCCAGCCCACGTTGAGTGCTGAGTGATTATAATCAGTGTCTGGTGGAGTGGGGAGGGGCAGATCTCTAATCAGGTGGGGTAGGGAAAAAGGCAGAGGACACAGGTGGCAAGTAGTGAGGATACGGAGCTCCAGGTGAGACCGGATCAAGGTCAGAGCAGGCAGGCCCCTGCAGAGGGGCAGAAGGTGGCCAGTACCACCCTGCCAGCCCAGAGAAGTTACACTGTAAAGAAGAGGAAGCAAGTAGACCACAGGAAGAGGGCAGGGTGGGGATCCCCCTGCTTAGCCACCTTCCCTCCTCACCCTTTGAGGGGACTTGAGGAAGGTCCCTGAAGAACCTCAGAAGATACTAGTCCCCACCAGCTTGTGCCCAGTCTGGACACTGCCTATCCTCAGAGGATACCCCCAAACTTCTCATGACAGATGGAAGGCTAGGCAATGTTGGCAAGGTTAATAGGTCACCGAGATCTAGGGGCTATCAGTATGCCTGCCAATGACATCCGGTGAGCCCGCTTCAAGCCTCAGCTTCCCTGTCTGCAAAATGGATCTCTGGCAGCCACTGTCTGTCCTGCAGAGAGGTCTGCACTCCTAGTTATGACAAGTGATGTTAACAATAGCACCACGACCTAAACAAGCAGCTACCCGCATGAGTCCAGTCCCACCCCCACCTCCCAGCATGGTGCCTACCCCCCAACCCCCCCAACCCCCCCATCCCCCCAACCCACCCCCCCACCCCCGTTGACAAACCTATAGGAGCTAGTCACACTTCACCTATTTTGACAACAAGTTTCCCTCCCCAGTATGGGCTTGTAGGATTCCTACCAACTACTTTCTCCATGGCATAAGCCAGCTCCTCCTGCCCTCATCTGAGTGTCCCATGGAGTTACCTTGATGGAAAAGTGGCTTAGACCCAACTCCCAAGCAAGACTAAGGCCCCTCGTGTTGCTGCAAAGAGCACCTTTATTCAGAGGAAGGACATCACCATGGCAACAACACATCAATTCCCTGAGAGCTTTTCCCTTATCATCATTAGCTTGCCTAGCTAAGGTCTTTGCAAAAAGAACGCAACCCATGGGGTGGGGTGAGGTGAGCCTTGGGATGCTGGGGAGGGTAGTGGGGGATAGCAGGATTCCAGATACTGGAAGGCATAAATACAGTACAAAGGCATTCATGGCCCAGCGTTCCAAAGACCAAGCCTGTTTGGCTTCTGCTTTTTTCTGATCCACAGAAAAGATAAAATAAGACCCCTTCCAGCCCACCCAGAAACACACCCCTCCCTTCATCCCCATCCCTCCCATCTCATGAAACAGCACAGTAAAAAAATACTGTCACAATATTTACAGGAACACCCAGTATGGGCGACTTTCTCTCTACTAAGGAGAGGAGATAAAATTCATAGCTCTGAACCCCCTCGTCTGGGAGACAAAGATAGGACCTTAAGGGGCAGGGCTGAAAACTTCACCCCACGCTGGAGGGCAGAGAGGGAAGCACTGTTCACCCGAATGGCCACTAAGCAGTGCCCAGGCGAGGAGGGGCCCAGGCCTTTTACTGCCCAAACCAGCTTCCCTAGCACTGGGCATAGCTCAGCTGACAGGGAAGATTCCAGGTAGGCACTGGCACCCCAACTTAGAGACTGTGCTATAAGATGGCACCCATGTACCCCGAGGTGCACCCCGAGGCCTCTCCCCACCCCCCACTGCAGCGACCCAAACACAGATCCTACAGAACTGCCCTCGGAGTGGCTCTCAGAGTGTAGAAAAGATAGTTAAGGACAGACGTGCCACTCCCTGAAGAACTCGACTGCCCAGCAGTCTGCAATATGGGTGGGCACACCACACAAACACACAAATATAAACACACACATACACACAGCCCTGAAGAGCCTTGAACACCAAGGCCAGGACACACAACAGGGGTCCCTGGGCCCTTTGGATACCAGGGGCGCCCAGGGACAGGGTCTCAGCCACGGCTGCTAGAAGATGGCAGTGCGGGGACACCAGGGTGTGTCTGGGTACAGGTGACAGTGGATAGATCGGAACCTGTAGGGATAGAGGAGAAAACTGGTCTATGGAGGGTGGGGGTGCCATGTACCCTCTGGCAGTCCCAACAGCACTGGTGGGGTCCAGGGGCCCCTCTATGTAATCTGGGTGCTCAGGGGTATCTGGTGACCCTCTGTAACCCTTACCTGGATGGGTCAGCCTCTACTGAGAAGGGTCCCTTGATAAGCACTGCGTTTCGCTTGTTTTCAAACATGCCGTAGCTCAGGGTCACCTGTATCGGGAGCAATGGATTGATGCTGGAGCAGCCCTACCTGGCTGGCTATTTCCTCTGCTCTCCCGTGGACCAAGGACACCTGCTCTGCCCATCCGGAGCTGAAGTCCAGGGTGAGGACTACAGCCATGAACGAGACAGAGCAGATGGGTCCCCTTAAAAGGCAGGAGCAGAGATTTAAAAGAGTCTATTTCACTACTTTTTGAGGAACTAAAGACTAAACTGTGTTCCTCATACATGTAAGTAAGTGCTTTACCACTGAGCTACAGCCCCAGCTCTGGGCTCAGTATAGATTGTGACACCTGAAAATAGGGTATCTCTGACACCCCTATTTAAAACCCAGACTAGGGGTGCAGCTCAATTAGGATGCAACACAAAGCCCTGGGTTCCTTCCCCAGCACTTCATAAACTGGGTGTGGGGTGCACACCTGTACTCCTAGCACAGGGAGGTGGAGGCAGGAAAATCAGGGATTCAAGGTCATCCTCAACTACATATGAATTCCAAGGCTAGCCTGGAATACACTAGACCCATCTCTGAGTACATGAACAAATAAACGAAAACATGCATACATCCCAGGTGTGCCAGGTGTGGAGGCACACAACTGAATCTCAGCATATGGCAGGCTGAAGCAAGAGGGTCACCGGTTCAAGGCTAGCCTTGGTCGGCTACATAGCAGAAACCATCTCAACAAACCAAACATAAACAAATAAGCAAAAAGAACTGTCCCTTCCTTGGAGGTGCCCTCTCCCTTCCGTCCCTGTTGAGTTCCCTCCTTGGCTACCAGGCCTTCGGGATGTATGCACACCTACCTGCTCATGGAGCTCGGAGGTGGACACCTGCTGCAGGTTCTCCAGGTGGGAATGAAAGAGGCCACTCCGGATCAGGGGCACCCCGAGCAGTGCTTCCACAATGTAGCCAATGGTGCAGTCATCGGGGAGCCGGATGCGCTCGGCCGTGTTCATGAAGTGTCCCCCGCTGCAAAAGGGAAAGTGGGACAGCAGAGGCTGAAGCCAGCAGCTGCAGAGAGGGTGGGCAAGACCTTGCCAAACTGGGCTCCCTCCCTCTATGAACCATAACTCTTCCATGCCAAAGAGTTTCACCCAAGGGTGCTCTAGCCAGGGCAGAGGTAGTGGGGATGGCTGCAAACACAGCTGTGTGGAGGTACCTAATGGAGAGGGGCGGGCAGCTGGGAGAGGATAGCCCAACAAGCCAGGCCCTGCAGCGGGGCACCCAGGACCACAAATGTACACCCTGCTGTGTGGGTGGCCTTCCGCATGCAGAGGGCACTCACCTGGCCCATGGGGCCATCTTTAGGGCTAGCCCTCGGCTGATACAGAAGCCAGCTCCTCCGGTGGCGAACCAAAAGTGGACAGGTCGCTGGGGGCAGTGAAATGGCTGTCATGAGATTCCAGGATTCCACCAGGTTGCAGAGGCATCTCAGCCCCACCCTAACTCCTCAGGGTGTGTACAACTGAGACAGGATGGGAGACACTCACCACTTTGTGCTCGCTGATCCGTTCTGTGGCCTGGATGGGCCGGTCCAGACTGGGTTTGCCGATGTACACGTCTTGGGTGTGGGGATAGCTGGCCAGCAGCCGCAGCAGCGCCCTGAGGTTGACGTAGTTGTCATCATCCACGTGGCAGAACCACCTGAATACAAGGCAGGACACTGTCAGGGACCGCAGCCAGGGTGGGAGGACTGCCAGGCTGTCTGGGAAGGGGCATGGATGGAACACGGTGGGGAAAGGGGAAACTCACTTCTTCCCAGACTCAATGAAATGGTCATACTCCACAGCCATCTTGCAGGACAGAGCCTGGCGGCTATGGGCCGCAGAACAGTTGGTGAGTACCACATTGCCTGTGGACAAGGAGGGCTATAAGCAGGTCTCCAACTGCCTCAAACCTTAACCCAGCCCACCCCGCTCCCCAGGGTAGCTGCCCCGATCATTCATTCAGCCAGCTTTCCCCCAGTATTAGGCCACCTGTTGCTGCTTGCAGGACTCAAAGGGTCCCCAGAGGATTGAAAGGAGCTCCTCTGCATAAGAATCGGGGGCCCTGGGAGCGGTGGGGTGGGGCATGAAGCAATCCAACAAGGTAAACTGGCCTCTTAGCCAGGAGACTGGTGACCTCTGAGCCCCAGGGTGCCTCAGGGGAAGAATCTGCTTAGCACCAGGCCCACCTTTTCCTGTCCCAAGCCTGGAACATACCTGTGAGCTTGGCCAAAGCTCCATCCTCCCCATCAGTGAAGATGAATGTCTGGAAGAAGAGATAGGAACTGAGCTTGCAGCTCCAAGTCCCCTGGCCAGAGCCACAGCCAAGACACCCTGGAGTGCCCTCAGCTGTAGGTCTATACACCCCACCCACCACCACTGTACACAGAACATGTGCTCAAGTGTCCAGGGTGAGTGGCAGCTGGGCTGTCGGGGGAGGGGGACTCACTCCCCAACTTCAAGACAGCTGGGCCCAAGGTCACCATAGGCAGCTGGGAGGCACGAGCCAGGTGGGGTGCCCCACCCACCAGCCAGGTAAACGGGCTGCAGCTAACCCTCTAGCCAACTTGTGCACCTGGCGGGGCACACACCCATATTGACACAGCCTGCATGCCCGCCCAGCCTGCAGGCTTTCCAAGCTGGGGGGCGGGGGAGGACAGGAGGAGGAGGTCGGCTTTGGGAAGCTGAGCTTCACTCACTCGGGTCGGGGACAAAGGCCTCTGCTGGGCTGCTGCCAAGCCCTGGCAGACAAAGGGCCCCGGAGGGAGGATGAATCACCAGCCATTGTCCGCCAGCTTTGTCCTGGGCTGGGCCGGCCTTAACTCTGCCGAGTTAAGCAGGAGTGGCCCGGCTGTCATTTCCATACAGCTGGCCTGGTTAACTGGGCCGGCTGGACAAGAGGTCCTATACACGGGATATGGGTAAGGCCATTGGCCATTCAGTACTCTGGTCTGGACCTCCTGTTGTGCCCTATAGGGCAGTTTCCTCCGGCCACAGTAGCCAGCCAGGTTCTGAGATGGTGGCAGAAAAGGATTCGTGTTCCCAGACCCACAATAGGGCATCCAAGCAGTCAGCCCAGTTTAGAAGAGGAAACCTCTTCACTGCTCACCGAAGGTCTTGCCCAAGGCCAAAGCCAAGACTCCACCTGGCCCGGCACAGGGCCACCCCCTGCCAGGATTACTCTGCGGAAGAGGAGGGGGGGCGCCGGGGCGGGGACAGGAGCTGCCGGCGCCCGCCTGGGCCCGTCAGCACACGGGAAGGAATGTTTCTTCCTCCGCCGGCCCGCCCAGCGCGTGCCGCCTGCCGCACCCTGGCATTGCAGGGTGCAACCCCGGGGCGGGTGGGGGATGCTCAGAGCAGAGGCAGCAGTCCCCGCCTTGCCCACCCCCAACCACAATCCTCACTTTCCTTTTGTGCACAAAAGAATCCCAAGAAAACCCTGGTGTGTGCAAGCCTGGAGGTCAGCATGTACTCAGCTATCCAAGGAACTAACTACCCCAGGCCTGACAGGGTGGCACACCATGTCCTGAGTAGCCCCAGTTCTTTGCTCAGGTTGACCAAATGCCCAGATGCTCACTCCAGTGAGGCCCAGGGAGGAGAGGAAAAGGTGAGACCTCTATCATCTGCAAGCATGCACCTCTCCTTCCAGGGCTCTGCAGACACCAGGGGCAGCCCACACGCACAGACTCGCATCTAGCCCCCCCTACACCCCAGCATCTCAGCCCAGGAATGCCGTGGGAGGTGCAGCGGGCCGGCCTGTGCAGACGCTGCTGCTGGATTAAAAGGAAAATGCTTTCTTAATGAGATCAAGAGAGGCCTGTTCTCCCGCGCTTCGATGGTGTCCTAAAAACCCAGCCCAAGGCTACAGAGATTAAAGTCACCTTTGTTCAGTTGGGGGGGGTGCAGGACGCCCGCCAGTCTTTGAGAGGTAGGGCTGTGGAGTACTGCCTGCTGTCTCACCAATACAGGGCAATCAGGAGAGGAAGGGGCTGCACCTGTGGGTAGCACTCAGCCCCTAGGTACCCTGCAAAGTGGGTACAGCACAGCACGCCTGTGCAGAACCAAGTTCTCCCTAGTGTTCCTGGGAGGTGGGTATCATCTCCTCCTCCATGGTATACAGTAAAGAGAGGACACCAGCCCATGATCACACTCAGGAAGAAGTAACGCCTTCCAGGGACCCATACCTCCCAAGCCCCCCACCCCCAAACTTCCCTAAGGAGGGCCATTAGGGTATTGAGGGCAACAGAATTGGTGGGGGCAGGCCAGAGGCTGGGGGAGAGACACACAGGAAGCAGCATTGTTCCTGGAGCCGAGATTCAAAGAAACACAGGATGCCAAGTTCTGCCCCAGCCATTGTGGCTGTGGCGGTGGCAGCCTGCAGCCTGGCGCACTCCTTAGTGGTGGGGGAGGAGCAAGAGGGCCAGAGGCCAGGCAGCCCTGCCTGTCCCCCACTGACCACCTTCTCCACCTCTCCAAAGGTTGCTTGCTTTTTATTGTGTGTGTGCAACCCCACAATCATGCTTGATGCCAAGATTGCCCTTCCTGGGCCAAAGGACTCTGGTTCAGATGGAGCCTCCTCCTCCCCCTGCCCCTCTCCCTCCTCCTCCAGGAAGCCTTCTTTCCATTCATACCCAATGAGGCTAACACAGCTTCTCAGCTCCCATCAGATTACAGCTGCCCTGAACAGACAGGGGAGCCCACCCACCCTTTGCTGCAGGTTCCAATGACCCTTGTCCATAGCACACCAAAAGAGGGGTTTTGCTTGCTATGTGCACAGGAGCTGACCATGGAGGTAAATCCAGCCTTTTCTGGGTAGAGGGGACCCTTACTTTGAATGACCTTCTGCGATCAACACAAGCCTCCAAAGTTATAGTCCACTTTATAATACCTTATTAGAAAGACAATTGTTTCTCTTTTCAGAGAGCAAGAGACTGAGGGTCAAAAATGCCCTAGGCTTTTCTCCAGACCGCATAGCCCAACTGAGACATTTTTTCTGGGTCCTCTCTGCTAGAGAAAGTGCCAATCCCAAAATAAGAGTTTCTCAGAATTGGTGGTGGCCCAGAAGGGGGATAGATGATATCCAATATCACACAGCAGGAAAGATGAAGACGCGGGAGTAGAGGGGGGTGCCATGGATCAGAGATCGTGCCCCACGAGGGCTGTCATTCAAGGTTGTGGGAGGACACAGAGGCCCCCTCATCGCCAGGCAACCTGAGTGGCCAGCACGCCAGCCAACGGTTCCCATGGAGCGCATAGCTGTACACAAGAGGCCGACGCCTTTCTCGACTGGAGAAAGGGGCTTTGTTGCCTTGCCCAAGGGGCCGGCGTGAGAGCAGCCTAGCGCTGGGAATCCTAACGGCACCGCAGCCAAACAAAACCCATGGCCCCCGCTGCCCCCTCCCGAAGGCCTGCTGAGCCCCTGGGAAAGGGACGCCTCATTCTCAGGAGGCTGCTGTAGGGTTTTCAGGGCCCCTCTCTGATCAAAACTAGATAGGAGTCTGTCCTCTTAACCTCCACTCTGTCCTAAAACAGAGTCCAGCCAAGCCTGATGGCCCTGGCTCCCTGGGGCTGGAGCAGGAAGGAAAATGAGCCTTCATCTTCACACCAAATACCCCCCCCCCACACACACACACACTTGCAGTGCACTCTGCTCTCCCCGCCCCAACGGTCCTGCTGTAGCCTCCAGGGAGATTTTCAAAGTGGGGTGTGTCTTTTTATTATGTGTATGAAGTTGATGTCCAACTGGAGGGAGCTCAGCTACAAAAGACAAGGTTCTGCACAAGCCTGGAGAACCAGCACCCTATTTCTTTCACTAGATCTGGTTCAGGGGTGCTTCGCCTTCCCCTCCCTCACTTTCAAGGGAAGTATCCTCTAACCAGGAGGAAGGGGTCAGTTCAGAGTGGAGGGGACCCAGGATAGTGCTGAGCCAATTTGTTCAGTAAAGTTTGGGAACAAATACGACCGTTCACTCCAGTATTTAAGGGAAGCAACACAAGGCCAACCCCAAGCTGGAGGCTACTCATCCAGACCTAGAGTATGTGTCTGGGGTGACCCTGGCAACACGTGAGGAAATTTCCAGGGCTGTAAGGCAAAGTGGGCCCCAGCAGCCACGGCGGGCTGGAATGGGACAGATTGGTGTCATTGCTTCCCAAATAGACCCAAAGCTATTGATGCAACCAGAGAGCCGCTATGAACAGAAGTTGATCCCTCCTCCTGCCCAGGCCGCGCGGGGTCTCACCATCTCCTTGTGGCGCGAGATCCAGGTCTCGAACAACAGGTCGAGACGCGCGCGGTGAAACTTTCTGGTGGTCTTGACCGCGATGAAGACGTCGCTAGGAGACAGGACCTCGGCCGGGGGACGCGGGTGGCCACCGGCGGAACGGGAAGCGACCCCGGGCGGTGGATCCACGTCTCTACGCGCGCGGGTTAGTAGACTGAAATATTCGGAGAGGCTATGCACCTCACGGACAAGGGCTCCGGGCTCCGCGGCCGCCCTGGACCCAGGACCCGGAGCCGCCCCAGCGGAGCCCGCCAGGCTGCGCAGCGCGCGTCGTCCACGCTCGGCTGGTACTGGGGTCGGCGGCGGGTCGGCTGTGAGCACCAGGAGGCAAGCCAGCAGCGCGCCCGCCAGCGCCAGCAGCAGGCGCCGGCCGCAGCGCTGGAGCATGGTGGCCGGCGGCCGCACGTTATGACCTCCCAGTGCCAGCTGGTCCGGCTGCCCGAGGTCCCCGGTCCAGCTGCGCGCCTCTAGCTCCAAGCGCTCTTAAACGTTCCCTGTCTGTCACGCCCCCTCGCGCTTATTGGCTGCTAGCCTGGGGGCGTGGCCTCTTGGGCGATCTCTGGCTCCCACGTGGGACATAGACGGGTGGTGGGAAGTAGGGGGCAGGGGGACTGGGAATGAACCAGCTGGGGCACCCCCGGCACCAGCCCTCTTTACGCAGGACCGGCCCGCGCCGTGTCACCCTCCTGAGCTGCTCTGGGCGACATCTAGGCTGAGCAACGCCCACCACGGCTGCACGTGGAGGGACGCGCTCCCACCCCCACCCAGACGCTGGGACCTGGGTGATAGAACCCGTGCTCCTCTGCGGGCGACATCCTTAGCTTCTCGCTATGCACTTCCTGTCCCCGACTGGGCTTCCTTCCCTAGGGACCCTGCTGACTGAGCCAAAGTGGTGGCCTGCGGGGTGTTCATGAGCGATTGGTTCTGGGTTGCCTCTACTGACTGTCACCTGTGCCTTAGGTGCGGACCTGAGGCTCAGATGAGAATTCTACATAACCCCCAGCAGGCCAGTCAGTCCTGGTATTATGTTCCTATATGGGAAGGATTGGTCCCCGAAAACCTCAGGCGCCCTGTGGCGAGGAGACACTCAGGCCGCCCCTTTCCTCACAGGATGAAAGGCCACCTTCTGTTCCATTTGGTTCCTCCGCACTCCGACCAGATGTGACCCAGCTGTGCGCCCTCCCAGACCCGCCTCCCCGGCACACGGCTCCCTTCCCACGGGCGGGGGCCTTGCCTGCGCCCAGCACGAGCGGGGGCGGCAGGAATGCGTGCCTGATGGTAGGGTGAGAGGCTGCGGATCCGGAAGTGGCCAAGGGTCCCTGGAGCGGGATCAGGGTCCCAGCCCAAGCCTGCTGCATCTTCCGGGAGCGCAGCTGGGGGCGGCTCTCCGCCTGGCTGCCCCTGGGTCTGGCTGGCTTCAGTTTCCGCGTCCTCCTCCAAAGGAAGTCTGAGCCCACCCTGCCACCACGGATAAACCGCTGTTCCTTCTGTCGCTGATTCCCTAGCACTTATAATTAACACTGGAGTGGTATTTTTAGTTATTATACCACACTCTCTTAATGTCCCTCTCTAAGAATGTCAACATAAGGCTGGATCGCAGGCTGGATCAGGTACTCTTTCTTTTTTTTTTTTTTTTTGGATCAGGTACTCTTAAAAAGACTTATTGAAGGGGCTGGCCAGATGGCTCAGTGGGTAAAGGCAACTACTGCCTGGACTGCTGATTTGAGTTTCATTCCCAGGACCCACATGGGAAAGAATCAACAGTTTGCTGTTCTCCCTACGTGCAATTTGGCCTGAGCAACACAACTGCCCTCAAAAATAAAATAAAATATGTATATGTATATATATATGCTTTCTGAAGACAGGCATGATAGCCCAAAACAGACACTGAACTTTTAAATGTAGCCTGTTGCCTGACTTACACAGTAAATATCAGGCCAGTCCCTGTTAGTGTGAAAAAGATCTGGAGATGTAGCCTAGCAGTCAGAGATTGTAGAGTGCTTGCCTAGCATGCAATGAAGTCCTGGTTCTATCCCAGCACCAAATAAAAGCGGGCATGGTGACCTATGCCCATAAGAAGTCAGAGCTAGATCTTCCTCAGCTAGTAATAAGTTTAAGTCCAACCTGAGCTACATGCGACACTATCTCAAAAATAAAATAAAATGACATTGAATTGATGTGTATCCAGGCTCCTTCACCACCCTCCCACCCAGCCCCAGGAGTGGATCTGTGGTCCATTTGCTCTGAGGACCCTGTGGAACAACATTGGCCCTCTGCCCTCTGTGGTGGGAGGGAATGGGATATAGTGGTTCCCAGGCCTCTTTCTGGCCCCCTCCCTCCCCCTGGGGTAATTAGGAGATACCACCTCTGGTAGGCAGATGCCTAAGCAGATGGTGCTGGCTATGCCCCAGTGACAAGTCTCCCATGGCGTCACCTCCTGCTATAAACCCCTCCCCCATCTGTTAGAGCCCAGTCCCTCTAGGTCAAGAAGAAAAAAGTCCTACCTGATATCTGGTGGACTGCCCTCCAAACATTAACCCACCCATCCTAGTTCCAGCTGACCTTTCCCACCACCAGCCCCTGTCTATTTGCCATCCAAATAGTTTAGGATGAGGTTCCTCACTGAATTCTCTCTCCTGGACCACTTGGCAGCCTCCACCCTGCTCTGATACCCCACCCTCCTCGGAACAGACTATTCTTCCATGGCTCCCTGCTGTCACCTGTGAATCCAAGACTCTCCCACGTGTCTTGTGAAAGTCCAGCCCCCCTCCAGTCCTCTCCATTTCCCAACAGATGAAGCCTGTTGGCCATCCCACCTACCCCACCCACCCCACCCACCCACAACATCATTCTGCATGGCTTCAATTTAAGTCAAGGGCCAGGATCTTTAGTGGGAAATTCTGTAAGGGGCAGGAAAACAAACAGATTAGCCATGCCTTCCACATCCACCTGAGCAGGTACTAGCTGGACATCAGATTCTGTGGGGCTCCATCCCAGACTTGGGACTCCCTCAAGACTCCAGACTCCCCATTTTTCGTAGCTATTGTGGTTTTGACACACCAGGAAGAGTGAGGAGTGTGCCCGTAGTAAGGAAAACAAGCCGATGCTCAGACAGGCTGGCAAAGCGTGCAAAAGTCATCCATGTTCATGAAGCTGGCTGAGAGGAGTGAGGAGACCCGTTCTGGCTGTGGCTGCTGATCTGAGAATGGCAGGTCAAAGCCTTACAGCGTTCTTGTGGGGGCTGCAGGCTCTGGCCAGTGTGACTCAGTGTCTTTGCTGTCAGGAGAATGGAATTTCGTGGTTACTCCTTGAGGTCTGAAAACCAGAGGGAGACATGATTGGCCAGCCTCCCTATTTCTTCCTCAGCCCAGCTCTGGTCTGATATACTCCCTTCCCCTAGACCCTAAGGCTCCCGGCAGGGACCCACTGTAAGTAGGAGAATAGGGCACTTCTAGTACAGGAAATGAGGGGCTGGAGAGAGAAGACTAAGACATTCAGAAAGCCCCTTGGGGTCCTCAGTAACTGCCCTGAGAAGAGAGATTCTAGGGCCAGGGACCCAGGCCCAAGCAGGAGAATAGAAAACAAGATCCCAGAGGGGCTGCTTAGCAGCTTTAGCCTAGGACCTGTGACCTTGCTCTGTCTAGCCTCTGTACTCCCACCTGTGATGGCAGAATGGCATTACTGTCCTGTTTTGTTATTGCTGTTGTTGCTGATGGTGGTGGTCTCCATGCTTACTAGGAAAAAGATCTACCACTGAGCCACACCCCAGCCCCTCACTGGGGGATTCTAGGCAGGGGCTCTACCACTGAGCCACACCCCAGCCCCTCACTGGGGATTCTAGGCAGGGGCTCTACCACTGAGCCACACCCCAGCCCCTCACTGGGGGATTCTAGGCAGGGGCTCTACCACTGAGCCACACCCCAGCCCCTCACTGGGGAATTCTAGGCAGGGGCTCTACCACTGAGCCACACCCCTAGATTCTTTTTACCTTTTTTTTTTTTTATGACCACATTTATTTTGAGGCTGTGAGGGCTTGGGCTTCAGCTGCATTCCCTTTCCTTACAGTTCTGGGACTTTGCTAACCTTGAAACTGGAGAGCGGGTTAATGGGCCACAAACGACACCAAAGGGAGAGCATTGGGTCCCAGGTTCTGATATTACAACATGCACTCCAGAAACACTCTTCATTCACCTGTCATGCTGGCAGCACACTGAGAAAGTCACAGCTGTTTCTCTGACTCTACAGAAGTCCTGTCCCCCCTGGCCCCATTGCTTTCCATGTCTGCTTTCTCCCCTCTAATCCGAACCCATTGCACGATCTTCCCCCCGCCCCTCACTCATGGAGCAGGGTTAGAATCCTACAATGTTCTCTATGTCAGATTCTATCTGAATCATGGATGTCTCCTAATGTGACACCTGAGTCACAGCTTTCATTAGGTGGCCAAAATTAACTTCTCCTTGTTTACTGTCAACAGGGGCATGGCTGGGTCCCCAGGCTTCTTGGTGACAGAGCAGGTAAGAGTGCCAGCCTGACCCTCAGACTCAAGACTTCCTGAATCACTCTGTTAGTCCCTGACTGGTAGATACCCAAGTAGCTGTTTAGGACTGTTCAAAACGGTGTGCTGAGGAACAGAGCTATGTCCTTAGTGACTACAGTCACCCTGTAGGCTGAACCAGAGGTCTCCAGTTGAAGTCAGACTCACAAAGTCCGTCCCTTGAGACTGATTTGGAACCAGCCATCTGCCTACCACCCCTCTCCTGGTGTCTTGAGGCCCCTGCAGCAGCCTGCCCTCCCATGCAGGGTCCTGGGAAGATCCACAGAGACTGAATAAGTGACCCATTAACTCTGCAGGAAGCCATCCGAGGCAGCCCAGTACTGACCACTGCTTGGAGTTGGCAGTCTGGGAACCAGCCTTCCTTAGCAGGGCAGCAGAGCTCAGAGAGGCTGGCCATGGTGGTGGGCACACCTGCAATCCCGAGACTCAAAATGCAGGGGCAGGAGAATCAAGGCCAGCCTGAACTACATTAAATCCTCTTCCTTCCTTCCTTCCTTTTTTTTTTAGACAGGGTTTCTCTGGGTAGCCCTGGCTGTCCTGGAACTAGCTCTGTAGACCAGGCCAGCCTTGAACTCACAGAGATTTGCCTCCCTCCTGTCTCCCAAGTGCTGGGATTAAAGGCATGTGCCACTGAAATCCTGTTTTTTCAAAAACACCAAAACTAAAGAACAGAGGAGATAGCTCAGTTAGTGAAGTGTTTACTGTGCGAGCACAAGGACCTGAGTTCAATCCCCAGCACCTATGTAAAAAGCCAGACATGGTGGCCTGCACTGGTAATCACAGCACTGGGGAGACAGAATCAAGCAGCTTCCTAATGCTCATTGCTTCAGAGGGCACTCTGGTTTAGGGTATCCTGACAAGCCCCAAATGGTGCCCCTTCCCCAACCCTTGTCAACCCTCATCTTGGCACTTGCCATGTGAATCAGAATACCTAAGTCTTTCTCCCTGAAGGCAGGGTAACATTTTACTCCTTGTCCAGGTATGGCACAAAATAGGGCTCAGTAAGCATGCTGCATAGAGGGTAGAGGATGGACAGACAGACTGTGGGTGTATGAATGGAGTAGCTAGATTGGTGGGAGGATGGATGAATTGGGAATGGATGAACGAGCAACCAGGTAGATGGAAGGTGAATGGAGTGGATAGGTAAATTGAAGGATGGACGAATGGGTGGGAGAATGGATGATGGAATGAGTGGGTAGATGAAGTGGGTGGATGGATGAATGGGTAAGAGAATAAGTGCATGGATGGGCATCTGAAGAATGGGAGGATGAGGGAATGAAGTAGATGGATGGGTGGGAAGATGGATGAATGGATGGATGGATGGGTGGACAGACAGACAGACGGACAGACGGATAAGCAACAGGATAGGTCAATGGTATGGATGGATGAACAGACACCAGGGAAAGATGTGCATATCTGCAAAGGTGCCAGATGTCAATTCCATGAAAGCAGAAACTGTCAAGGCTCAGCCCATGCCTAGAACAGGGCCTGACATGTACTATATGAGTAATGGGCATGTGTAAGACAGACAGGTGGGATAACAGACATACACACATGCCATAGTTTAAGGAGTCATTCTGTTGCCTCTGCCTCCAAACCATGAATCTTAGGAGTAAGGAGGTGTGGCAGGGCCACCTACTCTGAGCTGGCCCAGTGCACAGACCTCAGGCAGGCACATGGGCCCAGTACCTGAGACTAAGCTTTGGGTGTTCTGCACAGAGAATAATACCACAGCTATCACACAGGCTCCCAAAGGTTTTCCTCAGACCCAGGGTTTGAGAGAGAAAAGGAGGCATGTGTTGGGCTCTGCCTGGGCTGGTGGTTGGAGGATCATCCCTGCCTGGGCTGGTATTTGAACCTTCCTATGACCCTATGAGGGCATCTGGGCTTGGGGGGTGATGGTCGGCTTAATGTGATTTGCAATTCCCAGTGACAGAGTCTGACCACCACCCAGCTCTACTTCCTGACATCCTGCAAAGGCCAGACACCCTAGAGGGAGACGCCAGAGCCACCGCAACCCAGCCAGCCTTTGTTTCTTTAAGAATGGCTAACTTGTGCAGCTGCCACGGGCAGGCAGGGGTGGGCCTGGTGGTACTGGAGCCTGCTGGTCGTGACCCCATACCCAGTCAGTGGAACAGGATCCCAGGAACAGTGGGAGTAGGCTGAGGGCTGGGAGGTGGTAGCTGAGGTCAGAGTCTCTGCTCATATGGGATGCTGCTTATTGAGTGATGGAGAGAGTGTCTTCCTGACCATCAGCTCTTTCTTGGTAAAGTAGTCTGGTGTTGCTCCTTCTTATTTTATTTTATTTTATTTATATATGATTTAGTGGTACTAGGTGTTGAATTTAGGACCTCAATATGCTGAGCAGGTGCTCTGCCACTGAGCCACACCCCAGCCCCTCACTAGGCAATTCTAGGCAGATGCTCTAATAATGAGTTACATCCTCAGCTCCTCACTGGAGGATTCTAGGCAGATGCTCTACCACTGAGCCACACCCTAGCCCTTCACTGGAGGATTCTAGGAAGGCACTCTATCACTAAGCTACATCTCTATCTCTCTTTTTCACTTTTTGCTTTGAGACAGATCTCACCAAGTTTTCCAAACTGGCAATCCTCCTGCCTCCATCTCTCGAATAGGTAGAATGACAGGTTTTCACTACAAGCCCAACTTCCTTCACTCTCTTTAGAGGGTGATAGAAACAGCATCTGAGGTAATCCAGGCTGGTGTGGAAAGGGGTAGAGTGGGCTGGGGTGGAGGGACTACATACCAGAATGACAACCACTTCTTCAGAGACAGGCTACCACCATCAGAGAGTCAACAATGGGCTCTGCTCAAGTCTATTCATTCTTTTGTCTATTGCCCTGACTGTCCACCCATTCATTTCCTCTCCTATTTCACCCACCATTCCAACATAGTCCCTAAATTTTCTCTATCCTCAACTTGGCTTGTCATGTGTGAATTTACTCTGTGTGTGCTGTGTGTGTGTGTGTGTGTGTGTGTGTGTGTGTGTGTGTGTGTGTGTGTATGTGTGCAGATGCGCTCATCTGTGAGTTCATGTGTGGAGGACAATCATCTATATCAGGTGTCCACTTCTGTCACCACCATACTTTTTGAGGCAGGGTCTCTCACTAAACCTAGACCATGTCAATTCAGCTATACTTGTCCATTAGCAAGCTCCCTGTAAGCCACCTGCCTCTACAAGCTCTCCAGTCTTGGGATTACAGGTGAGGTGTGTCCCACCATGCCTAGCTGGAGATCTGGTTAAGTTCTCATGCTTTTATGGCAGGCATGTTACCCATGGAGCCAACTCCTTCACTCCTATTAACTTAACTAACACTGGGTCTCCAAATGTACCTTAGGCTAGCCTAGAGCTTGAAGCAAGCCTCTTGCCTCAGCTTCCCAAGGGATGGGTTAGCCTCATCATAGGTATGAACCACTATTCTTGGCTTAGTATGAGGAATTGAAATACATTGTTTTATTAGATCTTGCATACCTGTGTGTGTGTGGACATGTATAGTGCATATGTGGAGGTCAGAGGACAATTTGCATGAGTCTGTTCTTCACTCCCATCATGTTGGTCCCAGGGATCAAACTCAAGCTTCGCAGCATGTGCCTTAACCAACTGGGCCATTTTGTTGGCCCAGCAAGGGGACTAGACATTTCAGGCAGGTGGAGGGATCCTATCATGTCTGAAGAGGTGGTATGCTTAGGCATGGGTAAGGGTAGCACCCAATGGGAATAAGAGCCTGAAGTTCAGGCTCAGGATGCCATTGAGAGACTGTAGGGAACCACAGCAGGTTTGTGCAACCAAGGGAAGTACAGCAAACTGCATAAATGAAGAAATGATTGTGAGTCCCATGTTAGTCCACCCTGAGCCTCTAACTCTGCCTGTCTTTGGAGCCTTGAGAGGGAGAGGACTGGGAGGGGCCTGAGGACAGCCTGGGCCAGCTTTTGTTTTCTCTCCTTGCTTCCTTAGTAGGCTTTAAGCAATGTTAGAGTTTAGTCTTTCATGGGGTGGGGGAACTGCAGGCATAGGCATTGCCAGGTAGGTCAGGGGACAGGGAGGGGACAAGAGGTTCTAGGAATGAAGGGAGCAGTTGAGTTTAGCATGGAAGGAAACCCAGCTTCTAAAGCTCTGCCCTCTCTCTCTAGCCAGGACCACTTTGCTCCCTGGCTATCTTCAGGGCCTGTGGCCCAGTAGGTTTCATTCAGGGTGATTCCTGACCTGGACATCTGACAATGAATGCCAGGAGTTTTTGTTATCACAATTGGGCAGAAATGGGTTTGGGCGGTGGCCCAGTGGTAGAGCCCCTGCCTAGAATCCCCCAGTGAGGGGCTAGGGTGTGGCTCAGTGGTAGAGCACCTGCCTAGAATCCCCCAGTGAGGGGCTAGGGTGTGGCCCAGTGGTAGAGCCCCTGCCTAGAATCCCCCAGTGAGGGGCTGGGGCATGGCTCAGTGGTAGAGCCCCTGCCTGGAATCCCCCAGTGAGCGGTGGGCTGTAGCTCAGTGATAGAGTACTTTCTTAGAATTCCTAGTGGTGGGGCATGGCTCACAAAGCCTTTGGCACCGATATGTAAGCACAGCTGGGGAGAAATGTGCATATGCTGAGCGTTGGGGGAAAGCCAGGGTGCTGCTAAACAGCCTAGGTCACACAGGACGTGGCATCCCACAAAGAATCTCACCCACAAGACAGCTGCTGAGAAGTGGCAGTCCTCTGCTCAGGGGCTCTCCAGGGTGGCTTTCCTGCCATGCCTGGGCTCCTCATGAGCTGGGCATGTCCCCAGCAATGAGGCCCAGGAGTTGCTTTCTCCTGCCTTCTTGTAGGAGGTCACTCGAGGGCAGAGGATGTAGCTGCAGTCAGGACATGTGGCCGCCAAGAGCGGAAGGATCGCACTGGGGGCTTCCGCAGGTAGTGGCCTTGATGGGTTGGGGACACTGGGACAGGAGCCAGGCATTT
This sequence comes from Cricetiscus sungorus, assembly GCA_030556225.1. Lineage (NCBI taxonomy): Eukaryota > Metazoa > Chordata > Mammalia > Rodentia > Cricetidae > Cricetiscus > Cricetiscus sungorus. The sequence goes on from JANBXA010000044.1 coordinate 9,646,239, forward strand.
TGGGGGTCTGAACAAGGGCTTGAAGAGGGCAGAAGTGGCAGAGCCATCCCCTACCTGTCCCTGGCACCCCCAGGGCTTCCAGGTGGAGCAGGCTGAGGACACAGTGGAGGGAGGAGCCTGATGCAGCTGTTTTCTCAGCTAAGGTTTAATCTCCAAAACAGGAAGGCTTGTATTGACACAAGCCACAGCCGCAGACGGAACTGGGCCTCATGCCTGCCTGCCAGGTTCAGCTCCGGGCCCCCTCCTGCCTAGTGCAGGGAACTCCTCACACACCATGCCATCCAACATTGGTGCTTCCAGCTTCCCATACCTCCACCCCACCCCACATGGTACCCCAGGACTACCTGTCCTGCTCTGCAAGCTCCAGGATGGAGGGCGGGGAGGGGGTGTTTTGATGATCAAAGCAACGGAGCAGGAAGGTAGAGGCCCTTGCTCCCCCAGGCCCATTTTATAAATAAGGAAGACACAGTGGTTCATAGAGTGAAGTGAGCCAACCTGGGTGGCACAGCATGAGGGGCATCTCAAACATACTTGGGTGTGGCTGTTTACCCCCAAGACACAGTATCTGCCCAGCAGGGGAATTGGATCCCAGAGAGTCCCTCTGTCTCCTATCTGGTACACTTGGTACCAAGCTGGTATGATAGGAGTGGCTGCTGACACTGAAAATACACCCCCTACCTGAGGCAAGGAGATGTTCCTGGGGCTGAGGTGACGTCAGGGGTCATTCTAGGCAGCCACTTCACCAGAGAGGTCTGGCCCAGCGGGTGTGTAATGGTCCTGTACCTGTTCCTAGCAGATGTCTTCGTACCCAAGAGTCTCCCATCAGAACTGAGGCTGCCCACTGTGCTATCCCATGCATCTCTCTGGACCAGTCTTTGCCGAGACCATAGTCCCATGCCAGCGCTATGGTCAGCTTCTTCTTTTTCTGAACGGGAGTAGGGTGGCTTTGGTGAACAAAGCAGGCCCACTCCTTGATCCTAGAGATGAGCTCTGGTCTGTCCTCTTCCTTAGGAGGCCACCAGGATTTGAACCCTGATGACCTCCCAACTTCATTTGCTGCTGAAAACCCTGGACTCGGCCACCCTAGGTGGCTTCTGGAATCTCCCCACCCCGCCCTTCACCTCAACCAGGAAGACTCTACCTCGCTGCTCAGTTTCTGTCTCCTGCAGGAAGTCTAGGTTTGCGCTGCTCTCCATCCACTCTCCTTCACCCCTGCCCCCTCCAGCCCTGCACACAGCCTGGGACCTGATAGTGGCAGCCACCCAAACACAAAGGATAATTTCGGATATACTCCTTCCCTGCGAATGCACCAAGTCCCCAAGGGCTTTAGGGCTAAAGTTCCATTTCACAGAGGAGAAGACTGAGGCCAGAAAGGCAGGCCCTGCCTGAGGCCACACACAGGAATTGCTGTGCATCTTAGGAGCAGGTTTGAAAGTGGAGTGCATAGGCCGGACTCCCTGGTCCAGCCTGCAGCACGGCCCAGTGTGTGTGGCTAGTGTCAGGTCTCACAGCAGCCCTCCTAAGGCTCTGTCACCCCCATGCCCTGCAGCTCTTCTTTTAGACTGTCCCATCCCCAGTGCTTTGTCCTGCAATGGGCCACCCCTCCCTCCTGTCTCGTCCAGTACAGCCATTGCTGTTACTCTATACCTGTGACCCAGTTTCCCTCCTTGTCTAAGCTTGGGGCAGGAGACCCTGGGGGGACAGTGTCCCCCTTTGAGGCAGGTCCAATGGTGGATCAGGTGTCCCAAGTGGGGCAGGCAGGCGCGTCTGCCTGCTGGGGTAGGGACCATGGCTTTCAGGTCTTCAATAGCTCAAGATTAGGTTCCCTCCCCTGGGACCCCTGTTGTGTGGCCATTGTGATGGCCTGGGAACCTAGGCCTCCCAGACAGACAGTGCCTGGCCTGCTTGCCCCTGGAACCCTGGCCTCAAACTCGATCCCAGCGTCCGCTGGGCTGTTAGGATCACCAGGGGAGAAACTCCCATAGCCATAGTGGGCACCAGGGAAGACATGGACTCCAATCTATTACACACTTTGTCCACTATCCAGGTCCACTGCTTTGTTGAGAAGGAGTAGCCTCTCTGTGGTTTCAGGCAGAGTGGCTGGACATTCAGTATGACTTTGGCCACTGTGCAACCTACACAGAGGTGTTTAGAAGCCCTGACAATGCCCTCAGTCCCACCTCCTTGATCTTGAGCCTCTCCAGCTTTTCTTTTCTTTTTTACTTATTTTTATTTTATTTTATGTCCATTGGTATTCTGCCATGGTGTCAGGTCCCCTGGAGCTAGAGTTACAGACAGTTGTGAGCTGCCATGTGGGTGCTGAGAATTGAACCTGGGTCCTGTGGAATATCAGTCAGTGCTCTTAACCCCTGAGCCATCTCTCCAACCTCCCTCTTCAGCTTTTTTTGCTCTCTTTGGCAATGTCCCCACCAACCCATGCCTGCTTAAATAGCAAGGCCATCTTTTCCACCCCCATTGAGGGTAGAAGATCCACTTGTTGGTCTTGTGCAGAAGCCCAGCTGGCTTCTTTTGGTGCCTCATCTCTCTCTCTCTCTCTCACACACACACACACACACACACACACACACACACACACACAGGCACGCACGCACGCGCACTTAGGAGATCATGTGGTTATTACCTAACCTAGGACAAGTTTCAATATTGAGCATGGAACTAGGGCCTTGTACTCTACCACTCAGCCATGCCCCTGACCCTCACTGGGGGATTCTAGGCAGCTGTTCTACCACTGAAAATAATCTCCGGCCCACTTTAAAAACAAAGAAAAAACCAGAGTCTCACTATTCAGCCCTGACTGTCCTGGAACTCACTCTGCAGACCGGGCTGTCTTTGAACCCTCAGAGATCTGCCTGCCTTTGCCTCCCACTATGTGCTACTATGCCAGGCTCCATTTTACTTTTTATTTGAAGACAGTAATTCACTAAGTTACCCAGGGTGTCCCTGAACTTACTCTGTAGCCTAGGCTGGACTTGAACCTGCTTTCCTCCTGCCTCAACTCCACCTACCAGGAGCTGAATTTACAAATATCCACTAACCAGCTGGGTGGTGGCACACACCTTTAAACCCAGCACTCAGGAAGCAGAAGCAGGCAGATCTCTGTGAGTTTGAGGTAGGCGTGAGTTCCGGGACAATCAGGGCTACAGAGGAACCCTGTCTCAAAACCCGAAACACACAAAAAAGAAAAACATCCACTACCAGGCCTTGCTCAGCAGTCTCTTTGGACCTTCATATTGGCTGCTCTGGTACCACTGGCTTTGGGGACTGACATGTTCTGGCTGTGATTGTGTCTTCTAGGTGCCAGGCCTTGTGACTTACAAGGAAGAGAAGCTCTTAGTGAGGCAAGCAGACTACTGGGTGGCTCCTACAGGGAGCCCTCAGGGTTCCCCCATTGCCAGTTTTAAGTGGGGTGTAGGAGAATGTGAGTGAGTCACAGGCAGCCTTGCACCCTGGAACCCAGGTAGGACTCTACACAGATCAGCACAGTCAAATAAAAGGAGACAGAGAAAGGGGCTGGAGAGATGGCGCAGCAGTTATGAGCACTTGTTGCTCTGTAAGAGGACCCAGGTTTGGTTCCTAAAACCCACATATCCATAACTCCAGTTCTAGGGGCTCTGACCTCTGTGGGTGCCAAGAATGTGCAAGATGCACACAGGGAAACTCTCATACCCATAGAAAAATAAATCAATTTAAAAAAAATGGAGGCACAGAGAGAAATGCATTTGCTGTCAAGCCTGACAACCTGAGTTCAATCCCTGGGATTGTGGCCTTGAACCCACAGAGGTCTGACTGCCTCTGCCGTGTGTTGGTCATAATGGAAGGAGAAAATCAATTCTTGAAATTTGTCCTTTGACCTCTATTTGTGTACACACACATTCACAAGTACCTGTGCACACATACATGTACACACACACACGTCAATAAATAATTTTAAGCTTCTTTTTGAAAAGTGGACAGACAGCAGACTCTGGCAACACGTGCCTTGTAATCTCAGCACTCAGGAAGCTGAGACAAGAAGGACTCATGTTCAAGGTTAACCTGGGGGTAAGAGGTAGAGGAGGAGGCAACCAGTCTAGGCCAGCAGATATATGGACTGAGATATGGACAGTGTCCGGAGCCTTGTAGGGACGTCATCACAGAGGTATGGAAACCATGGAACACAAAGGCCCTGTGCTTGCTCTACACTGGCTCCTTCAGGGAGAGTCTGTGTGACATTTCCTGGAAGCCGTAGCCATGTGGAATGAGAAAGGTTCAACTTTACAGGGAACTGGGGTTTCAATGTCAGAAATGGACAGATTGGGCTGGGGTGTGGGGCTCTTTCCTCAGAGAGCTAAAATCCCAGTCTGGGTGAGAGGGAGTCCACCTCCCACCTCCTGGGCAGCAGCAGATGTTTTAGCTGGTCTCACACCCATCCTGGTCTTGTGGGGAGCAAAGGTCCCCATTACCCCAGGAAATACATCCTGCTGTGACCCACAGCCCTCCTGGACCAATAGCCTAAACCTAAGTGAGGGCTCAGGTCTGTGGAGTGACTCCTCTCATCCCTGGAAGGTTGCAGTTTGCCGGAGTGGTACCCAGTGAGCTCCCTACTCCAGGCCCTCCTAGGCACTGGAAAATAAGCTTAGAGTTGCTGTAACAGGTGGGTACCAGCTGGGTGGATTTAGCAAGAACTGATTCTTTCCAAGTTCCCAAGATCAAGGTGACAGGTCCCTCTGATGAGGGCCACCATCTGTTCCAAGGCAAGCTGATGCCTGGACTGAGATGCAGAATGTGGCTTGAAGCTGATCAAAAGCAAGGCCCCCTCACTCAATTCCCAATTCCCTCATGGAGGCTTTGTCAGGCTCTCATGGGAAACTCAGTGACTTAAAAAAGTGTTTCAGTCTGACAGTGGTGGTGCAGGCCTTTAATCCCAGTCCTTTGGAGGCAGAGGCAGGTGAATCTCTGTGAGTTCAAGGCCAGCCTGGTCTACAGAGTGAGTTCCAGGACAGCCAGGGTAGTTACACAGAGAAACCCTGTCTCAGAAAAAAAAAAAAAAAAAAAAAAAGAATTTCATGAGGTTTTGTTTGTTTGTTTGCATTTATTTATTGTGTGTGTGATAGTGTGGCACACCTGTAGAGGTCACAGGCACATCTGCAGAGGTCAGAGGACAACTTGCAGGAGTCAATTCTCTTCTTCTACCATGCAGGTCCCAGAGACTAAAATCAGGTGGTCAGGCTTGGTGGCAAGTGCCTTTAGTCACGGAGTTCCTTCTAGGGGCAAGAACTTGAACTACCTTTTGGGATGCTGTTAGCCATCCAACTCTAAAAGACAGGACCTCAAGCCAGGCAGTGGTGACACATGCCTTTAATCCCAGCACTCGGGAGGCAGAGGCAGGCCAATCTCTGTGAGTTCAAGACCAGGACAGCCATGGTTACACAGAGAGACTGTCTTGAAAAATCAAAACCCAAAACAGCAAAAAAGACAGAACCTGACAGGACAACTCTTCCCTCACTGCCAAGCTAGCTCTCCAGCCTCAGGGGTCATGGGTAAAGTCTTCTCCTGTAGAAGACCGGGGTGGACAGTACTCCTTATGGTGTGGGTTGACCTGCTAACTCAGAGAGCCTGCCTGTTGGAATTGTGGCCAGCAGTTCCACCTCAGATAACAGACAAACCAAACATCCCTGTGCTGTTCTTTCTGAGGCCTCTAGAGACTGGCCTGATTTAAAAGGCAATTATATTCATGACCCTTCACCCTCGGACATGCTGAGGACTCTATGCTTGGTCTTCTCACACCCAGCCCTCAAGTCCGGGCATGAGAGCTGGGCAAGGGGCCACTAGATTATCCAGAGTGAGGTCAGGCTCCCTGGGAATGTCCCAGCAGCCAGAGGCACCTTCTGCTGCACATTCATCCACATTATCCTAGAGCATCTCATTCATACAGGTGTGTCCTACCCTGCCTTATTTATGTGATGTAGGGAATGGTACCCAGGAAGGGCTCTGTGCTTTGCTAGGCAAGCGCTCTAGTAACTGAGCCACAGTGTTCATTGGCCAAGGACAGAAACTAAGGCCAAGAGGTCTCAAGACCCTTGCCCGGCAGATGCAGTTTGGGCAGGCTAGCAAGGCAGCTCGCCCCACCACCTGCTGCCCTGATTCTTCCATGGCTTTGTCTGGGGAGGCGGTGGGAACCAGCCTTTGCTTGGCCTCCCAGCCCCCAGGCTGTCGCCCCCTGGGAGGCCTGGTCAGCAAGCTCAGGTGTCACACACAGCCGGTTCCTCTGCCTCTTGCAGAAGAGCCAGGGAAGGTCACTCCCCAGAGGCCACAGGCAGCTCTGGCCCCGCCTTCAGGGACAGTGGACAGGTGGGGTGGCCGGCTGGCGGCAGGCAAGCCCAGCCAGACCTGATGCCATCTTTCTGTCCCTTGAGAGGAGAGGCTGCCCAGGTGTGTTGAAAAAAATATCCCCGAGGTCCCTTCCCACGACCTCTGTGCCCACCCCACCCCCAGGGCCACCATGCCTGCCAGTGTGAGTTGTCATTTTCCTCTGTCACCCACTTCTCCTTGGGGAGCCAGGCTTATGACCCTGTTTCTCTCTGGTAGCGAAAGGAAAGATCCAGTGTGTATTGTGTGTGTGTGTGTGTGTGTGTGTGTGTGTGTGTGTGTGTGTAGCAGATGAACCCACACGCCCCTCAAGCTGTTCCCATAAAGCCCATGCCTACGTTGGGTTTGATCTTGGATCCCAGTGGGAAACTGAGGCAGAGAAAAGCTAAAGGCTTTGCTCCAGGATGTCTACCTGCTTTTTGAAGTCATACTACCAATGTTAAATCAGACTGGAGACGTGGCTCAGTTGTAGAGCACCTTCCTATCATGCACAAAGCCCTGGGTTCAATCTTCTGCACCACATAAACCAGGTGTGGCGACATAAGACCTGTAAGACTAGCATTTGGGAGGTAGAGGCAGGAGGACCAGGAGTTCAATGCATGCATCCTTGGCTACATAGCAAATTAGAGGCCAGCTGGGGCTGCCTGAGATCTGTCTCAAAAACAAAAAAACAAAACCAACAAAAACAAAAGCCACAACAACCCAACTTTGCTAGTTATTTGCTGGGTGGCCTTAGGTGAGTGAGACAACCTGCCTGTGGCTCAGCATCTCCAACTATAAACTGGGAATGTTAGGAGGACAGCATGAGATTGAGAAACTAGTATTGGTGAAGGGTCACACACAGGCACCACACAATTAGGGTGCAGGAGTCAGTCACACCTGCCAAATGACAGTCCCTACAGAACACCAGGACCCAGGGCCTGTGGGCAGGAGTTTGAACCTTGCTTTGTCCCACTTCAGCTGTGACCCACAAAAATAATCTCAACAAACCCCTAGCCAAGCCTCTGTTCCTTGTGGGGTTCCTGCACCCACCCAGGTGGGCCCCACATGGCTGCTTTTACCCCTAGCAATGATTTGAGCTGAGAAACCAAGGCTCAGAGAAGGCTTTGCTCCTGGTCCACTGGCCAAAAGAGTAGCAGAAGGCAGGACTGGGGGGTGGGGACTTCCAGCTGCAACAGGCGGGAAGCTGTGTGGCTTCCCAAAGTGTGGGCCCGCTCTGACTTGCAGACCAGCTCCATTCCGTGCCCACACGCCCACACACAGCAGAACCACGGGCCCAGAGGGGCCTCTGCCAGCCTTCAGGACAGGCTGCCTGGCTCCACCGAGTTGGGGGGGGTGGTATTCGAGGGCAGAGGCTGTCTTTCCTCTGCTACCCTATGGAGGACACCCAAGAAAGCCATAGCCCTCCAACAGGACATTCATTCGTTCACTTATTCACTGGCTCACTTATTCATTCACTTACCCACTCCTACTCTCACCCACTGATTCACGCATTTTGCAGACAGCAGGGGGCTCTTCCTATGTGGTCTTGAACAAGTCTCTTGTCCTTTCTGGACTGTGTTGGCTCCCATTTGTCAAGGGAACCTTACCTCCGCAGCTGGCTAAGGACCTGGAGATAGGCAGGAAATGCAGAGTGGGGCCATGGGCCCCAAGGCGGTGGTTTACTGGTTGAATCTTTTCTGTCTTCCTGGACAGTTTTTGGAATCTGGTTCTCGCCCACTCACTTCCAGGAGAAGCTCCCTGTCTGCCTTCCCAGATCATTCGCAAGAAGGGCAGTTGATACCCCCTCCCCATGTTGGGGTGTAGAAGGGAGGGAAGGATTGTTGCTGGGTCCCTGAGCAATCCTGTGAGGATGATGACGGCTTCCCAGCCCCAGGGACAGATGAGAAACAGTCTACTTAGGGAATCTGCCCAGCCTGGAACTTCATCCTTTTTTTTTTTTTTTTTTTAACTGTGTGTGTGTGTGTGTGTGTGTGTGTGTGTGTGTGTGTGTACATGTGTGAAGGCCAGAAAACAACTTTACGTGTCAGTCACAGGAACACCACCTTTGAGACAGTCTCACTAGCCTGGAGACGGCTAGTAGGCCAGCCTGGCAGGCCAGTGAGTCCAGGGGTAGCTGGGTTTACATCTAGTCTGTAAACGATAAAGATACTATGATTTTAAATTGTTTGTTTGGTTTGGTTTTTTTATTTGCCATTTGCTTGTGTGTTTGTTTTTCAAAACAGGATTTCTCTGTGTAGCCCTGGCTGTCCTAGAACTTACTCTGTAGACCAGGTTGGCCTTGAACTCAGAAATCCACCTTCCTCTGCCTCCCAAGTGCTTGGATTAAAGGAATGTGCCACCACCCCCCAGGCATTTCTTTAATTTTTATTTATTTATTTATTGTTTGTTTGTTTGTTTGCTTGCTCTTTGAGACAGGATCTCTCTACAAAGCCTTGGCACTCACTATATAGACCTCAAACTCACAGAGATCCACATGTCTCTGCTTCCCAAGTGCTGGTATTAAAGGCCTGAGTCACTGTAATATTTCAAACAGTGACTGCAGCTGTAGACTGTTGGGGGCACAAAAGTCCTTGTGTCCATAGAGCACTCATCAAAGGATGAATTACCTGTTTTATACCCAGAAAGCTGGGTTTTATTAAAGGCCTGGTGACCATTTTGCTATCTGTGAAGGCAGACCACACCCACCTTTTGCTATGGAGGCAGACCTTACTCAAATCCCCCAGAATGATTTGATTATCCCAGACCCTTACCCATCCTTAGGGGAGATGTCACATATACCTTGTGGCCTGCTAACCTCTATGCTGTTGGTCAGAGACCACACCAGATTCTAGGCCTTTTAGCTACAGAACCCACCCTCATGGTCACATGACTTTGTAAAAGTTTCTCCATGCAGTCATACCTTAAGCTTTACTGTACACCTGGAATTGGACTGATTGCTGCCTGGAAACCTTTCCCCAAATGGTACAGGGTTTTTCATATGCTGACAATGAACCTCCTGGCATTAGACTCCCTGAATCTGATCCAGGTTGACAAGTCAGTCTGAACAGAGTTTTCATTCTCATCTCTTTTTTTGGGTTCTTTTCTCTGCCTGGACATCTGTTGGGTCTCTCTTAAGTGAAGCCCAACATGGGGCACATGACACTTAGAGAAGGTAAGAAAAGTATTATTTAAATAGAAATTGGAGCCAGGTGGTGGTGGTGCTCGCCTTTAATCTCAGCACTGGAGAGGTAGAGGCAGGTGGATCTCTGTGAGATCAAGGCCAGACTGGCCTACAGAGCTAGTTCCAAGACAGCTCTGTTGCACAGAGAAACCCCATCTCAAAAACCTAAAAAAAAAAAAAAAAAAAAAAAAAAAAAAAATCAAAGTATTGATCAACTCTGAAAAATAATTATTTGGTTATATATATTAAAAAAGCACACCTATCTCACTAGTACACAAATTTGCTTTATTGTTGTGAATACATATATGTATAGTGTATGGTCTTATGTGTGTAGTAGTTGTGCATACCCACGTATGCTCATGTCTGTGGAAGCCTAAGATGGGTGTAGAGCATCTTTTCTCAATCACTCTCCTTATTCTTATGCTTGCTCTGTTGAGACAAGGTCTTGGATTTGAGGATAGCCTGAGCTATATAACAACACCCTGTCTCAAAAAATAAAATTAAAAAATCTCAGGAGGGAGGCTGGCAGTTTAGTTCAGTGGGTGCAGTGCTTGTCTGGCATACAAGAAGCATGGAGAGCATCCCCCGCACCACCTAAACCAAGTGTGATGATTCACACCTGTAATCCTAGCACAGTGCAAGTCGGCTGAAGAATCAGGAGTTCAAGGTCATCCTTTGCTATAGTAGGAACTTTGGTCACCCTGGGCTACTTGAGAGCCTGTTCCTAGACACAGGGCCTGTGGCTTTGGAAATGGTGACATTTCTGTGAATACTTGGGCCAGACAGTCTAGTGAAAGCAAAGTCCCTGAGGCAAGATCTGGCCTGGTCCACTCTAGGAGCAGAGAGACCGTAGGTAGAGCAGAGTATGGAGACATAAAAGTGAGGTCACAGAGGGCTGGCCAGAGGGAACAGGACTAGGGCCCTCTTCTCCACAAGAGGAGAAGCTGGCCACCTGGCTGGGTCCTATTCCCGCCAACCCACTGTAGTTCCCAGAGAATTGGAGGGCTAGGGACTTGGGGACAATGCCGGGGACAAAGAGCCAGGGCCAGGGGCCCTGAGGGTTGGATTTATAGCCTCTCCTGACCCCAGCAGAGAAACTAGCCTTGTTGGGCACAGCCAAGTCACAGAGACCAGCCTGGGGGTGGGACAAGGGCAAAGAAAAGCCGGGAGAAAGGATTAGCCCAAACCCAAAGGCCTGGCAGGTGCCATGGCAACCTGGAGCCTGGGCTGGGACAATGAGCCTGTGTTAACACCCTCCTCCTGCCTCTGTGGGGCTGGGAGCTTGTTAACCAGCTTACTAGGCTGAGGGCAGCCATTCACATGGAAATACGGGCTTTGGAGCTGAGGGTGTGGGAGGTGATACGGCAGGTGCTAGCTAGGACAGAGGGAAAAGTGACTCCTACCTTCTTGCTTGGCTCCCATCCCCCAGGGTCCACATTGCCTTCTCTACAGCCCTGAGCCCTGGAGGGTTACTCAGGCACTATGGGCAGCCCAGACTTTATGGGACCCAGGGTTGTCTGGAGGCGAAAGGCTTGGAGGTGGAGGTGCTCTGATGAGGGGGCATATCCGCCCCATGAAGTAAGGTGGGGGAGAGATGGACACTCAGGACTGGTGGCCCAAGCCAACCTCACCCTGAGGACTTCAAGGATGACCCTTCCCTCTCAGCTCTGTTCCTACCCCCACTCCCAACCCTCCCACCCCCCCCCCTTGTCTGGCTCCAGCAATGGCCTCTGTCTACCAGGGGAGGCTGGCCTCAAAACTTAGTGTCCTCCTCTCCCACTCAGCTGGCTACTCTCCCCTCTGCCTCCCTTGACTTCTTTCTGCCCAGCTCCCACCTAGAGCTCCCACAGGCCAGCCCTGTGCCCCCTGCCTAACAGAGATCCCTTTCCAAGCCCCTCCCTGTCTTTACCACAGGTCAGGCACTGGGTGAGACCTCTGATTTCTTTCAGCTTTCCCATACTACCCAAGCAGGCCGCTCCAAACTGTATCATACCCAGCCCTAGGAGACTCTAGGCACTCACACAGGCCTTGCAAGAGGACCAGTCCAAGACCAGGAGGGATGGCAACAGGTCTGCCCCCACCCCTACACGGAGCCTTTTTCTGAGGTTGCATGATGCTCACTCACACTAGTGGGGGAGGGACAGAGCCCTGAGGCTCCACTGTGGCTCTGGGGAAAGCCCCTTGCAAGCTGAGATGCCCTGGAATGCTTGGGCAGGCCAGAGTGACGGGGAAGGAACCAAGCAGGTGTCTAAGCCCCTGTTGATGCGGGATTACAGCCATCTGGCTGCATCTCCGGGTAGGATCCCTCCCTCCTGGCTCTGGGAACCCACCAGGCAAGGGAGGGGTAGTTCCTGCTGTTGCAGGATTGCCTCAGTCTCCCCACTAGGAGAGGGAGCATTTGAGGGCTGGAGAGCCAGGCTGGGGTAGCAGCAGCCTGTGTGGAGACTGTTATAAAGTGTGAGGGGAGGGCTAGAGAGATGGCTTGGTGGTTAAGAGTACTGCCTGCTCTTCCAAAGGTCCTGAGTTCAATTCCCAGCAACCACATGACAGCTCACAACCATCTGTAATGAGATCTGGTGCCTTCTTCTGGCCTGCAGGCAGAACACTGTATTACTTAATAAATAAGTGCTTTTAAAAAAAGAAAAGTGCGAGGGGAAACTTGGTGGATTCCATGGCAGGTGAGGGTGACCCAGGCAGGGGCCAAACATGCCAGGCAGACAGAGCTTAAGTGAGAAGATTTATTAGAAAGGGGGAGGGGAGGTAAAGAGACACAGAAACACACAGACAGAGAGGACAGAAGAGAAGAGGGTAACAGGAAAAGTCCTGTCTGCCCTGAGGGAATAGCAGGAAAGTGAGCAGGAAGAGAAGAGAGTGTAAATGGGCAGAGGTCTTCCTTTCAAAGGGGTCCTTTGAACCTGCATGCAGACTACACAACCATAGAAGCCTGGGCTGATCAGAGTACTGCCTGAATGCATTCTGCCAGGTGACAGGGGCAGGCCAGCATAATGCCTGAATCCTTACAGGGGCCTCTAGGCCCATGTTTTCCTTGAAGATTTGAGGGAGGGGAAGGCCTGAATCCTTACAGGCTTCCCTGGGAGAAAGAAGCATTGAGAGCATGCCCAGCTGGAAGCTGTGGTCATGGCCCTCTGTCAGGCATTGTCCTTGTGAGGAAACTGAGGCTCAAGGGTAGACTTTGCAACTTAAAACATGTTTTTATTGTGCATAATGTGTGTGATGTGTGCCTGTCACACATGTCAAGGAGTCAAGTCTCTGTCCACTACTGGATTCTGATGCAGGTCATGATGCTTGGCAAAAGTCCTTTTACCTACTGAAACATCTTTTTTCTTTCTTTTCTTTAGACAGGGGATCATGTACTGGTCTTGAACTCACGTCTGACCCTCCTGACTCCACCTCCCAGTGCTTCGATGGCAAGCATGTGCAGCCATAAATGTTTTCCTTGCAAGAGTATGCTTTCATCTCCATTCAGGTTCTCTATACTCAAACCTAGCTTCATCCTCCCCAGCCCTGGGTACACATGAGCACACTCCACACACACACACACACACACACACACACACACACACACACACACACACACACACACAGAGCTGTATGCCATGTGGAGACTGTGGGGGTTGCTGAAGACTTAGAACTTACAGTGGGAGCCATGTCTACACTGTGCTGTCAAGTTGCCCCCCCACACACATACACCGAGATGTCACCTGTAAGATCCTAAGTTTGGGTTCTCCCTTGTCACCTCTTTTCCCAGCAGAGTGTCACTAGTTGGGAGTCAGGGAATCTAGGAGATCTCAGGATCCTGAGCCCCACCACACACACACACACACACACACACACACACACACACACACACACACACTAGTGTTGGGTTTCTTCGGAGCAGATTAAGGCCCCAGCTGCACACAGCTGGCAGAAAGGAAGGGGCACACTGGAAACATGAGCAGGCTGTGCCTCTATCCCCAGCTCCCAAGGATGAGCTTTGGGTACCACCAGAGCCTCTGGCAAGGCTAGCCACCTCCTCCCCCCTCTCCACCCCCCCAGCCTGCCATCTGCCTCTGTCTCTCCTGGAGAGGGGGAGGGGCTGCCCACATTCCTCAGCATGGCTCCTCCTCACATCTGGTGCTTCCCATGTCCCCTGCCTTCCCTACCCTGTCTAACGACCATCCTGGTCCAAAAAAAAGTGCTCCTCCCTCCACACATGCAGCCTTCTGTGGGTCCCCAGAGTCCCTCCCAAGGGTAACTCTCACTCCTTTGAGAAACTTCCTAAACTTGTTGGCTCCTACTGTGCTGGGACATTCAGGGACTGGATGATGAGGGCTAACATGTCTGGCTGGAGTCTTTACCCACAAGGGACTGAGAGGGCCCAAGGGGGAAGGTACTGGGAGCTAAACTGGCAAGGGCTCCAAGACCCTTCCTGATTCTGGGAGGCCTTCCATGGACAGGCAACAGGGTGATCACCAGAGCCACTCTGAGCATCATGGAGGAAAGGGTAGGGCTAGGGGAATGCTCTGGCTCAAAAGGGCATGTCTGCTGCATTCTCTCTCTCCCTCCCTCCCTCTCTCTCTCTCTCTCCCTCCCTCCCTCCCTCCCTCCCTCCCTCCCTCCCTCCTTCCCTCCCCCTCCCTCCCTCCTCTCTCTCTCTCTCTCTCTCTCTCTCTCTCTCTCTCTCTCTCTCTCTCTCTCTCTCTCTCTCTCTCTCTCTCGCTCTCTCTCATTGTTTTTCGAAACAGGATCTCAAGCAGAGCATGCACACACCTTTAATCCCAGCCCTCTGGAAGCAGAGGTAGGCTGAGTTCGAAGTCAGCCTGGTCTACAGAATGAGTTCCAGGACAGCCAGGATTACACAGAGAAACCCTGTCTAAAAAAACAAAAACAAAGACTAAAGAAAGAAAAGAAATAAAAATCTCCCACTGTCTAGTCTTAGCCTTGAAATCACTGCCTAGACGGGGCTGGCCTGAACCTTTGACCCTTCTACCTTTGCCTCCCTGCTCAAGATTTTCATAGCTCCTACAGGGACCTGACAGTAGTTGGGTCCAAACTGCCTGGGAACCTTACCAACCCAGCCAACACTAAGTACCTGCTGTGTTCCAGGCCTCTGGCTGTCCAACAAGGGCAGTGTAGCTCGCAGCAACCATCTCTCCCTCCCAGGGAGCATTCTGGGTGCTAGCTGTGAAGTCAAACTTGAGAAGGTCTGACTGAATTGGGACAAGCTTCTTGAAGGGATGCTTGACAGCCAAGGTATATGCAAACAAAGGTCCTGTGGGCAAAGAAGAGTAGTGACTAGCTAAGAAGCAGTGGGAAAGAATGCTTGTTTTAGGGAGCCTGGGGTTGGTGCGGGGCAATGCCATGCCCGGACACAAATAGAGGATGTTCCTACACAGCTGCAGTGGACCGTTCCCCTCTCTGTATGCCAGCCCTGTAAACTGGCCTCCAAGCCAGAAAGCTAGGAGCTGACTTGGGGTGAACTGCCTGTCGGCTGTGGCTCTGGGGCTAGAGTACACATCCATGTCACACCCATGTGCAGACTCACACTTAGGGACACCCAGAGGTAGAGGCCAAGGTGAGAAAAACAGTCTGCTTATGACCCAAGCTGCCTCTGTTCCCTGCACCCCTCCCCCTCCCCAGAACCCCAGCAGCCCTCCCCCTCCCAAGGGCCCCCTCCCCCCAGCACACAACAGCCGCCAGGCGGGTCCTCTTTCCCCTGGGCCCCCTTTCTCTAGCTCCTCAGCCGAGCAGTTGCTTGAGACTAATTGAATGTTCCGCCTGGGAAGGGTCTGGGGAGTTCAGGGCAGAGCTGGCTGGGAAGACCTTGTTAACAGGGCGGGTGCCCTCCCTCAAGTTCTGCTCTACCCTCCCCTTCCCCCAGCGCCTCTTGTGGAATAGGGATAGGGTTCTGTGGGAGGGGGCCTGGGAAAAAGTGGCCCCACCATCAGAAGTCAGCCCCACCCGGGACAGTCCTAGTCCACAGAGGAAACTGGCCTGGCAGCCCTGGGATGAGGCTCACCGGGCCTCAGTTTCCTCTCGTGCCCCAAAGAGAATTGGAACAGGGCTGGATGCTTTGGTAGAAGCCAGATGAACTCACAGCCATTACGGAAGCCACCCTTCCCTGAGGGACTCACCCAACTGCTGAGTGTAGCACAAGGCAGGGGGTCACATGCAAGAATCTAAATGTACAGAGGTCCTATGCTATGATACCTGTCAGATTCTTATCCAGAAACCCCTCTTTTATAGGCCCCAGACCCCTCACCCCTACTTGGATAATACTCCAGACACTCACAGGGGATCGATCGACCCAGCCACGTGCTGTTCGGAGCCCTTTGACCCCATCAGTATCCCCAGACCAGGGAGGCCCATGCTGTTCCCTTGGAAGCTGTAAGGATGCTGGGCAAGAGCCTTTGGAGACTGCAATCAAATTAGAGGGTTCCTTTGGCTCCTGTCCCCCACAGTGCCTGCCACGGGTGTGTGCTGGTGGGTGGGGTGGGAGTGGGAGGAGCAGGCAGTGAGGGACTGTGGTGAGGCTGGAATAGTCAGGTCTCATGGAGTTGGTGACTGGATCCCTGTGCCTATGAGCTTTGTAGGCCCCAGGCTGGCTAAGCACAAGGAGGTAAGAGACCCTCATGCCTTATGGCAACACAGTTGCCATCTACATACATGTGAGAGAGGAACATTGAGACCTGAGTCAAGCTGCCAAAGCCCCTATCTATGGCTGCTCATACTCTGCCGCTGTCCGCAGCAGGTCCACTCCAATATGGCAGCTGGGGAAGATGCCAGTGCAGAACTTTCTGAGGCCTCATAGGGAAACTGGGTGAGCCTGGGGAGGGAGGCAGGAACTGGGCAGGGTTTCTGGGGTGACACAGACCTCTGTGCTACTCTCTACCGTGTTGACTTCTGGGTTGTTATGACCCAGCCCACCTCCCTTCTTGCTCTGGCCTTCAAGGTAGTAACTCCCCTTCCTGCCACCCTTGAAGGGCACATGCTGGAACGCCACATGGCCTCAATGATCAGCATCGCTAACCCCTAGGGGACACTGAGTCATCCAGAAAGATCAGGACAGGCTGTAGGGATAATGGCAGTCATCACCCAGCCAGGATCAGGAAAGAGGATTTCTCTCCACTTTCTGTTTAAGACATCTCACCCCCACCCCAGCACTTTCCTGAACACTTGCTATTGACCTGGGGATGCTGGGACACAGGCCATGACATCACATGTATCCTTCTCGGGGATCTCAGAGTGGCTACACCTCAGCACTCCAGGCAGGGCCGGCAGGAAGGTCTTAGGGACTGCAGGGAAATGGCATGTGTGGACTAGATCACTCCTAGTATCCATAAGGCCTACTGAAGGATGAGTTTCTAAGTGGATCTTGGGCTGGGCAGGAGACAGGAATCCCAGCACCACAGGCAAAACATCTATGGAGTGAAGCCTACATAGGGCTCTGGGTGCCTCAGATGAAAAGGAGAATGTAATGGGGATCAGGGTGGATAGAGCTGAAGACAGAAGTGACAGAAACAGAAGGAGGAACACAGTAAGGAGCTACAGAAAAAGCCAAACAGTGTGGCATGGATTAAGAGGGATAGACAGGAGGATAGAAGACAGTGAAGTATACCAGAGTCCTGTCCTCGTGGTAAGGGCCACGGAGTTCAGGGCTGGAGGACTAGAGGCCTCTTGTTCAAGAGTGAACCATCCACTGGGGGGGTGGGCTTGGTGGTCCATTTCTCTTTTGTAGGCATTTTTTCTCATTAAATCGTCCTGGGCTGGATATTCCTCCATAAGATGCCTTGTGGTACCTTGCCAAGGGTCTTCAAGGGTCCTTTCCCACATCCTCTTTTAGAACCCAAGGCTGGCACCTTACCTGAGCTTACAATAGTGACAGGCAACCATACTCACCTGTCCTGAATCAGATAGGCATTGTACTGTGAGTATTGTCACTGGGTCAGGACAATACTCATGGGCTTCTGGAGACCTATGTAGACACAGGGTTGCTCACTGTGCCTCAGTTCCCTATCTAAGACCTCCCCCTCTGAACAGGTAGGAGGCTACAGAGACCATTAGTCCCCAGGCTATGTGTTCATAGTCCAAAAAGGAGCTGTGAGAAGAGAGGGTGAACTAGGGGATGGGAGGCTTCAGCCTATCCTGTCTTCTCCCACATCTCCCATAATTCTCTGATTCTTCCCAGTTAGCATCCTGTCTACATGAGTGAAAAGAGAACAGATAGGCAATGGATGGAAGAGGGATAAATGGATGGATGGATAGATGGATGGATGCATGTTTAGATGGATGAATGGATTAATGGGTGTTTGGATGGATGGATGGATGGATGCATGTTCAGATGCATGGATGGATAGCTACAGTCATGAATTAGCTGATAGTTGGAAGGACACATGGTTGGGTGGGTGGATAGAGTGTGTGGGTAGATGAGTGGAGGAATGTTTGGATAGATATATGGGTGGAGGGATACATGGAAGTGGGGGGGTAGATAAATGGTGTGATGGTTATCTTGGTTGTCAACTTGATACATTGGGAAAAGGAACCCTCTATTGAAGAATGCTTCCATCAGATTGGCCTATGAGCATGTCTGTCATTTTCTTGATTCCTGATTGATATAGAAGGGACCAGCCCACTATGAATGGTACCATAGTGCTAACAAATGTCACTAAATGTGGCCCTGGGAGTAAGTGATCCAGTTATCAGCATTCTTATTTGGGCTCTGTTGCAGTTTCTGCTTCAAGCTCCTGCCTAGAGTTCCTGCTTTGGTTTACCTCACTAATGGACTGTAGCCCAAATTTGCTATAAACTCTTTCCTACCTTCTTAGTGTTCTGTTGCTGCAAAGAGACAGCATGATTAAGGCATCTCTTCCTGCTTTGGTTTACCTCACTAATGGACTGTAGCCCAAATTTGCTATAAACTCTTTCCTACCTTCTTAGTTAGTGTTCTGTTGCTGCAAAGAGACAGCATGATTAAGGCATCTCTTCCAAGGGAAAACATTTCATTGGAACTGGCTTACAATTCAGAGGTTTAATCCATTGTCGTTATGGTAGGTGGCATGCAGGCAGACATGGAGACATGCAGGCTGGAGAAAGAGCTGAGAGTTCTACATCTTGATCCACAGGCTACATAAGGAGTCTGTGTCCCACACTGGGTGTAGCTTGAGCACAGGAGACCTCAAAGCACACCCCACACTACAGTGACACACTTCCTCTAACATGGTCACACATATTCCAACAAGGCCACACTTACTCTAACAAAGCCACACCTCCTAATAGTGCCACTTCCCATGGGGGCCATTTTCTTTCCAACCACCACACTACCCAAGTTGCTTTTGGTCATGGTATTTATCACAGTGATGGAACGGATGGGTAGATGAATGGCTTAGGCTTATTCCTTGTTGGTACATTCTGATGAAGCCTTCTGCTATAGGCTGGTTGACAGTATCCCTGGCTAGATGACTAAGCAGACGCCAAACTTCTAAGAAAACCTCAATCTCTAGGAGTGCCAAACTGTGTGACCCAGAGCATAAACATGAACTCATTGAGATAGAAATACCTGGATGGGATCTGGAGAGGTGGCTCAGTGGTTAAGAGCACTGGTTGCTCTTGCAGAGGATCAGGGTTCAATTCCCAGCACCCACATAGTGGCTGACAATCATCTGATAACTCTAGTTCTAGGGGATCTGATGCCCTCTTCTGGCAGGCCTGTGTGGACACCAGTCATGTCCGTGGTACATATACACACACACAGGTAAAAGCTCTGTGCACATAAAATAAATAAATAAATCTTTAAAATAATTTAAAGAAGAATCTGGAGAAAGAGAAGAAGGAAGGAGAAGGGGGAGGAGAAGGAGGAGGAGGAGTAGAAGGGGGAGGAGGAGGAGTGGAAGGGGAGGAGGAGGAGAAGGAGGAGGAGAAGGAAAAGAGGAAGAAGAAGAAGAAGGAGAAGGAGAAGGAGAAGGAGAAGGAGAAGAAGAAGAAGAAGAAGAAATCTAGTAAAACTTCTTCCTCCAGGACTACAGAGAACCCAGAAAACCCTTAGGGGTTGGGATGTCTGAGCAGAAAAACAATCTTTCAGCTTCTTTCTGGTGTAGCTCCAGTCAGAGTGAGCCAAGCCTTCAGGCTCACCTTCTGATAAGCAAGTCCTGTAGACCCCAGGGTCTCCCCATCCAGCCCCTGCTTCCCTGACACAGACAAATGCCTTTCTGTGAACATGGACTGTACATGGCTGCAGATGACTCTTGACCCTGTGACCTTGGCCATACACTGCCCCTTCCTGGTCTCTGTGCCCTGCTATGGGCTAAGAACATGAATCCTTCATTGGTCGAGGATGGAGAGGCTGGCCGTGCGAGGGCTGTGGGGCAGGGTGTGGACCAGGTCTTCCCAAGCCAACTTGGCCCCTGCTCCTGTGTCTGACCCCCACGCTTCCTCCCTGCACCCCCTCTGGGGAGGGACCTTAATTAACATCTTCCTGTTCAGTTTCCAAAAACATATTTGGGAGGATTATTTTGCAAAGGAAATGTTTTTGAAAGAATCTCAAGGCCCGTTGTTCCAACCCAGGGAAGTGGGGGCAGCGGTCAGAGCAGGGGCATCGAGTGGGGCTCAGGAGGGGACCCTGATGGTCAGGTGCACAGACCTGATAGACTCTATCCCCAAGCCCCCTCTAAGAGCTGCCATCCACCGCCCAAGAGGACTGGATCCTGGGGTGACAGTGGGGACACTGGAAGCCAAAGGATCAGGAAAAGAGGAGGAGGAAGGGGGAAATGGGAGCATGCCCTTTCGCAAGCCACCACGTCAAGCCCCAGGTGTGTCTCAGGCTCTGGATCTGGATCCCTTACCCCACTTATCCCAACCCTGTCTATTGTCTCTCCTCACTTTCCTGTTCCTCCAAAGTGACCCTAGGATCTGTGTTCAACCCACTTTGACCGTCCTCTGACCATGAAGACGCGTCTCCTCCAGCACCTTGGGGACTTGTCCCCTGTGAAGCCTGTGTCTGTTCAGCAGCTGGGACACCTTAAGTTCATGTTGTCTTTCCCTTAACTTGGTCCATAGAATACCCATGTCTCGGTCTTTCCTTCCTTTCCTCCTCCCTCCCTCATTCCTTTTCTCTTTCTCTCTTTAAGATAAACCAGATTCACTTTATTTTTATTTGTATGTGTGTCCATGTATGGTGTATGCATATGTACATGCAGGTGCCTGCAGAAGCCAGAAGAGGGCGTCTGACTCCTTGACGCTGGAGCTATGGGTGGTTGTGAGCCACCTGATGGGGGTGCTGGGAACTGAGCTTAGGTTTTCTGCAAGACCAACAAGGGCTCGGAATCACTGAGCCATCTTGCCAGCCTGTCTGCCTTCCTTTCTTTCTTACCATGGGTCTCGGGGTCTCATGCACACTAGATAAGCACTCTATTAACAGAGCTATATCCCAGCCTCTCTCTTCTCTTCCCATCCCAGCATCCTGCTTTCCCTTGTTCCTCCCAGGGCTGGAATTACAGACATGAGCTGACTACTTCTCCCCTACTCCTCTCTTCTTTTTCTTCCTGCTCTTTTCTTCCTTCCTTCCTTTCTTCCTTTCTTTCTTTCTTTCCTCCTTTCTTTGTGTGTGTGTGTGTGTGTGTGTGTGTGTGTGTGTGTGTGTTTGTGTGTGTGTGTGTGTGTGTGTGTGTGTGTATGTGTGTGTGTGTGTGTGTATGTGTATGTGTGTGTGTGTGTGTGTAGCCCAGGCTGGCCTCAAGGAGCCCAGGCTGGCCTGGTGCATATAAGCAAGCACCCTATCCGCTGAGCCACATCTCTAGGTCCCTGCACTCTTAGTTCCTATCTTGAAAATCAATTGCACTGTGACATGCCCACTGCCACAAACCCAGCAAGGTTGTTGGTGTGTGTGAAGCACCAGCCATGATCACTTCGTGTTAACCTCCTCTCTGAAAGAAGTGACTGTCTCCCTTAGGAGACAGGAGACCGCATGGGTGCTGCCCTGACACTGACCCATGAAGACTGTCACCTCTCAGAAGTGGCCTCTCAGTGCTAGCTCCCCTCCTCACCCCATAAATACGTGTAGCTTTCTGTTCACTCTAAGCTTATGTCCCAACCTGAATCTACTGCTCCTTCCTGTTCACTGTGAACCCTCCCACTAGATTTCAGTCCACAAAGTGTGTTTCATAAACTTCGTTGTATGACTAAATGATGACTCGGTTATGGACCCAGAGTAGGGTCTCCTAAAAAAAAAATCCTTTAGCTCAAAAGAACACCCGTCAGGCACTGGGGACTTAGCTTAGTAGGTGGAGTGCTTGCAAGGCATTCAAGAAGCCCTGAATTCCATCTTAGAACCTCATAAAGAGGAGGTGGTGGTCAGCACCTACGATCCCATCACTTGAGAGGTAGAGACCAGAGGATCAGAAGTTCAAGGTCATCCTCAGATATGTGGTGAGTTCCAGGCCAGCCTTGGCTACATGAGTCCCTCTCTTGGGTGGGTGGATGGGGGTTTGGAGAGATGGCTCAGTGGTTAAGAGCACTGGCTGTTCTTCCAAAGTACAGGGGTTCAATTCCCAGAACCCACGTGACAGCACACAACTATCTGTACTTACAAGATCTGACACCCTCATACTGACATACATGTAGGCAAAACACCAATGCACATAGAATAAATAATGAACAAAGAGTGAACCTCTCTCAACAACTACAAGGAGCACCCTCCATCTAGTTCCTGCTTCCTAAATACCCGTCCGTGCTCCCCGGGGACAGCGTCTTCCTACGCCTCAGTTTCCACCCTATCTTGACTTCCTAGTTACAAGCTAGTCTCAGCTCTCCACTGGCCTCTGGCCCCTTCACACTGGAGAAATTCCACAAGCTCCAGCCACAGCTGGCCACTCAGAGGACATTTCTCAACCCCCTCGGGGACCCGAGGCGGGGGTGAAACAGTGGGTCAGAGTCTGCAGCCAGCTGGGTAAGCGATGGACAAGTGTGAAGGGCACGAGGCAAAGGGCTTTTCTCTCTCTGTGGGCTGGAGATCCTCTGTTGAGAGAAGGGTTTGCTGGAGCTGACACCTGGGGTGACACTTACTGGTCTCCTCTATCCTCTTCCATTTCTGCCTGACTTTGCTTCCTTGAGTGTTTCTTCCTGTCTCTGTCAACACTGCTTTTCTTTTCTCATCTTCTTAGCTTCTTAGGAGTGAACCTGACTCATGCACACCAGGCAGGCACTCTTCCTTAGCTCTTCATCCTTCCGTGGCCCTCTGTTTATTCTTTACGTTGAGACCGACTTTCACCGTAAATTGCCCAGGCTGGCGCTGAACTCATGATCCTCTTGCTTCAGTCTCCCATAGAACTGGAATGACAAGCTGCTGACACCAGCCCTGCCATGTCTATTTTTTTTCCATCTGCTGCTTTCTCTTTGTCTCCAGGTCTGCCCTCATGTCCCTATTTCCCACTCTACCCGTCTCTTCACGGTTTAGTGGGGGCTCATAGCTCCTCCCTATCCCACAGATGTCCTGGAACTGGTGTGAAGTTATTTTGGGAGTTGGTGGCTCCCCTGGGTCTTTCCCAAGCGCCTTGGCGGGATGAGACATTTGGAAGCCAAGCTACTCTGTGCTGCCTGAGGCTGAGCGGAGTGTGGTTCAGGGACACTGCACAGACTTCCTGGTGACAGAGGCTCAGGCAGCAGCCAGGGCCTTTCCCTAAGGACTCTAGAGAAGGATTATTCCCAGCCATGGGTACAATATAAAACTTATTTTCTTTCTCTTTATCTCTTGGTTATATTTTATTTCTTGAGACAGGATCTCATTTAACCTAGGCTGGCCTCCAACTTGCTATGTAGCCAAGGATGACTTTGAATTTCAAATCTTCCTGCCTCCACCTCCCGAATACAGGAAGGATGGGTGAGCACCAATCATTCCCAATTTATGCAGCTTTGGGGATAGAACTCAGGGCTTCATGCATGCTAGGCAAGTGGTCTATCAACCAAGCCACACCCCTAATCCCACTTTTTTTTTCTTAAAGTATGACTGTATAACCTAGATATACATGGAACTCAGTCTCCCCACCTCTGTTTCCTGACTGCAGGGACTATAGATGTGAACCATCACAATTGTCACGTAAATTTTTTTCTAATGTTTAAAAAACTAAAAAAGATCCGTGCGGTGCTAGGGAGACAGCTCAGTGGTAAAGTGGTTACTACGCAAGCCTGAGGACCTGAGCTCGATTCCTGGCACTCATGTAAAAGCCCAACATGGCACACCTATAACTTCAGAAGTGAGGGTGGGGATGGGCAGATCCCTGGGGCTCACCAGCTAACCATTCTAGCCAATTGGTGAGCTTCAGGTTCAACGAGAGACCCTGCCTCAAAAACAAAACAAAAGCACTAGTAAGGTAGAGAGTGACAAACGAAGTCATCCAATGTGGACAATCTCAGACATTCATGGACACTCATGTGCATATTCCACACTTAAATGAACACACACACACACACACACACACACACACACACTTGACATTTTTAAAGTATTTCTAATTTTATTCTTTCATGCATAAGTGTTTTGCTTGTGCACCATGCATGTGACTGGTACCTGCAGAGACCAGAAGACAAGATCAGATCCCCTGGGGGTGGGGTCACAGAAAGTTTGTGAGCCACCGTGTGGGTGCTGGGAATTGCTCAGGAGCCCTCTGCAAGAGCAGCCAGTGCTCCAAACTGCCGAGCCACCTCTCCAGATCCCTCTCCCCACATTTTCTAAGTGCACAGAATAAATTTTAATTATATACTTCACCTAATGCAGTATGTCAAAACTTATCATTTAAACATGTAATCAATATAAAAATCATTACTGGGATAATTACCGGAAGATAGTAATTGCACAAATTGGTAGGCATTACTGGGACATTTCCATTCATGCATGAGTCATGGGTTGAGCTCATCTACCTCCTCCCCTTTCCTACCCATTTCTACCCCTTCCCCAGCTCTTACCATCCTTAATGTCTCCCTTCTTTATGCTTTTTGGTCTTTTTGGTTTTTGAGGTTTCGTTTAAAAGAAAACATGTAATACTTGTCTCTCTTTAGATTTTTTTTTTTTTTAATTTTGCTTTGTTTTTGAGACAAGGTTTCATGTAGCTGAGACTAGCCTTGAACTTTTGATCCTCAGGTGCTGTGCTAAGTCAGGCCTGGTGATACATTACTGTGATCTCAGCACTCAGGAGGCTGAGGCAGGAGGCTATTAGAGAACTCAAGGCTAGCTCAGGCTGAGGAATGAGACCAAAGTGTCTCAGAAAAAGGGAGGAGAGGGCTGGCTGTGGGGTACAAGGAGAGCACTTTCCTAGTGTGCATGACGTCCTGGGTTCCATCCCCAGCACCACATGAACCAGGCATGGTGGTGCCACCTGTAATCCCAGCACTCAGGAGGTTGAGGAAGGAGGATCAGGAGGCTAAGGTCATCCTTGGCTACGTAGTGGATTTGAGGGCAGCCTGGGCTACATATGACTCTGTCTCCAGAGGAAGAAAGGAAGAGATTATTAACACGAACTTGCATGCCTTTTGTCCTGCTTTCAGAATCTAGTGTGTGCTACACACTCACATCTCCATGTGACATTCTGGATGTTTAATGGATGCATTCTGTCAGTCTCTCCCTCTGCAATACAAACTACATGAACACAGACAGTTGGCCCTGCTTTCCCAGTGTCTAGCCACGCACAAGCACAACTGTAGTTGGTGCTCTATTAACACCCTGGCCGGGTTGTGTGTGGCAGTGCGTGAGTGTGTGACCTTTGCACTCAAAAATTTTAATCTCCATTATTCATATGGGGGGGAACCTGGACTTGGCTGTGCCCACCTGCAATTCTGGTGCTGTGGGAGAAAGTGTCACTCGGGCTTGGTGTCACCATCCTAGCTCCAGGGTCACTTAGAGACCCTGTCTCAAAGGAATAAGGCAGCAAATGACAGAGCAGGACACCTGACATTCTCCCCTGACCTCAGCACACATGCATGTGCACAGATGTGTGTGTGTGTGTGTGTGTGCGCGCGCGCACGTGCACACACACACACACACACACACACACACACACACATTAAAATAAATCTTTAGAATAAAATAATACTCCCATCTGGTAACCCTCCTTGGTTCTGGGCCAGTCCTCAGAATTCCTGCGCCTCCATCTTTAGGACAGCTTAAAAGGGATCCCCCAGACACTGGGCTGTCTGATTGTATTTGCAGCTCTTCCTTCCTCCAATCCAGTCCCCAGATCTGTTTATAGCCCTGGCAGCCTGTGGTGTCCCTGGAGCCCAGCATGCATCTGGAGTAAATATGTGGCTCCCTCCAGGTCAGATGCTAGTGGGCAGGCAGAGCATGGCCCAACCGTCTGCTTCAGGGCCTGCTCCTGTTGTGGCTGTGTTCCGAGCAACTGTTTGTGTGCCATACCTCAAAGATGCCTGCACTGTGGACTCATTTACTGCTAGCACTGGATGAATTAGTTTCCACAGCCCAGCCTCTTGTGCTTTGGATGATTGGGAGGGAATCCCTTCTCCACCCTCCATCCCCCACCCCTGCCTCTATCACATCCTCTCCTGCCTCATGCCATAACTGTCTTGGGATCTGGGCATCTTCTTTTGACTTGGCTCCTTTCTGCCCCCTGGAGGCTTTTCACAGCAACAGCCCACATAGCCCAGCAGTGGCCTATTTCTCCATCCGTGAAAGGGAAAGAAGGTTCTAGTCCAGCAGTGCTATGAACAGATGTGAACATCTTTGACGATTTCAAATTTAGTGGACTCTTGGCGAGTTTGGCCCAGAAACTGAAGGTGTAGTAGAGAAAAGGGGATTCCTCTTCATTCTGCCTCCCCAGGGCCTTTTTACATGCTGGTCTCATTGTGAGAAACCCTCACGTGACTATGTAGCCCACTCTTCTCACAGAAGGCTATATGATATCACTTCTTCCCGGAAGTGTTCCTGATGGCTCACATCTAGGCCAGATATCTCTTCCTCACCCCCCTTCTTTTATTTATTTATTTATTTATTTTCCTTTTTCTTTTGAGATAGGGTCTCTCTATGTGATCCTAGATGCACTGGAACCCCTATGTAGATCAGGCTGGTCTCAAACTCATACAAGTCCACCTGCCTTTCCTCCATAATGCTAAGATTAAGGGCCCCACCACACGTGGTTGTTTCTTTTCCATACTCCCTCCTCCTCTTGTTCTTCTGGTTGTCCCGTTCTGAGAAAGGGTGTCACTCTGTAGCCCAGACTAGCCTCCAACTTTCTATCCTCAGCCTCCTGTGTGCTGAGATTATAGCTCTGGGCCACCACACCCAGATTGCTGTTGGGTTTGGGCACCTTCCCCCCCTCCCCCACCCTCTAACTCCTGTTGATTCTACTCATCCTCAGGGTGTCTTCCTCCTGGAAGCCAACTCTGACAGACCCCCATCCAGTGAGCAGCTGTGCTCCCTGTGGATGATCCAGCACTGGGATCAGGATGGGAACTCAGACACACTGGTGGCTTCAAACCCTGGCTCGGTGATGCCCTAGCTGTGGGTTTGTGCTCTTGTATTAATTTTAGAACCAGCCCCACAGGCTGTCAGCTACAGAAATGCATGTAAACTGCCCAGCAGGAACCTGGCAGAGAGCAAGCCTGAGCTACACGTAGTGACCCTTTCTTAACAACAACTTGGTTTTAGTGGCACAGATACATAACCCCAGCACTGAGAGGGCTGGAACAGAAGGATGGAAACTTGGAGGCCAGCCTGGGCTACATAGGGGCATTCTCTTTAAATTTATTTTTTATTTTATGTGTGTTGGTGTTTTGTTTGCATATATGTCTGTATAGAGATGCCAGATCCCCTGGAACTGCAGTTACAGGCAGGTGTGAGCTGCCATGTGGGTGCAGGAAACTGAACCCGGTCCTCTAAAAGAGCGGTCAGTGCTCTTAACTGCTGAGCCATGTCTCCAGCTCCCTATCAGGACATTCTTAAAAGCAAATTAACAGAAGAAAAAAGAAAGTATGATGAAGAGGAAGGGGAGGGAGAGGAAGGAAGAAAGGAGGAGAGAAAGAGAGAGAGCAGAGGAGGAGAGTTGATACTATGCACTGGGCAGGGTCTGGCCGTGGTGGCCACCTATCCCCTATCCTAGTGTACCTCCTCCCGGGAGCTGGGTGCAGACCTGCTCCTGCTTCTGAACCTTCAAAGTCAACAGCTCCAGGCAAAACCGCACATCCTGGTGGAGGTGGAGGGAGGAGGTGCAGTGGTACCTAAATATCAGGTCTGTTATTCTCAGCCCTGAACTTCCTCATGTGACAGCTGACCCCACTGGCTCCTAAGCCACATAGGAGCACTGCACACCACACCATCCGGTCTCATGAGACCAACTAGGCCAGGCCAGAGGCAGCCAGAGAAGGATCTGGACTACCTGGTGTTGGTGTGAGGCCAAGGTGTATCTCAAGTCTCTCCTAAGCCCATTCTGTCCCCTGGGCTGTAACTGCCTGGGTCATTGGGAGCTGTCACGGCCTCCCGCCCCAACCATACTGGACACAACCATACTGGACACAGCTTCTCAGAGGGTTCCAAACACAGGCCTGCATGACACCATGGGGCAGAGCCCAGATGTGGGTGCACAGCTGACCTCCTCAGAATGGCCTGGAATTCCCAGGTTTTCCAGAGCTGTGAAAACTGGGTGTGGGCCAGCTCTCCTGTAGCACTAACTCCATAAGCCAGAAGAGAGGTTGAGGCTCACAAAGGAATGAGACTGCTGGAAACAAGCACATTGGCCTCCCTGCCCCAGGCAGCAACACCTGGGCTTCCTGTCCAGCAGGTCTGGAGTCCCCACCATGCCCGGACCTCTCCCAAGTTCCTAGCTAGAGCCTCCAGGCAGCCAGACCCTGAGAACAAGGTGCCCACACCAGCGTTTTTCTTACCCTAGAAAAGATGGAAGTAGAGTGATCGGTCGATTCCCCTGTCCATCTGCATCTGTCTGTATTCGCCTCCCCTCACCAAGCAGACAGGCACAGTGGGTGAGGCAAGCCCAATGTGAAGCTGAAAAGCCCAGAGGCCACCGGCTCAAGGTAGCCAGAGTCAGAACGTGTTCCACACCCCTGAGTGGGGCTCTTCCCTAGCCGTGAGCCCTGGGCACTGACCAGCACTGCATTGTAGGTCCAGAGAATTTAAGATGGACATCTAGTCCCAGCGTTCCTACACAGGGGGCAGGAAACATGGAAGCCATGAAGCTGGCCTGCAACCTCCTACTAGGCCCTGTGGCCCAGGGGTCTTGAGTGTATGTTTTTTGAAAGTCTCTTCCTGGGGTTTGCTGATTTCAGTATCCTGGCTGGCTAGAGAATTCAGAATCCTCTTGTCTCTGTCTCTCTGGCACTGAGATTACCAGCATAGGCCATTCACTGTGTTCTGTGTTTTGCCTGGGTGCTGGGCATCAAACTCGGGTCTTCATGCTTGCAGAGTAAGCACTTTTCTGACTGTACTAAACTGTACTTACTGTAAGTACCAAAAAAGGGTTTCTCCATGTTCTTCTGGGGAGGGGAGTGTGTGGGGTCTCCAGACTCTGCACCCACAGCTAGACAGTGTGTGTGTGTGTGTGTGTGTGTGAGAGAGAGAGAGAGAGAGAGAGAGAGAGAGAGAGAGAGAGAGAGAGAAAGAGAGAGAGATGGGGTCTCCAGACCCTGCACCCACAGCTAGACAGTGTGTGTGTGTGTGTGTGTGTGTGTGTGTGTAGAGAGAGAGAGAGAGAGAGAGAGAGAGAGAGAGAGAGAGAGAGAGAGAGCAGGCTCACCCCATGGAGCCTCGGTTACCCTTGGCTGCCCCCTGCAGGCACAACCAGCCCTGCCCTTCTCTGCAGCAAAGAAAGACTAGGTCACTCACTGCACCGCCAGGCTAGTGAGGCGCCTCTGTGTCCTACCTGACCTTGGTACCCACCATTCCCTGCCAGACTGTGTTCATACAGTTCCTCCTCTTGGAAGAGGCAAAGCAGGCCAGAGGTTCAGCCCTGCCAGGGCCTGGAGAGGAGAACGGTGGTAGAGAGGACCTATGGGGATGGGTGGGAGGGGGTGCAGGATCATTATACACTCATCTGCAGGCAGTAGTCCCAAGCCTAGCTACACTCTGGCCCAACTTCCCTCCTTGGAGAGTCCCAGAGGCCCCCACAGCCGCCCCCACAGACTTGGGCTTCTCTCCTCTGTCCTTAAGGTGGCCTCCAGGGCCCCAGCGGACCCCTCTTATTGGCTCAGCCTAAGAGGCAGCCAGCCAGGAGGGGCGTGGGGGTGTGGGAAAGGGCCTCCCCATCTGTAGACTGGGGACTGGAATGTGCTGAGCAGAGCCCAGCCTAATCCCCCATTCATCCCCTTGAGGCCACTGAGCCACTACACAGGGCAGCCCAAAGGGGGCGGGGGCAGGAGGGGAGCCACACTCCCAGCATGGTGGGCAGTGGACGGACGGTCAGACAGACCCCATAATAAGGTCAGCCAGGGCTCCATAGGAGGGCATGCCTCCCTCACCCTTTGACACAGGTGGGCCAGTTTGGGGCTCTGGTTTACGGGTGTGGACCCTGATCATACCCTTCCTACATAGATGGGAAATATGTCCCCAGATATGTGCAAGACCTGAGGAAGTGAGCTGAGAAGACCCTCGACCCTGCTGAGAACCAGCCCAGGGCAAAAGCTCTGCCATCAGGCCATGCTCCCAGCCCCTCTCCAGTAGGGGTAGTCAGAGGGGAGGAAAAAAATGGGACAAAGAGATCCATGTGACCCAGACAAAGCCCTCAGAGGTGGGGCTCCTGTGCCCCGCCCCAGGGGACTCTGCTATATCCCTAGCTGCCTGGACCTCCCCGGTGGCTGAGGGCAATGGCTTTGCAGGTGGGTGAGAGCCACTACCATGGGGCGTTGCACAGTGGGAGTGGGAAGGGTGGGGCATCCTGTAGGCCACCTATTGGCCACCAGAGAGCTGGAGAACAGCTATGTCTTCTCTTCAGACCCCAAGCAGAGGGGCTGTGGGGGTAAGGCTTCTGGACTACCCCACCCAGAACAACACTGAGGTGGAGGCCTTGTGCTGCATGGGAGTGAGGCCCCCCTGAACAAACAGTACATTTGGAGAGGAGGTAGGAGGCTGCAGCCTGTGGGGCTCTGTTTCCTGTGTTTTACCTTCAGTTCGAAGCCTTCTGTGCAGGGGGCCTGGCCCCAGGCTGGAGCCTGACAGTACAGGGACATGCAGATGGTGGAGAGGACAAGTAAGAGCCTCCCTTCCTTCCTGGGGCCATGGTAGGGACCCTCCAGCCACACTCCTGACCATGAGCACACTCCTCACCCACAGATTTGAGATCAACTTCCTAACTGACTCAGGAGACATCGCCTTCCACGTCAAGCCCCGATTCTCCAGCGCCACCGTGGTGGGCAACGCCTTCCAGGGAGGATGCTGGGGACAGGAGGAGGTGTCTAGTGTGTTCCCACTGGCCCTGGGAGAGCCCTTTGAGGTGAGGGGGCCTGGGGAAGGAAGGAGAGGTGGGGATGGGGTACCAGGGCCAATGGAGAAGGGACTACTATGGATATTTACATGGGTTGGTGCTATGGCCTCCCTGCTGGGCCTGGGTGGCCTTCCTTTCCTCTGTTTCCCTATTTTTTCACTGGGATGCTTCTCTCTCTGGCTGCCAATCTCCCTGTCCTGGAGAAAAGGGGGTCCCCAGCTGGGAACTCAGGGTCAGGTAGGCCATACTCTGCCTTGCCAAGTAACCAGGATGGCGTCTGCAGCTGAGACCCAGAGTTGCCCCTGCTCTCCCTCCCCCGCAGATGGAGGTGAGTGCAGATGCAGAACACTTCCACATTTATGCCCAAGAACACAAGGTACTCCAGTTCCCACATCGTCACCGACCACTGGCCACCATCACCAGAGTGCGGGTACTCAGCGACCATCAGCTGGCCCAGGTGGAGCTGGCCAAGCGAAGCCTGAGCTGGGGGTAATGTTCCCACCCTGTCCTCCCACACACCTTATCAGGGACTCCTATTCATCCCCCTGGGGGGGCATACTGCGCCATTCTCTTTGAGCCTTGCATATCTGTGCCCCCACTCTTACCCCCCACATCTAGTCAGAGAGAGCAGAGTGAAGATCAGAATCTTGGATTCTTGCAGGGATGGGGGCTACTGAGTGGACCACACAGCCTCCAAGAGCCAGCCTTGGCCATCCTGTGTCCTCTGCCACTGGGAGCTGATCCTATGGCTGCAGGGGAGCTGAGGTTCGAGATGCAACCTACCAACTTTATCTTCAATAAAATATGAGCAGGCTACACTACTGGCTGCTGTGGAGGTGAGGATTCGGTCGGGGCTGTGATAGCCACAGATGTGCTTGCCAGGACAATGGGCTTCCTGACACTGACAATGCCCCCTCAGACACTCCCCAGTCCCTCCCCTTGTGCCTAAGAGCCTGGAGTCTGGGGTTGGACTTCAAAGGACAACCTCTGACACTCACATGACACTGTGTGGGGTGGAACATGGCCACTGGGTCCCTCCAGGTTCATCTCAGGGTAAAAGGAGACTCTGGATGGTGTCTTGAACCCAAGATGGGAGGGTTGGCACAGGGTTCTGTCTAGTCCAGTCTAAAACACCACTTCAGAGGCCCCCAGGCTTCCTGGAATCTTCCTCTCCCCCTGCTTCCCTTCGGAGTCTTTCCTGTTTCCGCTAGTCCCACCTGGAAGAGAGACGTGCTCCTGTCCCTGTCGCCTTCTGTGAGTGTGTGACAGCCAGGCACAGCTTACTGGGAGGGAGGGAGGGAGGGAGGATCCCAAGGGCCACAGACAGGAACCAGCCTTAGCCTCCAGGCTCTACACCTTCCACAAATCATCCTTCCAGGCTACCCTGGAGGAAAGCCCACGCCTGTCTGAGAAAGGTCAAGCCTTCCAACCACAGCCCAAGAGCTCCCAGTGGCAGGCAAGGGGACTGCAAGGGGACTCTCACTATGAGAGTACTGGTAGCTTCCACATGTGTATTAATTTTAAGATGCTAGAATAACATTGCTCATCCATTCATCTCTTACCTATCTATCTAATTATCATCTATCTACCCAATTATCCATTATACACATAGTTATATATATGTATATACATATGGGTGTGGGGGGCATATGTGTAGGTTCACCACCTGTGTTCATGAGATCAGAGAAGGACCAGTATCTACCTCTACCAGCTCTGCCTTATTGGTCTGAGAAAGGGTCTCTCAATGAACTGGAAGCTCGCTGTTTGACTAGGCTGTCGGCTTGCCAGCTCTGGAGATCCATCCGTCTCTGTCCTGCAGTGCTGGGGTTACAGGCCAGCTTTTTACATCAGTGCTGGGATTTGAATTTAGGTCTTCACACTTGCAGAGTTAGCGCTCTTAACCACTAAGTCATCCCCCAGCCTATTTTCTTTCTTTCTTCTCTCTAAGTATCTGTCTGACATCTATCCATCTATTATTTTCCTATGAATCATCTATTGTTTGTAAATCTTATTAGCTATCTATAATTTATCATCTATCTTTTTATCACCTATTATTTGCCATCTATTTTTGTTATTTCTATCCGTCATCTCCTATTTACATTCTACTTTTTGGGGTGTGGTCCAGGGTTGGTGTTTCCAGCCAGGGTTTCCCTATCTACATCAGGCTGGCCTCAAACTCAAATCTGTCTGCCTCTGCCTCCCCGAGTGCTGGGAATAAAGGTGTGCACCACCACTGCCTGGCAATCTATAGTCAGTTTTATGCTTCTCTATTGACCTGTCTGTCTGTCTATCTACATACCCATCTGTCTACACGTCCTTTCCACCTGGGAACCCACTGAGCCCAGCTCTGTTCCAGGGCCTAATCACAGCACCAGATGACCCTGGGTGGGAACATGGGGTGGGAACGTGAGCGTTTCAGGTGAGTTTGTGTAAAGAGAGCAGTTGACCAGTGCTGACCCAGGCAGGGAGCAGAGAGTGAGGCCCTAGACTTCAGAATGATAGACTGGGCTGAGCCCGAGCCCTGCTTCACTCTATAGGAAACCCCGGACCTCTGTCACAGTAAGGTGGCAGAGCCCAAGAGCCACAGGGTGTTGTGAAGCCTAACCATGTCAGTTCAGGAGATGTGCTGAGAGGGGACAGCTGCACTCAAGTACCCTCTAAGGCTTATAGTGGGGAAACTGAGGCTCAGAGCAGGAAGCTAGCCAGGGCCAGGGAGGCACCTAGGTCCACAGCTGGGCAGGGTTTAGAGAGCTGTTGGCGCCGACCCCCAGGTGGACAATGGCGGCTCAGACTCCAGTTGTGCAGCTTCCTGTCTCTGCTTACTTCCTAGCCTGTGTCCTGGCCCAGCTGGCCTGGGGCCCCTTCCTGCCTCCTCTTAGGAGTTCTGGCCTTTGTGTCATCCCAAGGGGCTGGGGGCTGCCTACAATGTGTCTTTCTTGGGCAGGCTTTGGCCTTGGGAGAGTGTGGAGAGGGTGGAAGGAGCTAGCTCCGATAGGCACCGGGTATGTGACCCCCCTCAGACTGCCTGGATCCTGGGGCTCTAAGTGTCCCCAAGGTGGATGCCTACTTGAAGTACTCAAGTTCTGAGCTGGCTGTTTGCTTAAAGTCTCTGAGCCTCAGTTTCCACACAGTGTAAAGCTCTGCCTCTTCATCAGCATTACACAGTGCAAGGGTGGGAAAGCAGTAGAAGGTGCCAAGCTTATATCTGACAGGGTGGAGAAGCCTGGGGACAGGCTCACAGTGGGACAGCCTGGCACAGGTCCACAGGGTCCCTATACACTTAGCAAGAGAGGTTAGGTGACCTGCTCAAGGTTGCCCAGAAGTGGGCTAGAGAAGAAATCCAGACCCCATATATATACCTGTGTGCACACCCACACACATCTTTGCTCAAAGGACCTGTGTGGGTACATTCATCTGTGTAAGAACACCTGTATGCATGCACATCCCCCCATGTGTACATGCACAAACACACCATGCATGCATGCCTATGTGTATGCACACGCCTCTCTGTGCCTCCACCCTGGCCCACCGTTAAAGGCAGCTGTGCATGGGATTACAGGAGGGTAATCCCACCACAAGGAAGGGGGTCCCCCGAGTTTCTCCATCTTTAGGACAGAGTGCAGGGAACTAGGGTCCCAGAGCAGGCTGCTGCATGCCCTTGTTATCATGTCTGCTATGGTTCCCACTGTACTCAGTGTACAGCATGGATCCAGCACTGCAGCCAGGTCAGCTGAGCAACATATTTCCTTGGCTGGATGACACCTCATCCAGGAAGCCTTCCCTGGTCTCCATCCAGCTCCTGCAGCCTAGATTTTCTCCAAGCATCAATCTCGTCTACAGGTCAGAGTCCAGGTCTAACCCTGGCTGCAGGCTAACCCCACTGAATTCTGGAAATGCTTGTTGAATGAAAGAGTGAATAAGCTGAATATGTTCCTGGAGGAAGTCATTAAGCCTTGAAGAAGCTAGAGGCCTCTCCTGTCCAGGGGCCAGAGGACTCTAGAAGCATTCATTGTGCACACTCATGCTTGTGTATGAGTGCATGCGTGCACACACATAGACAGACAGAAAGACAGACAGACACACACACGTACACACACATGCGCACACACACACACACACACACACACACACACACACACACACACTGGGAAGGTACCCAGTGCCTTTGCACTGTGACTCTGGCTTCCTCTCTTCCCAGGATGGCACCTCCTTTCCACCCCAAAAACTGGCCCCAGCTGTACCCCAGGACCTTGCACCAGCTATTCTCTGCATTTCCCTTTGTGTCTTCCAGCCTGGCCAACTTTCCCACATCATCCCAGCCTTTGGGAGACACAGGATAGGGCATAACCTCCTGTCCCTTCTCTCATACGCCAGCCCCTTTCTCAAATCCTTAGGCCTGTAAGTAGCAGACTAACCAGCAGAGACTAAAGGCTGGGGCCCGCCTCACCCTCTACCTCCACTTTCAAAGATGTTCTTCCTACAAGTGTTGGTGGTGCACACCTTTACTCCCAGCATTCAGGAGGCAGAGGCAGAGGCAGGCAGATCTCAGTGAGTCTGCAGGCAGCCTGGTCTCAGCACAAATCCCAGGACAGTCAGGACTACCTACACAAGGAAATCCTGTCTTGAAAAAAAAAAAAAAAAAAAAAAAGAAAAGAAAAAGAAAAAGCAAACAAACAAACAAGAAAATAAAAAAAATTAAGATTAATATTAAGGAAGCCAGTTGTCAAAAAAAGAATGGAGAGCCTTCCCACCTTAGCTTCATCTAACAGAACGTGCATGAGAAAAGCCCACTGTATATGCAAAATAATGAAAATGGCAGATGCTGTGTAAGCATCCTATAATGGGCCTGGGACCCAGGGTTTGCATGGCTTTTTTCTCAGCTCAATAGCCCACTCTCATCCTCAGGATGCTTCTCTCTCTCTCTCTCTCTCTCTCTCTCTCTCTCTCTCTCTCTCTCTCTCTCTCTCTCTCTCTCTCTCTCTCTCTCTCATTTTGTTTTTGAGACAGGGTCTCACTATGTGTCCCTGTCTATCATAGATATCTGCCTGTCTCTGCCTCCTAAGTGCTGGGATTACAGGCACTCGCCACTACTGCCTAGCAGTGTGCCACCACACCTGGCTCCTTTTCTTAATAAACTCTTTATTTCTAACCATGTGTCCTTGGTGCAATTTATTGTCCTTGGTCACAATAATCTGGATATGCCCTTTTCCCTCTTATTTATTTATCTGTGTATTTAGTAGTAAGGTGAGTAGTGTGCATGGTGCATGTATGGAGGTCAGAGGACAATTGGCAGGAGCCATTCTCTCCCTCCACCTCCTGGATGCCAGGGATGGATCTCTCAAGACATCAGGTTTAGCTGCAAGCACCTTTACCTGCTGAGCCATATCACCAGCCCAAGAACCCAGATATTTGAACAGGTTCCCCTTGAGCTTTCATCCCAGGCTGTGGCCTGTGCTATTACATGAGATGATCAACACACAAGGAGCAAAACCACCTCCAAGCAACAGGAGCCTGAGGGGACAGACACCACCCAAATGGACTCAATCTATGATGGCAAGGCTGCACCCTGGAGCAGAAATGATCACCTCTAGAGAATCACTTTGGTTGCTAGAGGTTCTCAACCTGTGGGTTGTGACCCATTTGGCAAACTTCTATCCCCAAAATATTTACAATTCTCAACGGTAGCAGAATTGCAGTTACAAAGTAGCAACAAAAATAATTGTGTGGTTGGAGCGTCACCACAACAAGAGGAACTGTGTTAAATGGTCAAGACATTAGGAAGGTTGAGAAATACTGCCCTAGGGCAATTAAGACTTCTCTAGTCCGTTTTGTAGAACCTGAGCCGAAACAATGACCAACCAGACTCCATCTTCACCAGACTGTTCATACCCTTCACCCCTGCCCAATTTTTTATCTGTTCAAGTGCCTTGGTCAGTGCCTTGAAGATGGACCCAGAGTCACTGGACCCATTTATTTGTTCCTCTTCCCAACTCATTGCATATATATACTGTCCCTATTAGTTTTTGCCAACTTGATACAAACAGAAGAGGGAACTTCTGTTGAGGAACTGCCTCCATCGAATTGGCCTGTTGGACACATCCCTGGATCATTTTCCTGACGGAATGATTCCCAAGAGAGGGCTCAGTACAAGGCAGGTGGTCCTGGGAGGTATGAGAAATGTGGCCGACCAAGCCTGTCAGCAGCATCCCTCCAGGGGCCCTGATTCAGTTCCTGCCTCCGGACCCCTGCCTTGATTTCCTGCCCTGACTTCCCTCAGTGACAGGACTGTGATAGGATCAGGACGTGTAAGTCGAACA
The DNA here is from genome assembly GCA_030556225.1 of Cricetiscus sungorus. Classification (NCBI taxonomy): domain Eukaryota; kingdom Metazoa; phylum Chordata; class Mammalia; order Rodentia; family Cricetidae; genus Cricetiscus; species Cricetiscus sungorus. Next base: position 9,683,516 of record JANBXA010000044.1, read on the forward strand.
AACTCGTTCCTCTCCCCAAGTTACTTTTGGTTGGTGTTTATCACAGCAACAGAAAGCAAACTAATACATATCTATTCTCTAACTACTGACTATGCATGAGGGGCTGGATTCTGTCACAGCAGCACACAATCCATGCTGTAATCTCAGCACTATTGAGGCAGAAGGAGGAGCACCAGAAGTGAAAGGTCCTTCTTCTTAGCTATTTAGGGAGTTCAAGCCCAGTCTGGGCTACGTGAAACCCTATTTTTTTTTTTTAAAAGGTAACATCTTAGGACAGGTCACTGTAGCCTGTTGGGGCTACTGGAGCAGTGGTAGACTCTGTTTCAAGAGTAGATGGTCTTTTGTGGGAAACCCAACACTGGAGTAAGCATAGCTCCTATTGCAGAAGAGGTGTGGCTCTGGACCAGTGGGTGGATACTGCCAGTCCTCAGAGCCTGCAGGGATATGTGTTCAGAAGCCCCACACAGAGTCTCCTGAAGAAGAGACAGAGAAGCTGGCAAGCAAAACCTGAAACAACCTTGGTGCCCATAAAGAGGGGATCTGACAAATAAGCCACCTCTGTGGGGTGTGGCTCAGTGGTGCAGTGCCTGTCTAGAATCCCCCAGTGAGGGTCAGGGGTGTGGCTCAGATGTAGAGCACATGCCTAGAATCCTCCAGTAAGGGGCTGAGGATGGGTGTGGCTTGGTGATAAAACATCTACCTAGAATCCACTAATGAGGAAACATGGTACAGCCTGTAAGGTTCCCACACAGCCTTGGCTATATAGGGAGTTCAAGTTCAACTCTACGTACATAAAACTCTATCTCAAAATAATTAAAATAAAGTAAATATAATCATTAGGATAACAGTTGCCAGGGTTCTGGGGGGAGGGTAGGGGATGGACAGTGGGTTGGCAGATCCTCTACAGCTCTGTAGCCGGAAGCCGTGCTCCCCACAGTTGCCAAAACCATTGAACTCTGCAGTACAAAGAGGCACCTTCACTGTATGCAAATTTTTAAAACATTAGCCAGGAAGCCAGGGGAGCCGAAATGGAATGCAGCCTGCACAAGGGATACTAATTGAATTACAAACGTGTGACATCATCTGTGAACAGGGAGGGAGAAAGGGGCTGAGCTAAGCAATTTGGGACACTATTTTATTCAAAGACTGTAAGACCGGGGAGGGAATTAACCGTGTCCCAACACCAGGCTTGGGAGGGTGAGGCGGTTTCTCACAGGCATATGTGGCTTATTGGTTCGGAAATCTACAGACTAGCGTGGAATGAAGAGGGGGTTAGATTGGAGATGAGGGGAGGCACTCTGCTTCCCATGCCAGAGAAAGAAACCAGGCTCAGACAGACTGATAAGGAATGCTGTGACAACAGGACAGCCCCAGGCAGGAGGACCAGGCTGGACTCTTGCCTTACTCTGTAGGCAGAAATTAATTCAAGTGCCATCAGAGCCCTTAATATAGTGGCTAAAACTACATTAAACTCTTAGGGAAAAGAAGTGGGGTGGAGGTGTTTGGATTTGACAATGACTTCATGAATAGGACCCCAAAAGTTCAGGCAATACAAGAAACATGAGAAGTTGGACTGGACGCCAATTTAAAATATGGTTGGATCAAGGATTCTACCAGGAGCATGAAGAGGCAGTCCATATTTGGAAGTCAGATATATAGGGGACGCTAGGTGTGATGGCCATGACTGAAATCCCAGCTCTTGGGAGACTGAGTCAGGATTTTGTTTGGCTGGTTTGGCTTTGGTTTTTTGAGACAAGGTTTCTCTGCGTAGCCCCGGTTGTCCTGGAGCTTACTCTGGAGATCAGGCTGGCTCGAACTCATAGAGATCCACCTGCATCTGCCTCACAAGAGCTGAGATTAAAGTTGTATATCACCTCCTGAGGCAGGAGGATTTTTACAAGTCCCAGGCCAGTTTGGGCTACTGCAGAGCCCAAATAAAACAAAATAATATAGCCAATCCCACCACTTGGGAGGCAGAGGCAGGTGGATCTCTATAAGTCTGAGCTCAGCCTGGTCTACACAGTGAGTTCCAGAACAGCCAGAGCTGTTACCCAGAGAAACCCTGTTTCTCTGTGAGATAATTTTGGTTGTCTCAAAAAACCAAAATAAAGCCAAAAGTAAATAAATAAAGTTGTATATGGAATGTACAGACAACTTGATAGCCACAACCAATGGTCTGAGTTAGAAATGAATTCTGAAATCCAGAGCTTAAGGACATCTGTGGTATCCCTGGGGACACTGGAACAGTCTGTGACATTAGGAATAGAATCCCCAATGTCACTTTAAAGATATTTCATTTATTGAAGGCACTTGCCACTAAGCCTGATGACCTGAGTGTGGTCCCCAGAACTGACATGGTGAAATGAGAGAACTGGTTTTCACAAGTTGCCCTCTGACCTCCACACACGCCACAACCAAGTCTGATCCCCTAAAAGTCAGGTAAAAAGTTGGGTGTGATGACACACATTTTCCATCCGATCCTTGGTGCTCATCAGCTAGCTAGGTTAGCCTGTCTAATGAGTTCCAGGAACTCAAGATTAAGATGGAGAGGGCACACACTGCACACAGAGAAGGCAGAGATGCCAAGGTCCACACGTGGGTATGTGTCTTCTTGCTTGTGGATACAGAAGGCTGCCCAGGAGCCAAGCGGCAAGCATTCCTACATGGGAGAGACAGGGAAATCAACATTGGAGTCTATCTCCTCTGGGAAATCGGGTAACAAGTATGTCCACAAGTCTGGAGTTTGTGGGGAGTCCTGGGCTATGTACGAGAGGATATTCCCTGTAGTGCATGCAGCGTCGTGGTCAGGTGTAGCATTGTCTCCTGTGTATCTGGATGCTGAGCCCACATCTCTTTGCTGCTGGGTCCCCACTGTCCCTTGAGCATTTTATCAAGTTGGTCACCTCCAGGAATGTATCTTCCACCTGCTGGCTGGAGCTCTTTTCAGCAACAGGTCTACCAGTGCATCCAAGGGACTTGAGTCCCATCTGCCCCATTTAACTATTCATGGAGGTCCCCAGGGCTTGAGAACAGAAGCAAAGCAGACCAGGACCCCAAAGAACAGGAGCCAGGATGCTGGCAGACCACGAGTCCTTGCAGACAGGAGGGATCTGCTGGAGATAGCTTGCATGTGACCGAGGCGCTTATCTACCTGCCTGGAATAGGAAGAGGCTGGAGCAGAGACAGGAGAAGAGGAGTTGGAGCCTGGGAGAGACATGGCATGGGTGTGTATGGGGACACTATCCTTGCGTTACTGATGTTCAAAGGACAGTGGTGGCCTTTCCAGGGCCTTCCTTCCTTGGTTTTCACCCTGCTTGGTGAGACTCCAGGCCTCCCCCTCATCACCCTCACCCCCATGATTGTCAAGTGGAGATAAGGGGGGTGGACAGAGAATCCCATCTTCAGCCCTTCCCCATTCAGCACCCCTGATCCCCACAGGAAGCCATGGAACACTATAGATATTGCTCAAGGAAGCCCAGAACACCATTGTTCCTCAACCAGTAGACAGGAAAGAAGGAGTCTACCAACCTCACACCCATCCACCCACCCATGGCTGCTCAGGGACATGTCCCTGCAGTCACACACCTGTAGCCAGCTAGGTCCCTGGGTATGGTTGGTTCAAGCAAGGATGCTCCTCTAGGTAGGAGGCATCCATGTGGCCTCCAAATCACAGTTGTGATTTTACTGTGGGAAGGGCTTGTGGTTGTAGGGGATGGCATGGGGGTGGGGTTTCTCCAGCCCTTTATTCATTAGAGTCTTATCTCTGGAATAAACAGGAGAACCATCAGCTTACTGGAAGAGAGGGTTTTTTTTTAAAAAAAAAAAATTGGGGGAAGGGCTCATGGTTTCAGAACTTTCAGTGTTCAGCTGCTTCTATGTTTCTGGATCATGGTGGGTGGGACATCGTGGTGGACTGACATTTTGAGGAGGAGCAAGTGGAGGAATAAGAAGGAGGGAAGGAGAAAGAGAAGGGGAGAGGAGGAGGATGGGCCAATGAGATGGCTCGGTGGGAATAGGAGCTTGTCGCTAATCCTGAAGATCTGAGTTCGATCCTTAGGACCCACATAGTAGAGGGCTAGATAGACCTGACTCCCAGAAGTTATCCTTTCCTCTTCAACCCATGGAAAGCCTCATGCATGTCTGGACCACCTCTCAGAGGGAAGGCTCACAATGCAGTCCTGGCAGACCATGGCTTGAACCATAGCAACCTGTCCCCAGAACCTTCTTAAGTATTTGAGTTACTTTGATTGCAAACATATATATCCTAGAGAAACAGTTTTATGTTTTAAAATTTATCGTGTGTGTGGGTGTGGGTGCACATTTTTGTGTGTGAGCACAGGGACACAAAAGCCATGGCACATGTGTGCCTATTGTCCAAGAAGGCCAGAAGAGGGCATCAGATCCCCTGGAGCTGGAGTTACAGATGGTCTTGAGGCACCGCCTGAATTCTGGGAACTGACCCTGGATCTCTGCATGAGCAGCCAGTGCTCTTAACCACTGAGCCATCTCTCCAGCCCCCTCTCAACGTGTCCTCTTATAAATGAATTACAAGGAGGTTTTGGAAAAATTACTTTGGACTGAAGACCCACATCTGGGAAGGGTCCGTCACTCTAGGCTCTGGCTCAGTTCCTAACAGTTTTGGGGGCGGGGGAGGACAGAGAGTGGGAAACAGGCACAGCCAGTGGCCGGATGGAACAGCATTCAGACCTCAAGAGTCCAGGGGAGGCCCGGAGGGGACCCATTGTGCTCTGGCCAACTGCCTAGAACATCCCGGAACTTGGAGATGGGGGCCACCTCCTTCTGAGAGCACACCAGGCCTTGTCTTTATAGAGTGGACAATACCAGGGGTGGCGGTGGGGAGTTGGGAGGCAGGACCATGGATGTTTCAGGAGGTGAAGTTTGCCACCAACAGTCAGTGAGCCAGGCTGGATCCCCCTGTCTGTGCCTGTGACCTGAGGACCTTAGAAGCCATTCAACTGCCCTCCCTCCACCCAGCCTCTCTCCAGCCAAGAGGCCCCCTCCTTCACCATGTGCTGTGCCATCCTGACAGCCGGCCTTTCAGAGCCTGTCAGCATGGGCCCAGGTCCAGCTTGGGAGACAAAGCTGTCCCCAGGGCCACAGCCTGGCTGACCCTGGATGGGTAGTTGGCACCACTGCTTGGGCAGCCCCTCACCATGGATACTACCACCCACATTCAGCTCAGAGGTGGCCATTGTTTCCCTGCCAGTGTGTGGCAAGCACCCAAGAGCCCAGCCTGGCACAGCCACGGTGGTGTCTCAGGCCACGGAATGGAACAGAGTACTTTCCCACGCACTAGGAACCAGGAGGGAAAGATAATAGGTTAGGAAACTGAGGTATGGAGAAGTGATTTAGCCATCAGTGCCAGCAGGAACGGGACAGGGGTTGCCCTGCATGAAAGCCCATCCACCCCTTCTTTTGAGGCCCACATGGGGCACCCCCCACTCATTGTTACTTGAGTGACACTCTCCCCAGCCCCTCCCCATCCATCCAGGAGGATCACATCTCTCATTTCTTTGCCTCCTTCCTAACTCACTCCAGTTTCTTCAGAGACCTTCCTGGATCACCACGTGGTCTTGAGCATAGCATACTTGGGGTCTGGCCCCATGTGGCTCAGACTGAAGGGTCCCTGAGGAATCTTTCAGGCTCCCCACTTCTCCTCACTTGCTGAATCAAGGAAAGGATGCTTGGCTGCATCTGCTGGGCTCTAAGTCTCACACGAAGGATGCAAGGGTGGGTCTGTTTATTTGCTAACTCACACTAGCGTCAGGACTGAGCAGGGGCAACTTTTCCTTAGAGCCTCCGGGCTAAGCAGGGTGAGGTGGAGGAGTCCAGGAAGAGATGGTGGACAGAGAACTCTTTTGAACTGGGTTCAAACCTGCTTCTACCCTTTCCAGCTGGGCAGTTATCTGATTCTTGTATTTATATTAGTCTTTAATTTGTTTGCTTGTTTGTTTGTTGTTGTTTGGGGTTTTGCTTTTGGTTGTTTTGTTTTGGAGGGGTTGTTAGTTTTGCTTTTTTTTTTTTTTTTTTCCTACACAGGAAAACCCTGTGTAGCCCTGGCTATCTTGGAACTCACTCTATAGACCAGGCTAGACTTGAATTTAAAGATCTGCCTGCCTCTGCCTCCAGAGTGCTGGGATTAAAGGTGTGCACCACCACTGCCCCACTCAGAATTTTTTATTTCAAGACAGTTTCTCTGTGGAGCCCTGGAACTCATTCTGTAGACTAGTGTAGACTAGGCTGGGTTTAAATCCAGAGATCTGCCTGCCTCTGCCTCCGGAACGCCAGGATTAAAGGCATGTGCCACCATGCCCAGTATGGACAAATATTTTAAACAACCCAGGGGGAAACATTAGAATTTAAGCTAGGGGCATAATGGAGAGGCCCTATGCTAGCTAGGCAGGATCCAGAGAGGTTGGAAAGTTCTAGAACAGTTACTGTTCAGGGGCCCAGGGAGGATTCAGAGAGCTTTGTGGGGATTGGGAGCCAATTGAGGGCTCAAGAAAGAAAGAATTGGAACATTCCAGAAATAGGATAGTCTCTGAGTAGGAAGTGAGTGGTCCATGAGACAGTAATTCTGAGATTCCACAGGATGGAATTCCACGGGAGGAAGCTTTGACTCCCAGTGAGAGGACTCTGGTTTATAAAGAGACCGCACTTTTCAAAGGGGCTCCCTGCAGCTGTCCCATGGTGAGAAAGTGTGATTTCAAATTCAGAGATCCTGGCAGAGACACCTGGGAGGAAATACCAGTGTCCCTGTGACCACTGCAACTTTATATAGACAAGTTTGTGCTGGAGGTTGAGCTGGAGGCCAGGCCAGCCACACCAGAGAGGGTCATGTGTGTTCCTCTCTGTTCACGTGCCTCTGGGATGACAGCAGTCACCCTTACAGAGACACTCAAAGGACATCCATGAGCCTCAATGTGGAAGGTATTCAGCAGGCTTGAAGGTCTGAGTGAGGTCAAGCCAGAGGATCCCTGGAGTTCTCAAGATGGGCATTGTACAGTGACCTAGATAGCAAGTGATGAAGGTGGTGTGAGCTTAGGTCCAGTCCTGCAAAGGATTCTGGGAACAGTGTCCCTCAGGGAGCCTGTCTGGATGAGGAAATGCATTCAGACCAATGCTAAGAGTCACACTGGCCTCCTGAGCCAGGATGAAGTGCCTCCATTTGGCTGCAGGAACCTGGTCCATTGAGAAGATCCTCATGGCCTAGGAGTCCAGGGATGTGAGCTGCACATTCCTGTGCCATTGGTGGCTTATAGGGACCCCACTACACCTCACCAGACACTGCCTCTTAGAGCGGGAAAGGGTGGTGTTAGGAGTGGAGCTGCCAGAGGCCAACTTTGTGACTACTCATGCAGATAAGCTTAACGGTGACCCCTACCAGGCTCATTCCTGAGTTGAGGCTGCCCCCTACTGGACAGTGCTAGAGATACGGTCCTTGAACCAAGGCTGCTTTCTTCATAGCTAAGACCACAGGCCCTCGGGTCAGTGGGAAAGGGGACTTCAGTACTGGCTTGTAGCTCCTGGGCCTACAGGGCTAAGGGCACTCAGCAGTGGCTTCTGTACAACCTTGGACAATTCATAGCCTCTCCAAGGCTCACTTTCCCTATCTGCACAGGGTTATAATTCTGGTATGGTAGACACAGTCCGTGAGTAAAGATACACTGAGGGTAAATATAGAGGATTGGCTTTTGAAGGCCCAGTATCCCCTTCTAAGAAAAAAGAAAGGGAGGGGAAGGAGAGGGGAGTGGGACAGGGAGAGGAGAGGGAGGGAGGAAAGGAAAGGGGGGTAATGAGCTGGCTCAGCAGGTGAAGGTGAAGGCCCTTTGGGGTTCAGCCAAACGTGAAGATCCGAGTTGGTCCCTGGAGCCCACATGATGGAAGGAGAACACTGACTCCATCAAGTAGTCCTATGAGCTTCACAAGTGCAATATAGCAGATACCCCACCCCTACACACTAGAGAGAGGTATGGTAGTAAATGCCTTCCATTCCAGCAGGGAGGCCAAGGGTTCCAACAGAGGCCACACAAAGAGGTATATAAGTGACAGCACAGACTTCATGACCAGAGGAAGATGGTGGAGGTGTCCTAGCATTTATGTCCAAGGCCACCAGCCTTGAGACTGGACCCACATTAGGGCCAATCAGGAACCAGAAGACAACGTGAACATCTTCTTAGGAAAGGCACCAGGAGGTAGAAGTCCAGGGCACTTCCTAGAAGAGATAGGGTCTACCAAGAAATGGCTGGGCTAGAAACCGCAGAGCTTACATCTCTGAGAGTGAATTAAGGCCCCCTTCCTGTCTGCAGGGGGTGGTGGTTCCAGGGGAAGCACGGTCAATTGCTGGTGCAGAAGAAGCCGTGACTCACAGCACAGCTGTATTGCAACACATCTGGAACCCATGTGTCTGTTCATCTGGCTGGACTTCTTATCCCAAGAGACAGCGCATCCCTACCACAGCCCAGTACAGAACTATCCCTGCCTACCTGGAAGTCATCACAACCAAGACAGCTGAGCCCAGTGGTCCAGCAGAGGACATCCCTTCATCTGGACCTCCCTCCCTAGACTATTACAGGAGTCTGGCTCAAGCAAAGGCTCCGGATGTCATTGGCTCAATGGGTAAAACTATTTACTATGCAAGCTTGAGGACCCGAGTTCATGTCCCCAGCACCCACATAAAAAGCTAGGCATGTGCACCCACCCTTGGACACCTACATCCAGCTCCATGGGAAAGCCTATTCCTCTTTATCCCTTGCATGCATGTGCACATGCATGTGTGCATGTGTAAGTATGTATGTGCATGCATCTGTACAAATGGGTGTGCGTGTGTGTCCCAGATTGTCAAGCTTAGCAGCACTGAGCCATCTTGCTGATCCTACATTCTTTATTTTTTTATTTTTATTGATTGATTGAGACAAGGTTTCACTTTGAAACTCTGACTGGGCTGGAACTGACTATATAGATCAAGCTGACCTCAGACTCATAGAGATCCATCTGTCTCTGCCTCTTGACTGCTGGGATTATAGGTGCATGCCTGGATCCTTGCTTGATTTTTTTGATACAGGCTCTCTCACGGAACCTGAAGCTCCCTGGCTGACCAGCAAATCCTAAGGGTCTGCTGGGGTTATAGAAGCATGCCCTCTACGTCCAGCTTTTGCATGGGTGCTGAGGACCAGGTCCTCATGCTTGCATGGCAAGTACTTGACCCACTCTGAGCCACCTTCCCAGACTAGTTCGTAACTTTGTATCTTACCTCTTCCCAGCACTATCGCTACATCCCTATTCCTGCCTGACAGCTGAGTAGTGAAGGGTGGCCCAGTCATGCAGTACCTAAGTATCACCAGCAGGAGGCAATAGAGACTCCAGCTTCAAAACTGTTTATGGACTACCCGGCTCCATCCAACCTTTCATATATATATGTGAGAAGGTGAGTTATTATGGCCCCACCTCCTCACTGGGTGATGTTCCAGAACCTTCTTTTGGTCATGCCTCAGAGTTCTGTCCCTGGGGAGCATGTTAGAAATGATGTCCATGCTTCTAAGGAATGACAGTCCTCAGGGGACAGATAGAACAGTATCTTAGCAGATAAGGAGCTGGTGACCCAGATGCAGACACCCCCAGATCTCCTTTGCCTGAGCACCCTCCCAGCCCACCCTCCTCCAATGTGTGTGGGTACTCCTCCAGGAAGTGTCTCTTCCACAATTTCAAGAGCCCTGCTTGAGGGACTGTGCTCCTGTGCAGGACTCGGGTTAATGCTGGGGCCACTCCCTGGGCTGGAGATATTTTTCTTAAACAGCTAACGTTTTCCTTTCTCCTCCCTCTGGCTCTGAGCCTGGTCACCAAGCTGGCCAACGTCATGGGGCCCATTACTCCCTCCCTACTAGCACGTGAGGCCATTTTCAACTGTTTGGCCTCTCTACCAGCTCCTGACTTTGCCATCAGCATCCAAGGGCTGCTGTCCCAGGTGGCCTGAGGCTGAGGCTGTGTGCAGCCTCTTGGCCCTGCCTTGTCCTATCCCGGCTCTTCTGAAGGTAGGACACAGGGCCTATGGAGCCTGTGCAGATGGGTGGTGGGCCTTGGTGCTGGTGCTGTGTTTTCAGAACTATGAGTAGCAACAATGTGAACTCTGTAGGTCATCCCAGCCAGGGTCTCGATTTCCCCAGCTGGAACACCTGACAAAAATCAACAGGATTCCTTCAGGCTCAGTCCAGAATTTTCAAACTCCAGTCATCCGTGCTCGTGTGGTCCTGTAGATGGTCAGCATTCTTTTTTGGGGAGACAGTCCATTCAGTCCTTCAGGCAGAAGTCACATGAAGGGAAACCAGGGTAGACAGCAGCTGCTTAGATAAAAAAGCATCCTTCTTGGGAATGGGGGGACAGTGATCACACAAACTGTTTCCTCTGGAAAGAGTTTGGTTGTTTTTGTTTAGTCTCTCTGCCTCTCTCTCTCTCTCTCTCTCTCTCTCTCTCTCTCTCTCTCTCTCTCTCTCTCTCTCTGTGTGTGTGTGTGTGTGTGTGTGTGTGTGTGTGTGTGTGTGTGTGTGTAACAGCTTTCAGGAATTGATTCTCTCTTTGTACTTTGTGGGTCCCGGGCACTGAACTCAGGCCTTCATTTACCAAGCCATCTCACTGCCCGCCCTGGAACAGGGTTCTAAAGACACAAATGAATACACCTGCCCCAGAGTCACACCAAACAGGGCAGACCAAGCCCCTTGCCACTGAACATACCCTACGGAGCCACCATGTCCCTTCCCACCTCAAGTACACCCACCAGCCTCCCTCCCTAAATCAACGTTTGAGCTCTGGGCTCTGGAAGAAGTTTCTGGAACGTGTTAGAATCAAAGCCTGTTTCTGCCCAAATGAACCTCTTAGAGACTGGGTGTTTTCAAAGGCAGCCCAGTGTGGAGCCTTACACTTTAAAAGGCCAACTTTGTAAATCTGTTCCCCAGGTTTTCAAAACCCAGAGTTCTCAGAAAAGCAACTGAAGGTAAGACGCAGTGGAAGGGAGGCAATTGAGAATGGAAGCGCTCCCTTCACTTGGACGCTTCTTAAGCCCCACCCCCAGCCCATGCTTGCACGCCGCTCTGAAAGGGGTTCTCACGGATGAAATGGGCTTGACCAAGTTCTTGCACCATGAGTACACACTCAGAGCCATCAGAATCTACAAACAGTCCTTTTTGCCCCACGCATTTCTCTTACAAACCGTCCCCTCAGCCATCTCTCCTCAGGTGTGCCATCAAAGGCAGAAAAATCTATTCTGAAACCAGACACAGAGCTGGAGGGATGGCTCCAGGGTAAAGTGCTTGCCTGGGAACATGAGGACCCGAAATTGAGCCCCAGAACACAGGTAAGAAAACTGGGGCTAACTAGCCAGCCAGACTAATCAGGGAAGCCCAAAGCTGGTGAGAGACAGTGTCTGTCTCATAAAACAAGGTGCGGCTGGGGAGATGGCTCAGTGGGTGTTTATACACAAGCATGAGGATTGGAATTTGGATGCCCAGAAACCTCATAAATGCCTGTGATTCCAGCCTTGGAAAGTGGAGGCTGGGGATCCTCAGAGAAAACTGGCTAGTGAGACTAGTCAGAGCTGCTAGATCGGGGTTTGATTGAAAGATCCTGCCTCAAAGAATAAAATGGGAGCGTGACAGAAGGTGATTCCCAACGTCAACCTTGGACACCCAAATGCACACACACATTCAAGTACATGCACACACAAGTATGCAAAAATACGTGTTCACACATACATGCATACCATGTACACACATGAAAGTGGAAAAAGAAAGAAAAAGTATGCAGCACACTGCCCCTTCTTTTCAACAGGTCCTTATGTATTCCAGGGAAGCTTCAAGCTCAGTAGTAGCTAAGGGTGACCCTGCACTCCTGATCCTCCTGCCTCCACCTCCCGAGTTCTAGGATTACAGATACCCATCACCATGGGATGGAAGCTGGGCTTTGTGTGCATTAGTCAAGAGCTCTATTGACTGAGACATCCCCAGCCCAGGTGCTGTTTTTCTGTAGCTTTTTCATGTGAGCATCAAACACATGCTCCTTTCTGCTGGTACATTTCTACTCTGAGCAGAGGGATGCCTTGTGTTTCAGGAGATGGCTTAGGTGCCCTGGCTAAGGACTGCCCTCACCCTGGATGGGACAGAGGTCTGTTCAGGAGTGGCTCCTCTCCGACTAGGAGCAGAGGTGTCATTTCCTGTCTAGGAGATCTACAGCTCATGATTGACACAGAAGAGGTGCCCTCTGTGAACCATGCAGGTGAGAGCAAGGTCTTGGGTAAGATGCTGCACCCATGCACCCACCTACCTGCCATCAGGAGCAGGGACTCAGCAACACATGGTTGTGGGGTCAAAGGCAGCAGGACAGCAGAGCAGCCATTCAGCTGTGAAGCTACTGACAGACTTCATCCCAGATCTTTGTATTAATAAGGAGTCAAAGGGCCAGAGCTGTGGCTTGATGTATAAGGTGCCTGCTGTGCAAAAATGAGGACCAGAGTTCAGATTCCCAGTGCCCATGAAGAACAATGAAATGAACAAATAAATGGGCATGGCAGTGCACACCTGTCATCCTAGCACTGGAGGACAGACATGAGAATACCAGCCCACAAGCCTATGAATTATGCCGTACCTTTCTTGCCACGATGGACTGAATACTCTGAGCTGTGAGCCAAAGTAAGTCCTTCCCTCTGGGCTGACGAGATGACTCAACAGGTAAAGGTGCTTGCTGCCAAGTCTAATGTGAGTCTAGTTCCTGGCACCCACTCACATGGTGGAAGCCAGGAACCAACCCCTCAACCCCTGGAAGTTGGCTTCTGAATCCACATGACATTTCTTTTCTTCTTTGATTTACTTATTTATTTATTTATTTTTGGTTTTTTTTGAGACAGGGATTCTCTGTAGCTTTGGAACCTGTCCTGGGACTCACTCTGTAGACCAGGCTGGCCTTGAACTCACAAAGATCTGCCTGCCTCTGTCTCTTAAGTGCTGGGACTAAAGGTGTTCGCTACTACTGCCCAGCCCATTTCCTTTTCTTATGGACATCTTCAACCTTAGTTTGTCAGATACCAATGTATTAATTCAATAGCTTAGTCAGGACACTGTGTGTTAAATTAAATACCATACATCCAACTTTTTCACTGGGGGAGTCTAGGCAGGTGCTGCGTCCTCTTTTTATTTTTGTTATTTATTTATTTATTTCAAGACAGAGTTTCTCTGTGTAGTTTTGTAGACCAGGCTGGTCTCAAACTCACAGAGATCCACCTGCCTCTGCCTCCCAAGTGCTGGGACTAAAGGTGTGCGCCACCACCACCCGGCCACTGAGCCCTCTTAATATTTTACTTCGAGATAGGGTCTCATGCTGCCGTTGCCTTGAACTCACTCTGTAGCCCAGGCAGGTCTTAAACTTGTGACCCTCCTGCTTCAGCATCCCAAATAGCTGGGATAACAGGCCCACATCACTAGGCTGGGGCAATGACTGTGAATCTGACAGAACACTTAGGATGGAGAGTCAGCTTTGCTCTGAGGCTCTCACCTGACAACAGATTACCTCTGAGCCCATTTCAGCAGGCAACCCTAAAGATGTATCACTGCTTACCCTTAACAAACATATCACCTCTTCATAAAAGGGCTCTGGGGCTGAAGACATGGCTCAATGGGTAAGAGCACCAGCTGCTCTTCTGGAGGGCCTAGCACCCACATGGTGGCTCTCAACCAGCTCAAACTCAAATCTGACACCCTCTTCTGGCCCCTGTGGGTACTGCAGGCACGTGGTACACAAACAATCATGGAGGTTTTTTAATATACTACAGGCAAAGCCTGTGGTGGCTGGGAATGGTTTGGGTATGTTGGAAGCTTGTCCTCAGGGACCGGGGACTTCCAAGCTGAGGCAGGTCAAGCCCTCAGAAGAGGCAGAAGGACCTCAGCCACACTCAGCTTCCTGTCTGGTAAGATCCTTCCCATTCCTGCTGCTGCCACCTCCCTGAAGGTGCTGAGGTTTGCATCAGGCCTTTAAAAATGACTGAACCTCAGGTGTTTTGCTTTAGTAACAGCAACAAACTAAAACAGCTGGCTTCAAATTTAGGTTCTTCTCTAGTGAGGACGCTTTGAGATCTTCCCTGGGGGGGGGGGAGGCTTGGATATCCCATTGACCCTTGGGCCCCTCCCTGTGAGTGCTTGTCGCCTGACCCAAAGAACCAGGAGAGTGTAAGGGTGCGGTCGCCACACTTTACTCCAGCTCTCTCCCACTTTCATATTAAATATATCTGAAATATATTAATCTTAGAAAACAGTATTAACAGTGTTCCATGAATACAGGCTGTGGCGTAAACAAATCCAGATTGCAAAAGGGTGGGGTGTGCAAAACCCTGGAGTGTGAGGTGCTAGGGTCTTGGAAGTTCCGTGGTCTCCCATCGGGAAAGGTGTGGCATCCTCTGCCTGTCACACCAGAAGGGAAAGGAAGCCAGGAGGGAACCCAGGAGGCCCAGGGCTCTACCCTCAAAGGACCGCCTCACTGGGACAGTCGTTCGGTTTAATGGGACAGCATGGGTGCTTATTTGGTGCTGGAGAGCTCAGTCTCTAAGCAGGTTTTCCGGCTTGGGGTAGCCAAAGAGAACAAAGTCGGCTTCGTAGAGTTTATAGAGCTGTTGCCTCCAGGCCAGGGGGATGTTGGCAAACCAGTCCTCCTCCCAGCTGCTGGCCGTCCTGTTCCGGTAACTGGGAGGGAAGTGTAGCTGGGAGTCCACTTTGAGGGATCTCAGGAGCTGGGCAGCATCCTCATCCAGGGTCTCCAGCTTCCCCACGAAATCATAGTCTATCTGGCACGGGTGGCAGAGGCGGTACACCTGTCGCCAGTGCTCGTTGAAGGGCGCCAGCTTCTCGGTGTGTGGGTCCAGCAGGTACTGGATGAAGTTGGCGAAGGAGACCTTGAGACCGGCGCTGAAGGCCTCGCTCACCGAGGCGGGCAGGCTGGTGTGGTTGGCATACAGCCGGAGCATGGGCACCGCGAACTTGCGGTAGAACTCCTCGTTCTCCAGTTCGAACTTGCTGCGGAAGGCTGATATGAGGCGCACGAAGGGGTCGCGCACAAACAGGAACTTGGTGTACTTCTTCAGCTTGACCTTCATGAGGTGACGCGAGAATTTCCCGTAGCGGCGCCAGAACTTGTTGAAGGTCAGGTGTGTGCTGGAATTGTGCACGTGCTCCCGGGGGATGTCCAGGGGGTCTCGGTAGGGGCTGCCCCGGTCCAGCAGGCTCTCGCTCAACACGATCATCACTCGCTTCCAGTTGGTACAGGCCACCTTGGGCACATAGCAGTAGATGACCCCGTGGCGATCATCCACGATCAGGTGGTTGAGTTCGTAGTTGGGGATATCATCAAAAGTGCGGTCCTTCGTTGGGAATGCCAGGCTGGCGTTGGCACAGAAGTCTCTCAGCAGGTTCCTCCTCTCCGCCTGCTGCCGGTCCCTGTCTGGGTTCTGCTGGGCATCATGCGTGGACCAGTCGTAGCCTCTCACATTCTCCTCCATGTGGCTCAGGACCGGCTTGCTGGGGGCGAGCACCGGGGGCTGCTCAGTTTTTCTTCTGGAAAGGTCATTCTGCTTCGCATCCGAACTGAGCAGTGTGTCCAAAAACTCATTCACATCAGAAGTGAACACGTTCTCACCGCCCAGTCCCGGGGTGGGAAGCGGCTCCAGGATGTGTGGCCTGGATAGGGACGTGTGCAGATAGAAGTTGGCGGTGCCCACGTTGTCCCAATATACAATGATCAAAACAATCATGATGGCCGACCCCAGTACCAGCCACAGGCCGAAGGACTGAGGCTTGGTCATGCTGCCCTGGGCAGGGCCCACACCTGGCCCCTCACTTCAGTCTTGTGTACAGTTGGGGCATGGTGCTGGGAGACGAACCTGGAGGTCAGAACACACCAGGTTAGAGGTTCGGAACAGCATGGATTTTCCTCTCACACGTGAGTGGTGGGTGTCTGCTGACATCGCCCCTCCCCCTTCCCACCAAACAGCCTCGTCTGCACTCCAGCCTCTAGCCTCCATGTGTTGATTCTGGTTGGGGCTTCAGTTTCTCCGGGTTGGAGTGTCACCAAAGCAAAGAGAAACTCTTTGTCCCTGAACTGAAAAAAGTCAAGGGGCTAGGCGGATGTTCCAGTGGGTAGAGAGTTTATTGTGTGAGCATGAGGACCTGAGTCAGAGCCTCAGAATCCACTTCAGCCAGTGTAGCTGGTGCACTGGTGCATGCCTTTCATCCCAGGCTGAAGCAGGAGGATCTCTGTGAGTTAAAGGCCAGCCTGGTCTACATCATGAGTTTTAGGACAGCCAGGACTATGTACAGAGATCCTGTCTAAAAAAAAAAAAAAAAAAAAAAAAAAAAGGCCAGGTGGGGAGGATTGGGCTTATAATCCCAGGAGGATTCCTTCGTTCACTGGCAGTCTGCCGAGCCTAGTGGGCAACCCTCAAGTTCCAGAGAAACCCTGTTTCAAAAGAGGTTCATGCCTCCAAGGGACACCTGAGGTGGCCCTCTGACACCCCCACACATATGCTACACACATGTGTACCAGCACACACTCACATATACCCACTTAGAAATTCTGAGATGGACGGTTCCTGAGATGGCACCTGAGGTTGACTTATGACCTCCAGCCTTCATATACTCCCTCTCTCTGTCTCTCTCTCTCTCTCCCAAACACACACACACACACACACACACATACACACAAAATGAAATTTAAAATTAAAAAAAAAAGGAGAAAAAAATGGCTTCCCAGAAACTAACCATGTGAGGAGGAGCCAAGGAGGAAGGCGAGGAGGTTGAGAGGAACATTTGTCACCAGGAGGCTATGGCTGAAGTTTATACAATGCACAAGCCACCCTTCCTCCCCTTCCTTTGTGCACTCTCAGACCAAACAAACACAGCTGAGCCCGGCCCTGCCACAGCATGCACAGGACATCAGCATAGCAACCTGCCTCTGACACAGTCTGGCTCTCATGTGGACAGAGTGCTCAAATGGCATGGACCTGAAGGCCAGGTCAGGGGCAAGTGGTCTGGTTCCCAGGTTCCAAAGCTGGTCCTCCAAGGAAGTGTAGCTGTCTCATCATTGAGGTCAGGGTCATGCTCACAGTAGCCTAGCAACAAGGAAACTGGTCCAGTAACACCCATACTATTTAAACTAAGCACCAATAGGAAAGCATATCAGGATTTCCAAGACCATCCTTCACCGAAACAGAGGTGTAACACTCCCACTCCCACTCAGGTGCCATGTGATAGTCGAGGGGCCTGAGCAGGGAGCTGATCCCCAAGCCTCACCATAGGAGCAAGAGACACTGACTGTCAGCGGGTGGTGCGGTAGCCTGACTCTACCTGTTGTCAACAGCTAGGAGGAGATGGTTAGATGAGATGGTGTGAGGTGTGATATCCAAGTGACTCCCTGCCCATTTCACAACAAGGCCCAGGGCAGGCAGAGCCCACCATGACTCCCATCCCCACAGCATGGAGTGGGGACACGGTGGACAAAGGACAGGGAGACAGGGCTGGTTGACACTCTACTTTCTCCATTCCTCTCCACTAAGACAGAAAATATTAGTCATACAAACATTAATCAAAAGCAAGCAGAAGCAGTTATATTAATATCAGATGAAGAAAACTTCAGAAGAACTTACTCAAGACCAGGAGAGATGTTGTGTCATCACAGAAAATTCAACCCACAAAGATATAACAGCCACAATACATATTTATCATACACTATAGCTTCAAAATACATAAAGCAAAGATTCACACTAGGGATGTAGCTCAGTCAGCAACTACTGAGCCATGGTTTCTATCCCCAGAACTGCATAAAAAACAGGTGTAATGGCACATGTCTGTGATCTCAGTAATTAAAAGGTGGAGACAGGAGAATCAGGAATTTAAGGTCACTCTAGGCTATATAGTCAGTTTGAGAATAGCCTGGGCTACATAAGACCCCGCCTCAAAAAGTTAGCAGTGTGTGTGTGTGTGTGTGTGTGTGTGTGTGTGTGTGTGTGTGTGTACACATATATAGTTACCATATACTTAGGGGGGAAATCCACAATTATCTTTGGAGACTTTAACATTCTACTCTTTTCTTTACATTTGATTTTGTTTGATTACATGTATTTGTGTGTCTGTCTACGTGGGTATCTACATGTGAGTGTAGGTGCCCTCAGAGGCCTGAAGAAGATATCAGAGGGCCTGGAGCTGGAGTTATAGGTGGTTGTGATCCACATGATGTGGGTACTGGGAACCAAACTTGGAGTCCTCTGCCAAAACAGTACATCCTCTGAACTGTGGAGCCATCTCTCCAGCCTGACATTCCAGTCTTGATATGTGAGAGAGCCACAGGACAGGATGGAACTGACACACAAACGCTTCCTTATACAACTGAATTCATGTTTTCACATCCAAGCAACAAAACATTCAACACAGGAGGCCAGATGTAGACATGACTAAGGGAACTGAAACCATTCAAAATTACTTGGTTATAATGCTACAAAAGCAAGATATCAATATCAGAAAGGTAATAGAAAAATCTCCAAACACCTGGGAACCAAACCGATGACATCTATTAATTAATGGGCTACCACAAAGGGAAGTTTTGTCATTTTTAGTGTTTGAAACAATGTTTCAAAGTGAATATTTGTTGTTTGAGACAATGTTCAAAGGGACTTTTTGTTGAGACAATGTTTCAGAGGGAATTTCTGTTGTTTGAGACAATGCTTCAAAGGGAATTTCTGTTGTCTGAGACTATGTTTCAAAGGGAAATTTGTTGTTTAAGACAGTGTTTCAAAGGGAATTTCTGTTGTTTGAGACAAAGTTTTAAAGGAAAATTTGTTGTTTGAGACACTGTTTCACTATACAAGCTTAGCTGTTCTCAAACTGTCATCAATTCCCCCTTCCTTGGCTTCCCTACCACAGCCATGCACCTGCACCCTTGGCCTCAAAAGAGACCAAGTATTTTTAAAATGTATGCATGGTTTCATGCATGGTGGCAAGGGGGGGCATGCACATGTCATAGCACACAGGTGGAGGCCAGAAGACATCTTCTCTGGAGTTTTTGCTCCCCTTCCATTTTGTTTTGAGACAGGTCCTCTCATCTCAGCCATCATGCTTACTATACAAGCTTCCAGCCATTTCTTTCCTCTCTGCCTTCCATTTTACACACCTGGCTTTTTGAATCCGGTTTTTATGTGGATTCTGGGGGATCATACTCAGGTCATCACACCTATGCGGCAAGCACTTTACCCACTGAGTCACCTCGGCCCCTTAAAAGAAAGATTTAAATGAATGAAAACCCAGAACACAATGCAGCAAACCCCATGGACACCAGGTAGGCAGGGCCTGAGATATTGGAAAGTGAGAGACCCCAGATCCATGATCTAAACACAGTCAGGTGTGGGGGTGCATGTTTGTAATACCAGCAGAGGCAAGATGAACTCCATGAGTTCAAGTCCAGGCTGACGCATATAATGAGACCCTGTCTCAAACAAATTAAAGCAAGTAAATAAGTAAGAGAAAGCTCCCACCTCTCATAACTGGAAAGTGTAAGATAAACCAAAACCCTGAAGGGCTAGGGCAGAAATCAGTAAAATTGAAAACAAGTAAAATAATGAAATTAGGGAGGCAAAAACCTAATTTTTAGGCAAAAATGGTAGTGTTCATGTACTCCCCCTGTGGGTGACTGATGTAAAAGGACTGTGAAGTCAGGTGAAACTGGACTCCACAGTCACACCCTGTCCATAAATACTTCTAGTATCAGGTCTGCTACAGCACCGCAGAAGAAATTGGGTGGACTGTTGGAACCACAGCTCACTTTCCCACTAGGATGTCTCAAAAGATCACAGGGCTGACAGGCCTGTTTATTAAAGACATGCAGTAGTGAGATGGTTCAGGGGTTAGGAGCATTTACTGCTCTTGCAGGGGATCAGGGTTTGGTCTCCAGCATCTGCATGGCAGCTCAGAAGTGCCTAGAACTCCAGTTCTAGTGAATCTGACACCCTCTTCTGGCCTCCATGGGCACCAGGCACACAACATTGTGCAGAGACATACATGCAGGCAAAATTCCCATGTATATCTTTTTGTAAAAAAAAAAAAAAAAAAAAAAAGTGGAATGAAGGGATGCAAGAAATAAGATTGGCAACAAATCCTACCTGAGTTCTTATAGGAAGTAAGACATGGTACTAAATCTCAGAGTTTTCCTTTAATGCCACACTGGATGAAACTCAGGCAAGTACTCTCTGGCTGAGCCACATCCCCAGCTCCTCACTGGGGGATTCTAGGCAAGCTACAATCCCCATTTAAAGTTTCCTTTTAAACAGCTACACCCAGTTGTTTCCTCATCCAGCTTCGGACTTGCCTTGGTGAAACAATGGCAAGTCCACACATGGTCAGAATGGTTCAGCTGCAGCACCTCTCATGACAATTCACACCAAGGTGACAAACCCATGGACTCGGTCCACTGAGACACATTCTCCTTCCAGTCTGAGAGGCCAGGGTTCATTTTTAACATCAAGGCAGTCCTCTCTTGTCATGTCTGACCTCAGACAAACCACATAAACAGCAGTTACAAAAATGAGTCAGCTGTATACAGGAGAGGGCTCTGTGACAGCGGCCCTTTGAAGAGGCCCACTCTGCCACTTTAAAGTCACAACTCATAGGACTGCAAGGAGCAAGAGCAAAGGAAGGAAAAGGCCTTCTAGGTCAGCATCATTAGTGACCAGTTTTATTTTACTTTTACTTTGTTTTTAAGTAGTTTGGGATCTAGGAATGTCTAGCCTTGTTTCCAGACATCTGAGGGATCACTATGCTGCAGTCTATGAGGGTTGGGGAGTCAGCTGGGAGCAGCGGGACAGAGAACCACAGCCACGGTCCCTGCCTGACTCCAAAAACAGTCAGGGACCACAAATGACCTCAGAGAGTAATTTTCCATTTATAAAATAAGGGTGTTATTTTCAAATCCAAAATCTCCAACTCTTTCAAAGTAGCAGTCAACAAAAGGCTCCGTGTGCTCTGAAGCAACAGGAGCAGCAGGCTGGAGCATCTCAGCAAAAGGACCTGCCATCAGGTAGACTCAACAGCTGTGGGGCCTGGGCTCTGCCTTCAGCAAGACACCTTCCAGGGCTGGGAGACTTTCTCAAGCCCGGGTCCTTTGTGCATCTAAGCGTTCGGATAACCCGGGAAGGTTCAACAGCAAACTCAACAGCCAGGCAGGTGTGTTTGCCTGCAACATGGCTACCAGACACTTCTCTCACCCACCATATCCATAGCAATGCCACAGGCAAGCCAAGCAGCCAAAGGCAGGTGCCATGTTGGGGCCCGGCTGTTCCAAACCACTGTCCACACCAACATGGGCAAGGAGCTGGAGACAGAGAAGGGTGGCCACACCCTAGCCCCTCACTGGGGGATTCTAGGCAGGTGTTCCCACTGAACCACACCCCAGCCCCTCACTGGGGGATTCTAGGCAGGTGTTCCCACTGAACCACACCCCAGCCCCTCACTGGGGGATTCTAGGCAGGTGTTCCCACTGAACCACACCCCAGCCCCTCACTGGGGGATTCTAGGCAAATACTCCCACTGAGCCACACCCCCGGCCACTCATGGGGGTGGGCGTTCTAGGCAGGCGCTCTACCAGCCACTGAGCTGTCTCCCTCTATTTCCTTCTCTTATAAGGTCTCATTAATTGCCAGGACCGGCTTTGGACTCACGATGCAGTCAAGCAATCCTGGAATTTGCCATCTTCTTGCTTCAACCTCTCAAGTAGCTGAGATTATTGGCATGAGTCAGCAGGCTGGGCTTAAATTAGCCAATTTTTTACACTCACGTCTTTGTGCACACACACTCCCCAGTACTGGCTGTTTCTCTGCAGAACCCTACGTAAACTCCCAAGCTTTCCTTTGCCTACCTAGACTTGGGGTTTCTTTGTCTCATCACACAGAGTCCTCTGCCAGTGAGCAGTGCATAGGTTGAAGGAAAGGCAAAGCACTTGGCTGGGAGGGAGTGAAGTAGAGGCCAGCTACTGTCTGACACAGGTATGTCAGGGGACAGCCCCATCACAGAACCCCAGGGGCTCCAGGTCCTCTGCAGGCAAGGCATTCCTTCCCAGTTGAGTCACTCTGGCCTCTCTGAGCTTCCTTTAACAGGCTTATGGAGGGATGATTGACACAGAATAAAACTCCCTCTCCTTGTTTAATGTGTAGTTTAATATGCCACTGACTCAAATTTGGCATATGTATACTACAATTAATATTCCAGCTGAGGGCTGTACTTGTCATCCAGCACTCTGGAGGTGGGGTCCAGGGCAGCTTGCATTACACCAGAGCCTGTCTTTAAAAATAAATAAGATGCAGCCAGGCCGTGGTGGCACATAACTTCAATTCCAGCACTTGGGAGGCAGATGTAGGTAGATCTCCATGAGTTCAAGTTCAACCTGGTCTACTGAGCGAGTGCCCAGACAGCCAGAGCTACAGAGAGAAACCCTGTCTCATAAATAAATAAATAAAATTGAATAAGGTGCTGCCAACCTCTGACACTCAGCTATGGCAATCTCCACTCTTTTCTAGAAGGTAAATGGAATCATACACTACAGAGGCTTTGCTTGTATGGCTCTCCTCAGCATAATGCATCTGAGGTTCACTCGGGCCATCATTTATGTCAGGAGAATGTACCTGTTACATTGTTGGGCAGTATTCCACAGTATTGGGCTAGTAAGAGGGTTCAGCAGGTAGAGGTACTTGCCTCCAAGCCTGACTACCTGAGTTTGACCTCAGGTAGTCCTCTGACTATGTCAAGCACACACATGCACACATACATATACACACACACATACACAAATTTACATAATGATTTTTTATATTAAAAAAAAAAACTGGGACTACATAATAAAGTTTCTATCTATAATCCTCCAGTGAGGGGCTGGAGTGTGGCTCAGTGGTAGAACACCTGTCTAGAATCCCCCTATAAGGGCATAGGGTGTAGCTCAGGGTAAAACACTTGCCTAGAATCCAGCAGTGAGGGCTTGGGGTCATGGTTCAATGGTAAAGTATGTGTGAGAGCCAAGGTTCCATCTCCAGAACAGAAAGCAACAGTAGACCATGCTTGACTTTACTTGTAAAAGTCTATCCATAGCCCCTCTCCGTCTAGACTCTAACCACTCAAGCTTCTCACAGCCCTCACTTGTATTGCCATTGTCCATGGCCCCTCTCTCTGCTTCTACCCTCCAACCTTCCTGCCACATTGCTGTGGTGGAATCCAATTAGGACACATCTCTCCCAGGTCCCCCACTCCTCCAATCCTGGTGTCCCTGAGTTCCTACTTCTAGCCCTTTCCATGGTGGTGAGCAGGCCTGCTCATCTTCCTTCTTGGTCACTCCAGTACAGCCTCAGAGGTTCCTCGTCCTTCATCAGTGGCTTGGTGGGACAGGCTCCTGCTACACCAATGTACCTCTGCTGGGGCAATTATGCTCTGGGGAACTTCAAAACTTACTCTGAGCTGGTTGGTGGTGGCCCATGCCTTTAATCCTAGCACCTGAGAGGCAGAGAGAGGCAGGTGGATCTCAGTGAGTTCTAGGGTAGCCTTGTCTACAGAAGGAGTTCCAGGACAGCCAGGGCTGTTACACAGAGAAACCAGTCTCTAAAAACTAAAAAAACAAACAAAACAAAACAAAACAAAAAAAACTCACTTTGTCCATACCTCAGAAAGAAGGTCCTAGGCTCACAATCCCACAGCTCTGGCTCCCCAACTCTGTCGCCACCTACCATGTAGCCACTGGCCAGATCCCATCTCTTCTCCACAGCACCTGTCACATCTCAGATCTATCACTGTAGGGAGACTGCCACCACTTATATTAAGCAGCTCTGGAAGGGAGGACCTATCTTATTTGTCACAGCATGTCCTAAAGGCTCATGGCACTGGGGTGCACGTGAAGTAGGAGACAGGAGGACTAACATTCTCTGCCATCCTAATTCTGAAAGTGGGTGGCAAAAAAGGAAGGGTCACTGGCACTCTCACCACTTGTAAATGTGTTTAAAAATTCCTTTACAGGAGCCAAGATGGCTCAATGCTTGCTGCTTAAGAAGGAGATATGAACTTGAATACTCACACCCATGTCAAAAGCTGGATGTGTCTACACATGTACCTGTTATTCCAGCACTGGGGGTGGGTGTAGACAGGAGGGTCCCGAGGCCTTGCTGGTTAGCCAAGCCAAAGCAGCAAGCTCCAGGTTCAGCAGCTAAGAGCACAGGCTGCTTTTTCAGACAACTTGGGTTCAATTCTCAGCACCCACATCAAACACCCACCTGCCTGTAGCTCCAGGCCCAGGCAATCCAACACCGTATTCTGGCCTCTGTGAGCACGTGGACACCAGTGGGTATACAAACACATACGCATGAATAAAACATCTTAACAGAAACGAAATGGGACAAAGATGGCTACGGTCAGCCTGGAATCTGACAAAAAAAACCCCAAGAGAACAGAGCTGAGACAGGACACAGAAAACAATGAGAATAACAAGGGGGAAATGCACACCGGAAAACTTTGCCAGCTAGCAAGAGCTGCACACAAGCTGACCAAGGAGGGGAAGTCTCTTGCTCCAAGATAGCTATGCCTGGCTGAGACTGCTGCAATCTATAGTGATGGTACCCAGCAAGTTCCTTAGCAACCAGTATCCCTTCCCTCTTTCCCTATCGCCACAACTGCTTCTCCCTCATTCTTCTCTGAGATACAGTCTCACTATGGAGCCCAGGCTGGCCTCGAACTCAGAAATCCACCCACCTCTTTCTCCCGGGTGCTGACATGTATTGAATGCCCGGCTTTGATCAACAGTTTCCCTGTACACCTAATACCTCTCAGTAGCTAATCACAGCAGGTGACGTCGGTGTGTCCCCCTTCCCTACGGCCCCTCCCAGGCATGTCATGACTCCAATTAGAACAGCCGCCCGTGTTTACATACACTGCCATGGCTATGGGGGGGACTATTCTCAGCCGGGACTGCCAGGACACTGTAATTATTTTTTCTTTTCCCTTCCGCACAACAGTTTATTTTCTCAGGAACTAATAACAGTCTTGTGTTTTCGCTTGCTTTGTTTTCGGTGCTCTTAGGACTAATCCAGCCTCAACTCTGCCAACTGTGTCAAGTCCCCTGCAGCTGTCCCAGTGTGAGTCCATCTCCTCCAACCCCATCTTTTCCCATAGGGCCCGTGAGCTACTGGGCTCAGGAGCACCTGTGGCCATAGTGTCCTGCTGATCCCTTGACCCCCTCTGCCTGCAATAGCTCTTCTCACCCATCTCTAAGGAACACACTGCCCCTCCAACTGTCTTTTTCTATCTAGGGTCAATACCTTATATAGGGACACAACCTGGCCAGTCACCCTCAAGATCAGGAGAGACAAATTCAGACAGTGTATCAAGTGTCTAGAGAATGCTCTCTTGCCTGAGGATGGAGTTCAAGGGGGGCAAGGTTTTCTCTCAGGAATTTCCTACTCACTTACTTATTTTTATTGTTCATGTCTTTGTGCACATGGAGGTCAGGGGCTGATGTCTGGGTGTCTTCCTCAGTCACTCTCCACTTTATGTTTTGAGACAGAATTTCTCCCTGAATCTGGAATTCATGAATGAGCCCCAGGGATCCTCCTGTCCCAACTCCCCCTTCTCTGCTAGCATGGAGCCTGTGGGTATATATTGACATACGGGGCTTCTATGTGGATGTAAGTATCCAGACTCAAGTCCTCATGCTTGCACAATCAACACAGTCACCACTGAGATAATCATTAAATCTTTCCTAGCCAGGCATTGGTGGTGCACACCTTTAATCTCAGTACTTGGGAGGCAGAGGCAGGTGGATCTCTGTGAGTTTGAGGCCAGCCTGGTCTACAGAGCTAATTCTAGGACAGGCTCCAAAGCTACACAGAGAAACCCTGTCTTAAAAAAAAAAAAAAAGAAAATAAAAAAAGTCACCACTGAGATAACTACTAAATCTTCCCTTAGGTATATATATATTTTTTTCTTTTTTAAAACAGGTTTTCATGTTGCTCAGGCTAACCCCTACTACTTGATACACAGCAGATGATCCTGAACTTCTGATCCTATGTTCATATTCTCTTCCCTTCTCCCTCTACCTCCAATCAGCCTCCTAAGTGCTGGGATTGCATGTGTGAGCACCAGCCCTACTCTAATTTGGGCTTTTTGATTTGTTTGTTTGTTGTTTTGTTTTTCAAGACAGGGTTTCTCTGTATTGCTTTGGAGCCTGTCCTGGAATTCATGCTGTAGACCAGGCTGGCCTCAAACTCACAGAGATCCACCCACTTCTGCCTCCTTAATGCCGGAATTAAAGGCATGCGCCACTGCCTCCGCCGCTGCCGCTGCCGCCACCACCACCACCACCACCATCACCATCACCACCACCCGGCTCATTTATGAGTTTCTTTAGAAATAATCCAATTGAGTGTTCCATCTGGGGACTGTCCACTGTTACTTTTAGGGCTCTTCTCTCAGGGTACTCCAGATGTGAGATCACCCATCCTCCTGGCTAAAGGGAAAGGCCAGTGGTACAGGTGGGCTAGTCCAGTCTGGGGGCTGAATGCTCTCATCTGCTGTCCCTCTGCTCCGAGGGCAGCCCTTCCCCCACTTGCCACTAGGTCTGCTGTTTCCCATTTGGAAAGTTTCAGAGTTTCTAAATAGTTTTAGAAACCTCACTGGCTAACAGCAGGAAGTATTATGTGAGAGGGCAGGCTATTTCCAGCCACATCTGTAGGCCAGCAACAACCATCAGCAGGGGCTGTACACACTAAAGGGGTGTGAAACTCACAGCCAGCCCCTCCTCCAGTTCCCCCCCTTTCACTTTCCTCCCCCCCACCCCATCTCTTCCATCATCTCCAGCTCCTGCCTCCACCTCTACAGTACAGGGATTATAGGCTTTCCTGCTACTTGAAAGACAAACTTTTTTGGGGGAGGGGATATTGGGTTTCAAGACAGGGTTTCTTTGTATAATCTTGGCTGTCCTGAACTAGCTCTGTAAACCAGGCTAGACTTGAACTCAGACATCTACCTGCCTCCACCTCATCAGTTCTGGGATTAAAGGTATGCATCACCACTGCCCAGCTGAAATATAAATTTTTAAATACTGCACAGTGAAGACACAGGTCGTTTTAAAATGATAGTTCAGGGCTAGGGATGTGGCTCAGTTGATAGACTGCTCACTAGCATGCACAGATCCCTGGGCTCTTCTCTAGCACCACATAAACCAGGTGGGGAGGCTCATGCCCGGAATTCCAGCACATGGGAGGTGGAGGCAGTAAGATCAGGAGTTCTGAGTAATCCTTGGTTACAGAAGTAAATGAGGCCAGCCTGGGCTACATGAGACCTTGTTTCAAAATCTATATAATGAACTGGGCATGGTGGCACAGGCCCTTAATGCCAGCACTCCAGAGATGGAGGCACAGAGATCTTTGTGAGGCCAGCCTGGTCTACAAAGCAAGTTCTAGGACAACCAGGGCTATACAGAGAAACCCTGTATTGAAAAGCAGCAAACAAAAGAAACACGCGCACACACACACACACACTTTCCCTCCTGATTTATTTCAGTATCATGAGTAACCAGGCTGTTTTCACCCATGGCACCTTCTGACCTGGCCTTCCTAGAACAGAATCACGGCCCCCACCCAGCCCTGATGATCACATGGTAATGACCATGAGTCAATCTGTGCACAGCCAGCTAAGTTCACGTTTCTCTTCTGCTTTTCTCTTCCTCAGGTTTTTCCTGAGATTCCAAGCCTGCACCCCGCACCTTGTGCTGGAGGTTGACAATGTCCATCTTCTTAGCATAGAACGATCATACATGATCCCCTGCCTCCCCCAGCACCCAGCATGGTGTGGAGTGGCTACCCACTCCAGAACTCATATCACTTCTGCCTTCTGCACGGTCCTACTACATCCTATGGACAGCCTTACTGCCCAGAAAAGCCCTTGGGGACTGCAGGCTCCTTACCCTCTCCCTAGCCACTACGCTATACCTACACCCCACAATGACACCCGCTGCATCTCCCTAGTCCCAAATTCACCTGCCCTTTCCTCTAGGATCATGGGTTTACCTCTAACAGACCTGGTCCTAGCTCATGCCAGACCTCAACTGCAATCTCTGGCAATGGAACTTGGACTCCAGGATGGTATCCAGGCCCTTCTCAAGCAGAAACAGATCCTTTCTGCGTCGGGAGGATGGCTGAGTTAGTAAAGGGCTTGCCATGCAAACACAAGGACCTCTGTTCAGAACTCCAGAACCCACAAGAGTAAAAATGTCCGGCATGGTGCATGCCTATAACCCCAGCACTGAAGAGGCAGAGACAGGAAGGGATCCCTGGGGCTCACTGGTCAATCTTGCCAAACTGGTAGACTCCAGTCCAGCCAGTCTGTCTCAGAGGAGGTGGATGGCATTCCTGAGGATGACACTGTAAGTTGTCCTCTGGCTTTCAATGCACCTACACACACACACACACACACACACACACACACACATGAACATGGACACAACCACCTCCCCGCCATGAAACGAATCTTTCCCTCCCAAGCCCTAACCCCTGTGAGCACAGCAGCTCAGTGTCTCCTACATTGGCGGCTTCTCTTCACGTGTAGGGTCCCTTTGTTTGGTTAGTTTCTTAGAGACAAGGTTTCCCAGAGCCCAGACTGGCCTCCAGCGGCAGACACTCCTGGCTCCACTTCTTGAGTGCCAGGCTTAGAAATATGTGCCACCTTTCCTGGTGTTCTCTTTGCATATGGCAAATGTCTGTCAGACAGTGGCACTTGAACTGTATCACCAAATCAGGCAAGCCTTAGTCAGGTGGGCCCTGAGTTACTCAGGGCCCATGGTTTCCAGCAATCCATCCGTTTTGGTGGTTTGCCCATGCAACAGAAAACTGATGGTGCAGGCCCACATATACAAGACCACAGTAAACAGTACTGCAGCCTGCAAACTCAGCCCCAAAACATGTAAGGAAATTAAACATGAAGATTCCAGGCAGGCCCTTTTGTGTTTTTCTGAGACAGAGTACGGATCTCACTATGCAGCCCAGGCTGCCCTCAAAACTCCTAGCAATCCCCTTGCTCAGCTCTAAAGTACTGGCATAGCACTCTGTCAGGCAATTCTCGAAGCTGCATCATACCCTGCCCACAGTAGTTTCCCAATAATCTTTTTCCTCTCCTTCACACCCAGACACAGGGCCCTAACTCTCGTTACCAAGCCTGGAGCCACACTGTAGAGCACCAGCAATCCACAGGCTCAGAGCACCACTCCACCCCGAGGTTCACATTCTCATTCAACCTGGGGCTCCCATCGCAGTGTGAATTATAAAATAAATAATTTAAGAAGGGTGCAAACATTACAGCTCTCTATGCAACAGCCAGGCGGATGTGCAGGGTCTGCCAGCGATGTCTTTGTGGCTAGAAGCCCAAAGAGAAGATAGGACCTACTGTTAGCCACTAATGTTCGACTTCCTGTGGCCCACCAGGCATGAGGCTGCTGCTGGGAGCAACCGCAGGCAGAAATGCTCAGCCCCATCTGTGAGCTGGGGTCTGCACTGCTGTCTGTGGCCAGCCAAGTTCAGGGACAGGAGGATGCTCAACTGACTGGGGTGAGATTTGGGGCTCGTGCTTGCTCTGTGCAAAAACTGGCTACACAGACAGCATCCTGCGAGGTATTGCCGGGACACTGCAGCACGCCAGTCTCTAAACAATTGCTTTCTCGCCTGGCCACCCAAATAGCCAGAGACAAAACTGAAAAGGTGTCCCCCCTTCAGAGTCAGGCGCTTCTACTGCAAAGGAGATCCGCCAAGCGACCACACCCTCTTCAACGCATTCTGCAGGGCTTCACAAGAAGATGGCTCAGAGAAGGTGCGCGCTGGGCCAAGGTCACAAAGCCAGGTGGCCAGAGCCGGGATTCGAACCCGAAACCACGTGGGAACTGCCAAAGCCAGGCAGAATGGGATACGTATCTGCGTCGCCCACCCGTGAGCCCTCGCCCCACCCCGGACCCGGGAGTCCCTCGCACACCTCACTCCGCTAGAACCTGCGCTCCTCACCTAGCACCCGCTATTGCCGTCACCGCGCTGCTGCTGCTGCCGCTTCTGCGGGCGATTTCGCCTCCTCCCGCTAGCGGCCCCTCCCGCTAGCTGCCCCTCCCGAGGTGCGGCCCCGCCTCCCAGCCCGACCCCCTCCTCCATCTTCTCGCGACAGCTAGCTAGCGGGACTACGCCCGTCCTTGATGCGCCTGCGCACTCCTCCCCACCCTCGCCCCCGCCAGCCAGTGCCATGTGGCGCCTTATTTACGGCCAGAGATGGATCCCACCCACAATCCGCCGGGAGCCCCGCCCCCTCCACAGCAACCAATCCGCGGAGGGGGCGTGGCTGGTTTCACAGGGCGGGGCCCGTCTCTCAGTACGAACTTGCAGCGTGGGCAAAGCTGACTGACAATCCTGTCAGAGTTTATGAGGCTTAAGAGAGGGCGAGCAGGTAAAGCTCTTAGTGACAGCCAGACATGGTGGTGCAGGCCTGTCACCCCAGCTACTTTGGG
This sequence comes from Cricetiscus sungorus, assembly GCA_030556225.1. Taxonomy (NCBI): domain Eukaryota; kingdom Metazoa; phylum Chordata; class Mammalia; order Rodentia; family Cricetidae; genus Cricetiscus; species Cricetiscus sungorus. The sequence goes on from JANBXA010000044.1 coordinate 9,714,116, forward strand.
GGCTGAGGCAGTAGGATGGGGAAGAAGTTCCAGGCTAGCCTTACTTAATGAGATCCTGTCTCAAAAGCCAAGCAAGGTTTGGAAAGAGGGCTCCGTGAGTAAATAGGGTGTTTGCCTCACAAATGTGAGAACCTATGCTCGGATCCCTACCACCCACTCTCCTCAGCCAGGTTCCGTGTTGCCTGCCTGTAATGCCAGCAATGCCAAGACCGGCAAAGGCAGAGTGATCCCTGGAGCTTTCTGGCTGCTTAGCCCACTCTATCTGGTGACGTTTCAGACCAATGAGAGGCTCTGTTTCTAACAAAAGTTGGAAGGTGCATGAGATTGTCCTCTGCCCTCCTCACACCCCATGTGATGCGCACACATTCATCTGCACTCCCCACCCGCACATGGAGATACACACCCTGAGTCCTAACACTGAGCAGCCTTCTCAAAGCAGGGGGACGTTCGGTGCCCACAGACTCTCCCAGAGCCCAGGATAGAGGCCTCTTTCTGTAGCAATCTGACACAGGATGGCAGAACCTAACAGGATTAATTATATTTTAGTGGTGGATGATCCCAACTTACTACTAGGACTCAAAACTTACAGCTGAATCCCGTGTTGCCCAGTATGCATGTTTTCCCAGAGTTCTGGAGGCCAGAATCAGGAATCAAGGTGCCAAGCAAGCTGGTTCTTACAGAGGGCTTGCAGGGAGGATCTACCAGGCTTCTGTGTGCTTCTGCAGACAGGATTAGGACCACCCCATGACCTCATTTTAATACCACTCTACTAACCCAGTCTCCAAATAAGGTCACTTCTGGGACGCTGGGAGCTAGAGATCCAACATATTTCTTTTGTGGGGGTAGAAGATAGGTCACGGTAAGTTTCAGGGCTGGGGGTGTGGCTCAGTGCTTGCCCACCCCTCAGTTCTATCCCTATTAATGCATAAGCAAGGCATGGTGGCACACAGCTGCAACTCCAGCACATTCTAGAGTTGGAGGCAAGAGGATCAGAAGTTCAAGATCATCTTTGGATACACTGTGAGCTTGAAGGTAGCCTGAGCTACATGAGACAGTGTCTCCAAAACAAAGTATAAATGTCATATAAAATTTGAGACAGAGTCTCTATGTGGCTCTGGCTGACCTGGAACCAGGCTGGTCTAGAATATACAGAGACCCACCTGTCTCTGCCCCTGCCTCCTGAATGCTGGGATTAAAGGCATGTGTCACTATACCTGGCTGACAGACCCTGTTGTATTGCATTTTATTTAGGCAGGTGTTGTAGCACTCACCTGTAATCCCAACACTTGGCCAATGGAGGCAGGACTGCACGTCTGAGGCCAGCCTGGCCTACATAAACGTTATTTTCTATTACATATCAGCTGGAATGGTTTATGCCAGTGTAAACACTGACAACTCCAAATTCAAGTGAAACTGCAAAGCTAGGGGATGTCTCTCACTGCAGGTGGAGGGGCAACATTGAGCTGCCTCTTTGAGAAGCTGTCTGGCAGTGAAGTATAAAACATAACCCTTCCTGGGGCTTGCAGGGAAGGTTTGCAGATGGCCCAGGGGAGAGTAGTGCTTGCTGAGAAAGCATTAAGGATCTGAGTTTGAACCCCAGCAACTGTATAAAAGTCTGGGCCTGGCCTCATGCATGCCTATACCCTCGGTGTTGAGGAGAGAGGAGAAGTAGAGCCAGGAGACCTGATGGAGCTTAGTGGCCACCAGCCTAGCTCCAGGTTCAAGTAGAGACACCTCTCTCAAGGGAATAACATAGAATATGATAGATCAGGGCACGCCAGGCCTTACCTCTGTGTGGGTGCACGGGACAACGCACCTGCACACACACAGGTGCTGTCCTAGCTTGTTTTCCATTGGTATGATAAACAATGACCAAAAGCAATTTGGCAGGGGTGGGCAGGGAGCAGGTTACATTTCATCACCCAGGGAAATCAAGGCAGGAGTTTGAAGGCAGAAACTGAAGCAGAACAATGGAAGACCTGGCTTGCTTCCCCCGGCTTGCTCAGCCTACTTTCTGATAAGACCCAGTGGTAACATCACCCACATCCGACTGGGTCCTCCCGTGTCAAGGAACAATTGAGACAATGCCCCCACAGACATGCTCACAGGCCAATCTGATGGAGGTAATTTCTTGACTAACGGTCCCTCTTCCCAGGTATGTCGAAATGTGTGTTGTGTAACAAAATCCTGTCGGTCAATGTACCACACACACAGATACACCTTCCTGATGTCCCCACAAACCAAACCTCCTGCTAGGCATCTGTCTAAGGAACAGGAACATCTGTAAATGGACATATTCAAGCTTTTGTTCATGGATTACCTAAAGCCATTTTCCATGGTCTAGTGATGATGATGCTTGCCTAACACATGGTGACTCAAACTTGAGACAACCAGAAAATCTTGTTCCTTTTTAAACCTCTCTCTCTCTCTCTCTCTCTCTCTCTCTCTCTCTCTCTCTCTCTCTCTCTCTCTCTCTCTCTCTCTCTCTCTCTCTCTCTCTCTCTTTCTCTCTCTCTCTCTCTCTCTCTCTCTGTGTGTGTGTGTGTGTGTGTGTGTGTGTGTGTGTGTGTGTGTGTATTGTGCATAATGAGGTCAGAGGACATTTTGCTGGATTGGTTTCTCCACCATGTAGGTTCTGACATTGAACTGAGGTTCTTGGGTTTGGTACCAAGTGCCTTTAACCCTAAGCCTTCTCAGAGACTCCTGAAATGGCTAATTTATATTCTTTTCATTTCTTCTCTGTTTCCAAATCCACTTCCTATAGAACAGCACACAGAAACATTCTGACTCTATGAAATGGCTACATGGTATCCAGACATTTACAGGTAAAAAGACAATTCGAACCAGCTGAAGGCACACAGTCCTGTAAGTGATAGAATTAAACCCTAATCCAAATGTTGGGCTCCAGAGCATGAACTACCCAATTGTCCAGTGGCTTCTGGGTAGGGTAGGGAATGCACTTATCAGTAGAGATCAATAGGGGTTGGCTATGCCCTGGAGGTTCCATGATACAAATTATTTTTTGTGGATTTTTTCCTTGGGAGGGTGTTTTGTTTTATTTCAGTGTTTCGGATGAATGGATTCTGGGCTAGGACAGAGCTAGTAAGTGCTCTCCCATTGAGCCACACTCCAGCCCCTCACTGGGGGATTCTAGGCGGGTGTTCTATCACCAAGTCATGCCCCCAGTCCCATGTCATATTATTTTCCTAGACTCCAAGTTCCTTTACGTAGGTGAGCCCCCCAGGTTATTGTTCTGCTGCCCTCATACAAAAGCTTTGAGCCCCCTGGGGCCCCAAGTATGTCTTAGACAGAGGACATGTGCCCAACTGGTTTCATAACCAGGGTTTCAACAGAGGAAAAACATAAATAACTGTGGACCTTGCAAGAATGAACCAGAAGATATCTTTTGGCAGTGAAGAGGCTACTGGGAGGTTCTGACAAACCCTAGGCCCTATTTTGCTATGAAGATAAGAAAAGGAACCATCAATAGATGGGAACCACAAGAAACATAAGTTTCTTCACAGCTAAAGAAACAGCAGAGCACACAGGTACCCACAGAATGGGAGATCTGGAGCTACACCTCATACAGGGGACTGATATCCAGAAGTTACAAAAACAAAACAAAACAAAACAAAACAAAAAAAAACAAAAAAAAAAAACAAAAACAGCTATTGCCAGGCATTGGTGGTACACGCCTTTACTCCCAGCACTTGGGAGGCAGAGGCAGGCAGGTTTCTATGAGTTTAAGGCCAGCTTGTTTTACAGAGCTAGTTCCAGGACAGGCTCCAAAGCAATATAGAGAAACCCTGTCTCAAAAAAACCCAAAAATAAACAAAAATCAAAACAAAACAACAAAACAGAACAAAACAAAAAACAGTTATTAATAGCTGGGTGTTGGTGGCTCACTCCTTTAATCCCAGCACTCAGGAGGCAGAGGCGGAGGATCTCTGGAAGTTAAGTCTAGCCTGGTCTACAGAGTGAGTCCAAAGAAATACAGTGAAACCCTGTCTTGAAAAACCAAACCAAACCAAACAAACAAAAAACCCCAAAACAACAACAAAAACAACAAAATGAAACAAAAAACTATTAAATATCTTAAAGAAATACAACTGCCTATTAATAAATGGGCTAATGAACAGACAATGTTCAAAAGAAAAACATAAATGATTAATAACTATTTTTTAAAAGGGTTCAGCATTAAGATTACTCTGAGATACCACCTCACCCTAGTCAGAATGGCTCTTGTTAAGAAATCTGAACAGAGGCCAGGCAGGTGGCACACACCTTTAATCCCAGCATTTGGGAGACAGAAGCAGGTAGATCTCATTGAGTTTGAGGCCATCTTGGTATACAAAGCAAGCTCCAGGGCAGCCAGGACTACACAGAGAAACCCTGTCTCAAAGAAGAAGGAGAAGAAGAGGAAGTTGAAAACACATCTCTAGAAAGATGGCTCAACGGTTAAGAGCACTGGTTGTTCTTGCAGAAGACCCAGGCCTGCTTCTCAGAACCCAACTCCAGTTCCAGGGGATCTGAAACCTTCGTCTGGCTTCTGTGGGCACAAGACACTCACATGATTCACAGGTGAAATATTTATGAATTATTTTTGGAAATTTTTTTTAAAAACATTTATGTGTGGGTGTTTTGTCCATATGTATGTCTGGGCACCGTGTACATGCAGTGGCCAGAAGATGGCACTGGATCCCCTAAACCTGGAATTACAGATGTTTGTGAGCCACCATGCGGGTGCTAGGAATTAATCCCAAACCCTCTGGAAGAACAGCCAGTGCCCTTAACCACTGAGCCTTTAGCACAATGCTCATAAAAATTAAATCTTTTTTTTTTTTTTAAACAGGTCTTGCCTCACGTTTATTTGTAAAAACAGCATAGGGCACAGGGTCATCTGCAGAGTGTGTAGATGTGTCACATCAGTCCATCTGTCTTCACAGTGGCAGAAACCTTTTCTATGGGACATTCACAGGGGCTTGGGTGCCTTTGGGAGCCTGAGCTGGAGCCGAGGCCTCTGCCTTGGTTTGAACCTTGGGCTTTGGTTGGCAGAGGCTATGACCCTTGGCCATGTAGCTTCTAATCTTCCCAAGCTTGGGATGAGTGATGAAAGCAAGTCGGCTGAGTTTGCAGCCAGGACCCTTTGGCATCTTGGGTTTTACTACCTTGCCTTTGTGTTATTTGCCTGCATCTTCTTCAGGCCTTTTTTGTTGTTTCTTGGCAAAGCACATGCTTCTCAGAAACTCAGCCCCCTTAAGAGATTTGTATCTTTGTGATCGGGATTTCTTGATGCCATTTCTATGCCATTTTCGGGACTGGTTGTGTGTGGTATGGTCCTTGGATTTGGCCATGTCTGAATGATAATCCGGCAGCTCCCAAAGCCATAAAAATTAAATCTTTAAAAAAAAAATCCTGGCAACAAATGCTGGAGAGGACTCGGGAAAGAGGAACCCTAATTCACTGATCTGGGAGGTAATGAGGTCATGAGGGTGGAGCCCTTGTCAATGGGCTATTAGTGCCCTCATAAATCAAACTTCTTACACTTTCCTCCCACCATAAAAAGTCCTCAGCAGTCCACAAGCCAAACACAGGCCTCATCAGAGCCCATCAGCATCACTGCCCTCACCTGTACACCACATCCTCCAGAAGTTAAAGAAGTCATGGTTGCTGTCACATTTTGTTCTGGAAGCTGAAAGAGTCAGACTCACAACTGTGCAAGAGTCTAGGAAGCACAGGCCAGTCTAGGGTGAGTTTCCAGCTTCTGGTAGAGTGGCTTGTCCTCAGGAATGATCCAGAGAGGTCTGAAGCCATCTGCCACCTAATGCTTGGGCTACCAGTGTGCCTCTTAACCCATGGATGTACTTCTTGCTCAGCCCCAAGGCAAGAGCTCACTCTCCAATGAACAACCCATTGGACAAACAGATGTCACATCTCTCCTATTCAGGAGGCTCTACAGGCTGCTTCCTCCCTTTCTTCTGTCCTTCCACTATTTTGTCCTCCTCCTCTATTATTAACTACTATTATTACTCATTAATATTTGTAGATGTTTGGGGATAGACCCAGAGCAAGCACTCTACCAACTTAACCAACATCCCTATTCTTTCCTTCTTTTCTTTCTTTCTCTACTTATTTCTTTTCTTTTTTTTTTTTTTTGTTTTTTTTTGTTTTTTTGTTTGTTCTTGTTTTTTTGTTTGTTTTGGTTTTGGTTTGGGGGGGTTGTTTGTTTTGTTTTTGAGACAGGGTTTCTCTGTGTAGCCCTGGCTGTTCTAGAACTTGCTCTACAGACCAGGCTAGCCTCAAAATTACAGAGATCCAAGCTGGGCAGTGGTGGTACATGCCTTTAATCCCAGCACTCGGGAGGCAGAGGCAGGTGGATCTCTGTGAGTTCTAGGCCAGTCTGTTCTACAAAGTGAGTTCCAGGACAGCCAGGGCTGTTACATAGAGAAATTCTTTCACAGGAAGAGAGAGAGACAGAAAGACAGAGAGACAGAGAGACAGAGACAGAGAGACAGAGAGAGACAGAGTTGGATAGAAATATGGTTCAGTGGGTAAAGTGCTTGCTTTGTAATTGTGAGGACCTGAGTTCAGATCCCCAGAGGGAGTGTAAAAGCTGGTAACATGAGATAATGTGTCTGTGATCTCAGTGCTACAGTTGGTAGGAGACAGAATTTCTGGAAAGTTGTAGTCCAGTTGGCTGCCATATACAGTAGCGAATGGGAAATCCCCAGCTCAACCAAAATGAAAGTCGAGGACTGACATTGAAAGTTGTCCTCTGACCTCCACACATGCTTGGCACATGTGTATCTACACTATACACACATGAATTAAAAAATAATAATAAATGAAGCTGGGCAGTGGTGGAGCATGCTTTTAATCCCAGCACTTGGGGTTAAACTCAACTTTCTTGTTGAGTTCAGCCATGACTGATGAGCTCAAGCCTCAGTGGACTATCAACATATTTCCTAATAAACATTATGGAAAATCTTCACAATCAAAAATGCAGGCAGATCTCTGGGTTCGAGGTCAGCCCGGACTACAGAGTGAGTTCCAGGACAGCCAGAGATACATAGAAAATACTGTCTTGAAAAAGAAAGTTGCCTGTGATTTAAAGGTCTCCTTAAAAACCTTAAGAACCTTAAGGTCTTAGGAGAACCAGCTGAGATCCCAGCTGGTACAGCCCAACCACCTCACCACAGTGGAGGTAGGCATCAACAGGGCTTACAGAGGTCCCAGCAAAGCCCCCAAATATAGTACCTCTCTCCCCCCAGCAGCTTGTGAAGTCCAAATGGGCAATGGCTTCAAGGAGGCCCCAAGCCACCTTCCCTGGCAGCAGGTGTCACAGCAGGGATGCTCTCCCCCAGCATCTAGTTGTGGCATCTGCCTCATATTTCTGGACCAGATACACACACATCTAACACCTTCCTAGTCAGAGAAGGGGTTGCCACCCACCTCCACCTCCCAACCCTAAGGAGGTAGTCACAATCCACCGAGGCCCTACCCCCTGTTTTGGTCCTGAAAGTTCCCATCACAAGGCAGAAAGGACAGTGTCTGCTGTCTGTTACTATGAGAAACACCATGACAAAACCAGCTTGGGGAGGAAAGGGTTTATTTCGGCTTATAGCTGTCAATCTGTCATTAAGGCAAGTCAGGGCAGGACTCAAGCAGGAGCAGAGGCAGGGGCAGGAACCATAGAAGAAAGCCGCTTACTGCCTTGTTCTCCTGGATTGTTAGCTTTATCATCCGCACCTCCCTGCATCCACACCCACATCTCAAAAATCAAATACAAAAACCAGACAAGGCAATGTCAATGTCTTGCCAAACTTTGTGTACTCTTTTCCTCCCCAGTTTTTGTTTGTTTGTTTGTTTTTGTTTTTTCCCATGTGTGTTTTAAGACAGAAAGCCCTGGGAATGTGGCAGCTGGCAGAGCACTTGCCTAGCACTCACAGGGTCCCAAGCACTACATAAACCAGGTGTGGTGGCCCATGCCTATAATCCCAAAAGTTGAGAGAGGAAGACAGGAGGACAAAAAGAGTTCAGGGTCATCCTCAGCTACACTGCAAGTTCAAGGCCAGCCTGAGCTACATGAGACCCTGTCTCAAATAAAGAAATAATTTATCAGTAGACCCAAACTTCTAAGCCTCTTAGGTCTTCCCCTTGCAGGTCCCCAGACGTTTTTCACTGACACCTCTTACCTCCCTTCCATCATCACCTCCCTTGTCATCATGGCTGAGAGTGTGGGAAGCTTGGAGGTAGAACCAGGTAGCAGAAAAAAAGCCATCCTATTTTCCCTGGTGCTGGCACCCTTGGAACCACCTGCAGACTACTCAGAGCTCAGTGGTGATGGGGACATATCCTCCCATCCCACCTGAGGCTGTTCAGCCATCACCTGTGACCCCTGTAGCCTGAATGTGAGCCATGGCTGTCAGTCATTGGAATCCAGGGATTATGGACTGGTCCCAGGGGCATCCTCAGCAACTGTAATAACCCAAGAAAGGTCCAAAGACAACACAGGGTCTTGGACGGGTCCTTTGTCATGGGAGGTGACCCCGGTGTCCTGTACCACTCTTCATCTCAGCTCCAGTGTTGGAGTTCACAGGACTTGGCCTTCTAGGTAGCTGTTTCTTGCTGCCATCTACTTAGGACGCCTTGGCCTCTTGGCACTGCCACCCTGCGGCTTGGGGGGGTTATTGGAGGGCAATGGGCTGTGACGCCGACCTCTGCTGTCCGTAGACCCTGCCGGGGAGGTATGGGAGACTTTAGTTTGTGGCCAGACCAATGAGAAAGAAGCCAACACTCATCAGACATTGAGACTTTTGCCCCAAGACCACACTTACAGGCCCCCCTCCACAAACACACATTTGGGACAGGCAGCTGACTTCATCGATTCTAGAGTCCTCTTCCCCCTATCAAGTGTGACTTCAAGGCGTTTCCTCCTCAACCTTCAGGCTGATGTGGCCTGTTCCCAGGTCACTTAGGGCCTTCTGCTTGATAAGATGCCCAGCAGCTCTGGGCAAATGCAACAAGGACAGGGGCTCATATGGACCCTTCTCCATCCCACACACTCAAAGATACAGTATTAAACAGGCTGCTGCTCAGACAGCTTGGCTGACCAGTCAGCACCTGGAAGATCCCTTTCCTCCAGAACCCTTTAATCTTTTAAAAAATAATTTATTTATTCTCATTTTATGTACATTGGTGGTTTCCCAGCACTTATATTTGAGTAAGGGTGTCCAGTGCCCTTAAACAGTTGTCAGATGCCATGTGGGTGCTGGGAATTAAACCTAGGTCCTCTGGAAGAGCAGTTAATGCTTTTCACTACTAAGCCATCTCTCCCAAACAGCAGCATGGAGGGTAATATGCAGCAGCAGGAAATGAGGTCAGACATCATGAAGGACCTCCCACTTAGCCCCTACCCCTCAAAATACTGGTGGCCCAACAGCCCAGAGATCTTTGACTTCATCCATTGGCTTGGTTGTCAGGTGGTTTATGGGTTGAGAAAGATGGTACTAAGGAAACCAGAGGATGGCTGCTTCTTGGGATAGCTGTGGCTTCTCTATTTGAGATGATGATGATGATGACGTAAATATGGACACTAATGTGGCCAGCCTCATAGTGGGGATTCAGTAATGCACAGGATGAGTTAGAGTCATTCTCGGTTCAAGTTAAAAAACAATTAGAAGAGGTTGAACAGGGAGGAAGAGGAGGGATGAGGCTATGACCCTCGGACTGATGCCTAGTCTGGCCATTCTCCCATCATGGGAGGGGCCTTTGCCAGAGGAATCTTTCTAAGTTGAGCAAACCACAACAGCCTTGGCTTTGGAGGAATAAGCCAGGGTGAGCAGGGGGCCAAGTGGTGCAGGTCTATCATCCTAACACTAAGGAAATGAGGGAGGAGGATTGTGACTTCTAGGCCAGCCTACATTGTGATTATATACATGACTGGGGACGGTGCTATCCTAGATCATGAATTGGGGCTGAAGTTGTATGAAAAAATAATACTCGCATGTGTGATGTGTGTGCAGGTGCCTGTGGTGTGTCTACATGATAGTAAACATTTGTGTAGAGGCCAGAGTACACTCCCAGATGTTGTTCCTTGGGCCCTAGGCTAGCCAGTGAACCTCAGGGATCTCCCTAGATCTAGGGATTATAAACACAGGCCTCCTCATTGGGCTTTTGTTCTATGGGTTTCAGTGATTTTTCTCTGGTCCTCATATTTGCACAGCAAGCACACACAGAGTTAACTATACCGCCAGCCCCAACGAGACTGCTTTAAAAGAAAGAACTTGGAGGATCCACATGCAGAGGGTAGGGAATGGACTCACCTGGATGCCCATCTGCCCACCAGACACCTAATCCCTGACTCCAGTCCCCCAGTGCCCCTCCCCCAAGACAGAGTCCTGAGACACCAGCCACCCCTTTTCCTCATCCTGACCCTCGCCCTGCTCATTTCCACCTATTGACTCTGCTGAGCAAAGTGCCTGTCCTATCAGTATCCCATTCCCAGCTACATTGTCCCCTATAACATTGAAGCCTGCCAACCCTCTTCTTCCAGACTGCATCCAGCCCTCCCCCGCCCACCTTGACCCTTGACCCTCAGCTTCCAGCTATTCCCTCTGGACAAGACATCTCATTCAAAGGGAATGTCTGAAAGTGGAGTGAGGTGCTCCATCAGGGATGCCAGGAAATCTGCTGGGACAAGGTCAGCTTGGAAAGCTACCTGGTCCCCACTGTCTTCTCCCAGCCAGCAGAACAAACTGGGCAAGGGAGACAAATGGCTCAATTTCCAGTCCAAGCTGTCCACTCACTGCCCACGTCATCATTCCCAACCCCCTGTCTTCTGAGAACATTGCTGTCCTCCAAACAGCTCACAAGCAGCGAGGCCTGGAGAGTGGAAGGCTATAGTGTGGGAGGCCTCTGGCTCTCTACCAAGTCTCCCAAGATGGAACAGAGTATCCAAGATGCCAGTGAGGTAGGGGCAAGGGGCACAGGTTTGGAAGTACAGCCACTGACCTCTGATGTCACGTGGCAGGATGGGAGGCCGGCTCAGGGCTGCATTGCTCTGCCACACGGCACTGGGGAAGGTGAAGCTGACCTCTGGCACATGAAGCGTGTTTTCATCTGAAGGAGACACCATCAATGGGAAATGTTATCTGTAGGGATGACCTACCAAGGCTAGAGATCAGGCTAAGGAGTGGGAAAGAGATGGGCTTGCTTCCTCAGGACCTCAGCTCCACAGGAGGCTGAGAGAGAATGGAAGATGAGTGGGGGCAGGGAACAGAGAGGGGAGAGCTACAGGGGGTGAGGAAGAGGACAAAAAGGAAGGAAAAGAAGAGGAAGAGAAAGGGGTAGATTTGGGGAAAGCGTTTTACTAAGTGGTCTGGGTTGGCTTCAATCCCTCTGCCTCAGTCTTCCAAGAGAAGGCACTACAGGTATGCATCACCCGACCAGCAATTTCTTGCTGTGGAGATAGTGTCTCACAGCAAAGGAGCCCAGGCTGGCCTGCTCCTCGTGATTCTTCTGTATAAGCCTCCTGAGTGCTGTGATCACATGCTTAGAGAGTAATTCTTTGGTTTGTTTGTTTTTTTTTTGTTTTTTTTTTTTTGTTTTTTTTTGTTTTTGGTATTTCAAGACAGGGTTTCTCTGTATTGCTTTGGATTCTGTCCTGGAACTAGCTCTGTAGACCAAGCTGGCCTCAAACTTACAGAGACTCCCCTGCCGTGTGTGTGTGTGTGTGTGTGTGTGTGTGTGTGTGTGTGTGTGTGTGTGTGTGTTAGAGGTCAGAGGTCAATACTGGGCCTTCTCCTCCATCAGTCTTTACCCACTGTATGTTTCTGAGTAACCCTGTGTAACCCTGGCTAGCCTGAAACTCACTCACAGGGATCTGCTGGCTTTTGCCTGGGATTAGAGGTGTGCACCACCATGCACAGACTTCTACTTTGGTTTTTGAGACAGGGTCTCTGTGTATTTATTTGGGAGCTGGGTGGCAGGCCCCCAAAGAGAAAACAACAACAACAACAACAACAACAACAAAAACTACACCATACCTGTGTGAAAACTGAGGCTGGGTTTCATCTTGGAGGCCATGGGGACAGCAGGGAAAAAGCTCTTCCCTGATGGCTTCGGTGGCTGGAGGTGTGTTGGGGACAGCTGGCTCTCAGGTGGATGTTCCGTAGAGGGCTGATGTTTTTCCATCATCTGCACAAAAGAGGTGTGCCAGAGTAACAGAACCAGCCCCGATGAACGAGTCTGACTCCTCCCCTTTTCCTCACAGAGGACTTTCCAGGGTGTGTATGGAGCACACTAACCTATGCATGGTTAAGGCCTGGATGGGACAGGAAAGCAGACACCCCCCCACTAAGAGAAGCCTCCCATCTTCCAAGTGGGACACTGGATTCTTCTTGCTTTCATGACTAATAGCAGAAGCTTGCTTCTCCCCATCCCACCCTGCTCTCTCTCTCTCTCTCCCCAAGTCCTGCACTTCCCTTCTTTTATATTGAACAAATTAGCCGATTGCTTGCTTTTTTTCTTTCTTGATTTTTTTTTGGTTTGTCTTAGTGTTTTGGACACAGAGTCCCAATATCAATATGTTGCCCAGGCTGCTTTTGAACTCACAGGCTTCCTCTAGGCTTCTAAATGCTGGCATCAAAAGCCTGCATCATAATGCCCAGGCCTCATATCACTCTCAAATCAATAAATACCCTGTGTTTAGGTCACCAAAGGCAGAATGTAGGTTGGTCAAACCTTTGGTCACTAGCCAATACCAAACCTGAAAGCACAGAAATTGATGGTAGTAATGGACCCAAGGAATTGATTCTCACATGCCACTTAGCAAACAAATGACCCTTTCCTTAAATGAAAATATAAGTGCTGCTGTCAGTGGTAGAGCTCCTGCCTAGAATCCCCAAGTGAGGGGCTGGGGTGTGGCTCAGAAGTAGAGTTCTTGCCTAAAGCATGCAAGGTACTAGATTCTATTCTTAGTACCATAGAAGGAAGGAAGACAGGAAGGAAGGAAGGAAGGAAGGAAGGAAGGAAGGAAGGAAGGAAGAAGGGAGGGAGGGAGGGAGGGAGAGTGGGAGGAAGGGAGGGAGGGAGGGAAGTAAGGAAGATATTTAATATTGAATTGGCACATGGACGGTCTCAGGTCACAGAGCTGCATTTCTAGAGTTATAAATGCACAAAGCATAAGTGGACTCTGTGGCTTTGGGTCATGCAGTGGGTTCGGGCACTGTACACAATTAGTGTTGGGTAGGGATACTTTCCTTCTACCTCAAGTGCAGGGATCCCAAACATATATGCCAGTGGGAGTGCCCATCTGCCCTCTCTGCCCTCTTCTCCTGTCCCAAGCCATACCCCAGTAACCAAACAACATCTACATACTTGTTGCAGGCTCCAGGTGAATGAGGGTGACCGCTTCCTCCCTGCCTTCCCCTCCAAAGAGCGGTCCCTACTGGGGCTGGCATGGGGCCACCTCCAGTCTGCAGGGCTGGGGTCCCTGGAGTCCAGGCAGCTGCCCTCTTTGTCATACACTTTGCAGCGACGGCTGGCTGCTATGAGGGCAATGCTCTTGGTGCCCAGGGCCATCTCCTTGAGGGCCTGGACACTCAGAGGGGGGCTGCTCATCTCTCCTGATGACTGTGGGGTTCTCAGCTCCAAACCAGCCATGGGCTGCAGTCTGGAGACCAGGCTCTTTGCTCCTAGAGCATTTGACTTCTGTGAAAGAAACACACAGTCCACCCGCAGTCACTGTAGTCACAGCATGGAACTCCAGAAGCTGTCCCTCCCCATGCAGTCTATCTGGGAAGGGACCTCCCTCTACCCAGCACCTTGCATACTAACCTCAAGCATGGGAGGCGTCAGCAGGATGCGGAGGGCTGGTGGAGGGAGAAGTGAGTCTTGCTTCCCAAGTCTCCACAATGGAGTGCTCTTTGAGGACCTGTTCCCATCACTGTGGATGAAACAGGAGACACTCTGGAACCCCTAGGTAAGTCGCAGCCTGGTTAGCTAGGATCCAGCCTCAGCTGCTGTTCCAGGCCAGAGAACTATCCAGGCACTGGGCATGTGTTCTCCAGCACAGAAATGACAGAGGACAATATCAACTGTCATTCTCCAGACATCGTTCATCTTGCTTTTGTGGAATGAAGCCTGGAACTCATCAAGCCTGTGAGGCTGGCTGGACCAGTGATGGCTGCTTGTTTCCACCTCCTCAACATAGGAATGGTAATATATGTGTCCCATCCTGCTGAGTTATTTTATGTTGATTCTAGGTATTAAACTCAGCTCACTGTGCTTGCAAAGCAAGCGCTTTCCCACAGAGCTATCTCCTCAGTACCTTGTTTGTTTGTTTGTTTGTTTGTTTGTTTGTTTGTTTGTTTGTATCTCAAGACAGGGTTTCTCTGTATTGCTTTGGAGCCTGTCCTGGAACTAGCTCTGTAGATCAGGCTGGCTTCGAACTCACAGAGATCTGCCTGCCTCTGCCTGCCTCTGCCTCCCGAGTGTTGGGATTAAAGGCATTGGCCACCAACGCCCAGCTAACAGGCTCAGGAGGAAGACATGAGACAGGCCTCTGGATGAAGGGACATGGGCTCAGAGGTGAGACCCTGGCTGTGTATCAGCGGAGCTCCTGAGAACTACGGCCTCAATCCCACCCAGGACCTATTATCTTCACTCCTGCCCAGGCTCCGTGCCCACCTGTCTTTCTCTAGGAGCATTTGAGGCAACTCAAATGTGGCACCCCATGGAAGGTCCCGCCTGTCACCCAGAGGTTCTCCACTGGTCTCCTCAGGTGGTGGGGGTGATATGTTCATAATGGGGCCATCCTGGAAGCAGAGAAGAGTCAGGATATTGGGGGCATAGGAGACTGTGTCACTAAGCTGAAGGTCTCTGATGGGCCATGGGAAAGCTGATGCATTCCCTCCACCAGGGTTCAAAGGAAGCCATAAGACAGGGGCCACCAGCCAGGGCTCCTTAACCTGTGTCTATCATGAACAAGAGAAAAAACAGACAAAAGTAAATAAAATACAAATAGAATGGTGGTAGATCACTTACCTAGAATACGTGAGGTCCTAAGTTCACCCCTCAGCATTTCCTATCTCAGCTAGGGTTTCTATTGCTTGGATGAAACAGCATAACGAAAAAGAAAGTCAGGAAAGAAAGGGTTTGGAACTCAAATGAGTCAGGAACCTGGAGTCAGGAGCTGATGCAGAGACCATGGCCGGAAGCCGTTTACTGGCTCAACCTATCTTCTTATAGAACCCAGGACCAGCAGCCCAGGGGTGGCACCAGCTACAGTGGGCTGCTCCCCCCTCATTGATCGCTAAAAGAGAAAATGCCTTACAGCTGGATCTCACGGAAGCATTTCCTCAGCTGAGGCTCCTTCCTCTCTGATGACTCTAGCTTGTGTCAAGTTGACACACAAAACCAGCCAATACAGCCCCTCCCCCAAAACAATGACAAATTTTATGCACAGCTTCCCATGTCAAAAAGAAGGGAAAAGGATGAGAGAGAAGAGAGAGAGATACTGTAATGGATGCTTTGAATTGTTAACTGGAAACAATTTAGAATCCCATGAAAAGAGAGCATCAATGAGAGCCTGTCTATGCCAGGGGGCCTGTGGGCATGTCTGTGGGAATTGTCTTGATTACATTCATTGATGTGGGAAGACCTAGCCTCAAAGTGGGCAGCATCATTCCCTGAGTCCTGGACTGTGAAAAAGGAACAGCACAAACATATATGCATTTCCTCTCTGCTCTTGACTGTAGATGTGACTAGTTCCAGTTTCTACCTTGACAGTGATAGACCACATCTGGAATAGGCCCAATAAACCCTTCCTCCCTTACAGGTGCTTGTATGCGAGCATTTTATCATAGCAACAGAGATAAAGCCAGAACAGATGCAAGAAGAGAAGAGGAGAGGAGGAGTGAGGAAGAAAGAAAGAAGGCAAAGGGGGCTGGGATGTAGCTCTAATGAGTGCTTGCCCTGAAAGCACAAGGACCCAAGTGAACTCTAGAACCCATGTAAGAAATACATGCTAGGCAAAGGGGATGGGGAGAAGGCTCAGTGGATAAAGCTTTTGCCATGCAAGCATGAGGACCTGAGGACAACCAGCACCTACATAAATGCCAGGTGAACATGATGCCCAGTACCTACATAAATGCCAGGTGAACATGATGCCCCACCTATGATCCCAGTGCTCAGGTGGCAGAAACGGGAGATGTCCAGAGCACACTGACTACCTACACTAGTTCCTCTAGTTCTGTTGTCAAGCTCTGGGTTCAAGCAAGAGGCTGTCTCAATAAATAAAGTGGAGAACAATCAAAAAAAGATACCCAGTGTCAACCTGTGACCTCCACATGCAAACACACACACCTGTGCTTGTGCCCCTGCACACACATGTATGCTTATTCACATGCAAACACATATGCATGCATATCACACCCATGTACACATGAAAAAAGAGAAAAGAATGCCAGGCAGGATGGCTCACACTTATAATCCCAGCTCTGGGGGAGGGATGGAGACAGGCGGGATGCCTGGGGCTCACTGAAAGACTATCTCAAAAAAGAAATATGGCAGTCAGTACCTGAGGAATCATGTCCATGAGGTTGTCCTCTGGCATTCATACCCCTTATGCACTTGCACACTTGTGTACATGCACAGAAAAAATACACACACACACACACACACACACACACACACACACACACACACACACACACGTTATACTCATCATAAAAGGATAAGCTCTGCAGGTGCAGCTGGTGGCTTAGTGAGGCTTGTCCACAAGCCTTGAGCAATCCAGGAGATAGGACACTGACACCTCCAGACACTGAGAAATCTTTAGCATATCTGTCATCAGCAAAGGTCAAAACATGTGACAACACCAGAGAGAGTAGGGCTAAAGGCTAGCCGTGGTGTGTATGCCAAATGGTTCTCCTCCCACCGGTGAGAACTCCAGAGGCTGATCCTGGGCAACCGCTTGAAGAAGCTGACCCTAGAGATGCCCAGGTATGGGAGAGGGGATGCCCTGTGATGGGAGAAGCTCCTGGGTGCTGAGAACCAGAGCTGAGACCCCAGTGTGCAGAGCAAAGAATTTCATAGAAGCCAAATACTTGTGTGGTCTCTATGTGCCAAAGATGGTCCTATCAAAAGAACAGTAGGGCTGGAGTTGGGGCTCCGCGGTAGAGCCACCCACAAGGCTCTGAGTGGCATCTTCGGCATCCTGGGTGTCATACATGCACATACACATGCACAAACACACACATTCCCACTTATGGAGAAAGAGCAGCAAGCACTGTCTCAACCCAGAAGCAGGCATATCGCTGTGAGTTCAAAGCCAGCCTTGTCTATAGAGTGAGTTCCAGGACAGCCAGGGTTACACAGAGAATCCATGACTCAAAAAAAAAAAAAACAAAACAAAACAAATAAAAACAAAACAAAACAAAACAAAAAAAACAAAGAAAGAGAGAGGAAAACCAGAGGAGGGACTAAAATTCAAGTATCTTTCTGAGTTCCCCCAGAGGATGCATCCCAGAACCACTGAGATGGTAAGGCAATGCTCAGGATTCCCTCCCACCAGCTTTGACCCGTCTCAGATTCTTCAGGAATAGCCAAGGACTGGAGGCATGATTGGAGAGAGAGAAGTGGTCACCTGACCCAAGGGGACAGCACCCAGGCCCACCCAGTCCTCCAGGAGACCCTGTTCTACCTCCCTGGACAGGATGTGCTATTTAGACTTGCTGAACTCCCCTAGTTATTTTGTGTGTCTGTATATGTGTGCACTATGAATTTGCATGTGTATACACATGTTCCTATGCACATGCACATGTGGGAGGACAGTACACATGTGGGAGGACAGTACATCATGTAGAGGGCAGAGGTAGACTGTTGTTTTATTCAATTATTCTCCTTTTTTCTTTTCTTTCTCTCTCCCTTTTTTTTTTTTTTTTTTTTTTTTTTTGAGACAGGGTCTGTCACTGATCCTGGGGCTCATTAATTCAGCAAGAATGGCTGCTCACTGAGCCCCAGGGATCCACCTTTTCTGCCTCTCCAGCACTGGGGTGGCAGGCTTTTTTTAGTATGACCAGGGCCTTGGATCCCTATGCTCACACAGTAAGCATGTCACTGACTGAGCCATGTCCCTTGCTCATCCTCTGGTCCTGGTCCGTCTGACTAGGCAGCCTGTGGCTCAGCACATTCTCCACCTGGAACTGACTCTGGGTACCTGGCACGTGGATGTCTCCTTCGTTACTTTCCCCCATTTCCTTGGTGCCCAGCACAGCCCAGCGCTGGTTGGCCTAGGGCAAAGTATCATGGGATTTTGTTGGTCATGGCCCTAGCCAGCGGTGGAGGAAATGAGACTCACTTGGATGGAGCTGGACATCACTGAGAGCTGCAGCAGCAGGCGGTCCAATGTGCCTTCGCCCAGTTCCCGAAGGTACAGTCGGTACTGCTGCTCCAGGGGTTCTGGGGCTGAAATGCCACTGTCTGAGAAAGCAAAAAGAGCAGCCATCAGGATGTGGCATAACACACCACCTCAAGCCAAGTGAAAACCACTACCAGGTGCCAAAAAGGGCAGCACCCTTTCTGGAATGTTTGAACGAATGCTAGGCAAGCACTCCACCAACTAGGTGGCATCCCCAGCTCTATTTTAATTTTTTATGATGGTGTGTGTGTGTGTGTGTGTGTGTGTTTGTGTGTGTGTGTGTTTGTGTGTGTGTGTTTGTGTGTGTGTGTTTGTGTGGTGTGTGTGTGTTTGTGTGTGTGTGTTTGTGTGTGTGTGTTTGTGTGGTGTGTGTGTTTGTGTGTGTGTGTGTTTGTGTGTGTGTTTGTGTTTGTGTGTGTGTGTTTGTGTGTGTGTGTGTGTGTTTGTGTGGTGTGTGTGTTTGTGTGTGTGTTTGTGTTTGTGTGTGTGTGTTTGTGTGTGTGTGTGTGTGTGTTTGTGTGGTGTGTGTGTGTGTTTGTGTGTGTGTTTGTGTGTGTGTGTGTGTTTGTGTGTGTGTGTTTGTGTGTGTGTGTTTGTGTGGTGTGTGTGTGTTTGTGTGTGTGTGTTTGTGTGTGTGTGTTTGTGTGTGTGTGTTTGTGTGTGTGTGTTTGTGTGGTGTGTGTTTGTGTGTGTGTGTTTGTGTTTGTGTGTGTGTTTGTGTGTGTGTGTTTGTGTGTGTGTGTGTGTTTGTGTGTGTGTGTTTGTGTGTGTGTGTTTGTGTGGTGTGTGTGTGTTTGTGTGTGTGTGTTTGTGTGTGTGTTTGTGTGTGTGTTTGTGTGTTTGTGTGTGTGTGTTTGTGTGTGTGTTTGTGTGTGTGTGTGTGTGTTTGTGTGTGTGTGTGTTTGTGTGTGTGTGTGTGTGTGTGTGTGTGTGTGTGTGTGTGTGTCTGTGATAATGAAGATGAGTTCAGGGTCTTTTGGGGGCAGGGTGTGGCCTGGGTCTCACTGTGCAGACACGGCTGGCTGAGAACTCACTATGTAGACCAGGGTGACCTTGAACTCTCAGAGTTCTATAGACCTCTTCCTCCTGAGTGCTCGGATTAAAAGCATACACCATTACACTTGGTAGATCCTGTGTGTCAAACATGCTAAGCAAGTACTCTACCACTGAGCTACACCCCAGCTGAACTTTAAAATTCTTTTTATGGCCAGGGAATGGTGGTTCACGCCTTTAATCCCAGCACTTGTGAGGTAGAGGCAGGTGTATCTCTGAGTTTGAGGCCAGCCTGGTCTACAGCAAGTTCCAAGACAGCCAGGGCTACACAGGGAAACTGTCTTTCTATATTTAAAAAAAAAAAAAAAACCTGAACATGAATGTTTTCAGAAGTGTTGTTCATAATAGCCATAGATGGGACAACACTAATAGATGAGCTTTTACACATGGGCTGTCCGTGTGGTGGAATATGACTCAGCTACGAAAACGAATGACATTATGGTGCCTGCTACAACATGAATGAGTCTAAGAAATGTTACGCTAAGTGAAAGAAATCAGACACCAAAGACCACATAGTATACGATTGAATTCACAAGAAATATCCCAAACCGGTAAAAATCACAGAGCTAGGAAAATGATTGGGGTCCCACTCTTGAGAGAGACCTGAGGCAGGAGGACAGCCTGAGTTACACAATGAGATCCAGTCTTGGGGAGAAAGAAAAGGCTGAAAAGACAGTGGCGTGGGTAAAGTGCTTGCTACTCAGCGTAAGGGCCTGAGTTGGGTCCCTAGTGTCCACATAAAAGAGTAGGAATGGTGGTGTGTGATTTAACTCCAGCAGTGGGCAGGCAGAGACAGGAAGATTCCTGGGGCTTGCTGGCCAGCTAAGCTCGTCTACTCAGTGAGCTCCAGGTTCAGTATGAGACCCTGTCTCAAAAAACAAGTGGTCTGTGGTACAAGAAGATACCTGGTTGTTGGCCTCTGCTCTCCACTCATGAACACATATGTACATGTGAACACATACAAACACACGCATACACACATACATTGCAAAATAAATAAAATATTTTTAAAAAGTGAAGACAAGGCTGGGCATGTTAGTGCCCACCTTTAATCCCAGCACTCAGGAAGAAAAGGCAGGCAGATCTCTGTGGCTTTAAAGCCAATCTGGTCTACATAGCAAGTCCCAGGCCAGCCGGGGCTACATGGTGAGATGCTATCTCAAAATAAACAACAAAAAAGCTGGGGCTGGACACTAGGGTCGCTGAAGTCAGACAGTTATGAGTTTGAAGACAGCCCAAGTTAAGCAATGTAACCCTGGGAAGGAAAAGAAGAAGAAAGAAGGGGGAAGGAAAAAGAGAGGGGGAAGGGAAAGGAGGTCAGTGGGGAGGGTGGGAGGGTGGGTACAGGAAGCCAGCCACAATAAGCAAGAGGGTGGCAGGATAGTGTCTGTGCTATACTCTCAGGGACTGTCCTGTGTTTTCAGACAAAGAGTTTTTTGCTTATCTGTGGTGCTGGGAATCGAACTCAGAGTTTTAGGCTTGCTAGGTAAGTACTCTACCAATGAGCTATGTTCCCCAGGTCCTTTCATCTCTGTGTGTGTGTGTGTGTGTGTGTGTGTGTGTGTGTGTGTGTGTGTGTGTGTGTGTGTGACACAGTACCTTTGTAGAGGTTGTGTGTGTGTGACACAGTACCTTTGTAGAGGTCAGAGGACAACCTCAGGTTTCATTCCTCAGGCACCATCCACCTTTTGTTTAGGACAAGGTGTCCCGTTAGCCTGGAACTTTGCCAAGCAGGCAAAGCTAGTTAGCCAGCCAGCTCCAGGGATTCACTGTCCCCACTTTCCATATGGCTGTCAATGGAATTACAAGCATGTGCCACCATGAGTTCTGGGGCTCAAACTCATAAACAAATGCTTTACTGACTGAGCCAGCTCCCTGGCCCTCATCCTGTGTTTTCTCCTTTTTAGACTGCAGTGTCAGTTGATCCCACACACCGAGCTGGCCTCACCCTGCATCAGCTGCCGCTGCCCCTGGATGACCTGCTCACACAGCATCCGGTGCTGGTGATAGCGCTGGATCACGAAGTCCTTCTGGCACAGCAGGTTCTTGCGGCACAGGTTGTCAGCCTGCAGCTCTGTGTTCTCCACCTCCAGCTGGTGGGCCCTGCACAGCAGCTGCAGCACTTCCCGCTGGTCCTCACTGGTCACCTGCCTGGGCAGCAGCTTCCCCATCTGTGAGGCCTTCTGCTTGGCATGGGCCAGGCGCTGCTCTAGCCCAGCCTGTGGGAAGACAAGGACAGCTCAGGACAAGCACCGACACCAGTTAGTCAACCTTATGAAACATGTGGCAACTGGCCCTGCCAATGAGCCCCCCCCCCGGGGGGGGTGTTAATACTGGTGAGATCTGTTTGATGGGACCCACAACTACCTAGAAGACACGCATGAACAATAATGTGAACTAGGTAGCATGCGGCCATGCCAATGAGGGATTATGTTGATTAGGAAACCCATCTTAAACATAGGACACACCTTTCCCTAGGCTGAAGTCCTGGACTGAATAAGGAGACACTGAGCTGAGCACCAGCATCCATCTCTCTCTGCTTCCTGACTGTGGATTCTGTGTGACCAGCCGCCTCATGATCCTGCCATTATGCCTTTCCACCATGACAGACTGCGCCCTTGAACTAGGACCTAAAATAAACATTTTCTTCCCCAATTGTGCAGGGATGCTATAGTCTCAGAGTCATACAAAACAGGCGATTTGGGGCTGGTGAGGTGGCTCAGCAGTTAAGAGCACATACTGCTGTTACAGAGGATGTAGGTTCTGTCCCCATTACCCATAGTGGGTGACTTACAACTACCAGTAACTCTAGCTCTAGGGGATCCAATGCCCTCTTCTGGTCTCATCAGACACTTCCTCCACATGCATATACCTTCACACACATATAGACACATAAATAAGAAATAAATATTTTCTAAAGAAAAGACGGGAGCTTTACAAGCAGGGTGTTGGTACAGCCATCCTAGCAGCACACCCCTAATAAATCCATTTTATTCCTCAAGCAGAACTTGGATGAGTCTTCCTCCTCTTCCTCCTTCTCTCCCCATGATCCTGCCTCCTTTTTTGCCAGAGTCACATAGCCCAGGCTAGCCTCGAACTCACTATGTAGCTGAGGGTGACCTTGAACTCCTGATTCTCCTGCATCCAGAGTGCTGGGATTACAGGTATGCACCACCAAGAGTGCAGTTTATGCAGTGCTAGGGATGAACCTGGGACTCTGCAGACTAGACAAGAGTACTACTAGCTGATCCACATTCCCAGCCCTTGAATGAGTCATGGGCTGTTAATGCTGCTCTAGTTTGGGGACAACTGTTAACGGTAACTTCATATCTCTCAGAAATGCAAGCTTATCTACCCACCCCATCTGCTCCTTCCTGCAAAAACCACAATGGGAGCTCTCGGCCATCTTTTCTACTCACTTCTCTTATCTCTGGAACCACCCTTCCACTTCTGCAAGGGGCCATGTGTGCTGTGGAATGGCAGACCCTCCTACTTGGAACTGTAAGTGGCAAACTGCCTTTTCAATGCCAGGAAATAGAGCCACCCACTTCATACTGTGACATGCCTTCAGGCTGTCCCATATCACAAAGCTGTGGGCCACACTCCAGGTCCTGATTCTCTCAAACAGCATGTGAGGGGACACAGGTAGAGCTCAGGCCCAGCTTGTAAGCCTCCTGAACTGCTCACCTTGTATAGAATGATCTGGGAGCCCTTGAGATCAACATACAGCCTGCATACCCACCAGGCAAGGCCCCAGCTCTCTGCACATAGCTATGGATATATGCTTGTTTCTGTGTGTTCATATGTTCTGTATGCTCGTCACAAGGGTGTGTGTGTGTCTGTATGTGTGTGCACCTAATGGGGATGCTGAGTGCTCCTATAAAACACCTACCCAGCAATTCGTATCCCTTCATGCTGGAGTCTGCTCAGGTGACTCAGCAAAGAAGCTATCACACCACTCAAGTAACTCCACATGGCCTCCAGAGAGTCACGTGGGGCTCAGGCTCCCTTGTGTGCTCAGAGTCTTGGTCCCCAAGGGATGGACAGATAACAGCTGCAGGAGATGTGTTATGCCACCTTCCTTCTGATCACGGATTGATTTCGCTCCCTTCCTCTGCCTACTCGCACCTGTTTCCAGTGACTGTTGCTGCTCTGACAAGTCACACCTGTATCTCTTCCCCTTAGATCTGAGTTCAGGGCACAGGACATGGGTAATTTTCATTGACGCCCCAGGGTCTGGCCTCCAGCTAGACATTTAAAACATTGATTTTTACTTAATTGTTCATTTATTGACAGGCTCACCACTGCAGGCTCCTGACTGACAGGCTCACCACTGCAGTCTCCTGATAGACAGGCTCACCACTGTAGCTGACTGACAGGCTCACCACTGCAGGCTCCTAACTGACAGGCTCACCACTGCAGGCTCCTGACTGACAGGCTCACCACTGTAGCTGACTGACAGGCTCACCACTGCAGGCTCCTGACTGACAGGCTCACCACTGTAGCTGACTGACAGGCTCACCACTGTAGCTGACTGACAGGCTCACCACTGCAGGCTCCTGACTGACAGGCTCACCACTGTAGCTGACTGACAGGCTCACCACTGCAGGCTCCTGACTGACAGGCTCACCACTGTAGCTGACTGACAGGCTCACCACTGTAGCTGACTGACAGGCTCACCACTGCAGGCTCCTGACTGACAGGCTCACCACTGCAGGCTCCTGACTGACAGGCTCACCACTGCAGGCTCCTGACTGACAGGCTCACCACTGCAGGCTCCTGACTGACAGGCTCACCACTGCAGGCTCCTGACTGACAGGCTCACCACTGCAGGCTCCTGACTGACAGGCTCACCACTGCAGTCTCCTGACTGACAGGCTCACCACTGTAGCTGACTGACAGGCTCACCACTGCAGGCTCCTGACTGACAGGCTCACCACTGTAGCTGACTGACAGGCTCACCACTGCAGGCTCTGACTGACAGGCTGGCCACCTCAGGTTCCATCACTTGTTAGTACCTGAATTTGCCCTTGAGATTCATGCCATCTAGCTGATGCACATAACGGGCTTAGACGAGAGACATCTCTCTCTTATTTTTAAAAGCTGCAGAGACTCTCATCATTAATGTGAAGTGAGACGGCAGGAACCTAGGCTGCAGTGGGAAGCTGTAGTAACACGAAGGGCCTCTTGCTTTGGTTACATAGCTTTTAAGAGAATTAAACTGTGTCTGCTTTTTACAATCTGATGTCACTGGACGATTCCCCTACTCTCTAAGGACACACCCGCCAACATTTAGCTAATGAGCCGCACAGTTCCTGGCATCACTGTCCTTCCCCCAAAGCTTCCTCAAGCAAGAGTTTTATAATTTTCCTAAATCACACTTACTCACTAGCCAGCTGTTACAACAACAGCTCATTAAAAAAAAAAAAAAAGCTTTATTTTTATTTTTTTTTCTTTTTAGACAAGGTTCCTCTGTGTAGCCCTGGCTGTCCTGGAACTTGCTCTGTAGACAATGCTGGCCTCCACCTGCCTCTGCATCCCTGCTGCTGGAATTAAAAATATGCACCACCACCACCATCTATCTTTTTTTTTTTTTTTCAAAGACAATGTCTCATGCATCCAGTCCGACCAAGGGGGACCTTGAACTTCTGATGCTCCTGTCTCTACTTTCTGAGTGCTACAATTATAAGTGTCTAGCACCACACCTGTTGCTGGGGATGGAACCCTGGGCCTTGTGCATGCTAAGCAAACCTCTACCAACTGAACTATATCCCAGCTCTAGACAATGTCTCTGAGTCTGAGACTCAGGTAGCTGTGACCACACAGCTAGCTGTGTTTCATGGGATGAGCAGGAACTCTGAGTGTTGTCCGGCTCAGACAATAAGCGAGCGCCATTATCATGACTGAGTATCCCTCTTCCTCACCTTGAGGGCTGCCGTTTTCCGCTGTTCAGCCAGGAGCAGGTTCACCTCCTCTCTGGCCAGAGCCACCTCTGGGGGCTCTGAAGCTTCGACCTCCTCTCCATCAGCATCCCCTGGCTCCTCGTCCTTCTCACTATTTTCCATGTTTGCGTGGTGGTGGGTCTTCTCCCGCTCCCAGCTGCAGCAGAACACAGGTACCAGGGGTCCATCATGCCTGACTGGAGAGTTCTACATCTCACATTCAGAGCTCTCCAGGCATGAGAAAATGATGGAGGGAAATCAGGTCTCCCTTGTGACCTTCTCCACATATGTATCCATCCCTCTGTAGACCAGGCCAGCCTGGAACCCAGAGATCTGTCTGCCTCTATCGACCGAGTGCTGGGATTAAAGATGTGCACCACAGCATGGCTGTGACTGCCTTGTTAAATTTTAACTGACTCCAGTGTTCATGTAACTGAAGAGAGAGGGGGAAGGTGAGTACAATGATGATAATGGCCATGACAAATGATGATGGAGTTGTAGTTCCTGCAATCAGGAGGCAGAAGCAGGAAGAGCACAAGTTCCAGGCCAGCCTGAGCTACATAGCAAGACCTTGCTCCAAACAAAGAGGGTGAGGGGAAGGAGAAAGGGAGGGGAGGGGAAGGGACTGAGAAGAGAGGTAGGGGAGGGGAAGAGAAGAGGAAGGGAATTATAGGGGAAGCAAGAATAGGGAGTGGAAAGAAGCAACGGGGTTGAGTGTGAAGTCACCCCCTAAGTGGGTGGCCATGTGTCCAGGTTTCTTCAGGGAAATTGGAGGGACACCCACTGTCCCAGTGTAATGTCACTAGAGCCCCTTTCACCTTCAGGTCAGGGATGCACATGGGTAAGTGAATCGTGGAAGAGAGATTGCATTAATATTTACTCACTCCCCTGGGCTGGGTCTGGACCCCAGTGATAAGAGGTCCAAGGGATCTAGAAGTGTCACGTGCTTGGCCCAGCTTACCAATAGGGTCATAACAGGAGAGGAATAGAGACAGGACCTGTTTCCTTGGGGACCTGCAGATGGTAGCAACCAGTGGCCCCCTCTGTCCCTTGGCTTCCCTTCCTTTAGGGGATGTGCTGTCCTAGCAACAGAGCACTCACTCTGCAATGGTCAGTAGGTGGCGAGACATGTCTATGTGTAGCTCAATGTTGGTATTCTCCAGCTCCACCAGGCTGCGCCGCATCTCCATCTGCTCCTTGAAAGCCCCAATAAGCTGTGCCCGGATCTTGTTCATCTGTAGACGACTGTCCTCCTCTGCATCATGGGGGATTGTGACTGTAGGTGGGAAGAGGGCTGGCTGGGCCGAACTCCATGCTCACTCACTAAAATGAGCCATGACCCTTGGGCATGTGGGGATGGATGGAGGATGGGTGGGTGTGTAGGTGAGAGGAAGTGTAGGTGGATGGTTGGGTAGGTAATTGATGATGCATAAATTGATAAATGGATGGGTTTTTTTTATAGAGAGATGGATGTGTGCATGGATGGATGGATAGATATGTGGGTGGGTGGATGCATGGAAGTAGATGGATGGACAAATAAGAGGGCAGAGGGATGAATGGATGGGGAATGGGTGGGTAGATGAATTTGTATTTGGGTGGACAGATGGATAGAGAGATAGGTGTGTAGATAAATGGATGTGTGAGTAGATGGATGAATAGATGGAGGAATGTATATGAGGGTGGATGTATGTATGTATGTATGTATGTATGTATGTAGAGGGGTGGGTGGATGGATAGATGGGAAGATACGTGGGTGGATGAACATGCATTTGGGTGGACGGATGGATGGGGAAATGGGCGGGTGTATGGATGAATGGAGAAAAGGAGGGTGGATGGGTAGTTGAATGGGTAGTATATAGATGGGTAAATGGAATGATGGTGGATGGGTATGTGTCATGGTTTCACTTCTCTTTGAAAACCTTAATTTTTGTCTAATTGTTATATTACCCATTTAATACACATTTCATATTCCCCAGCACTTTACTTTTACCTAGTCCAAGAAGTGAAAGCTATTTCAGCTTACACCTATGTTTCCTAAAGTATTTGAGACTTTTCGATACATTTCCTGCCACTAAGAATTCTGTATGGCTCAGTGGGTAAAGGTGCCAGCAGCAAAGCCTGACAACCCTAAGTTTAATCCCCCAGAGCCCATATGGTAGAAGAAATAAACCAATTCCTGAAAGTTGTCCTCTGACCTACACACACACACACACACACACACACACACACACACACACACACACACACACTATCTAATAAAAAAAGCCTTTCCCACTTTTAATCATTGGGCTGCTGGCTTATTTTTATTAATTTTAGAAGTCCTCTGTAAATTATAGCTAAACTTATCTTCATAAACCAAAGAACATGTGTGTGATATGTGTGCATATATATAAGGGGCGTGACTTCAGTACATATGTCCTTTTGGGGGGGTAGAGGGTTATGTGTGCATATGCTGTGTACATGTCAATGTGGGTCTGTGTGAGCATGTATGCAGTCACATGTGCCCCTGCCAGGCTAGTGGTCAATGTTGGGTGTCTTTCGGAATCTCCTCCTACCTCATGCTTTGAGACAGAGTCTCTCACTGATCCTGCAGCTCATCAGCTGGCTAGACTAGATGACCATCAAGCGCCAGGAATCCTCCAGACCCATCCCTCACCAATGCTGGGGTTAGAGACACCCAGTGCTGCCTGGTGTTTTATTTTGTTTTCCAGACAGGGTTTCTCTGTGTAGCCCTGGATGTCCTGGAACTAGTTCTGTAGACCAGGCTGACCTCGAACTCAGAGATCTGCCTGCCTCTGCCTCTGCTTCCCAAGTGCTTGGATTAAAGGTGTGGGCCATCACAACTGGCCTGCTGCACCTGGCTTTTACAGGAGTGCTAAGGATCCCAACAGGTCCTCATGTTTACACAGCAAGCAGTGGCTTCACCTTCAAGCCCCACATAGGTGTCCTGAGAATCTGTTTTTACAAGATTTATCTTCCTTTTTTTTTTTTTTGAAAGAGAGAGAGAGAGAGAGAGAGAGAGAGAGAGAGAGAGGGAGGGAGTTAGTCTCATGTCTCCCTGGTTGGCCTCAAGTTCTCTATAATGAATTCAGTCCCCAAAGCCAGGTGTGATAGCACCTATCTATAATCCTAGCACTGAAGCACGGGAGAGGCAAAGACAAGTGGATCCCTAGAACGCACTGGCCAGCCAGCGTGGATCAATTGCTGAGTTCTAAGTCCAGAGAGAGACCCTGCCTCAAAAAAATAGTATGCGGGCTGGGGAGATGTTTCAGCAATTAAGAGCGTTGGCTGCTCTTCAGAGGACCTAAGTTTGACTCCCAGCACCCACATGGTGGCTGACAACTATCTAACTCCAGTCCTAGGGATCTGTCCCCTCTTCTGGCCTCTTTAGGCACTGCACACATGTGGGGTACGGACACAGATGCAGACAAAACACCCATACACATAAAATAAATAAAAATATTTAAAGTCAATTAAAAAATAAGAGCCAGATATGGAGGGCAGAGGATATACCTTTAATCTTAGCATTTAGGAGGCAGAGGCAAGAGGCAAGAGGATCTCTGTGAGTTCAAAGCCAGCTTGGTCTATACAGTGAGTTCCAGGACAGCCAAGGCTACATAGAGAGTCTACCTAGTCTCAAAAACAAAAAACCAAGTCAAAGCAGAAGGCAGTCACTATGAACTACTTTGAGGTTTGTTGGGTTCACCTGCTGCTCTGAGTCCTGACTCAGTGAGATTTAACTTCTTCCTCTCCTTGTATCTTTTCTCTCGGAGGCTAGTCAGAGCCTAGGATGCCTTTTCTGATGCTCTGGCTTCCTTACTCTTTCTTGGAAGGCCCCTCATTCATTTACCATGCAGCAGAATGTCAACCATATGGCTAACCACCACACCTAAATTTCATGCTCTTACCTATGAATCTGTAATAATTTTCTCCTTAAACTCAAAAAACAAAAAGGAAGATACTGACCTTTGGCCTCCACACACAGAAGTATATAGGCATACACACACACACACACACACACACACACACACACACACACACACACACACACCAGAAAAGAAAGAAAATGAAATAATAATAAAAAAAAAAGAACATAAGCCAGATATAGTGGTGCATGCCTTTAACTTGGGATGTGGAAGCAAGCGGATCTCTGAGTTCAAGGCCAGCCTGGTCAACATAGTAAGTTCTAGTACAGCCAGAGCTACACAATGAGATCCTGTCTCAAAACAAAACAAAACAAACAAACGAAAAGAACATAAAATAGTCTAGTCTCATAGGCAAGAAACTGGAACCAGCCTGAGGCTCCTAGGGAATCAAGAACAATAGCCCTAGGCAGGATCACTTGGTCACTGTGAATGTAGATAATCAGAATGCCCACAGCCAGGCACTGGCCAGGAGAGGCAATGGGCCCATGGAACCTGGACGTTGGGCACAGAGTTCCAGGGAGGCATCGGAGCCCGCTGGAGGCACAGGCCTGTACTCAGCACTACCTTGTATATCCAGGATGCTGGGGTCACTTTTCTTCTCCTTATCCTGCTTCTCGATCTTCGACTTCAGGTGCTCAATTTCCCTGCGCAGGTCAGAGATGACATCAGTGTACTGTGCAATGCGGTAGGAGACATTCAGCAGGTTGCGCTTGACCTGATGGTAAGGACAAGTGCCCAAGATCAGGCATGGTGAGAAGTGTCCTGAAGGACAAGCTTGAGAGGTGACATGGTGGGTGTGGCTTCATTTAGCAGTTTCTTTATTTCATTTTTGTTTGGTATGTACATACACGTATGTGCATACATGCACGTCATGGCAAGCACATGGCTGTCAGAGGGTAACTTGTGGGAATCAGTCCTTCTTCCAACATGTAGGTTCTGGGCCAACAGGCTTGGTGACAATCACCTTTACCCACCCAAATTTCCATTTTCATCACTGTGAGTTCATAGCATGGTAGCCTTGGTATAGTCACCCTGTGGTGCTATCAGAACTATTGTCCACCTTTGCAACTTACACATTTCACCAAACCAAAACCCAGTCTCCATAAAATATGCCCCATTAAAGACTCCCAGCCTCTGGCTTCAGAGATGGCTCAGTGGTTAAGAGCACTGGCTGCTCTTCTAGAGTCTTGAGTTAAATTCCCAGCAACCACATGGGATAGATAGCCATCTATGATGACATCTGGTGCCCTCTTCTGGCATGCAGGCACATATGCAGGCAGAATGCTGTATACATCATAAATAAATCTTAAAAAAAAAAAAAAAAAAAAAAAAGACTCCCAGGCTCTGGCTCTACTACTCTGCTTCCAAGAATCTGACTCCTTTGGAGGCTGCATGGAAACAGATCCCACAGGACTTTTCTTTTGTGTCTGGTTGAATGCACTGAGCCCAATGCTCTCAAAGGTCCTCCATGCTGTAGTGGGTGTCAGATGTGTGTGCTCATGCACGTGCAAGTCAGAAATCAACTTCAGGTGTCATTCTTCAGGCTCCATTTACCTTGCTTTTAAATTTTAATTAATTTTCAGGCAGGGTCTCACAGTGTATCCCTGGATGGCCTGAGTCTCCCTGATATAGACCAGACTGGCCTTGAACTCACAGTGATCCGCTTGCCTCTGCCTCCTGAATGCTGACCAGCCAGCTTCAGGGATCTGTCTGTGTCCATCTGGCTTTTTTTTTTTTTTTTTTTTTTTTTGTTAATGTGGGTCTAAGGACTAAAGCCAGGTCATCTTTCCCACTCACTCACTTACCCTTGTCTTGATGTTCTTTGCCCTGTAGGCATAGAGCAGTGTGGTTCTTGACTCCTCAAAACTGGTGCTGGCTGGGCTGATGTGGGCAATCATCACTGTGCGGCTGTTGCCTCCCAGGGCATCCTGTTCAACACAAAATTGGGTTGATGGGAGCAGTGTGTTCCCCACATCACCAGTGGCCTCAGCCTTTCTCCAGTACTGTCAGAGGTCTGGGAGAAGGGCAGATGATGCTGGGGACCACAGTGAGGCTAGTGACTGGGGAGGAGAACTCAGGATAAGTGGGGCCTCCTCCAGGCACCCCCATCTGACTGCTGCTTTGATGAGAGCAGGTTAGACCAATGGGGAAGATGTAGGGAGACTTACCTACTGCCTGCTTATTTGTTTATTTAGGCAGCATCAAGCTCAGTATGAAGAAAACGTTTCATAGGTTACAGCTACCGTGATGGGACTGACGCCTTGGGAAGTAGTGAGCTCCTTGTTACTAGGAGAATGTGAATGAGGGTAGACCTTACTCAGAAGGTGATGGGGAGGCAGGCAGTGGCTACATACTCAGACTTCTACAGAGTGATGCCTTCAGGGCTCCAGGCCTCTGTGCTGGCAGTTAATTCCTGGAAGATATTGTCAGCTATGAGGGCCCTTCCCAATCCCCGCTGGAGCACCTACCTTCAGCAGGCGTGTGAGTTTGCTGTCACGGAAGTTCACATACTGAGCGCGGCTGCCACCCTTCTCGCTAAGAGCATTGATGCAGTTGCCCAGTGCCAGCAGCGAGCGGTTGATGTGTGCACCCTCTTTCATCCTCTTGCCTCGGTTCTGAGTCTGAGCAGAGAAGCCAGGCTGAACATGGACTGAGACTCTTCCTACTGATATCTTTCCTTCCCCGTTCCCAGGGAGGGGACTGAAGTGCAAAGGAGTGGGGAATGGCCCTGCCTACCCTGGAACTGAGGGTCATAAGTCCTAAGGATTTGAGAACCCCTGGACAGAATATCTCTAGTAGAGTATTAAGCATCCATTCTCAGATATAGAGCTAATTGACATAGAAAAGCTAACTGAAATAAACAGATTGGAATCCAGACAACACTGCTTATAACAAAATGCAAGTGAGTGGGGTTTGCCTGGGAGGTACCCTATCTCCAACCCTGAGACTTACGCTGTACCTCACAGGTCCCTTTGATGGCTCTCTGAGAGTTTGCAGCCTCAGCACCTGATGTCCCCAATGCAGCCCCACTTATTTCCTCTATCGCACAGGCTCTGCAGCAGTCACCTGCCTCCACACATGGTCCCCTTGTTTCATCTTCTGCACTCTAGGATGCAGGCTCTGGGAAGTCACGCCTATCCCTGTGGGCCATGCAGGCAGCTGGCCATAGGGAGTGCTCAATGGCATGAGCTAAATGAGCGGGTAAAGATGTGTGCAGAAGCCAGCAAACACATCCGAACCCAGCATCCCCATGGTGGCTCACAACTGTCTGTAACTGTAGTTCCAGAGAATCAGACACCCTCTTCTGACATTCACAGTACCAGGCACACAAGTGGTGCATGGACACACAGATTAGATTTAATTTTGCTGGCCTCGAACTCACTTTGTAGCTGAGGATGGCCTTGAACTTCTGATTCTCCACCTCTGGATTATATACATGTACTACCATATTCTGGGATTATATACGTGCACTATCATACTTTTTTACAGTGTTGAAGATGGAACCTGGGGTTTCATGTGTGCTAGGCAAGCACTCCACCACCTGAGTTGCATCCCTAAAGCCTTCTTTTTGTTTTCAGACAGTCTTTCTATGTCATCCAGCCTGAAACTCATGGTCCTCCTGCCTCATCCTCTCAAGCACTGGAATGACGAGCATGTCTCAAGACCTGCAACCAGCTCCAAATCTGTATTGTAAAACAGGTACAGTGCTGGGCTTGAACTTGGCCAGGGAGGGCTATGGCTATGGAGATAATAAGCATTATTGCCTGGTGTGTGTACTAGAGGGACAGGGAAACACTGCCTGCTGGTAACACTGGGTCTGCAAAGGCCAAAATCAACTCCTTCTCTAGCCCAGCCCTAAATTGGGTCCCTGGCCTGGAGGAAAGCCTGGGCCACAGGGTGACATCCAGGAAGCACAGCAGCAAAATCAAGGGACCCACAAGCCGGAAAGGGGCTGTGGCAATGCAGCCTTTCTGCCATACTCCTGTGCACCTACCTACCTTTCCACAGTGTGGAACCCCAAACGCTTTTCCTTGCACTCCAACCCAACTCCTCAGGACCTGTCTGGGCCCAGCCCTAAGACTCCTGCACACAGATTCTGTAGACTGTGAAAGCACAGGCCTCCCTGGATACTGCTATCTGATTACTTGTGTCACCCCAACACATGGGGCTTCCCAGGCCCAGGATGAGCCCACACAGCAAGTGCAACACCTTCAGTAGGTGCAGGATGAGCTGCCTGCCGCAAGGGTAACCCTCTGAGAGAGTCAACTCCCTGCCTTCCTTACTAAATGCTTGCAGGATTCAGCCGGTGCTCCTCGGCCCAACATTGTCCTGGGTGCTGAAAGGGACAGGCATTCATACTGAGGATGACAGATCCCAAGTTGAAAGATAGCAAAGACACCTGAAAGTGGGTGGACCTCAGAGGGGCTGTACCTGCGCTGCACGCTCCGCGCCTGCCAGGTCCACCATGAAGAGCCTCCCGATGCGCACCTCCTCTGCCAGGTCACCGCCTCGGCTTTTCTGGTGCACAGTGACCTGCAGCACGGCGTGGGAGCGGGATGAAGTCTTGTTGGTAGCTGTGGGCTCCTGTGTACGCTGCCGGTTGCCTTTGGTGAGAAGTTCCATGATCTGAGGGCAGAGGGAAAAAAAGGCAAATCACAGACCAGAGTGGCCATACATTCAATCTAGAAAGACCCAAGCTCTGGCACTGGGACGCTTATAGCAGCAATTTCGGGTTTGTGGCGTGAAGTGATGAGTTAAATCAACTAGGGGAATGGAAGATTCTTGATGTGCACCCAATTTGCCCTTTCTCTACCAGTGACAGTCATGACTAATGGATTATCTATGTCACCACCACTCCCCCCGCCACACACACACCCCGGCACACTTTAAAACAAAATCTTACTGTAGGGGATAGTCTTAAGTCAACTTGACATAGCTAGAGTTATCTGAAAATAGGGAACCTCAACTGAGAAAATGTCTCCATAAGATCCAACTCTAAGGCATTTTCTTAATTAGTGATTGCTGGGGAAGGGCCCAGCCCATGGTAGGTAGTGCCATCCCTGGGCTGGCGATCCTGGGTCCAGGCTGAGAAAGACCTGTGGAACAAGTCAGAAAGCAATACCTCTCCATGGCCTCTGCATCAGCTCCTGCCTCCAGGTTCCTGTCCTATTGAGTACCTGTCCTAACTTCCTTCAATAGTGAACAGCAAAATGGAACCATAGATGAAATAAACCCTTGTCTTTCCATCTTGTCCTTTGGTCATGGTGTTTCACCATAGCAATAGAAATCCCGACTAAGATACATTGTCTGGGTTAACTCAAACTCACTTTGTAAGCAGGGATGACCTTGATTTTCTGATCCTCTGCTTCCAACTCCTGAATGCTGGATTGCAAATGTGTGCCACCATGCCCAGTTTATACAGTACTGAGGATGGACTCCATGGACTCATGCGTGCTAGGCAAGCACTCTACCAACTGGGCTACACCTGCAGCCCAACTCACCCCTTCTCCACAGAGCCTAGAGTCCCCCTGACTCTTTTCAGGTCACAACTCCAGGCAGCTGCGGAGCTGATAGAGTTGGCAATGGAAGTGAACCCCTCTGCCATGCAAGCAGCTACAGAACCAGAGCAGCAATTCTCTCCTGAGCCCCTGCTGGGTAGGAACCAGGGCTAGGACTGCACACTGTGTATGGGGCATGAGTTCAGGGAGGCTGAGATGCTCACTGTCATTTAGGCCATGGTAGCTCAGATCTGTCATCCTAACATTTGAGAAGCTGAGGCAGGAGAATTGCTGCAGGTATAAGCCCAGCCTAGGCTACATAGTGAATCCCAGGCTGTAGGCTACAACGAAATCCTGGGCTAAAGAGCCAGCTCTGTTAGTAAAGGGGTTACTGCACAGACTGAGTTTAGATCCCAGAATCAATACAAAAGAAGGAAGGAAGGAAGGAAGGAAGGAAGGAAGGAAGGAAGGAAGGAAGGAAAGGCTGGACATAGTGACATGTGTTTGTAATCCCAGTACTGAAAAGAGACAGAGCAGGATGACCAGGGCAGCAGCTTACTATTTGGCAAGTTCTAGACCATTAAGAGACCCTATTTCAAAAACAAAATGGCAAGGTGTGGTGCTGGAAAGACAGCTCAGCAGTTTGGAGCACTGGCTGTTCCTCCAAAAGACCAGAGTTCAATTCCCAGCATCCACATGGCAGCTCACAACTATCTGTAATTCCATTTCCAGGAGATCCATTGCCCTCTTCTGACCTCTGAGACCATGCATGTGGTGCACAGACATATACAGGTAAAACACCCATACACATAAAATAAAAATAAATCTAAAGAAGCTGTTCTCTAAGCCAGCTGATGGTGGCATATACCTTTAATTTTAGCACTCAAGAGGCACTAAGAAGGCAGTGGCAGGCAGATCTCTTAGTTTGAGGCCATCTTGGTTTACAGAGTGAGTTCCAGGACAGCCAGAGGGCTACACAGAAAAACCCTGACTCAATAAACAAACTAATAAACAAAATTTTAAAACAGATGGAGAGAGAGGTGTGGTGATGAACTCCATTAATCCCAGCATGCAGTAGGCAGAGGCAGATGGGCATCTGTGAGTTCCAGGGCAGCCGGGTCTAATAGCAAGTTCCAAGCCATCCAGAATTCCATAGGGAGACCCTGTCTTGTAAAAAGAAAGATAGGGAAAAGGAAGAAAAGGGGGGCAAGGGGAAATGAGGGGAGCTGGTGCAGAAAATTTTCCATCTGCCCTTGTAAAAAGAACAATCATCCTGTCAGTTAGTGGTTATCAAGCCAAGCTATGTTCATCTGGTGCGCTGAGCTGTGACATGCCTGGGTGTGCCCCTGGAGGCTGAGGGCATCACACAGGATCAATAGGTGATGTCTGCCTGGAGCATCAGCAAGGAAGCATAGCTGACTGCAGAGACCTGAGATCTCAGACTAAGTTCAGGTGCCAGGAAACAGCTCAGCTTGGCCCTGCCTACTGGTCATTGCACAGCAAACTTAAGCAAGAAGGACTTTATGGGCTGGGCTGTGACACTCACCTCTTGAGCATTTGAGGTGGACACTTCTGTGATGCCTGCTATTTGGATGCTGCCTCTAGAGTCTTCTCTCAGCTCCAGAAACCCAGAAGATGGATTCAGGAGGTCACGGATGACTTCATTATAAATCTGGAGCAGAACAGAAAGGTTGGGACAAAGTAGCGAAGATTCATAAAGAAGGGGCTGGAGAAATGGCTTGGGGCTTAAGAGTACTGGCTGCTCTTGCAGAGGACTGGGGTTCAAGTCCCAGAACCCACATAATAGATTTCAATTGTCTGTAGCTCCAGTTCTAGAGGAACCAACACCCTTTTTATTGGCCTTTGAGGCTACCAGGAAGTCATGTGGTACACAGACACACATCCAGGGCAAAATACACCCATACACATAAAATAAATTTAAAATCGGAGATGGGGGTTGAGACAGGGTTTCTCTGTGTGGCCCTGGCTATCCCGGAACTCAGAGATCTCCCTGCCTCTCTCTCCCAAATGCTGACATCAAAGGCATGCTTTACTATGCACAGTGTAAATAATATTTAAATTATTTATTAGTATGGGTGTTTGTCAGCATCTATATCTGTGCAACACTTGCACACAATGCCCTTAGAGGCCAGAAGAGGATGTTGGATCACCTAGAAGTGGAGTTATGGACAGTTGTGAGCTGCCATATGCGTACTGGGAATTGAACCCATGTCCTTTGGTAAAGCCAGCCCCCTAAAATATTTTTAAAAGAACCAATTGGAAGCCCGAGCTGCTGGAGAGCTCACTCCCTGAAAATGAGTTTTGCACAGGCAGTCAGTATTGTACCCATTCTGTTGTTGATCTAACTGAGGCAGGAGAGCTGGCTCACCTCCAGGTAAGACATAGACACACTATATTCCATGTTGTCCTGGGTCTCCTCGATGGCCTGGAAGAGGTCAGTGAGGGTCTGTAGGTAGATGCCAGGTTCTGCATCCATGCCAAGCATGGTGTGGGTCTTCCCAGCCCCTGCAGGAAGGCAGAGCTTAAATATGCTATGCCGTAAGAGGCCTGAAAATCTTCGTGGTCTCAGGAGGTGTTCTCTATAAGGGGATAGATATCACTGGTCCCCTCCCCATTTGCCCCAAGAAGGACAGCATGGGCTTGTCCTTCCCCGTAAAGCAGGCACTTCACTGACCGGTAAGTGAATGGAGCAGCCAGGCCCCCACTTACACAGACAGGGTTCCAGTCCTCACTCCTGACCAGGCAAGCACTTATAACTCAGCTATTCTTTCTTTTTCCTTTCCTTTTCTTATTTATTCAAGACAAGGTCTCATTATATAGCCCAGGCTGGCCTGGAACTTGTGAGCATCCTACCTTAGCCCATGCCACCTGTTTGCAAACATCGGTTGAACATTACTCACAACCTCAGAGAAGAAACCCACAGTCCTCCTGAGTAGGAAATCACAGTCTGAGGTTGAATGTAGCATCAGTCTTGGGAAAGTTCCACCCTGACTGATGGCTGTGTGCTCTGGGACAGCTATCTTATTTCTTGGACTCTTTCTTGTGAGGAGGGAACATTCTCGCCTTTTAGAGGTGTGGATGACAAAACCCAGTGTGTAAGTCCCTGGTGCTTATAATGAGGCTCAGTACTAGAGTACTAGCCTAGAATGCATGAGGCACTGGGTTCAGTCCCTGGTACTATCAAAAAATATATATATATAAATATAGCTGGGCAGTGGTGGTGCATGCCTTTAATCCCAGTACTTTCTAGGCAGAGGCAGCACAGCCAGACTGTTTCACAGAGTAACCCTGTCTCAAAAAACCAAGTGTGTGTGTGTGTGTGTGTGTGTGTGTGTGTGTGTGTGTGTGTGTGTGTGTGTGTGTTGTGTGTATGGGCTGGGGATGTGACTCAGTTGGTAGGGTAGCCACCTAGAATACCCAAAACCCTGGATTCCATCTCCAGCCTGACATAAACCAGTCATGACAACACAGATTTATAATCCCAGCACTTGGGAGATGGAGGAAAGAAGATTGGGAGTTCAAGATCACCCGTGGCTACATAGTGAGTTTAAGGCTAACCTGATCTATCTAAGACCTTATCTCTAGAGAGGGGCAAGGGACCTCTGCTGGCACCATGCCCACACCCCCCTGGAAACAATGCCCAACCCAGTACCTGAGGGGCCATAAGCAAAAACTGTCGCGTTGTATCCAGAGATGACGCCCTCCACTAAATGCTGGATGGTGGCATGGTAAACAGCTTCCTGTAGACAGGCAGGAGGACAGACAGTCAAGGGACAGCCCAGACTGGGTCAGAAGGCCTGTTGCTTAGAAAAGACAGAGACCAATACTTGGAAGGCAGGGACAGGCAGATCTCTGTGTGTTTGCAGCCAGCCTGGAATACATAATGAGTTCTGGTTCAACAAGGGCTACAGAGTTGGCGTATAATACACAAAACAAACAAGAATTTGGGAATTTCCCCCAGGAGGCCTGACACCTACTTCTATAGGAACTAGTCATTCCTGAAGCTTCTGCAAGAATTGAGAGACTGAGGACTGGGCTTAGAACTGCACCATTAGCATCAGGATCCCTCTTCGTGGGATGAAACTGGGCAGGAAGTGGTGGAGCCTTGTGAAACAAAGGTGACATTTGGCCCAGCAGGAGATATGCAGGTAGTGAGCTCCCTGCCCACGGGGAAGTTCAAGGAGAGACACTTGGAGCTGGTGAGTGAAGCACAGGTTTATCTGGCTTGACCACGGGCAGCCCCTTCACCTGCACCTCCTGAGTGTCCACTCTGGTGCAGCCCTGGCTGCTTATGGTTTCTTCAAGCTGTGCTGAGAGCCACTGAATCTAACCTGTTTCTCTGTGGCTTCAGACAGGCACAGACACGGTCTGAATTGGGGCTCTGTTGTGTGTGGTGTGACCTCAGAGGAATGCCTCACATGTAGAACAAGGAAGTGTGTGTGTGTGTGTGTGTGTGTCTGTGTGTGTGTGTGTCTGTGTGTGTGTGTGTCTGTGTGTGTGTGTGTCTGTGTGTGTGTGTGTCTGTGTGTGTGTGTGTGTGTGTGTGAGAGAGAGAGAGAGAGAGAGAGAGAGAGAGAGAGAGAGAGAGAGGAGTAGAATCTCATTTTGTCCAGGCCAGCCACAACTTGCTGTGTAGCTGAGGACCTTAAACTCCTGATCCTCCCACCTCTACCTCCTGATGGCTGGGGTCATGGGTGTGTGTCACCATATCTAGATGGGAAAAGAAAATATTTCTGAACATTTTGTAAGACTTGCAAGGGACATTGGTGCCTTGAATGTAACACACAGCAGGAAGTAGCTTGCTGATGACTGTCAGTGACCAGGTCCCTCTGTGGAATGTCATCATGACCTTGAACATGACCTCTACTCAGAGTAGCTAGGGAGCCACTGTGCTTTACAATGATAGCTTAGTTCTGAACTGAGGGTGACAGGGGTACTGTCAAAAGTGGCCAGTTGGACCTGGTGGCATAAGCCTTTAATCCCAGTATTTGGGAGACAGAGGCAGGCATATCTCTGTGAGTTCAAAGCCAGTTCTACGGTCTACCCAGCAAGAATACAAAATAAGACCTGTCTAAAAGAAAAAAGTGACCAGTGTCCCCAGCAGTCCCTTCTTCTGTGTTAAGTGTCCTTACTGAGAAGCTGTCACCATTCCTATGTCACCTACAGCAGACAGGAAGCAGGCTGGCATGAGTGTGGCTAGCTGAGAATGGCCCTAGACACTTAGTGATGTAACTGAAGTGCTAAATATACCCTCTATCCTGGTACCCACAGAGGCCACACTAACATGGATCAGCATGCAAACATGTGTCCTCTGTTTGCCACACTTTGGAAGCCCAGGGGGCTCCCACTGTCCCTGCTGATGCTCTGAGGTCACCATACTGAATGAAGCCACTATCCTAGGGAGACAGCCCTTCTAAGAAGTCTGTCCCCACAAATGTGAACTGTCTCCTAGCTATTCCAGTCCCAAGTGATGACCAAGTGGGAGACCATCAGAGACATGTAGCTCCAAAGAGCTGATGACCGCAGCACCTTGAACATCCAATCTTAATACACACACCTTTCCCAGAGCCATAGACAGTGACAGTGCAGCCACTTGATATTGGAGTGGTATATCCTGAAGCATCCAGTAGCTAGGAGATAGTTTACACGCCTGGGGACAAACTTCTCAGCAGCAGGATGACCTGGGCAGAGCAGTGCACATCGTAATCAGCATGTGGGAGGCTGAGGCAGAGGGACTGGGAATTTAAGGCCATTCTAGGCTACAAAGTGAATTTGTCCCAGCCTGGGCTAATAATGAGACCCTATTGAAAAAAGAAGAAGAAGAAGAAGAAAAAGAAGAAGAAGAAGAAGAAGAAGAAGGAGGAGGAGGAGGAGGAGGAGGAGGAGGAGGAGGAGGAGGAGGAGGAGGAGGAGGAGGAGGAAGAGGAGGAGGAGGAGAAGGAGGAGGAGAAGAAGAAGAGGCTGGGAAGGTGGCACAATGATTAAGCTGCTCTTACAGAAGACCTGGGTTCAGTACTCAGTACTCAGTACTCATGTGGTAGCTCACAACTGTGTATAACTGCAGTTCCAAGGAACCTGACACCGTCTTCTGGCCTCTGTGGGTACCAGGCATGCACAGAGAACATTTGCATATATGCAGGTAAACTCTCATACACATAAAAAATGTAAGAATCTTAATAAACAAAGAAGAAATCTGGTGTTGAATGTAGGGCAGCTAACCTTCCCTCTCACAGTAGGACAGGAATGTACAGCATCCCATCTTACCTATGCTGTTTCACTCAGGTCCAAAATCTCCCCCAGATGCTGCTAGCCTGGTGCTGTGACATCCATTTCAGGAGTCCTAAGCTCAGATCCTACCTTCACTGCTATCCCTGATGAGGCCTGGTTCCCTTTCCCGATGTGTGGTTAGGTTGCATGTGGTACCATCTTCTGGCCTTACAGATGATGGTAATGACATGATGTAAGGTCAGTGTATAGCTCTAACATCTAGCCTTGCTGTGTGACCTCCTGGAGGCTCTCTGTCTGTGAAATGAGCGTTACAGTCTCCTCTTGCCATAGCCCTGCCTACCTTTATGACAGCTCTAAGCGTTAGATGTCCCTCCTCGGAGACGGCCTTGTTAGACATCACATATAATGAGCAGGACATGTATGCTCAGTTTGACATTGCCCAGTGGTGGTGTGGAAAAGGCCTGTGTGTCCTGATATCATGTGCAATGAAGGAGCCAGTGAACAAATTCAAGAGAAGCCCCCAGAGTGGACCATAGGACTTGGTGACCCCTGGAGCTCATGGGTTATTTCCCCACCACCTCCTTACTCCTCCGGGAGACCCTGAAGAAGACAGAGATGAGACAGCCCAGGAGCCAGGTCCAGGGAGCTCCTGGAGTTAGAGCCAGAGGGGGTGGTATGAACCTGAGATGCGTGCTGGTCAAACACGGTGTCAAATATAAAGGTGCGCTCCCGGGACCGGTGAGCACGAAGAGTGTCCTCTGGGTCTTCGCCTGGGTCCATGAGCACAACCACCTGGATGCAGCAAGACAGGGGGGTCAGGGGAGGGCAGGCAGACCCTGACTGTGCATCCTGAATCTTTAATCCTAGCACTAGGGAGGCAGAGAGAGGTGGAGCTCTGCAAGTTCCAGGCCAGCCTGGTCCATAGACAGACAG
Organism: Cricetiscus sungorus; assembly: GCA_030556225.1. Lineage (NCBI taxonomy): Eukaryota > Metazoa > Chordata > Mammalia > Rodentia > Cricetidae > Cricetiscus > Cricetiscus sungorus. Next base: position 9,756,141 of record JANBXA010000044.1, read on the forward strand.
TTCCAGGATCGCCAGGGCGGTTACACAGAGAAACCCTCTGTAAAAACAAACAAACAAACAAATAAGTAAAAATAAAAGATGTGCACCATCCCTGCTGGCCTCGGGATGTCTTTCTCATTTGCTTCTCCATTTCAGTCTTTGAAGCAGGGTCTCTCACTGAGCCTGGAGCTCAACATTTCAGCTAGACCAGATGGCCAGTGATCCCTGGGGTCCTCCTGTCTCTGCTTTCTAGTTCTGGGGTTACAGGCTCATGAGGCTACATCGGCTTTGTGGGGGTTCTGGATCTAAACTCAGGTCTTTATGCTTGCACAGTGAGCGCCTTATCTTGTCTCACTCCTTCACTGAGGGGGCAGTGCCTCCTGCTGTCACTCACCCAAGGCATACCACAACTCCCCCCAGCCAGTTGGCTCCACAGTCATATAAATGGCTCAGATGCTGGGAGGGGTGGCACACACCCTTAAGCCCAGCACTTGAGAGGCAGAAACAAGAGGATCTATGTGATTTTGAGGCCAGCCTGGTCTACAGAGTGAGTTTCAGGACAGCCAGGCCTGTTACACAGAGAAACCCTGTCTTGAAACACATTAAAAAAAAAAAAATTGAGGGGGGGATGGCAGACAACCCAAAGCCCAGGGAAAACAGCCTGCCATGCTTCACCCCCCAACACCCAACACAACAGACCACCATCAAACCATTCTGGCCCCATAGTATCCTATGAACTAACGTCATCAGAGAAGGCAGGAGGCTATGGAAATTGTAGAGTGCTGGACTGTCCACTCCACAGCTGCATTCACTTCACAGGCTCAGAGGAGACAATAGAGGGACTGTCCCAAAGCTTCCACCCACATGGTCCAATTCCTCTGAGAGCCTGTCAGTCCCCAGGGCCCCTCAGTCCCCATATACACTATTATCAAGCAAGCCTGTTAAGATCCTTGGGGGCAAAGGGATTAAAGGACTCTGCCCTAGGGATGATGGGGGGCAGGGAAGTGGGTAGAGGCCAAATGTAGCCTGACTGGTGCAGACATGGGGTTGAGCACCAGAGAGGCATCAAGATGGTGGAGGTGAAGCTGGGTGACTGTCCCATGACCACTAATTGCCCCTCCTGTGTTCTTGGCTTTGGAAACTATAGTCCTGGGAGGCCAGGCTCTGCCAGGGCTTCTGGCTTCTGGCCAGCACTTGCTTCATGACATAAGCTGACTTTCTTTCCTCCTGGGGATGCACTGTGTCACGAGGCAGCTACCCACTGTGAGCCAGGCCAGGGCTGCAGGGAGGTCTCCAGCCAGGGTCCTTTGAACAACAGGGTCAGGAAAAAACTGTGGGGTTGAGAGCCATGGAAATGAGCTTGATTTCTTATCTCACCCAGGCTCTTCTGCTCACCCTGGTGGGAGCCTAGGACACTGTGTCTCGAAAGCCACATCCAGGCTTCATATTTGTGAAGTGGCAGTAATCACAGACCCTGCTCACTAAAGAGCCATAAAGGCTGATGAGAAAACATACACACAGATCACTGGATGATCAAAAGTTACGTGCTGCATTGGGTCTTGGATCAGAAATAGAATATTCTATCTATCTATCTATCTATCTATCTATCTATCTATCTATCTATCTATCTATCATGTATGTTTGTGTGGGTGCAGAAGTGTGAATGCCATGGTGGGGACAACCTTTGGGATTTGGCTTCCTCCTGCAACCTTGTGGGATCTGGGGATTGAACTCAGATCACCAGGCTTGCACACAGCACCTTTCCCGGCAGAGCTATCTTGTCGGCCTCCGAAAAATATTTTTGTTGTCATAATCAACATTATCCTTATTTGCAGATGATCTGATTCTATGCAAAAGAGACCTTAAGCACCCCAGGAGAAGGATCTTAAAAGGAATAGACACTTTCAGCAAAGTGTCAAGATACAAAGTTATCAACAACAACAAATCATTAGCTGGGGTCAGTGTGATGACTCAGCAGATAAGGGGGTGCTTGCTATGCAAGTTTGACAGCCTGAGTTCCATCCCCAGGATGGTTGTGTGGTGGTTTGAATGAAGTGTCCTATATAGGCTCAGATATTTGGACACATGGTCCCCAGTTGGTGCTGCTGTTTGGGAAGGATTAGGAAGTGTGGCCTTACTGGAGGAAGTAAGCCACATGGCATTGCCAAAGTGTCCTTTCTGCTTCCTGTCTGCAGTTCAAGGTATGAGCTCTCAGCTTCCAGCCCCAGTTGCTATGACTCCACTTTGTCACCACAGACTCTGTCCTGATGACTAGTTTTGTGTTAACTTGACACAAGCTGAAAAGAGGGAACCTCAATTGAAAAAAAAGTCTCCATTTTCCTAATTAGCGAGTGAGTCTATTGTGGGTAGTGCACCCCCTGGGCTTGTAGTCCTGGGTGCTGTAAAAAGCAGGCTGAGGCTAGGTGGTGGGTAGTGCTCGACTTTAATTCTTTAATCCCAGTGCTCGGGAGGCAGAGGCTAGCAGATCCCTGTGAGTTCAAGGCCAACCTCGTCTACAGAGTGAGTTCCAGGACAGCCATAGCTACACACACACATAAGCCCTGTCTCAAAGAAACTAAAAAGGGGGGGGGGGGGGAGCAGGCCGAGTAAGCCAGTAAGCAGCACTCTAGCACCTACCACTACTCCAAGGCCTCTGCATCAGCTCCTGCCTCCAGGTTCCGGGTCTCTTGGAGTTCCTGTCCTGACTTCCTTTGATAATGAACAGTGATGTGGAAGTTTAAGCAAAATAAACCCTTTCCTCCCCAACTTGCTTTTGATCATGTTGTTTTATCACAGCAATACAAGCACTGCCTCAGACAGAGTCTTATCCCTCTGGAACCATAAGCCCAGATAAACTCTTCAATAAGTTGTCTTGGTCATGATGTGCAAGAGAAAAATCAATAATATACCTTGTAAAGGTATAGAGAACTGACTCCACAAAATTGTCCATGTCTATGCTGAGATGCTTGGCTACATACATCACACACAGACACACAAAACAACAATAATATAATAACAACAATAAATTAGTGGCCTTTTTATATACTAGTGTTTCTTGACATGTGGGTGGAGACCTCTTTGAGGTCAAACAACCCTTTCAGAGGGATTGCCTAAAACCATCAGAAATATCAGATGTTTACAGTATAATTTGTAACAGCAGCAAAATTACAGTTATGAAGTAGCAGCAAAAATATTTTATGGTTGGGGACCACGACATGAAGGACAGTATTAAAGAGTCACAGCATTAGGAAGGTTGAGAACTAGTGTCATATGAGAATAACAAGCAGCTGGGCGGTGGTGGTGCATGCCTTTAATCCCAGCACTCGGAAGGCAGAGGCAGGCTGACTTCTATGAGTTCAAGGCCAGCCTGGTCTACAGAGTGAGTTCCAGAACAGGCTCCAAAGCTAAAGAGAAACCCTGTCTAGAAAAACAACAACAAAACAAGGAAACAAACTTCTTTGAGATTCCATCTCACCCCTGTCAACAAATGCTAGTGGTTTATTCACTGTTGGTGGAGCCATCCTGAAAACCAGTGTGAAGGCTTCTCACGAAGCTAAAAGTATGCCAGCAACAATGGTCCGAAGCTTTAATCTCAGCACTTGGGAGGCCTATGGGGTTAAGGTCCGCCTGGTCTAGAGCGAGTTCCAGGACAGCCAGAGCTACACAGTGAGACCCTGTCTTGAAAAACAAAACACATACACACACACACACAAAGAGGAAGAGGAGGAGGACAAGAAGGAGAAGGAGAAGGAGAAGGAGGAGGAGGAGGAGGAGGAGGAGGAGAAGGAGGAGGAGGAGAAGGAGGAGAAGCAGCAGTTACAAACAGATCTTCCATGTGATCTAGCTACACCAATCCAGGGCATATACCCAGAGGTCTGTCCATTCCACCACAGGGATGCTTGCTCCCCTGGAACTGAGTTACAGACAGTTGTGAGCTGCCAAGTCAGTGCTGGGAATTGAACCTCGGTCCTCTGGAAGAACAGCCAGTGCTCTTGAGCGCTGAGCCATCTCTCTAGCCTAGCTGCCCTACTCTCAACAGCTAGAAAACAGAACTAGTCTAGACGTCCATCACCAGATAATGGATAATGAAAGTGATATATATATATATATATATATATATATATATATATATATATACATATATACACATATAACGAAAACATATGCAACTGTAAAGACAATGAATCATAAAGTTTGTCAGTAAATAAATGGAACTGGAAAATATATGAAGAGAAGCTTCCCAGGCCCAGAAAGACAAGCACCACATGTCCTCTCACATACATGGGTTCTAGCCTCTATCTTATTTACATAGGTCCTATGTGGTCATGAGATGGGGTAGACACTAGGACTCTAGACAGAGACTCACATGAGAAGAAAATTACTTCTGGCATAAAATTATCCTATGAGTAAGCCTCAACAAATGTTATCTATGCTTTATTTAAAACCCAAAAGGTTATGACTGCTTGGATTGGCATCTGACCATTTATGAGAAATCTTAAATTCCCAAGCATGCTGTTAAGAATTCTTATGTAAATTCCCCTTCAAATGCATGTCCTCTTTTGACCAGTGAAGTTACTCAAAGTGGTGTGGTGTTCTGTTTGGGAGATTATTTCTACACATTTAACTATTTATACATATTTATACATTTAACTATTTCCATTGAGTTTCTCTTTCTTTCTTTCTTTCTTTCTTTCTTTCTTTCTTTCTTTCTTTCTTTCTAAGTTTATCGAAACAGGCTTTCTCTATGTAGCCCTGGCTATACTGGAACTAGCTCTGTTGGCCAGCCTGGCCTTGAACTCACAGAGATCTGACTATTTCTGCCTCCTAAGTGTTGGAACTAAAGAAATGCACCGCCACCATCTGGCCTGAGTTTCATTTTTATTTTGATATCTTTCATCTGAGTTCTCATTATGTAAATCCTAAGAATAATGTGTGAGGAGCTGGAGAGATGGCTCAATGGTTGAGACTCCTTGCTGCTCTTTCAGAGGACCTAGATTTGGTTCCTAGAGCCCCTAAGGTAGCTCACAGCCATTTGCAACTCCAGACTCAGGGGATTGAGTGTCCTCTTAATGATCACCGCATGCACACAGGCAAAACATTCATGCATACACATAAAATAAAAGTAAAGAAATTTGAGCCCAGCAAGGTGGTGTATGCCTTTAATCCATCACTCAAGAGGCAGAGGCAGGCAAAACTCTGTGAGTTCCAGGCCCAGGTTGGTCTACAAAGTGAGTTCCAGGACAGCCAGGGCTACACAGTGAAACTCTGTCTTGAAAAGCCAAATCAATAACAGTAACAACAATTATAACAAAAATTCTTGAAAAACTAAAATTGTGTGTGTGTGTGGGGGGGGGAAAGAACATTACTGGGAAAAGCCAGCAGGACTTTGAATGTGTCTACAAGGTTAGAAGATGCTGGATCACTTTGAACTTCCTGATTTCCTTACTGAAGTCAGATGCCTGAATGTGTAAGGATGGAGTGAAGTCACAAGTCAATGTTTGCTGTTGACATGGGCACAGCCATGTCAAGGACCCCAATGCATCAACCCCATGGGAGTGTTAAAGCTTTCCCTGGTTGAGGTTCAAAGAGATTACAAAGCCTTCCTCTGGCCCAAGTGCAAATACTAACAGTGTGTGCAGACAATGCCTCTCCTAGATTTCTCCCCTTGGATATGTGTGGCCTGAAAACTGTTTCCTACAGAGACAGTCCCTACTGCCTCCTTGTTTATTGATATGAAATAACCCTGCCTCCCTGTTCAACTGTATAAAATAAACACACTGAGTTTCTGAAGGGCTTTGGCTCCTGCATCCAAGAACCAAGCAAGCCACGCAACCCCAACTTGTGTGCTTGTCTTTTCTTCGTTCTCTCAATGTCCCAGTCAGGTTAATCCCTCAAGCCTAGATGTGGCATGAATGTTCCTGGGTTTTGTGTTTTGTTGTTGTTGTTGTTTCAATTTGTTTGAGAGAAGAGCTCTCTGTGTCACAGCCTGAATCTCACCCTGTAGACCAGGCTGGCCTCAGACTCAGAGATCTGCCTGCCTCTGCCTCTCAAGAGTTGGGATTAAAGGTTCAATTTTAGTCTGGCTTTTTTTTTTTTTTTTCAATGTGTAATGGTTCGTGGTGCACACACAGAAGGACCTCAGATGTCCTGCTCTGCCACTCTGCTTTATTCTAACCTTGAGACAGGGTCTCTCACTAAGCCTGGAGTGAGGCAAGCTACCATCCATCCCCACCTCCTCCTGTCTCTGCCCACTCCAGCACTGGGGTTACAGGTGTGGGGTACAGACATGCCCAGCTTTTTACATGGGTGCTAGGTAACCAAAACCTTCTGAGCCATCTCCCTAGCTCTTGCTTTTTTGTCTGAGAAGGTGTCTAGTTCTGCAGCCCAGGTGGCCTTGAATTCGTGATCCTCCTGCTCTGGCCAGCCAGTGACAGAATTATAGGCATGAGCCACCACACCCAGGTGAGAATGTTTTTTGTTTTAAAGAGGTATATGATGGAATGTTTGGGTGAAGAGGGATGTTGTGCTCCAAACTGACTCCAAATGTTCCAGAAACATGGAGTCAGAGACCAGTGGAGTAAACAGGGCCCCAAACCTTAGCACAATTGTCTCCATGACAGAAGTACATACCATCAGGTCATAAAACTCAGCATGTAGACAGCACCAACACTAAAACAAAGTCCTAATCCATCAAAGTCTATAGGTCTGGGAAATTCTCTAAATGTGTTAATCTTGCTTTTTCAATCTGCTTCTGGCAACCGATCTTGTTAACTGAAATATGGACATGATTTTTGTGCTTAAAAGCTCACTCTGAGAAAGGTTGGGGCTACGGCGAGATACAGAATACCCAGTGGTAGTCATCAGCCAGCTAATAAAGATTTTCAATTGACTTAAACCCATGTCTGGGTATCTTACCTGGTGAAGGCCCTACAACAGAGAGAGGGCAAGGTGAGGGAGTTAAGGGACCAGCGGGTTTATGGCATTCTTGCAGCCTATCTACTGGTTTGAAGTTATTTCAAAATAAAAAGAACAGTAACTGGGTGTGATGGTGCACACCTTTAATCCCAGTACTCAGGAACCAGAGACAAGTGGATTTCTATGAGTTTGAGGCCAGCCTGATCTACATAGTTAGATAGAAAGAGGAGAAAGGGAGGGGCAGTAGAGGAGAAGAGAAGAAGGAGGAAGGGAAGAGGAGAGGAGAAGAGAGGAGAGGAGAGGGAAGGAAAAGGGCAGGGGGAGGAAGAAAGGAAGAGGAGGAGACAGGGGAAGAGAAGAGAGGACAAAGAGAATTAAACTTATCACAGCATGGGTAAACCTCAAAAACATTGAGCCACACATAGAAGTCCACACATACCACACACGTGACTACTCAGACACGGAATGTCCAGAATCCAGAGTCAGAAGTCAGGTGGCAGCTGACAGGTGTGTGTGTGTGTGTGTGTGTGTGTGTGTGTGTGTGTGTGTGTGTGTGTGTGTGTTGCAGGCGGGGTGTCTATTCGGATTGTATAGCTGAAAAGGACTAAATGCCCCTGAATTGTTTACTTGAAAAGGGGAGTTTGTGGAGGAAGTGATGTAATTATATTTTCATTTCTAAAAATTTGAAAAGATAAAGGTGAAATTTTGAACCAGGAGGTAGCAGTGCAGCTCTGTCATCCCAGCTGAGGCAGGAGTTCAAGGCTAGCCTAGGTTACATGGGGAGACATTATCTCAAGAAAAATTTTAAAAAGTGAATTTTCTGTGGTGCTAATTTCACCGTGTGTGTGTGTGTGTGTGTGTGTGTGTGTGTGTGTGTGTGTGTGTGCATGGCTGTCTGGGTGCACACATAGATGTATGCATATGTGTGCAAGTGCGTGGGGAGGCCAGAGACTGGCTTCTGCTGTCTTCTCAACTGTTCTTAACTTTTTTGGCTTTTGTTGTTTTGTTTTTTTGTTTGTTTGTTTGTTTGTTTGTTTTTGTTTTCTGTTTTTTGTTTTTTGAGACAGTGTTTCTCTATGTAGTCCTGGCTGTCCTGGAGCTTGCTCTCGAAATCAGACTGGCCTTGAATTTACTGAGAGGTCTGCCCGCCTAAGTGCTGAGATCAAAGGTGTGCACCACCACACCCAACCCCTCCACCTTATTTTAAAACATGGTCTCTCCCTTAACCTTGAGCTCACCAATCACAGAACGCCAAGTATCCTTCTGTCTCTACCAACCTAGTGCTGGGTCACCGCGCTCAGTTTTTCCCATAAATTGGGGTTAGAACCCAGGTCCTTATGCACACACAGCAAACAGTTACTGAGCTGTTCCTCAAGCCCTTTGCCTTCATGTTTGAGCATGAGCTGTGTTTTGAAGATTTGTTTTTATGCTATGTGTATGGGTGTTTTGCCTGCACTTGTGTGTATATGCACCACATGTATGCTTGGTGCCCACAGAAGCTAGAAGAGGGTGTCCGGTCTGGTACTGGAGTTGACAGATGACTGTGAGCCACCACATGGATGCTTCTGGAAGAGCAGCCAGTGCACTTCTGAGCCATCTCTCCAGCCCTATGCATTGTCCTCTGCACTGTTCACAGTCACACATGTGAAGCACCAGCCCTACCCTCCCTACTCAGCCCGCCTTTGAAGTTGACATATGACTTTATTGTTGTGTCTGAACACTGGCACCTGGTGTGCACTGTTTAGCAGCCGGTGACCTCAGTGCTGATTCACCCCAACAGCAGCTTTGTCAGTGTACTCTTCCCCTGGCTGCTGTGAGCCCCAGTGGATAGCCCTTGGCAGGGATCTGTGTCTACCCACATGTTGGGTTGTTGGCTTAAGTGTAAACACCCTGCCTGAGCATCGTCTCATGGACCACCTCGCTAATCTTCCTCCTCACCAACAGGGACGTTCTGTCTATCTCACAAAGCCTGGCTTGAGATTTCTTCTAAGTGGCAGCCAAAGGTAATACTTCTGAGGTGTGGACAATTGAGTGTTGAGTCTTTCTCTGAAGGGCAGTCCCTAGTGATGTAAGGGGAGCATGTGCCCATCCCTGCAGCCAGCAACCACCTGAAGTTTCTAAAACCAGACCTGACATGCTCATGTGGTCTGCCAAAGTCTCCTGCCACCCTGTCTGCCCCATATCTTCATTTTGGTTTTCGGTGTCTCAGCAGAGATGTTTTTGGAGCAAAGAGCCCCAAGTAACTAATGCACTTTCAGTTAATGGAAGGAAATTGGGAGGCTGAAGCAGGAGGATTGCTGTAAGTGCAGGGCTAGCTAGCCTGGGGTATATAGTGAAGTGCTAGGTGAACCTGACTTTAAAGTGAGACTCAAAAAGCAATAAATTTTTTAAAAAGCTAAGCAGATAATTCAGTAAAATGCTTGCCATGCAAACATAAGGACATGAGCTTGGTCCCCAGGACCTGAACATAGCCAAATAGCTGGGTGTTGTGGCACACAATTGCAGGCAAAGGCAGGGAAACGCATTGGGTTCAATGGTTAAGCAATCTAACCTAATCAACAAGCCCCAGTCTGTGTTTCAAAAACTAAGAAGGGCTTGCCAGATGGCTCAGTGGTGGTTAAACTACCTCCTGTCAAGCCCGAGGACCTGAGTGTGACCCCTGGGACACACAGGGTAGAAGAGAACTGGCTCCAGAAAGTTGTCTGTCTGTCTGTCTCTCACACACATACACCCCAGCTCCAGCAAGTTTCTCTCTCTCTCACTCACACACACACACACACACACACACACACACACACACACAGTTGTGTGGAAAGTGCTTGTCAGCTCAGCTTTGCTCCGCAACAGAGCCAGGCCCCCAGGTGTGCCTGTTGAGTGAGTAAATGCTCAGTGTCCTTTAGTCTCACCTGGTCCCCCACTTTGTGGGCGATGACAGTGGCTCCTTCCTCCAGTTCTGTACTGTTGAGTGGGCGGATCCGAAGCGCCACCTGTGGACAGGGCACAGGCAGCACCAAGACCCTCAGCCGAACTGTCCACCTGCGGTCTCTGTGCTCTCAGTGAGGGGGTAAGGGTCCTACCCCACTCAAACCTAGACCCTGCTTGCATGGAGCTGTTCTTGCCTCCCAGAAAGGCTCTGAGGAATTGGTGACATCATGGCCACAGAACACAGAGGAGCAACTTGCCCAAGGTCACAGAGATGTTTTAGCTGTGATCAGAAAGGAAACTCATCTGCATCTTCCAGCCCGTTATGAACATTCAGGAGAGGGACCCTGGGCTTTGCATGTCCCTCAATTCTGCCCAGCCCATGTGTAAAGGGAATCTTTGATGGGACACAGAAGACATGGGGCCAGTCTCTGTCTTAACCGATCCCAGGTGCCAGTGGGGTTCTAATGCAGTTCATCCCAAGGTCAAATGGCACAAGGAGCCTGACAGGAGGGCCAGGATAGGTCATAGTCCAGGCCCCGAGCTTTCTAAGGATTAGAGTAGCAGCGTACAGGGGTCTGGAAAATCAGGGTGAGGATGTATATGAGCATCACTGGGTCCTGGGAAAGTAGGAACCAGGAGTGCGACATTGGTCCTAAAAGGGCTGATGAGACCTAACCCACGACAAGCACAGGGTTTGGGGTTTCATGGCAGGGGTTGAGGCAGGAAGGGGCTGGAGTTAGCAGGGGGCATGAGGGAGGGTACTAACCATGAGCTGCTGGTCCTTGGGTTCCATCTCCCTCAGGGCTGGGCTGCCCCTGGCTGGAGAGGGGTCTGTGGTCTGGTGGGAGGGCATGCTGCAAGTCAGAACTGAAGAACTCCTAATTGCAGGGCCCCTAGCAGAGTCGGAGGCAAGATCTTCCCAGCTCAGCCCCGCCCTGTTCCCCAGGCTCACACTGGTGACATCAGCTGGGTCCCCAGAGGTGAGGCTGGGCCAGCATTGATCTCATTTACTAACTTGGTGTCACCCCTGCCTGTCTCTTTGGCCAGGACAGTCCTCGTGGTTTGAGTAGCCCCCTAAGAGCCAGGCAGACCTTACAGATGACATCATGATGGGGACCATGACAAGAACCCTGTCCAGTTTGTTCCTCTTAAGACACAGAAGCCTCTGGTCTAGAGTTTAGCCCATCTCACAGAACCCTGCAGTGTGGCTCCCAGGAGTAATGGTAATCCACACAGGGTCCACTTGAGTGGCTTCCCACTCAAGGTGACAAAACAGCAACAGCTGAAACCAAATGAGCAGTGTCAGTGGCCTTGCTAGGGTCTTTCATAGATGACCAAGTTTCTGGTAGAATTTCCAGCCTTCAGTGTTTTGAACACCCAAGCGGGATTAAAGATGGAGCTGGTAGATTTACTGCTTTACCTCTTCCACACATCCCTGGGAACAGTCCTGCTCTGAGAACTTCCCAGCCCAGCCAAGAAGACTTCACCAGCAGTGTCACACAGGTAACCTGAGATGGCACAAGCTATTAAGAGCCAGGCTGGGGGACTGAGATGGCTTAGCAGGTAAAGGCACCTGTCATGAAAACTGACAACTTAAGTTCCCTCCTTAGGATCCATACCCTGGAAGGAGAATCAACTCTTACAAGTTGTCCTCTACCTCCACATGTGTATGGCACACATACAAAGTATGTAAAGCCAAACAAAACATATACACAAGATCCAGGATCAGCGTTCAGTGGGTAGAGGCACTTTGTTTACAAGTCTGGAGACCCAAGTTCCATTCCTAAGATGTGAAGATGGAAGAGGTACTTCCTGCAGGATTCTCTCTCATCTCCACAAGTATGCACAGCACGCACAAAATACAATAAAATAAAAACTATTAAAAAAAAAAAAAAAGCAAGCCACGTTTAGCTGGGAGGTGGTGGTACACAACACACCTTTAATCCCAGCATTCAGGAGGCAGAGGCAGGCAGATTTCTGAGTTCAAAACCAGCCTAGTCTACAGAACTAGGGCAACCAAGGCTACAGGAAGAAACCCTTTCTTGAAAAATCAAAAAACAACAAAAAAAAGTTTGGCACTTGGTGTTCCAAGCATTGTCCAGCTTTTTATGGAAATCACACAAAGGGGCTAGAGAGATGGCTCAGAAATTAAGAGCACTGGCTGCTCTTGCACAGGACCCAGGTTCAATTCCTAGCACCTACAGAGCAGCTAACAAGTGTCTCTTGAGTTTGTGGCCAGCCTGATCTACAGAGTAAGTTCCAGGACACTCAAGGCTACAGAAAAAAAACATGGCACAGAAAACAAACCAAGCTACAGATGAACCCATGAAACCCAAACTTGGACTTTTTGTGAAGACTACCTAGAGCTCAAAATAATGGCACATGGACCACGGGAAACTTCCAGGCTCCCCTGAAGCAAGCCCTACCCTCTCTTTCAGGAATCAGACCAAACTATTTAGCTCTGTGAGGCCAGAACTACCACTCCTTAAGTCACATTCTTCATCTTCAATGGGCGTTGGTGGCCTAGGCCTTTAATCCCAGCACTCAGGAGGCAGAGGCAGGCAGACCTCAAAGTTCGAGGCCAGTCTGGTCTACAAAGCTAGTTCCTGGACAGGCTCCAAAGCAATACAGAGAAACCGTGTCTCCAAAACAAACAAAAAACCAAACATTCTTCTTTTTCCTTAGCATCTGGGTCAAGCCTGGGCATCAGGAAATGTTTGCATAGGGCAGGGATGAGATTAGAGCCTAAGGAAACATAGCCTCCCCCCACCCCCCAGAAGTCTGGGTGATAAAGCCTGTACCATGACACAAGCCTACCCAAGATCAGTCTGTTCTGAGGCAGGAGTCTCCCTCCCCCAACTCCAGCTGCACCCCAGACACCAGAAAACCCAGGCGTCACAACTGTTTTAATTAGAATCCCAGAAAACAATGAAAAGCTTAGCATTATTTGAAACCTTTGAATGTACACTGGGCAGAGGTGGTGCACAGCTTTAATCCTAACACTCAGGACACAGGGGCAGGAAGATCTCTTAGTTCCAGACCAGTCTGGTTTACAGACAGTGAAACCCTGTCTCCAAAAAAATAAAAACAGAAACAAAAAACTTGCCAATGTGCTGTAATTGTGTTTTTTTCTCACTGCTGTGAAACTGGAAAAAAATATTTTTAAAAAACATGAAGTGGCCAGTCTGTGGGGTAAAAGTGCTGAAGGTGACTGGAGCCATGATGGAACCTCAAGAGCATCCAAAGGAATAAAGAACCTAAGACCCAGGAGGAAAGGTGAGCCATCTCCCATGGATGATACGTGCAAAGCGCTGATCTGTCTTCTGCTCCGTAAACTATGGTAGCCTGCCCTCTGCTGGTGAGGTACATCCTCTGCAGCCACTATGGCTGCAGGCCCAGCCTGGGGTAGCTCTCTGGTCACAAGAGCTACAGAGAGAGGTGGGAGGCTGTGAATGGCAGGCTGCACAGAGCATGGCCTAAGTGGCTGTCGCCCTCTGTACCTGTTTTCCAACCTGTCCAATTCTGGAAAACCTAAAGGTTCTGTGGGGTGAGATGAGCATTTCCTCAAAGAAACAGATGGAACACTTTGCATCTGGGGTGTGGTACATTAGTTCCTGGCTAGAGTTCAGACAGGCTCAACAAGCCAGGAGCCAGTGTGCAAATATCCTCATCCTAGGGAGAGGAACGGGCAGGCCTCAAGGCCAGCCTCTGGGAACCGAAAAGAACAACAAGACAGCATTTTCACACAGGGTTGCTTTTTATTTCCACATCCAACCTGCGCAGAGGCCCCACCACAGCCTGAACAGGTGCGAGGTGCTGAGTGTCTCCGGAGCTACTGGCACAAGTGGTAGGTGTGCAGTCCCCCTGAAGGTCTCCAGGCCACATGCGGGGACAGCCAGTCCATGAATGGGAACCCCACTGAGCTGCAGGAGGCTCTGGAAACACCACAGGCAGCAGGAGTGAAAGGGGCCACCAGGAGCGCTACGACAAGGCCCCACAGAAGACATGGCATAAAAACCCAAACAGGGCAAATGAGAGCAGAGCCTCGGGTGTCCCCACTGTGGACCCAGGGGCTGAAGGCACAGAGCTGTGTCGGGATGGAAGAACCCCGGGCGCACTCGAAGTCCAGAGCAAGAAAGCACAGATGAGAACCCAGCCCAAGGCTCTCTGTGGAGGGTGGCCTCGGATCCTGGGCACAGCACAGGAACACTGCAACAGATGAGCCACCATTTAGTTAGCCACAAAGCAAGGGATTTGCCATCGACCACACTCCAGGCATGAGGTAGTTCCTCCAGACAGTGCATGTCAATAGCACCCACATTACCCCCAAGCTCAGCTCTCTCACTGTTCCCAAGAGAAGCCAGCACCACACACAGGCAGATAGTCAACCCCTTTCTGTGGCATGGACTACCAACACTGGGTGACAGTGTTGTACCTGATCCTCTTTCCTCACGCCAGCCTCCACTTCTTCCCAAGCTCCCTATCTGCCACCAGTGGTGGCACTACCATCTTCTTGGGGTGTCTTCCATGTTGTGATCTAACAAGCAGCCAGAGACTTGGCAGGTACCCCTTCCTGTCTTCACATTCACAAGTCTTACCACAGTGCTGATGTCACTCCTGACTTCCCAGAGGAATGATCTCCTCAGTGACAAAAAACTCGATGGTCTCCTCTTCCCAGTCATCCACGTTGCTGTCCAGCTCATCAGTGTCCACCCCTGAGAAGACAGAGAGCAGGCTAAGCCCTGGGATGTGACTGCAGTGCCAGCCACAGGGCTCTAGAGCCCACCCCTGGGGACCACTCTTCTTGCAGAGAAGCCTGGAAGCTTGATTACCTCCTCGTAGTTCTAGACGCTCGTTCTTCTGTTTCATGTAGAGTTCCTGGGCCATTTTTCGGTATTGCCGGAAGTCCTCCATCATGGTCCGCCTTCTTTCCACCAGTTCCTATCAGGTGGGAAAGGTTGCAGGGCTGAGCAGGACACACTTGCTCAATCTCAGTGACCCCCACTGTGTCCAACAACCGTTGTTGAAGTTTGGACGATGACAAGCAGAGCCTTGTGTGCTGGACACGTCTTCCATAGAATCTCCCTTAAATGGGACCCCCATTTCTCTTCCTGATCCTATCCCCTCCTTGCTTCTATAAGGAAAAGCCAGCCTCTACCCAGTGTTAGTGGGTGTTGTTTCCAAGGACCAATGCTGGCCCTCTGCTCCCCACTGCTAGCTGCCCCCTCACACATGGGAGAACAAGCTAGATCAAGCTCCTGGCACACCCTTCTCACTAGTGCCCAGGCTCCCGTGAGCAGCCCCTTAGGCTCACCTTTGAAGCCTTGGACTGGCTCAAGCGATCCTTCTGCTCAAAGATCTTGGAGTATTTCTTCAGATCCTTCTTAATTTGCTGAAACCAAGACAAGTCTCTCAGGATTAAACATTCAAAGCAAGGACCGCAACTGCTGCCTTCAAAGATGCCAGTGTACACTGACAGGTTCCAGGGCAAAGAGGATTCAACTTCAGGGCACCAGCATGCCAGCTGGGGAGTCTCACTTCATGGAGATGATTCCGAGGGTAAGTCACTTCCAGTCCTGACCTGATACCACAAGTCTATCCCATTACTTAACCCCTCCTAGCTCTTCCAATCCCACTGGGACTTGTTTACAGCCTGTCGGGCTTAAGCAGACTCCTGGGTTTTCTGGGGAGTGGGGAACAGACAGGAAGGATAGGATTATCTTTTTGCTATATAGCAGAGTCTGGCAAGAACTCACAATCCTCTTGCCTCAGCCACCTGGGTTTATAGGTATTGTCTAGCCTCCACGTTTAGAGTTAGTGCCTGACACTGCTTAGGGTAAGATCCAACTGCCCTTGCATCTCTTCAGAGGCCCTCTCCAAGTCTACCTCTACTCCCCACTCACAGGACAATGCCTCATTTCCTGCAGTGCTACAACTCCTCCCATACCCCCCCCCCCGCCAGGTAGGGACCACAGACCTTTATCTGATCCTGGCTGAGGAGCGTTGGGGGCCTTGGTCTCCAGAGCAGCTGGCAAAAACGATCCTTGTTGTTCTTTTGGAGAAGGCGTCCTTGGAAGGTCCACAGCCAATAAGCATTGTCCACCTAGAGAGGGCAGTGGAGTTCATTATGCAAAATGTGCAAGGCCACCATGGGACCTTTACTCTGAAGTTGCCACAGCACCAACCTGTGCTCATCCTCCAACAGGGAAGGAGGTTAGAAAACTCACAATGAGCTAAGGAGCCAGCAGGTGTTCCTCCCAGTGCAGTTATCAGTGGTCTTTGACAAGGAACTTCACCAGTGCCAACTACTGATAGCACCAGTCACAGCTTAGCCAGCTAACCTTGTCTTTCCCAGAAAGACTCAATGAAGCAGTGCCTCAACTCAAACGCTGGGCTCTGGAAGTATTGTGAACTGAATAGAATAAATAACCCCACAAGGGACTTAAGAGTTTTACTTCCTATTTTTTCCCTCTTTTTGGGGGGTTGAGGTGGGGGGGGTTGAGTGCTCGGGGTGGAACCCAGGACCTTTCACATACTAGGCAGGTGTTATGCATCGACATCCCCAGCCCTGTAAGACCCTAAACAAGGACCTGGAGAGATGGCTCTGTGGTTATAAGCATTGACTGCTCTTCCAGAGGACTGGGGTTCAATTCCCAGCACCCACATGGCAGCTCACAACTGTCTGCAACTCCATTTCCGGGGGACACTACACCCATGGCAAAACACCAATGCACAGAAAATAAAATAAAAAAACCCTAAATAAGTGTTGGGATGGGCCATGCTCCCCTGACATCTGGGACATCATATACATAGAGAATACTATTCCAAACACTACTCCAAGACATCTGGGAGGCAAGGGTTCCTTCTCACCAACTGGAACCCTCTTAGCTCATAGATTTTGTTTGCAGGGACTAGCTCAAGTACCCACCCATCAGTAAACAGAGAAAGCAGGCTGCCCTTAGGAAGCACAGAGGCCCATGCTCTGGCAACTGACTCTTCTGAATCAGATGGGCTCCCTAAGCCACAAAGGCTTGTGAGTAGTATCCTTTCACCCAGGATCCCTGGATACAATCATCCCACAGAGAACAGTTTCTGCCACCAGCCTTAAAAGACTTCATTTCTAGAGGGCCCAGCATCCGCTACCTCCTACCTTATGGCTCCACCATGACACAGA
Organism: Cricetiscus sungorus; assembly: GCA_030556225.1. NCBI lineage: Eukaryota > Metazoa > Chordata > Mammalia > Rodentia > Cricetidae > Cricetiscus > Cricetiscus sungorus. The sequence continues at coordinate 9,773,134 of JANBXA010000044.1, forward strand.
GGTGACCACATAGCGGCCAGTTGGGTCCCACTCAACATCAGAGGCCATGTAGTGTTCTGCAATGTTCATGACGGTGCAGTCTGAAGTGTCGACAAACGCCAAGGCACCATTCATGCTGTGGGGTGACAGGGCAGTTGCATCCCACAATCCCCTGTGCCCCTACCCCAAGAGGTTCAATGTCCCTAACTTCCACTGAGTCACAAGGGTGAGAAAGAAGCCAGGACCAAGATGCCCACTCCCTGCTGAGCTGTAGCTCCCTGTACAGTGACAAACTTCCTAAGGACATCATGAGACTGGGATCAGGTCATGGATGGTGTACACAGTGCTCTGTGGCATCTAGAGAAGGTGGTCCCTGAGGAAACCTCCAGAGCTAGGGTAACATGCACACCACAGTGGGAGCAAGCTGTGGCAGGCAGTCCTTCCTTCCCACCAGAGGCCAAGGCTGGATTTGCTCTCTACTCCTGTGTGCTTAGCTGGAATGCAGGGGAGCAAGAGAAAGGCACTCCAAACAGAGAGGGCTGTCTCCAGGTAAGCAACCGTCCCACTGGAAGACATTCACAGAAAGGAATGTAAGGCTACAATCACAGAAGAGGTGTCATCCACAAGTCACTACTGCCATTGGCCTGGAGACTCAGCTGTGACAATTATCAAGTGAGATGATGACGCTCCATCTCAACACACTCAGGAGGCAGGGTGTTGTTTGCCCCAGTGGACAGGGCCCCGACCCACCTCCTCAGCCCGGCCAGCACCACGAACTGTCCCTGGGGACTCCAGAAGATGGTGTTTGCTTGCTGCTTGTCAAACATCTCTGCAAGGAAAGCAAGTACCTGTGAGGGGGGCTGTGGCAGTGCCACCCCTGAGGAGGGCTGGCAAAGACAAAATCCACATACAACTCAGACACAAACCCAACTGATCATTGTAGGAGGACTACTACAAAACAATTCCCCCATTCAGTTAGACATTGAGTCTAACTGATGCATGCTTAAGGATGCTGGGTGCTTAAGTATGGTGGGTACCATTTTCAACTTCACATGCAACTGGATAAAGGCTGCACTTACAGTTAACTACAGCAGTGACTCGTCTCTGGAGTCCTTGCTGTCCACCAGACTTCAAAACTAACAAGAGCCAACTGACTGAAGTCACCTTTTCAGTGAGCTCACAGAACCTCAAGCATATCATCTTCCCAGCACCCAACACTGGGGGGGGGGGGCTGGCAAAGCAAATGGGGTGACTCCCCAGGTCACTCCTTGCTTTAACCTTCAGGCCTCTCAGCCAGCCATCCACCTTCAACACAGGACATTAACATCGAGGTGTCTACTTGGCCACAGGACTCAGAAGCAGCTAAGAGGGAGGGGATGAAGTCCTGATACTATAGCCATGCTTGCTCTGATGGGGCAAGAGTCTCACATTTAGAAAGATACAGGACAATTGTCCCATCTGGCTCCAATACACAGTGGAGTACTGACTGTGACCTTGGTGCTGACAGCCCAAAGAAATACACATCACACAATCAGGAGATACATTACACCTTTCCTGTTGTTTGTTATAATAGGACAGAAGTCTTCTGATTGTCTGCAATTGTTCACATTTTATACATCCAAGATAACCAACAACATTATCGACTTTGAAACACAGCCAACTGAACTGATCACAACTGGTTAGATCCAGGTGAAGGGAAAGCACACTGCTCACTGGTCTCAGGAGCTCAAGTCACAGAGAGTCAGCATGACTGCTACGGCACACAGGGAACAGGGTGCTGGCTTCCTATCAGAAACATGGAATACAGCCTGGGGCAACCCTGCGGCTTAGCTTGTCCTGAACCCTAAACTTGCTGACTAGTGTGGGGCGGTCATGACACAGACCAAGAGTGAGCAGCAGTAGCCCATGGGCACCCAAGAGGGCTATACACTGCTTCCATGTCAAAGGGGAGTGTGTGTTTTAGGTACGCACTGCCACACGAATGGGAACCTTCCTGTTGAGGCAGAGTGGAGAACTTCAGGGCTAAGCCAGACTGAGGGGCAGAGGGCAGTAGTCCACGAGAGGAAACAACAGCGGCTTCCAAAACAACGGCCAAGTTAAAACTGAGAAGCCTCATTTAGATGAGGGCATATGTGCTCCCTCTGTTCCAAGTCACCCTAACCTCAACCTATCATTTGACCCACAGCTGCAATCCTTGCCCGAGAAGCTCTCCAGAGGGAGACTGAGAGCAGACTGCTTACTGATGAGTTCGATCTTTCCATTGCTCTTCACGTGGTAAAAGGAGACCGATATCCGAGGTGCCTCACCATGCAGCACAGCAAACTTACTGCCATTGGGTTCCCAGGCAAAGGCTATGATGGTTTCTACAAACAAGAAGAGAAGTCAGTGGCTGTCATTTTTCACAGCAACATTTTTATTTACGAAGATCTTCTTTCAACTGGAGAAAAGCACTCCTAAACCCCTAATTCACTATCAGAACCACAGGTCAACTGATAGCAAAAGCAAGCAAGCAAACAAACAGAAGCCAGCAGAGTTCAGAGCAGTTCAATTAATCTGCTTGCAATATGGTGGCAGTAACAAGTCCAGCTGGGCTAGAACTTGTAATCTTCCAGCTCTGGCCTCCCAAGGGCTAAAATCATAGGCTTATGCTGCCACACTGTCATTCCTTATCTTAACATGTAAGATGTGATTCTTTTCTATAGCCAAACAAAATAAAAACCAAATGAAAAGCACAGGCCAGACAAAGACTTTGCCAGATAAAGGCAGAAACTATTTGGCTATTCCAGTAAAGGAGGGAAGTTAGCAGGAAAGTAAAGTACATCATCTTTCTTTTGTTTAAAAATAAACAGTGGAGGGTGGGCATGGTGGTGCACACCTTTAATGCCAATTTTTGTGAGATAGAGGTGGATCAAGGATATAGCGTGACCCTATTTTCCTCCACCCAAAAATAAATAAATACATTTAAACTTAAGGAAATAAAATAAAAAGTTGAAAGCCAAGCCTGGTGATAGAGGCCTATAATCCCAGCACTTAAAAAGGTTGAGGCATACAGATTGGGAGCTCAAGACCAGCTGGGCTACAGAATGAGACTTATTTCACAAAAACAGAAACACCTGAAACTGTAGCCAGCAAACCATGAAGTCACTCATTCAAGGCGATTCCCAGGCACGGTGGTATGCACCTGTAACCCCAGTGCAGGAGGGCAGACAAGAGGACACCTGTGACCAGCCAGCTTAACAGGTGTGCTCCTGGGTCAGTGTGACCGGTGACACCAACTTCAGGGTACTGCTTGAGCACCTGGCTCAAACAGAAGCTATCTAAGACAAGGGCAGGGAAGGCCCTTCCTGCTTCATGGAAGCTCACCTTTCATCTCAACCACGTCCACAGGTACCTGCTTCTCCCTCATTCGGAAGATTTCAAAGTTTGTGACAACACCCTGTTGATAGAAATAAAAGAGAAGGGTAACATTCTGGAAGGTGAAGGCATAAGAAAGATGGGAGTCCAACTGGACAAGCTAACAGAGGATGGCATTCAGGCCCCAGCACATCTACATCCCTACTGCTGGTGATAAAGCTGCCACAGTGACAGGATGGTCCAGGTGCACTCTGCAGCATATCTACCAGAGTTCCCAAAGGCCCTCCAGTCCATGGAGGGGACCACAGGACTTGCACACTGTGGAGCAACCTGCACCATGACCAAACAGCTGACAGTGTCAGTACCAGACAACCCTGAAATCACCCTATGAGTCTATGCAATAAACTACCTGTTAACACTACTCAACAAAACAACTGTAGGGGCCGGAGAAATGTTGCAGAAGGTCTGCATGAGGTTGCAAGCACCCAGCCAAGTGGCTCACAACCAACCGTAACTCCAATTCTGGGAATCTGGAGCCCTGTACACACACTCTCTCTTCTCCTCTTCCTCACCTTTTTCTTTTCTCTCTCTTTCTCTTCCCATCCCCCCTCCTGTCCCTCCCTCCCCCTCCCCCCCTCTCTCTCTCACACACACACACACACACACACACAAATAAACAAATCTTTAGAAGCGGCTCCCATGGCAACTACTCACCTGTGTGCCTTTTGGAGTCCTGTCCACTTTCACACACAGGTAATCTCCATTTTTCTGCCAGTGTAGCTTGCAGTCAACCACATTAAACAAATTCCTCACCCGGATCTCCTGTCTAGTGGGGAGCTGCATCAGGGTCACTCTGGCTGGAATATCTTTGTCTTCTGGCACCCAAAAGGCAATGATGTTACCACCCGGAGACCAAGAAAAATCTCTGCAGGACAAAGGCATGAAAGATTATGCAAAGAACAGGTGGTCACAGAACTGAGCGACAGGAGAGAAGAACGCACTTACTCTTAAAAGCACTAGGCTGGCACCCTGCCTGCTACCTGCTACTCTCTGAGTCCTCTACACACCAGCCCTGTGCTGGACATTGCTCAGTACAGCCTGCAGTTCTCCTAACCCTGGGCATGATCATACTGCTGTGACATCAATGGACAGATGTCACATCAATGGATGCTGCTCACTGTAGTTTCCCATACAGACCAGCCCCATACTCCACCACCACATAGCACTGCTCTTTGTAAATATACTTCAGTCTGATGGTTCCAGCTGCATGGTATCTAAAGTTCAACCAAGGTGAACAATCCCTTCTCCTCTACTAACTGTTCCACAGGACAGACACTGTTAACAGGCTGCCCGTGAGTTTAGTCATGTGAAAAACCTCTATACATGCCGTATGTGTGCTTTGCACTTATTTTTCTGTTGAAGATGGTCTTTTGTCTAGACTGCTCTCAAGCTTTTGGGCTTAATAAGCATCCCCTCCTCTCCTTATCCTCCTGACCAGCTGGACTGCAGAAGCCTACCACATCCAAATTTGATTTTTAACTTGTCGAAGATCAGTGTATGCCTATTTTCCAAATGATACTCAGAAACATAAAAACAAAAGCACACACTAGTGTCCTCTACTCTGCTAAGTGTTTACCACCCCAGGACTGATTAGCTCCCAAGGACTTCAGATAAATAAGACAGAAAGAGCTGCAGGTCCTTGCCAGGTACCCAAACCTCACCCCATAGAACAAGGAACAGCAGGGAAGACCTTCCACTGGGGAGCTTTCCAAAGATAAAGCTGCTGTGCTAAAGTCTCCCCACAGTCCCTATATGGGCTAAGCACGACTCTTTGACCTTAGTATTTATTTATTTCTGTGCCAGTGAACAGGAGTCACTACAGCACCCCAATATCTGCAGAAACAGGCAAGCAAATGCTTTTTTAAAGTGCTTAAAGACTGAGTGCTAGCTGGACATGGCAGCACACACCACACCTGTAATTCAAGATGTCCTCAGCTATGGAGAGTTTTCCAGGCTAATTTGAGTTACATGAGACTGTCTTAAAAATTAAAAACCCAGCTGCAACAGCCTAAAGGTCTATTCATGTGCTCCCCGAGTACACAGTGAAACTCTAAGGTGGTGGCCATAGGTAAGGCACTTGTGAGGTTAATCGGTGTTAAGGAAGGGAAGGTAGGGGACCCAGTGAATGCCTTTTTAAGGTTCCTAGAGAGCTGTTCCTTCTAATACCTGAAGCGAGACAGACACAATTCACTCAAGAGAAAGCCCCCAACAGACAGAATCCACCAGCTCATCTTGAACACTTAGTTTTTAAGAGGGAAAGACAGACATTTCTACTGCAGCCATTCTGGTTGCCACAGCAACCAGAGCACATTAACACTTGATTTTACAGAAACTTTCACTTACTTTATTCCAGAAATCTTCAAGCTTTTCTTGTCCAAAAGGCCCATAGACTGCCCATGAGGGAAAAGAAAAAAGGAAAAACAAAAAACATCACAGTTCAGAAAGGCCAAGGGAATGTCAACTCTATGAACCTCCTTTTACAATTAGTTTGAAGACTGGAGCACGTGTGCGTGTGAGTCAGAAGACAATGTGCAGGAGGCGAGTTCTTGCCTTCCACAGTGCAGTGTTAGGGACTGAATTCCAGTTGTTAGGCTTGGTGAGAAGTGCCTCTATCCACTGAATCATCTTGCCAGCCCCTTTCTCCCCCTCTTAACAGTCTAATATTCTGCTGTATCTAGGGAACATTACAAGCATGGAGGATAGGTGAATAGCAACAAACACACTTCCTCAAATACACTTCCTCAAATACAACCTCAGAGGGAGCTAGAACAGGAGAATCCAGACTTCCACCCAGCACAGGAAGGAAGGGTTCCAAGGGCATTGAAGTCACCCTGCCTCCCTTACTGCAGCACAGATTAAGCTGAAAAGTATAGCCACACATGCACACAACCATGCATGGTTTGCCTTCTAGAACACAAAGATCACCATTAGAGCTAGGGCCATAGCTCAGTGGCAGAGCAGTTGCCTAGAATGCAGGATTCTAGTTCAATGCCCAGAACTTCCAAAAACATAAAAGCAAAACAAAACTCACAGGTGTTTCATAGATGCTAAGAGTATCCAGAGTCATTCTTGCAAAGAATTTGCCATCATGGCTCCACCTGAGGAGAAAAGAAGTGCCAGGCTGCACCAATGAACAGGAAAACCACACTGGCAGCAGACCAGAGCTACAATCTACTCACTTGAAGATGGGCCAGTGGGCTGAGCTTTCACAGTGGAAGCCTCTTTTCTTATGCCCTGTGAGAATGTCCCAGATAATGATGGCCTGAGGGTCATCCTGAGTGTCCATCAGCGGGCTGAAAGTGACCAGGTATCTGCAAGAGGGGGGGGGGTCACTTAGTACAGCACCTCCTTTGGTGTGAGAGTCACAATTCCAGCACACATTACTGTGGGCTACAGACACAAGCACACTGAACGCTGCCAAGATGTGTGGAACCATACCAAGATCCCCAAGATTGGTGTTTGATCTCTCTAAGTTAGGAGTGGGGTGGGGTGAGCATAACCTAGTACAAAGTAATCATGGACCGCTACAAGTCATCTGGAATGGTTTCATACCAGGAAATCAAACACCCCAATAAAAGTCTGCTTGAATGGGCTGGTCTAGAGGGAGGAGTGCCCTTGGAGGTCAGAAGAGGGAGTTGGATTTCCTGCAATTGGAGTTATGTATGTTTGTGAGCAACTACATGGATGCTGGGAATTGAACTGGGACCTCTGCAAGAACAATGTTCTTAAGCACAACCTCTCTAGCCTCTCACACTGCTGCTGGAATGGATTCTCTTGTACCAGACAGGTGAAGTGGTTAAGAATTATAGAGCACTCCATAAAAGCAGCACAAAGGGAGGCAAGGATGTTCCAAGTGAAGGGAATGAGGACTAGGACATATGACTGGGGACAAGCATGCATCAGTGGATGGAACCACCTCTGTCTTTGCAGGAAGGCACTTTTTAAGTTATAGCATTATATACCTTTAGTTTTGTTTTTTTAAAGTAAATGAGAAATAATTGAAGGCAGGTAACTAGTATATATTTTTGTTGAATTTTGGAAATAGGGTCTCATGTAGACCAAGTTGGCCTTGAACTCCTGATCCTTTTGCCTCTATTTCCCAAGTGCCGGTGGGATTCTGGGTGTGTGTGGCATGTGGGCTCCCCAAGCTTTCTTCCAGCTCCACTTTTCACAAGTGACTCTTTCCATAACCAAGTCAGACAAGGGAATGTCTAGCCTCTGAACTAGAATAAAAACTGATCTGTGTGACATTATGGCACCAAATATTAGTGCTGGCATGGTGCTTTACCTAGAACTAACACATCACAAAATACGCATGGTGGTTACGTAGTAAATGTGCCCTTGGAGATTAGCACATGTGGCTCACCTCAAAGGGTCTACTTTACCTGAGGGATACATTCCACAATCTCACAGTACCAAGCCAATGAGTTCTTTTCCCTATACGTTCATATATACATATCCATGAGAAGTGTGTGTTCAGGCAGAGTTAAGAGACCAAAGAGAACAGAATGCAACCATTATAAACACATACTATAGTGAGTTCTGTTAGCATGGGCTCTCTCTTAAAGAGTCACTATACAGACAATTTTCCTGCTGTGGGACTCTCACTGCAGCCCAGAAAGGCGAAACCATGGTAAGGGAACTATGCCCCAACCCCCAGTTGCTCAGGTGTGGGGCTAGGGAGGATGCAGCTCAGTGGCAGAGACCCTGGGCCTCACCTTGGCAAGCAAAATAATAGTAACTAATAATAATAAAAGAAAAACTTGAGTGCTCGCCATCCCACCCTGCTGCATGGCTCTGGCAGTTACACACTATGTGAGGAGGGGGTAAAGGAGCAGGGCCAAGTGCTGGTGGGAGACATCCATGAAGTCTCTTGATAGTATTTTTCCTTTTTCTCTCTGTTTTGAGGCTTTTTTGAGACAGGGTCTTATGCAGCTTAATCTGGCCTCAAACTCACTATGAAGTATGGGCTGGCTCGGACATCTCCCTCCTGCTGCCACCTCCCACATGAACTTTTCTGGCTTCTTTCTGAGATTTTTTTCTGTGAAGTCTGAGACTACCAGTCACCTGAGGAGGCCAACAAGGGGAGAGCTTGAGTCACTCACCTTTCACACGGAGAGAAGTCGATGAGCTGCACGCCTTGGTGGCTGAACCTCTGAATCTGCTTGAACTTCTCCCCTCCCCAGAGGGCAATGCCCCGCTGATGAAAAGTGGCCAGGTAGGTGCCCTTGGGGGACCAGCGCACATAAGTCTCTGTCCATCTCTGTAAGAAGGAAGGATCGGGATTAAAATGACAAAAAGCCAAACACAGTGACCCTTCCTTCTACAGTGCACTTTCTCTTTCTTCAGAACCTGTTTCCAAGCTGGGAGAGGAGTGACAGTTGTTCCTAGAGTGCCTCAGAGAACAAGAGCCTTCACCTGCTCCTTCGGGCGGAAACCAGCCCTGCTGTAAGAAGACAGGTCACACAGCTGCTAGTACACACCGCTCTTTCTTCAATTGAGACTGGGTCCTTGACGTCATTCCGGAAGATGGATGTCCGATCTCCACTCTCAAAAATTACACTGTACTGATCTCGACACTCTGCCTCTTCCAACCAGTAGCGCAAGTTTCCCTAAAAACAGTCAAAATCACGGAATTTAGTGCACTGAATTAATTTTTCTCAAAGAAGCTTACTGACAAGGATCACAATTTGACAGATGGCAAGTTCAATAGAAACCTTTTAACCTCAAGTTGTAAGACGTCTCCTGACTACGAAAGCAGAGGTCTCACAGAACATACCAGGTCTTTGAAAGGCTGTTTTTCTGGGATGTCCCACTCGTCACTGATCGTCATGTACCTGCAACAAACAGGCACTGCTGAGTAGCACAGACCAGATGGAATAAGGGGCGCGTGGCCAGGCAGCACCATGCCCTCTCCACCTCCCCATGCCCAAATCAGAAGTGAATCACCTCAAAGGACACCAGCATCCACTGAACAACTCCCTATCACCCACAGATCTCCGACTCCAACTCACTTATCAAAATCAGTGAAGAGGTTGACCCGGAATGTGTGCTGTTTGTCCAGCTTGTATCCATCAGCATTTTTCACAGCGTCCACTGCATGAGCAGGAGAAGCATATTCCAGAAAGATGTACCTGAGCGAGAAGGTGTTCACTTTTAAAACGTATTGTACACTGAGACCTTTCTACATGAACTGAGATCCTAGCTTACCTGCAGCCTCCCCAAGATGGTCAGTCATCTTGAGAACCAAAGTACATGCAGGCAATGCAGTTTCCTAAAGAATGAAATCCTAATAGAAACATCTCTCAGAATAGCTTTGGAGGCTGTCCTGGAACTCGCTCTGTTGACCAGGCAGGCCTCAAAATCACAGAAATCCTCCTGCCTCTGCCTCCTGAGTGCTGGGATTAAAGGTGTTGTGTCACTACTACCCAGCTTAGAAACATCTCAATACTGTGACTTCATGGTTATAAATGACAGAAAAGTTTAACAGAAATAGTCATTATCCCTTGACATACATGGGACATACATTATATGATGACATACATGATACATGTATGTCAAAACTTAGCAAAGTGTCCACTTTACATATGCAATGTTTCTGGTCAGCAATGGTCTCATTATGATTCATTATTACACATCACAGGAAAATTACACAAGATTTCTGGGGAAGGTTCATTACAGATAAACACCTAACACAGCAAACAACTGTCAAAGAGATTACCCTTCAACCAAATGGTTCACCTAGTGCTCTTAACCAGGCCAGGTTGCCCACATCTTTAATCCCAAAGCTAGGAAGCACAGGCAGCCAGAACTGTGAATGCCAGGCCAGCCAAGGCTATATAGTGAGACTTTCAACAAAACTAAAAAAGGCCATTGCCTGCTCTTGCAGTCAAACCAGCACCCATCCATCCACACGGTGGTTCACAACTGTCTGTATAACTCTGGTTCCAAGGACCACATGAACTAAGCACACATGTGGTGCAAATATACACATGCAAGCAAAACATTCACACACATAAAGGGGGGGGGGTGTTTGAGGGATGGCTAAGTGGTTAAGAGCACTGGTTGCTCTTCCAGAGGACCCAGGTTTAATTCCCAGCACCCATATGACAGCTCACAACTATCTGTAACTCTAGTTCCAGGGGATTTGGAACCTTCATAAAGACATACATGTAGGAACAATGCCAATGAACATAAAATAAAAATAATCTATAAAAATATAATCTTCAAAAATAAGTAAAAAAAAACCCATAAAACACAGTAGCACTGCCTAGAATCAATGATTCTTCCAAAAATAACTTTGTAGATAGTTTTTAAAACACTAAGACTTTAATTCTAAAGGGTGCCCTTATCACCCCCTCAGATAAGGAGGCATTTAAAGCAGGTCTGTCAACAGTGGCAAGAAGCCCTTATAAATTGGTCAGCAGTCACTGGACCATTCTGCCCTGTCCAGATAACTGAGGGCAGCCAGTGCCACTGCTTAAGAGCCTCCATCCTAGGAGACAGGCGCCTCAGGCCTGCACAGCAGACCACTCAACCCATTGTGCTGTTAGACAAGCACATTTGACACTAACCCATCACAGTACTTGAGGCTGAGCCTTGAGCTCCACAGACACAAGAGACCAGGATCAACAGGAAAGACCCAATTTTGAAGAGAAAAAGCAAACTGCAGGTCACAAAACCTCAGGCTACACCCACGATTTTAGGTAACAGTAGGAAGGAAGTGGATAGCTAAGTGGTGATACAAGGCTTTTGCCTTTACTTCAGATTAAGTTTAAATGTTTTCAAAAGTACTTCCCAGAGAAATCCCACAGGCAGGCTTGCCCTTGGGCTGTGCCCACAGGACAATGGTATCTTTATCCAGAACTTATCCCAGATCACCTGCTCTTGTGGGCATCAGCTCTGGGGACCTCAGTCTGCAGTCAATCACTACACCATGATTTCAGAGGCCTGCTGAGGACCTGAGAACCAAAACTTCACTGAGAGAGCTTCCCCCTGGGGTGGCCTGAAAACACAAATCCCTAAGCCCATAACTGTTGCTTCAGCAACTGGCGCTCTCACCCTTTTGTCTTTCCATCCTCTTCAGGATAATAGTCATTTATGATTTTCCCAAACTTAGAGAAGATCTTGTGGATGACATTTTTGAGCTTCTCAAGCCGATCTGGTCCCACCTGAGGAACGTTGTCTACAACAATCACTGAGTCGATCCCATCTGCTTCCTGAGGCCGATCCTTGAGTACATCACCAAGTAGTTCTGAAGGATGTAAAAAAAAAAAAATGTCAAGTGGTTTCTACTGAAGCCAAGAAGCTCTCACCCATTAGCTAGCAGGCTGATTACATCTAAGAGGCATCAACTCTTAAGTCCTTTCATCATGAAAAAAGAAATCATGACCTAACTTAAACAACAAAGAATCAAGAAAGCGAATCCCCACACTCCATTTAATGGGCAGTATTGTCAAAATATACCCAGCTTTGACTGTCGGATGCATGCCTTTTGTGCCCATTGCCCGCAAGCATAAGGAACTGATTTCAGATTGCCAGTACCTACATAAAAAGTGTAAGGAGGGCACGGTGGTGCATCCCTTCAGTCCCAGGACTCAAGAGGTAGGCAGATCTCTGAATTCAAGGCCAGTCTGATGTACAGGGAATTAGTAGGACAGCCAAGATTACGAAGTGAGAGTCTGTCTCAAAAGAGCCAGGTGTAGAAGCATGCATTTATAACCTTCAAGGTTGTAAAGGCAGAGGTAAGAGGATTTCAGGAGCTTGCTGAGCAAACAGTCTAGATGAAAACAGTAGTTCTGGGTTCAATTAGAGACCCTATCTTAAAAGGGAGGGGTGTGTGTGTGTGTGTGTGTGTGTGTGTGTGTGTGTGTGTGTGTAATATACCTACTGTAAACCTCAGTCTCTATATGCACTTGCACACATAAAGCACTTGCTCATACGAGAAAGCTGGGCTAGTTGTAAGAGTGCTCCCAGCACCTGAGAAACTGGGACAGAAGACAGCCATTTTTGAAGCCATCCAGGTCTATACAAGATTTTGCTTAAAATACAGAAGTTTGACCTGGCTTGGTAATTCACACCTTTAATCCCAGTACTCAGGAGCCAGAGGTGGGCAGATCTGAGTTTGAGGTCAGAATAATGAGTTCCAGAACAGCCATAGTAAGACTTTCATAGGCTTCATAGTGAGACCCTGTCTCAAAAAGAACCAAAAAGAAAATATATATGTGATTATGGAGCTGGGGAGACGGCTCAGCAGTTAAAAGCACTTGTTACTTTTCCAGTGAACTAGAGTTCAGTTCCAAGCACCCTCACAACCATCTGCAACCCCAATGAGGGAACCCACTACCTCTTCTGGTCTCCAAAGACAATGCATGTATGTGATACAGACATATATTCGGGCAAAACATCTACACACACGAGTAAGGAAAAAAGAACTGGAGAGATGGCTCTGCCACTTTAGAGCACTTGTTGCTCTTTCAGAGGATTGAAGCTCAATTCCCAGCACCCACATGGTGGCTCACAGCCATCTATAACTCCAGTTCCAGGGAATCTGATGCCCTCTTCTGGCCTCCACAAACTAGCCACACATGTGGTGAATATACATAAATGCAGGCAAACACTCATACATACAAAATAACCTAAAAAAATTATAAATAATATATATGATTAAAAATAAAAGGAAACCCTGGGCCAGCAGGAAGGCTCAATGTGTTGAGAGCACTGTTGTGTATAAGCCTGATAACTTGAGTTTAATCCCTGGAACCCACTGTAGAAGGAGGAAACCAACTCCGGAATGTTCTCCTGACTGCTACACAAATGTGTGGCACAGCAGCAACTCGCCTCAAGACTTCTTGGGTTGTTTTGTGTTTTGTTTTCTGAGACAGTGTAGTGTTTCTCTGCATATCTCTGGCAGGCCTGGAATGTTCTCTGTAGACCAGGCTAACTTTGAACTCAGAGATCCTCCCACCTGCTTCCCAAGTGCTGGGATTAAGCACCACTACCACCTGGCAACCAAATGACTTTCTTAAAATGTCATGGCTGGTGGGCCCTTACTTCCTGGATGATGGACTCAAGATTGCTTTTGGCCACTGTGTTTTGTCATAACAATAGAAACCTAAGTAAGACACATTTCAAAGAATCAAGAGTAGGTAAGCAAAGAGTATGGAGGCAAGAGGCAGACTTTCAACACAGCAACACCATACGGCTTTACTACAGAAACTACAACAAGCTCTGGGCTCCTTTAAAAGCCTGTTCACTGAACTATTAAATGCCTGTTAAGCTGGATCTGGACTTAACAAGATGTAATAAAGAAGGCCAGCTTCTATACAAACTACAGACTCCTTCCCTTGCAGGAGCTCAAAGCGTCTCCCTAGCCTCTAACAAGCTGCTTCTATCTGGGCAGGGCAGAGCAAAGTAACCCCACAATGCAACTCACATTTATTTCTTTTAGTTTGCTTGGATTCTTTAAAAATTTACCTACTTATTTTTAAAAATTTATTTATTTTATGTCCATTGGTGTTTTGCCTACAAGTATGTCTGTGTGAGGGTGCCAGATCCTCTGCAACTCCAGTTACAGACAGTTGTGAGCTGCCATATGGGTGCTGGGAACCGCTGAGCTATCTTTCCAGCCTTAAAAATTTATGTGTACAAATGTTTTATACCACACGCATGCCCAGTACCTGAGCATCAGGTCCTTGAACCGGGTTACAGAGAGTTGTGAGCCATCATGTGGGAGCTGGGAATCAAATCCAGGTTCTCTGAAGAACATTAAATGCTCTTTAACTGCTGAGCCATCTCTTCAGCCCCCTTTCATTTGTTTTTAAATACAAGGCCCCATGTACCTCAGGCTGGATTTGCACTCTCTCTGTAGCAGAGGCTAACCTCAGATTCCTCCCTCTACCTTCCACACATCACACTTGAGTAAACAACTCGTTCACGATCAGAAACAGAACAAGAGACACATAATAACACACAACTATGAGACAGAACAAGGACACAAAACAGATTCCACATGGCTCTTCCTGTTAAAAACCAAAGACTGACACCCCTACCTGACCACCCAAAGTCAGTTCTTCCGGACCAGACCCTCCTCAGTACCCTGTGCTTCCCTCACACACTGGACCCACTAGGCTCCCCCACAGACTTGATGGAAGCAGGCTGGTCTTGTAGTCACAACAAGGTCCCCTGACTTCCACATTCCCCAATTCTGGAAATAATTTACACACTGGAATCTGGGAAATAAGTGGGTCAAATAATTCTTTAAATACACACCTTGCAGCAGACAGACCCATTTGCTTACCATTACCTACATAAGGCAGCTCTACCTACATAACTCCCGCTGTAAGGGATTGAACACCTTCTGGTCCTAGTGGCACGCATTCACACACACAAACGGACACACCCCAAATTAAAAATAAAATTCAGCAATTAGGAGCACCAGCTGCTCTTCTAAAGGACTCATGTTTGATTCCCAGCACTCACATGGTGACTTACAACCAAATTCTGATTCCAGTTAGGAGATCCAACCACCTCCACAGACAATAGACATGAATATAGCACAGACACATGGAGGGCAAATATTCCTTTACATGAAGCAATTTTTTTAATTAAAAAACAAAACAAAACAAAACCCTTGAAAAGGGGAAAAGATGGTGGTGGTGGCAGCAGGGGGGCATCTGGAGAAATGGTTAGTCCAAAAAAGTACTTGCTGGGTAAGCAGCAGGATTTGAGTTAGGACCCCCCCCCCTCAAGTAGCCAGGTAAAAAGCCGGACAATGGCACATACCTATATTCCCAGTACTAGAAAGGTACAAGTAAGGATCTCAATGGCCAGCCAGTCTGGCCAACTGGTGAGCCCCAAATTCAGGGCCTTCCCCCCCATAAAAAAACTTGGTGGTGGTTCACACCTGTAACCCAGCACTTGAGTAAGACATGAGTTCTGGGCCAGCATGGGATTCAGTGTGAGGTCCTGTCTGAAACCATGAAGCAACAGGGAGATGCTCCAACCCAAAATAAATAACCAAGGATTCAAAAGGAGCTTCAAAGACAAAAATTAGGCTTTAACAGCGGGGGAACCGGTACATCAGAGATTACTAGAGCTAGGCAAGAGGTGGGAATCCAGAAACTGACTTCCCCAGGGCCTGTAGAGCTAAGACTGGTAGAATCTTCACAGTAGTTTATATGCTTCTCATGCTAAAACATCTTTTACCTTAAGAAATACAGTAAAACAAGCCAGGCATGGTGGTTTACACCAAAAAAACCCTGGTAATCTTTGAGCCCCGGTTCAAAGCCAGCTTCAGCCACATAGAGTTCTAGGCCAGCCTGTGCTATGAGAGACTGTCTTACAACAAAAACAAATCCCACACACATACAAAAGTTAAGTAAAATAATGGTGACTTTAAATGGCAGCCCCTTTACTATTTTAGATATGTTAAGTTTAAGTTGACAACTATATTAAGGCTCGAGATTTTCTTGCCATGTCTCTGGTAGTTCAAATTCAATTATTTGGGGGTTCATGCCTGTAGTGCCAGCACTACAGACAAACACAGGTGAATTTAGAGTTTAAGTTCAGCTTGATCTACCTGCCCCTCGGTATTAAATCAAATCAACACATAAAGGAACTGGCTCATGTGCTCTCAACAGCAGAAAACACATGGTATCAGCTGTCATAAAAGATTATAGGAATCAGGCTTTCGAAAGAGGTAAGCAGGTGTGAATGTGGCTGGGTCAGACGGCAATGCCTTACTGTGGAAACCGATGGGAAGACATTTCTGCAATCGAGGTGGCACCAGACACGACCTGTCCCTCCCAATCAACCCTCTGAGGGGTCCAGCTGATCAACGCTGGAAACCCTGACCGGGAAACTGAGATGCTGCAGATACTGCAACTCGTCCTGCCCTCTACCAACCCTAGATGTCCGCTCTTCCCGCAGAGGTGGGCTCCCCAAGTGGTCCCCTACTTTAAGAGGAAATAGGGGCGGATCGTTGCAGTCAGAAGACCTCGCGCCCTCGACGACAACAGTGGATACCCTCACCATAGACACAATCACGACCACAGCCCTTACCTTCCTCGCTCACGTCGTCCACGAAATCCTCGGGGTCGCTGAAGGAGGGCTCATCCGCCTCTCCGTTCTCCAGAGCCTCAGGCGAGCTGCCATCGGACCCGCCCTCCTCCTCCGCTCCAGCGACGGAGTGCTCCCGGGCCTGCTCCCCCGCGGCCTCTGCCTTCCCGGGAGCAGAGGGCTCCTGCGCCGAGGATCGTTCCGCCGACTGCGGCGGGGGCGACACGGCCGGACTTGTCGCCGTTTCCTCTTCGTGTTGGGCCGCCGGCTTGGCCCTCACTTCGGGCTCCGGTCCGGCCTCTTCCTCGGCGTCTTCCGTCTGCCCCACTTCGGCCCCCCCAGACCCCACCGCCTCATCCGCCGGCGGCGATTCGGAGGCCGGCTGCTGCCTCGCGGGCTCAGCCCGCTCCTCGGCCGCCTCGGGCGCCGCCACGTTCTCAGCGTCCTGCATTGGCCCGCGCTGCTTCTCACCCGGCTCGGCCGCCCTGCTTCCGATTCCCAGGAATCACCGCGCGCCGCTAGAGCCGAGCCACGTGCGTGCAGCGAATAGATCGTACCAATATGCATTTGGGGGAGACACCCACGCCCTCGTTCCTCATGACTACCCCAAGCGAACTCAGACATGCATAAAACCATCTAGAAACAACTATAGTGTCGTATTTGAAGACAAAGGAGTTTTTATAGCCCAAAAGGCTTTTTAGGTAGCAAATAAACTTACTGGGTTTGGGGGCTCCCCCATTTTGGGTAAGAAATAGTTGCGTCCAAGATGGCAGACGTTCTCCTGCCTCTCCCGCGGGCGCTGGGGGGAAAGAACTGAACTATCTGGGGACCACCAAATAGATTCCCACATGATTCTTAACACGTGGAAACGTAAGGAGACAAAATATGTGACTAGAAAAACATGACAGGAAAACTGAAACTTCCATATATGATGTTTTTTAAGCTTTGCTTTTAATCAGACAGATGGCTTGACTGACAAGACTGGATTCCCCCCTTTAAGGTCTGCGCTTTAGACACGTCCACTGACGGGGCAATTAAAAAAAAAAAAAAAAAAAAAAGCCGAAGGGTTCCAAAACTGGACGAGGAGTTCGCCGCCAACCAGAGGCAGCCAACACAGGGAACTGATGCCCCCCCCCCCACCTCACAAGGCAGAATCATGTTGCCAGTGGCTTTAATTTCAATGGCCATCCGCAGCGCAGCGGCTCGCCACCCAGCGTTGGGCACCGAGCTGATTACTGTGGTTCGGTCTGCCGGACACAGCCGCCTTCACACGCGGGAGAACGCGATCACGTGGGCCAACGTGGGGTGGGCGGGGCGGAGCCTGCTCCGAGTGGACGGAGAGACAACGGGAATGATTACTGGGAAAGATAATCAGCTCCTGTCTGTCAGTCTTGTCAAAATATTTGATGCGTCCAACCCAGAGCTGTTCCTTATGGGATGTTTCGACGGTCTTAAAAAAGGACCAACTGAGGGAGCTAAGAGCTTAAGAGCCCTTTTTCAGAGGACCAAGTTTGCCTCCCAGTGCCCATATGGTGGCTTAAACCATCGCTAACTCGAACATTTGTATGTGTTAAGAGTGTCCGGCCTACAAGTGTGTCTCTGCACCACACGTGTACCTGATGTCCGCGGAGGCCAGAAGAGGACATGGTATCACCTGGGACTGGAGTTACAGAAAGCTGTGAGCTGCTGTATGGCTGAGAATTGAATCCAGGTCCAGCAGGAAGTGCTCTTAAAAGTTCAGCTCCAGTCCCAGCTCACTCCCGGAAAATAAATAAATAAATAAATAAATAAATAAATAAATAAATAAATAAATAAATAAATAAATAACTCTTTTTAACGGACCGGCTAGTTGATCATGAAAGGATAGGCTTGGAATCCCAGCGCT
Source organism: Cricetiscus sungorus (assembly GCA_030556225.1). Classification (NCBI taxonomy): domain Eukaryota; kingdom Metazoa; phylum Chordata; class Mammalia; order Rodentia; family Cricetidae; genus Cricetiscus; species Cricetiscus sungorus. Next base: position 9,791,471 of record JANBXA010000044.1, read on the forward strand.
GAAATGACTGAGCAAGAAAGATGGGCTCCTGCTAGCCTGTGAGATAAAAGGACTCAACAAACGAAATAGGTGACCAGGGGCCGGTGGATGAGTCAGCAATCTGCTGGAGTGCTTTTGATCTTAGAAATCAGGGGTTATGTGTCAGTCCAGTTCCCTTGCTGTCAACCCTGACAATTTGAGTTCCATCCCAGAAACCCTCGTTGTGGAGGGGGAGAATTGACAGAGGGTTAGCCTCTGATTTTCACAAGCATACACACACCCAAGTAAATATTTAATTTTTTGAAAAACCAGCATGTCTTCCAGCACTGGCAGGCCCAGAATTTTGTGATCCTGAAGACCTAGTGTCTAGACTCACAAACCAACCCTTGAGAAAGGCTTATGGCTCCAGGTTCTAGAAGGCGGAGATTTGTGACTAGGTGCTTGGGATACAGGATTTCTTCCCTGGGGTTTAATTGCCTGAAGCTTCACACAAAGCATCTACTATAACCTTCCACCTCATTTTTGTATAGCTCTCAAGCCTTGACAGTGGAGATCCATGGCTCCTGATAGCTAGTACCACCTTCCCCCCCTTCTTCAAACATGGTTTCTCTATGTAGCTCTGGCTGTCCTGGAACTCACTCTGTAGACCAAGCTAGCCTCAAACTCACAGAGATCCGCCTGCCTCTTCCTCCCAGTGCTAGAATTAAAGGCATTCACAACCACTGTCTGCTTGCCGGCTTGGTGTCACCCCTGCCTTTCTAGCCTCAGGTAGGACTCTGCTTGAGAGTCACAGGTCTTGAGTATCAGGACTCTTAGCCCTACAAGCCTACCCAGCTCTCAGCCAAAGGTAGTAGTGAGTGTAGCCCAACACAAAATCATTAATTTATTTGACACTTTTTTTTTTTTTTGGTAACTCAATTTCACAGTTCTCAAGTGTAAACTCTGGGTGACAGCTTCATATGACAATGTCAAAAGGTTGGATGCACTTCAGAGCAGCTCCTTGGAACTCTTCCTATAACCAAGCTGTGGCCATTTGTCTTCAGCTCTTTGAAGCCTTGTTAATAACTTCTCCATGGTTTATCCTCTCCACCTCTTCCAGACAGCTGTCCCTGCTGCTCTTCACCTGCACTAGGGCTCCCACTGTCTGGGCAGAACTCCTGTCTGTCCTCTTCATGTTACTGACTAAACCATTGAGGGAGGTGTTTCTGTTCTGTACTGGATGAAAATGGCTTCATGGTCATCTAGAATGTAAAAAGATAATGACAGCAGGGAGGGAGGTCAGTGCAAACTGTTTGAAACAGTCCAAATGAATAAATAATGCATTCTGAAGCCAGAGTTGTGCTTAGGCAGCAAGTAGGACCTGCTTCTTTCTTGATCTCTGGGCAGCCTGTTAAACTCTGCTAAAATCTATTAAGGTATATATAAAGAACTCAGCAGAAAAGCATCCTTGATGCTTAATTATGAGGATGAGGATTCAGATCAACAGTGCTTTCAGGAATCTACTTCCCATTTTCTCATCTTTGGTATCACAAGATCACATCAGGGTGCATGGCTTTTTAAGTTAAGTGAATTCTGGGGCATGAATCCATGTCCTCGAATTTGCAAGGTCACCCTTTTACCCACTGAGCCATACCCCAACACTTACTTGGATTTTTGTGGGTGGTTGCTTTGCAAAAAGGTCTCGTGTAGCCCAGGCTGGATTTGAATCACAGTATAGCTGAGGATAAACCTTATCTCTTGATCCTCCTGCTGGGATTATAGGTATGCACCGCCACCATTCCCTACTGATGGTAAGTTCTTTATAGGTGTTCCTGTTCATTTTAATGTGAATAAGCAAAGACATTGGAATCAGGGCAATCTGGCTTCCTAGTTGGCAGCAATTTGCCCACTTAAGCAAATAGATTGTCAATGACAAACAGCCAGCCAGACTTAAACCAACATTGGCCATTTTGAACACACATAGTCACAGCTAATCACCCAGCTTCTGAAGACACTGCTTTATCCAGAACCATTTTAAACATTCTGCTGGATTTTTTTCTAACATCAGCTTCAGGGAACTAGAAATGACCCTGCAACCCTTTCCACCAAGGTAATACATGCTCTTAACTACCGACCCACCTCTCCAGCCCTTTTATTTATTTATTTATTTATTTATTTATTTATTTATTTATTTATTTATGTGGTTTTTTTGAGACAGGGTTTCTCTGTTTTGCTTTGGAGCCTGTCCTGGCATTACTGGAACTAGCTCTGTAGACCAGACTGGACTCAAACTCACAGAGATCCACCTGCCTCTGCCTCCTGAGTGCTGGTGTGTGTGCCACCAATGCCCGGCTATTTTACTTTATTTTATTTTATTTTATTTTTTGGTGTTTCTCTCTCTCTCTCTCTCTCTCTCTCTCAATCTCTCTCTCTCTCTATGTGTGTGTGTGTGTGTGTGTGTGTGTGTCGTGTGTCGTGTGTGCAGATGCCCATGGAGATGCCAGAAGAAGTCATTGGTGACAGCCAGAAAAGGAACTTGCACACAGTTCTAACAAGTTGTTGAACTACCCTATAGGACAGATTGGAGCTGAGCTAACATCTGTCTTAGTGTCCTCCCTCATTGTCTCCTCAGGAAGACAGCATACCGTTAAAGAAAGATGTAACTAAGCAGGTGTATGTGAAGCAAAGAAATTTGTTTTGTTTTTGTTCTTTGAGACAAGGCTTCTCTATGTACCCCTAGCTGTCCTGGAACTTACTATTGTAGATCCCCTGGAAGCAGAGGTGGCTCACAAAATGTTTTATATGCTGCTGATTTCTGACTTATAGGAGGGATGTATGTCAAACAGGCTGTCATATCTTGTCCAATAGGTATTTGCACACCCTTGAGAGCCTTGGACATTAAACTTCATGGCAAAATAGATAAACCCTGGCCTTTTCTGGTGTTTATAACTGGAATCAAAAGGACAGAAAAAGTGAATGTTCCCCATAAAACTGGAATATATCACTGGTGACTGGGAATGGCGGCCCATTTCTTTAATTCCAGCACTAGGGAGTCAGAAGCAGAAGAATCTCTGTGAATTCAAGGCCAGCCTAGTCTACAGAGTTCCAGACTGGCCAGCACTACACCTGGAGACCCTGTCTCAAAGCAAGCAAACAAATAAGCAAAACTGGAAAGTGTCTTATCCAGCAATGTGTCATTTTCATGAGAGGTACTAATTGTGTTTCTGTTGGGCACTGAAAAGATGGCTCAGCGGTTAAGAGCACTGGCTGCTCTTCCAGGGGTCCTGAATTCATTTCCCAGCAACCATCTATAGTGGGATCTGATGCCTTCTTCTGGAATAAAGGCATACATGCAGAAAGAGCACTCATATACATGAGGGGAAAGAAAGTGTTTCTATCTCACAAAAAGGCCAGAGGGTCCACAAAACTGGTGTAAAGGGGAGGCAGAGGTGGGAGGTATAGCTTGTGGTTGCTAAAATACTTGCTTAGCTTGCAGGGAGCCCTGGTCCCATTCCCAATACATCATACATAAGACATGGTGGTGGATGCCTGTATTCCTAGCACTCAGGAAGTAAAGGCAATAGGACCAGAAATTCAAGGCCATCCTTAGCTACAGATCGAGGTGAAGGCCAGCCTAGGCCACATGAGACCCTATCTCAAAACAACACCAAAAGCATTCAATGATTCGGGTCTGTGCTCTTTGTGTGAGGTGAGGGACATCACAAACACAGGCATTCTGAGTACATGAGCACTAGAGGGCACCACCTGCAGCTGCTCCCGCTTGCCTACTGCTGCTGGGTGCTGTCAAACACCAAGGGAGGGCTGGTGAGATGGTTCAGAGGGTAAACTGCTCAAACTTGCGAACCTGAGTTCAGAGCCCACACAAAAGCCAGGTGTGGGGCCGAGCTTGGTGGCATACACTTTTAACGTCTAACTTCAGCACTTGTGAGGCAGACTTCGAGGCCGACCTGGTTTACATAGTGAGTTCTAGGACAACATCTAATAACCCCAGTCTGGGGGGGGGAGGGGAGAGAAAGGCTGCTGTTGCTGCGGAGTGCACACCTATAATCCCAGTGAAAGAAGAGGACAAGTAGGTCCCTTCATTGGTCGGCTAGTTTAGCTAAAATAAGGAGCCCAGGTTCAGGGAGACCCTGCCTCAAAATAAGGTGAGGAGCCATAGAGAAAGACACCTGATACCAACCTGTCAACTTTCACAGACCAACACACACACACACACACCATAATTAAAAATTTAAAAACACCAAGGGAGTCAAACCTTGCCCAAAAGCCAGCATTAGAGGAGCTTTTCGTGGTTCACTCATGCCTTCTCACCAGATAGAACAGTCTGGTCTTACCCACTAATTGGTAATTTCAGGAAGGCAGTGTAGTCAGCAGCCAGAAAAGGGCCACATGACTGAAAGACTTCTACTCATAGTAGCCAGAACTAGAGGGGATAAGAATTGGAAAATGAGACCCTGCAGAGATGACCCAAAGGTTGACAGCATAGGCTGCCTGCCCTTCCAGAGATCCTGAGTTCAATTCCCAGCAATCATATGGTGGCTCCCAACCATCTAAAATGAGATCTGTTGTCCTCTTCTGGCATGCAGGCTTACATGCAGACAGAACACTGTACATACAACAAACAAACAAACAAACAAATCTTTTTTTTAAAAATTGGAAAGTGGCCAGATGGTGGTGGCACACGTCTTTAATTCCAACACTCAAGAGGCAGAGGCCCACAGATCTCTGAGTTTGAGGCCAGTCAGTCTGGTCTACAGAGCAAGTTCCAGGACAGCCAAGGTTACACAGAGAAACCCTGTGTGGTGGGGGACGAATCAGAAAATGAGCCCAGTGATTTGGCTCAGTGGGCAAAGATACTCGTCACCAAGCCTAATGGCTTGAGTTCATTCACAGCTCCCAAATAGTAGAAAGTGAGAATAGACTCCTGTGAGTTGGACTTTCGTCTACACAAATGCATTATGGCAAATGTGTGTTCACACACACACACACACACACACACACACACACACACACACACACCACACACCACACACCACAAAAGAGTAAATACACAAAAAATAATGGAAAAACTTTTAAAGAATTGGTAATTGAGGCTGGATTATGGTGGCATATGCCTTTGATTCCAGCACTCAAGAAGCAGAGGCAAGAAGATCTCTGTGAGTTCAAGAGAAACCCAGTCTCAAAAAACAAACCCCCTCCCCCCAAAAAATGTGATCAAATACAGAGACAAATTATGCAAACATCTTGGTGGGAGGTTTTTAAATTTTTTTGTTTTTTTTTTTGTTTTAGTTATGTTTTTTTCCAGATGGGGTTTCTTTATATAACAGCCCTGGCTGTCACAGAACTCACTTTGTAGATCAGGCTGTTCTTGAACTCACACAGATCCACCTGCCTCTGCTTCCTGAGTTCTGAGATTAAAGGCATACACCATCACTGCCTAGCTGTGCCCAAAATCTTAGTGTGTTTTAATTAGTGTGTGTGTGTGTGTGTGTGTGTGTGTGTGTGTGTGTGTGTGAGAGAGAGAGAGAGAGAGAGAGAGAGAGAGAGAGAGAGAGAGAGAGAGAGAGTTTCTATTCATGTGTATGACATAAGTGTTGTATGCCCTTGGCGACCAGAAGAGGGCAGCTGGAGTTAGATGGTTGTGAGCTACCATGTAGGTGTTAGAAATAGAACCTGGGTCCTCTGCCAGAGCAGTCAGTGCTCTTAATCACTGAGCCATTTCTCCAAGCACACCCCCCCCATGGCAGCTTAGCTTGTTTAAAGGCAAAAATAATGAAAGAGGTGCTTATCATAAAGACCTATTGTTGACAGTGTTGTAACAGTATTGTGATGACAATAAACTGTTGCCCCAGTAGCCCTAGCAATGGTGAATCCCCCTGATCCGACTCTGCTGGAGTTAGTATCTATAGGGTAAAGAGTTGCTGCCTGGGAAATGCAAAATTCTGGAGGTAGGCCTGCAGAATACAGTGACTGTGACTTATGGCACAATTTGTTTAAAAGTGGTTAAAATGGGGGCTGGAGAGGTGGTTTGCTGGTTAAGAGCACTGGCTGCTCTCCCAGAGGTCCTGAGTTCAATTCCCAGCAACTACATGGTGGCTCACAACCATCTATAATAGGACCTGATGCCCTCTTCAGGCATGCAGAGCTCTCAAACTTAAAATGTAAATATGATATTTTTTTTGATTGGTTAAAATATCATCATGGTTCAGTGGCAGAGCATCTGCCTGGAATCTCCAATGAGGGGCTGGGGTCATAACTTAGTCTCATTGGGTTGGTCTATGGTTTACTACCTTAATTAAACTAATTGATGTGGGAAGAAAATATTTCATTATCTATCCTATCTTTGTGAGTCTAAAGTCCTATATGTAACTTATCTTTAATCCTAACTAAGGAAAACTATAACCATAGCTATCTGTCTTCAATTCCTTCAAAGACCACAGAAGGATAATATATAAACTCTAAAAATTACAGAGACAACTCACTGCCTGGTCAGTCACCCGAAGTTCTTCTGTAATGGTCCATCTTCAGCCCATAGGCCATAGTGTGTCTCCAGACTCCTCAGCAAAGCAGGAACCTTTAAACTATCCGCCTGTATTGGCAGTTTGTCAGTCATTTTTCTCTGTGTTCTGTAGACTTTCTGTCTGTCTGGCAGCCTGTTCCATAAAGCAGGAATCCTGTAGCAATGTCCATCTTGCATCAGCAGTCACCTTTTTGTGGGTCCTGCATGTCCAGTTTCTACAGCATAAAGTCAAACAGTCTACAAGAGCAGTATCTTGCCCATATGGCTAGTCTTACCATATTGAAATCAAACTTCATCACGTCTTCTTCTATGTCCATCTTCCTTTCTGATGCAGGTGGTATTGCCAGGAGCAGTTGTGCCTCACTGTCAAGAAAAACTCTAAACCATTTTAAATGCCATATTCTGTAGGTCTTTGAAAGGTTTGAAGAATGCCTATCCATCTCAAAAGCATCAGAGTTCTCGAGAAGGATAAAATTTTACCTGAATGATTAGAGAGTAACAGAGACTTACTAGCTGACAGCATGGACAGCCACCCCCCAGGTCCTCCTTGGTTGTTGAGGTTAGAGGCTTTAAGGACATCTGCCTTCTGCTGATGGCATGAGACCTGTGGATTAGGAGCTTTTGGAAGACTTACCTACCATTGGCCCAAGCAATGTGGAGAAAGTCGATTCCTCTGCCCTCTTGTCCATGTAAGACCCTCAGAGTGAGGAGTCTCCCTGTTTCTGTCGGTACCCCCAAGAACTCAATGTCCAGTCCAGTTGATGCAACACACAGAGGTTTTAATGAATGGGATACATTTGCACAAATGGGCTCCCTCAGCACACAGGCTAGAGAAGCAACATTTTCTGGGCACGAGTACTTTTAAAGGAAAAAACCACAAGCTTAGGGTGGGGCTGTGACCCCCTGTCCGTTGAGTACCTGACCAGCCATGGGTTCTCTCCTTGAGGCCCATGGTCTCACTGTTCCGATCAGCAGGACCTTAGTGCCTCAGGGTATGCTAATTAATCTTCTCTGGGCAAACCGGAGTTGTAGCTATCACTGACAGGAGGGGCAGTGTGAATTCTTGGTATCCTGCTATCTTAGGGCCTTGTGAGGGAAAGTTTCCATGATTAGCAAATTCCAGGTAACTGACAGTGGTCTGGGTTAGATTTCCAGGTTGGACTGTCCTTTATTTTAAGTGGGGGGTTTCCTTGACTTGACTTTTGGTCTCTCATCCATGGTCCTTCCAATCCTTTGCAACAGTTGAGATGAAAGGCAGGATTGCTCAGTGGCTAGTGTTGCTACTTTTGTGGGTGGAGTTTCTTCAGTGTCCACCAATCTTCTTGGAGGAAATGATTGGTACCAGCAGCTGGCCTATCTCTCTGTTACAAAAGTTTTTTTAATGCAACATTTTAAATACCATATTCTCCAGATCTCTGAGCATTTGAGGGCTGTCTGTTTAGTATATCTCAGCAGACAAAATTTGTCTTTAGTTATTTGTTTTAAGCACATGGGTGGCTAGGTAAGGCTTTATCCCTGTAATTAATTAATCTAATTAATCTGTCTGGAAAAATGGATCCAAGCTGAGAGGCTGTGGAGGGATGTTTTAATCAGAGCCCACCAGCCTGATTGTAACTGGTTTTAACATAGTAGGTTAGATTTACACCTGTAAAGAACAAAGAGGTAGAGAAAAATTTCCTTTTCGTAATAGAAGCTTAACCTATATAAATCTTACAGGAAGGACTGGGTGGCAAATTTTGTTAATTTGATCTAGACATTTATAACCTTAAATGGTTACCATCATTTAAAGATAAATAATAATTTAGAAATATTTGAGATAGTACAGTTGAATTTAAGTTGTATATAGAGTTAGCTTACATTTACATATAAAGTTAAATTTAAATCACATGTACAGATATATCAAACAGGACTGGGTAAAAATAAGATAAGAAAAACCAGAGTGTGATCTCTGATTTGTATGTTGTAGTAAACACACAGGACATTTAAGTGACAAGAAAGGAGATCCACTGCAAGATTTTTGCTTGAAATGTGTGCCCTACCGGGCCCTGGAGAGGCATGCCATTCCACAAACAAGCCATGTGCAACAGAGTCAGTGAAAAAAGAAATTAGGGACAAAGAATAAAAGGCAAAAAGTAAATGATTTACAGGTTCTGTCGGTAGCAGAAGCTGGCTAGACTGTCCCTTTACCTAGGCGGCTGATGTAGCAGAGGGAAGAACCACGTGAGGTGAGGCTAGGCCACATGGTCAAGATGGCAGCTGCCATAAACATGTTCCCAATCACTGGCAAAAGTCATAAAGTTTTGAGGTATAATCTTGTTGGCTTATTTTCTCTCCACATGTGAGGCAGAAGGATTTGTGGAACTAACAGGACACTGGAGTCCAAGGGGTACAACATCCAAAAAGACCACTGTAGGTCTGAGAAATGAATGTACCAGTCTAAGGACAGTGTTACCTCTCGTGGGTCTGAGAAACAAATGCACCAGTCAGCATGAGTGGTGCTAGGGCACAAAACCTGAAAACCTCATTCATGGCGGAAAAACTCTCAAGAGTATCTTGAGCAGATGCTGCCTCAGCCCAGCCCACTGTGAGCCAATGGCATCTGCACAGAGAAGAAACGAGATAGGACAAACAAGACAGTGAGATATTTGAACAGGAGCATAAGATGCTTAGTGGAACAGGACACTTTTAGGTGGAGGGAGGTTCCTGCCCTGAGATGGGTTGCAGCTGTGGCAGGCAGGAGAGTTTTAGCATGGCAGGAAGAGAACAGAAAAGACAAATTTAAGGAAAGAGATTGTTTAGCCTAGTGGTAGAAAAAGCTTGGTTATATGGTTACTCCTTCCATCTACCTGTTCACTGGCAACAATTGGGAAGGGCTGTAAAACCGAAGTGGAGTGAATGGGCTTATCTCCTTGGGTGGCTCATTTCCCATGGGTGAAGCAAAAACTGGAACTCGTCAGCCCAAGAATGTGGCCAAGGGCTAGGTGCCCAATAAGCAAGGATGGCAGATCGTTACCTGAAGCTCGTCAGCTCGAAAACGTTGCTGGGGCCATCTGAGGCCAAGAAGGACTCAGCAGTCCGAAGGCAGGAAGGCTTGAAGCTGGAATCGTATGTACAGCACAGTGAGGGTGGTATCTTAACTCACCCGTGGGAAATGTCCCAGACCCTAAGGAAAAGAGTTACAGTGAAAAAGGGTACCTTACCAAATTGTAGCTGGTGTGGGATGGTATTTCCAGTGAACGGGTGGATGGAAGTGGGCTATTGGTTCGTAATCAGGGTCCCCGAATGCCTCTGGCTGGCCGTCCGACAGCAGGCAGAGTTTCAGCACCAAAATGTTGTTCTTTAGTTTCAGGTATAAGAATAAAAGCTGGAGAAGGGGTGGGGGTCCTGAGTGAGGGTCCCAAGTGAGTGGGGTCCCAAGGTAAGGGACCACATGGGAGAGCGTAGCAGGTTCCATAGCAGGTGAGGGTGACCGAGGTGGGCAGGAATAACTTGCCAGGCAGACAGAGCTTAAATAAGGAGTTTATTTAGAAAGGGGAGTGAGGGAGAAGGGAAGAGACATAGAGGCACCAGGAACAGAAAAGGAGAGAGGGGGAGAGAAGAAGAGGGAAAGGGAGAGAGGGGGGGGGAGAGGAAGAGAGTGTAAGTGGGCAGGGGTCTGACTTTTAAAGGGGTCCTTTACACCTGCTTGCAGACTAGTACTCATGGAACCCTGGGCTGACCACAGAGACTCTGTATTGATATAAAGCTGTTGGATAGTTACTAGTCTTTCTTATTGGCTAGCTCTGTCTTAAATATTAACCCATTTCTATCAATCTAAGTATTTCCATGTGGTCTTATCTTACTGGAGAGAGTTTTGGAGTTCTGCTCTCTTGGTCCTACATTTTGAATCTCCTCCTACCTCTTCCTGAATCCTCCTCATCTCCTAGTCCTGCCTATCTTGCTTTCCTATGGGCCAACAGGACTTTATTCATTAACCAATAAGAGAAACATATTTATAAAATGACGTCTCCCATCATCTCCTCTTTTCTGTCTAAAATAAAAAGGGTTTTAACCTTAACATAGCAAAATCTTTAACAAAACGGTTATCAAATAAGAACCATAGTTAACAATATTTAGTCCATTAACATTTAGCAAGATTTAAAGAAAATATTTCATCCTCTATCCTATCTTTTGTGAGTCTAAAGTCCTATATGTAACATCTTAAATCCTAACTAAGGAAAACTATAACCATGACTATAAAGAGATTGCCGAGTAGCTGGAGTGGGGGAAGGGAGAGGTGTCTGACACCTGGATGAAACCTTATTCCCCAGGTCCCGTGAAAATCTGGATCTCACGTCTGTCACCAGATATCACGGTTTAATAAGGATCAGGAAGAACAAATAGGCTGAATAGATGTTTATTCAGGGAGAAATAACTTACAACATAGACAAATGAAGACCAGTAGGTTCCTGGTCCCAGGGATGCCTCTGGATGCTCTTCTGTCCCTGTGCTGCAAGCAAGAGCACTCCAGGGCCCCTTCCCCAGACCTAGTTACCCCAGGTAACATCTGCCCCAGTCACCACCCCCAATGGGCATGGTCAGTGCCATAAGTGCAGACAAAGTGAATATCTCACTACAGAGAGCCCTGGCTTACAGTGACCCATTAGATGCTCTCTCCCTCATCAAAAAGAACATAATTCTAGCCAGGCTGTGTGTGATGGTGCACTCCTTTAATCCCTGCACAAGGGAAACAGAGACAGGTGGATCTCTGTTAATTCGAGACTAGCCTGGTCTACAAAGTGAGTTCTAGAACAGCCAGGAGTGTTACACAGAGAAAGCCTGTCTTCAAAAAACAAAAACAAAATAAAACAAAAATTAAAAACTTAATTCTGCCACATAGGTATGGTGACCCTAGGCAACAACAACAATAGGTCACAATAATTGGGACAATAACTTTGTTGCATAAATCCCTCATTTCTTCACAGTTTCACTGTTCAAAGTGTAACTTGTGGGTGGAACCTAAAAAAGATTTACAGGTAACAATTTATGTGGAATGTTCTAGATCAAAATTTATATAAGCTGCAAAGAATTTCTGTGCAGGACTGGCTTCTCTTTGGGCAATAACTAGAACAGGATGTACATTACTATTTAAGGGTTTCTCTCCTTTTTATGTCCCATGCTTGGAGGGAGTAGATGCTCCCTGGGGAAAACCAACCCTGTCTTGGTTTTTCATGACAGGCTTTCTCTGTGTAGCCCTGGCTGTCCTGGAACTCACTCTGTAGACCAGGCTGGCCTGGAATTCACAGATCCTCTTGCCTCTGCCTCCTGAGCTGGCATACACCATCATGTCCAGCATTTTTTTTTTTTTTTTTACATTATTATTGTTTTGACCTGGGGTTGCTATCTGAAGTTGGTTCAGGAAAAGCCCTAGCTTGGATGACTTCTTGTTTGATTAAAGTAGGATCTTACTACTGTGTAGTCCAGGCTAGAGATTTTGATCTTCCTGTTTCAGCTTTTTCAGTGCTAGGATCACAAAACCAACCAAACAAACGAAAGACAGGGTTTCATGTAGCCCAAGAGAACATCAAACTTTCTGTGCAGTCAAAAGTGACCTCAAATCTCTGATCCTCCTTCCTCTACCTCGTGAGTGTTGAGAGTGTGCAACCAATCCAGGTTATGAGTTTCAGAATTAACATACACCCTCTGGTGGATAGTTAACACTGCTATTGTACCACTAAGTTCAGCTCACGATAAGGTTCCCCCACCTCCTGTCCCCATAGGGTATTGAACACAGAACTTTCATATGCTAGGTAAGTGCTCTACCTCCAGGCTTCATCACCAGCCCCACAATAAATTCTTCAGAAATCATTGAAGGCCATCATCTCTGCTGGCACTTCTCTTGATAGCTTAGTCGGTAGCACTGAGCTAGCCGGAAAGTTGATATGTAAATGCTCGGAGCCTTTGGGTGAAGATGCAGCTGGTCTGTAGGTGGCGATCTTGACCCACCCTTCTTCACTCATATAGGAAGGATATTCTCTGTCTCTCTGTCTTTCTCTCTGTCTCTCTATGTGTCCCCTCCCCCCCAACACCCCCGCAGGCTCATGTAGTTCAGGCTAGCCTTGAACTCAATATTGTAGCCAAAGATGACCCTGAATCCCTGACCTTTGTGCCTACACCTCTCAAGTGCTAGGATTACAGCATTTACCATTATGTATGTGCTAGGGATGGAACCCAGGGCTCTGTGCATGCCAGGCTGCCAACTGAGCCAAATCCCTTCTCCATCTTTACTTCCAATTGCTGCCATCACAGGAGGCAAGAGCACTTGTCTCTCAGGAGAGGTACTCAGTTGTGTATATGGAAGATTTTGTCAGCATGGGGCTGTCTCTAAACTCACAGAACTTGTAGATGAGTGAAGATGCATGGATGATCCCAGAGGGTCTTACCCATCACTGGCAAACACTTAACTCCCACTCCCTCTCTCTATCAAATTACCCTCCTCATTTTCCCTCCGTGTCCACCTCTAGCCCCATGTTCTTTGTGTTTCTTTCCATAGATGCACAAGTCTTAAACACAGGAGCTTGGCTGGATCAGGATTCACACAGGAACATTGAAATTCCAGCTGCTGGCTGGTGTGTTGGCTCAGTACTAAAGGTGACTGCTGCCAAGCCTGCTGACCTGAGTATGTTCCTGTCTTAGTTCAATCTCCAGGACCCACATGGTGGAAGTAGAGAGCACAGCCCCATAAATGGTCTTCTGAGCTCTATACTTAGACCACAGGATGCACAACAATCACAGGCTCACACAAAGACACATTAAAAAAAATGTGGCCAGAAACTTTTTTTTTTTTTTTTTTTTTTTTTTTTTGGTTTTTCAAGACAGGATTTCTCTGTGGTTTTAGAGGCTACCCTGGAACTAGCTCTTGTAGACCAGGCTGGTCTGGAACTCACAGAGATCCACCTGCCTCTGCCTCCCAAGTGCTGGGATTAAAGGCATAGGACACCATCACCTGGCTAGTCAAAAACATTTTAAAAATTAAATCTTAACTCTTCCCACCCACAAAAACAACAAAACTTCAAGTGAGTTATTAGTCTTCTCCAAGCCTCAGCTTCCTCCATAACAGGAGGAAGTGAGCCAGGCACGTTAGCTCAGAGGAGACAAGAGGATCTTTAAGAGTCTGTGGCTCAGTGGTAGAGCACCTGTCTGGAATCCCCCAGTGAGGGGCTGGTGATGTGGTTTGCTGGTACAGCACCAGCCTAGCGTGCAAAAAGCCTCTTGGTTTGAATCATGGCACTAAAAAGAGGCACACAGGGGCTGGTCATGGTGGCACATGCTTTTAATCCCAGCATTCAGGAGGCAGAGTGAATTCTAGGACAGCCAGGGTTACAGAGAGAAACCCTGTCTTGAAAATCCAAAACACACACACACACACACACACACACACACACACACACACACACACAGAGAGAGAGAGAGAGAGAGAGAGAGAGAGAGAGACAGACAGAGACAGAGACAGAGAAAGAGAAAGAGAAAGAGAGAGAACTAGAATTTATCTATAGAGAAAAGACTCAAGATAGCCATGGTGACACATATCCATAAACCCAGCTCTTCAGAAATTGAAGCCAGAGGACTGCCTTGAGTTTAAATCCATCCTGGGACTATATACATAGTGAGTCTGTGGCCAGCCTAGGCTACAAAGTCAATTGGCCTCCAATTGATGGATAATGCCATTCAGTATTTAATGAGCCGATGGGTACTCGGTAGAAGTGTTCACTGTGTGTCACATAGTTAAGTATTTAATATATCTTAGGGGCCATTGCTGTTCTTATTGAAACAATCATAATTACCTCTGCTTTCAGAGCTCTTCTCCTGAGGTAGCTTTCACAACTTTCACACCACACTCCTAAAAGAGAGTTTTTGGCTGGAGCAGAATCCCCCAAGTTAGCAGTTGACCTGCTTGCTTCTCAGCACATGGTTAGCGCCCTAGGGCTGTGACTATGGTCAGACAGTCTGGGTTTCAGTGGTCACAGGAGACTGGAGTGAGGCAGGACCTAGCTCTCAGAAGGTGGAAAGGGAAAAGAGACCAAGGTGGAAAGCAGACGTCACAGTGAGAACAGAGGCTAGGGTTAGAGGCAAAGTCTAGCATACTGTAGTGGTTGGTGCACATCATTAATCCCAGCGCTAGGGAGGATGAATCACTGAGTTCTAAGACAGCCAGAGATACATAATGGGACTTTGTCTCAAACAAACAAGATCAATGAAGTCTGGAGACACTGAAGAAGATAAGGGAACTTGCATTTATGTGATAACCAGGCTAAAGAAATAGACAGGACCCACAAGGCTCTGGGCCAGTGATAATGGCCCGCTGGTTCCAAGGGCCTTGAGGAACATACATATATCAGTCATCAACGTGCTTTCATATATTCTTGCAAGCAATTGAGTTGGAAGTAAGAAAGCTTGCTAACAGTAACAAACTATGTAAAGATGGCTTCTAAGCAAGCCCCCACCTGTTTCAGGAAAGAGAGCCCCAGAACATCCCACAGACTAAGCGACCAATAAGCAAGAACACAGTAGTTAGAGAAGGAAAAAAGCTGACTTATTTTCCGTATTTGGGACACCTACAAGGTCAAAGGCAGCAAAACCAGCCGTCCTTTAGCTAAAGGTTATTAGCACTGGTTAGCGTTTTGTCACCTTGACAAGCCGGATTATCTGGGAAAAGAGATTCTCAATTGAGAAAATATCCCATTAGATTGCCTGTAGGTAGCTGGGTGGTAGTGGAACACGTCTTTAATCCCAGCACTTGGGAGACAGAGGCAGGTGGATCTCTGTGAATTCAAGGCCAGCCTGGTCTACAAAGTGAGTTCCAGGATAGCCAGAGCTATTACACAAAGAAACCCTGTCTCAAAAAGACAAAAGACAAAGAAACAAAAAACCCAAAACCAGATTGCCTGTAGGCAAATTTGTGGGGCATTTTCCTTCCTTCTTTTTCTTCTTTTTTTTTTAAGGCTAATCCTTCCTTCCCTCCTTTCTTCCCTCCTTCCTTCCTTTCCTTCCTTCCTTTCTCCCTCCCTCCCTCACTTCCTTTTCTAACACAAGGCTGACTCCAATTCACAGAAATCTGCCTGCCTCTGCCTTCCAAGGGCTAGGATTAAAGGCTGCACTACCACACCTAGGCATTTTCCTGACTAAGGGTTGAGGTGGGGAGGACCTAGCCCTCTGAGAGTGGTACTGCCTCTGGGCAGGTGGTACTTGTACTTGATTATATGGAAAGCAGGTTGAGCAAGTCAAGGAGAGTAAGCCAGTAACCAACATTCCTTCATGGTCTCTGTTTCAGTTCCTGCCACTGAAGGGAGCAGGCAAAAGCACCTTGGCCTGAGTACTGCCATTTTGACTTCAGACTTCATTTTACATGCAAGGTGAAATACAGTTCACTTTCCCAAGCCCTAGGGGAGCTGAGAACTTTCCAATGGCTGACCAACCTCCTCCCTAAACCATAGAAATAGTTGTTATGCAGTTTTAGTTCTTTAGAAATATGACTTGCTGGGCAGTGGTGGCACATGCCTTTAATCCCAGCACTCAGGAGGTAGAGGCAAGTGGATCTCTGTTTGAGGCCAGCCTGGTCTACAAAGTGAGTTCCAGGACATCCGGGGCTGCACAGAGAAACCTTATCTATAGATGAGAAAAACAAAAACCAAAACAAAAACCAAAAAAAACCCCAAAACAAAACAAAAAAAAAAAAAAAAAGAAAGAAAAGAAAAGAAAAAAAGAGAAAAAGAAAGAAAGAAAAAGAAAAAGAAAGGAAGGAAAGAAGAAATGTGGTTGTTCCTAACAACAGAGGAAACAAATGAATCTTATTGGTTGGACTGAAAGGCTTGCATTATATATCAATTGACAATGATGGGACAGGCAAGCAGGCAAGTCCCTAAACTCTAAACCCTGATTGGTGAAAATTGTAACTGTAACTTAGCAACAAATGTTGGTGAATTTTATGCTTAGAAATCCTGTTTCTGCCCTGGCTCGGAGCTGTCAGGAGAAACAAAGCTCCCAAGTCCTTGTCCTGCAACCCTGATCAATCAGTAACCAGCTTATTAAAAATCTTTAGAACCCATAAATGTTGTCTCTCTCTTTCCTCGTGGCTTATCAGGCGAGGTGTAACAGAACAGGTTTCTGCGTTGGGGCCCCTTCCTAACTTTCCTCAGTGATAGACTTGGGACCTGTAAACCACATAAACTCTTTCCTTCTCAGGTAGCTTCTGGTGGGGGACTTTGTCACAGCTACAGAAAGCAAACTAGGACACTATGGGACAATTTGAGAAGTTGGTACTCTCCTTCCATGTGTGTAGTAGGGATAGAGCTCACATTATCAGGCTTGGCAGGAAGTATCTTTATCTGCTAAGCTATCTCACCAACCCTGTGAGTTGTTTCTAGCCCTGAGCTACAGCCTTAGTCCTGTGTGATAGCATGATGGGTATAAAGACTATGTCTAAGCCAGCAGTAGTGCACGACTTTAATCACAGCACTTAGCAGGCAGAGGTGGGTGGATCTCTGTGAGTTTGAGACTAGACCAGCCTGCTTTAAAAAGAATTCCAGGACTGTCAGGGCTAAAACATGGAGAAACCATGTCAAAAAAAAAAAAAAAAAAAAAACTGTGTCTAGGCCAAACTTCCCTTTGGAAATGCCACCCCCCCCTTTCACTTGTGTTTTTGTAAGAGGAAGCAGTAACTACCCTCATTAGTTAGAGCTTTAGGGCAGGCTCTGGGACAGATGGAATGACCCAGTTCTCCCCAAGGTTATTTGGCTAAGGATAGAGTACTGTTGAACATCACTAAACCAGGGCTGCATATATGGCTCAGTAGTTAAGAGCTCTTGTTGCCGGGGATGGGGGTGGGGAATGGAGAGTTGGCTCAGTGGTTAAGAGGACTTGTTACTTTTCTAGAGTACTGGGGCTCAATCCACAGCACCCATATAGCAGCTCACACCTCTCTGTAACTCCAGATCCAGGGGATACAACACCCTCACACAGACATATATGCAAACATGACACTAATACACATAAAATGAAAATAAGAAAAATAAGAAGGAGCTCTTATTGCACGATCATGGAGACCAGAGTTCAGATCTGGGCTCCCCGTAAGAAGCCAGGCATTCATGCAGAATGCCTGTAACACCAATCGTGAGGATCTGAACCCTGCTTCTTTATCACACACATGCATCTACATCCACACACAAGTAAAATATACTGAAAAAACAAATCCTATGAATTGCTTCTCTTCGGGAGAGATGTGAACAAATTAGACACTGGTGACAGGTCAAAGAAATACTTTATCAGCCATACTGTGCTGCCATACGCCTTTCATCCCAGCACTTGGGAGGCAGAGGGAGAGAGAGGTGGATCTCTGTGAGTTTGAGGCCAGTTTGATCTATAGAGTGAGTTCCAGAACAGCCAAAGTGACACAGAGAAACCCTATCTCAAGAAAACAAAAAAATAAATAAGAATTTTTTTTACCTACTACTCACATCTAGCTTAGTGACCTAGGGAGTTTACTGGGGTCAGTTAAAGAAACAAAGGTGACTCAAATGCCACTGAGTCATGGAAAAGCCCACCTCAGCCTGAGTGACATCTCAAGGAAACTGTGTGGCAGGAGTTCTCTGTACAACTTTAAGGTGTGTGGACAAGCTGAAGTGTGCCCTCTCCTCAGAAACTGTGTTGCTGTGTCTATAACCTTGAGGAGGAGGAGTCTGGTACTTTCTGACTTCCCGAAACTCTCTGAGCTTTCTATTTTCTGTTTATTTTCCTCATCTTCTGAACTGCTCCTCCCTCCGGGAAGAAATGTTTCAATTAAGAAGAAAGAGTTAAAAAAATGATATAATTGACAGAATTTCTGGAACTTGCTATGTAGACCAGGCTGGCTTCAAAATCACAGAGATCCTCCTGTGAGTACTGGGATTAAAGGTGTGTGCCACCATAACCACAGACAGGATTTTATTGTAAGGGCCTTCTTTTTATGGGATGGCCGGGGGGGGGGGGCGAGGGGGGTGGCGGGGGGGGGGAGGTGTCTCATGTAGCACAGGCTGTCCTCAAATTGGTTATGCAGTGGTGGATGGACTTGGATCTCTGATCTTGGTGGAGGCATTCCAAGCGTTTGACATTATGCCTGGCATGTACTTCTTTTAACATTTGTTTTTTTCTTTAAATAAACTAAGATGTTGGGATCTCAGGAGATTTTTAAAAAATGATTTCTTTTTATCTTATGCTCATTGTTGTTTTCCCTACATGTATGTCTGTGTGAGGATATCAGATCCCCTGGAACTAGAGTTATGCGCAGGTGCGAGCTCCAAGTGGGTGTTGGGCATTGAACCAGGAACCTCTGGAAGAGCAGCCAGTGCTCTTAAGGGCTGAGCCATCTCTCCAGTGCAACGCATCTTTCACTGCCCTGCCAGCCAGCTCCCAAATAATGACACGGAGACTTATTAATTATGAAAGTTCAGTCTTAGCTTAGGTTTGTTTTTATAACTTAAATGATCCCATATCTATTAATCTACTTTGTCACCTACCTCCACCCTTATTCTTCCATGTCTTTCTCCTTTCTTTCTCTGGAAATGCCACCTATATTGCCTGCCTAGCTATTGGCCATTTAGCTTTTTTTATTTCACCAATCACAGCAAATAGGCCTTCACACAGTGTACAAGTATCTCATAACATTCTAGTCCTACGATTTGATGTCTTCATTGACAGCTGTTAGATCTTTTCATGACTTCTGAGTACCTTGAGATGAGGAATAAATCCTGCTGGAAGGATTGCTTTCATGGCAGCTTGGCTGCCTGCATACTCCACGGATGCCTTGTGAAAAGACACAAACCACAGCTACAAGCAGGGGCTGTGGCTCAGGTGACAGAGTGTCTGCTGGGTATTCACAAAGCCCTGGGCTCCATCCCCAGTACCACATGAGCTAGACTTGGTGGTGCATGCCTATATACCAGTCCCTGGGGAGGTAAAGGCAGGAAGATCATAAGTTCTAAGTCATCCTTGGCTACGCAGAGAGTTTGAGGTCAATCAAGGGTACATAGGACCTTGTCTTAAAAGACCAAAAACAAATATAATGTCAGAGAGACAAAGATATGTGCCAAAAGCCAGGAAATGAACAGTGTGTGTGTGTGTGTGTGTGTGTGTGTGTGTGTGTACTCAAGGAAAGTGCTGAGTGTATTGTTTGATGGCAACAGCAGCTGAACGGAAGCCCAGTTTGTCGGAAGGAAGTGGCCATCAGATGGGAACACTAAGGGTCACAGGATCTTGTGATCTCCATTGTGGCTTCAGAAAGCTGCCTGGGTGTCCATCTGCAGAACTCTTGTTGATTGTATTTGCTCACATGGGTGACAGGTGTCTTGGTATGCCAGTACAATGAGGTGTTCTAAATTTGGAGAGAGAGCATTTAAGAACAACAGCTCAGACTTGTAAATTATTTTACGTTGTTATGAAACCAAAATGAGATATATTTACTTATTTTTTAAAAAAACATTCATTATTTTATGTGTATGGATGTTTTGCTTGTATGTCTGTCTGTCTGTCTGCACACTACACTCTTGCAGTGTCTTTGGAGGCCAGGAAGGTGGTGTTAGATTCCTATGACCTGGAGTTACAGATGGTTGTGAGCCACCATGTGGGTGCTAGGAATCAAAACCCGGGAGGGCCCTTTGGAAGAATATTCAATACTTTTTGTTTTGTTTTGTTTTTGTTTTTGAGACAGGGTTTCTCTGTGTAGTCCTGGCTGTCCTGAACTTACTATATAGCCTATCCTGGCCTCACTCCTGGAGATCCACCTGCCTCTGCATGCCAAGTGCTAGAGTTAAAGGTGTGCCTGCATCACTACCTCCCAGGGCATCCAGTGCTCTTAACTCAGACTCTGGGGATATTATACTAAAACA
The DNA here is from genome assembly GCA_030556225.1 of Cricetiscus sungorus. Taxonomy (NCBI): domain Eukaryota; kingdom Metazoa; phylum Chordata; class Mammalia; order Rodentia; family Cricetidae; genus Cricetiscus; species Cricetiscus sungorus. Next base: position 9,811,868 of record JANBXA010000044.1, read on the forward strand.
AAAGAATGAATAAATGAAGAACAAAATCTTATGATGGCTGCAGCTGTTACCCTGTAGAATGCTTTCTTAGCACATATAAATCCTTAGGTTCCACCCAGCTCTCTATGAAACTGTGCAGGATGGCACATACCTGTCCTGTCAGCAGGAAGCAGGGGAGGCAGGAGGAACAGAACTGTTCAAGGAGCTGGGCAGAGAGTTCAGCCGAAAAATTGTTTGCAATGCAAGCGTGAGAATTTGACTTCAATCCTATAGGGGAAAGTATAGTGATGGTGTGCTTGCAATTCCCGGGAAGCCAGGCTCATCCCTGAAGCATGCTGTCCAGATAGCGTACATGTCCAAGGTGGATGGCTCTTGAGGAGGAATAATGTTGGAAATTGTCCTTCGACCTCTATATGTGTGCGTACACTCTATTTCTCTCTTTCACAAAGTTTGGTGTCTCCCTCAACTACACAGAGTTTGAGAACAGCTAGGGAAGCATAGTGCCTTGTTTTAAAAGACCAAAACCAAACAATCTTATAATCTCAGGGAGACAGGATATAAGCAGTGTGGGTGTGTAGAGTGTATGTATAAGAGATCCTTTTTCCAAAAACATACAAAAATCTTCATGATTAAAAAAGTGTTTCTTCCCCCTTTTTTATTTAAATTTGAAACAAGGTTGTTTTACATGTAAATCCCAGTTCACTCACACTTCCCTCCTCCCCTATCACTCCCACCAAACCCCAGCCCCTTCCCTTTGTGCTCCCCAGGGAGGGTGAGGCCTTCTATGGGGAGTCTTCAAAGTCTGTCATATCATTTGGGGCGGGGCCTAGGCCTTCCCTCATGTGTCTAGGCTGGGAAAGTATAACTGTATGGAATGGGCTCCCAAAGTCCATTCGTATACTAGGGATAAATACAGATCCATTACTAGTAAAAAAAAAAAAAAGTGTTTTTACTCAAAGTTTTGAGCCTCTTCTGCTGTGGGACATTCACCACAGAAGACTGCTTGGACATGGGTTTAAGCCAATAGAATGTATTTATTAGCCACAGGTGACTATGCTGGTTGTTCAGGATCCCAGTGTATCACTGAGCATCTCAGGGAGAGCTCTGAAGCACAAAAACCACATTCTGGGTTGACATACTTCTATTAACAAGAACAATTAGCCAGACCTGGAACTACAAAAGCCAAAAAGCAAGGTACCACATTTAGAGACTTTTCCCAGAACTGTGGACTTTGATGGAATAGGTCTTCATTTCTGGCAGGCGGTGCTGTCTATGTGCTGAGTCTTATAGCCTGAATGGTACTTCCATCATGGAGCCAGTTGTGCTAAGGTCTGGGGACCTGTTATTCTTCTATACAGCAGACATTGTAGTCCTGGAAAATAAAGGGAACTAAGTGCCTAGCAGATACAGCCCAGCCCGGGGGCTTTAAAGGCTTTAGAGGCACTAGAAAGGAGACTGAGACTCAGCCTAGAACTCCAACCCGGGAGCTCTGTTAGCCCACTGGGTGGAAATCATTAGGCATTAGTGTCTGCAGGGACAAGGTCTGTACTGTGTAAATAAGGCCCTCCTGATGGAGTTATCCTACTACCCCATTATGCCCCTTCCCCCCTTTTCTTTTATTTGAGAACTTTCTTTTTCCTACTTCTTGAGACAGAATCTCTTTACATAAGCCTGGCTGTCCTGAAACTCACTGTGTAGACCAGACTGATCTTGAACCAAGTCTGTTTTTCTTTTCTTTTCTTTTTTTTGAGACAGGGTTTCTTTGTATTGCTTTGGAGCCAGTCCTGGAATTTGCTCTGTAGACCAGGCTGGCCCTGAACTCACAGAGATCCACCTGTCTCTGCCTTCCTAGTGCTGGGATTAAAGGCATGTGCCACCACTGCCACCACTGTTGGGTCCCCAAATCTGGTATTAAAGACTGGTGTTGCTACACGGGCATTCTTCTCTTTTAGTTCTGGGGGGAGACCAGTTCACATATGCTTGATGTATCTCGTAGTTCCTGATTAAGCTCTCATTCCTCCAGCCCCAGGTCAGAGCTGTGGGCTCCCACATCCTCGCTCCCTTCTCATAGTCAGGAGGGCCAGGCCTGGTGGCACATAGTTCAATCCAGCTACTTAGGACGCTGAGGCAGGAGGATGGTGAGTTCAAGGTGTGCCTTAGCTATGGAGTGAGTTCAGGCACAGCCTGGGTAATTAAACCCTGAGTCAAAATATATGAAGCCCAGCTTCCTGCTGAGGTCCAGCTTCAACTCCAGCACTCAGGAGACAGAGGCAGGCAGGTTTATATTGAGTTCAAGGCTAGCCTGCTCTACACAGTGAGTTCCAGGACAGCCATGATTATGTAGGGAGAAGCTGTCTCAAACAAACAAAAAAACCAAATCCATATACATATAAATAAATGAAGAAATAATAAAGGGCTGGGGGCTGTAGCTCAGCAGCAGTGGAGGTTCAATCCCCTACTGTACAAAGTGAGGAGAATGGCCTGGTTATCTTCAAAGAGACCTAACTATAGTCAGGGCACCTGTTTCCTGGTCAGCTTACCCACTCCAGATCCTAGAAGGTACTAGAATACTTTTGTGTCCCTAGCACCCATCACAGGTCCTGTCGGCGGACCTTGGTGCCAGAAGAGATTGAGTGGGTTAGTATGTTGTGAGTGGGCAAACAAATGCGCGAACGAGTGGCAGCGTGGGCGTGTGAATGTGTGGGCAAGAGAACTAGTGACAGCCGCTGGCTGAGAGCCGGGAGGTGGGTGCGCGCCCGGGGGGCTGTGGCGCTGGGCGGTTTGGACCATGCATGGGCTAGTACTCAGCCTTGGACCATAGCTGCAGAACTCAGCCCAGGCCGAAGCCACGTGGTTTGGGCGTGGCCCGTGGACAGGGGCAAGGCCGTAACGCTTGGGACTCGCGGAGGGGCGTGGCGAGGTTGGGATGGGCGTGGCCGCGCCGGACAAGAGCTGGCGTGGGCGGGGCTGGCCAGCGGGCGCGGGAGGAAGTCACGTGGGCGCGCGGGCTCACATGACTGGCCGCGCGATGGACCCGCTGCCCTCGCCGGCAGTCGCTGCGGCAGCTGAGGCGGAGGCTGACGAGGAGGCGGATCCGCCGGCGACAGGTAGGGCACGCGGCCCGGTGGAGAGCCAGGGACCTCGCAGTTGGGGACCACCTGTCGGCGTCACACCTCGCCTGACTCGGGGTGGAGGGGACGTCCTGGAGCTAGCCTCTTCCCGCTGCTTCCAGGGACTCTGCTCTCCAGCTCTCGGTTAGCGCGCGGTCGTGTGGAGTTGCACCTGGATCTTTTCTGAGCCCACCTTGCAAAAGCTCGCCTAGAGAATGGCTTATGTTGCGATCGTGTGTGACCATGCCCAGGGAAAGGGATGTATCTTCGGTATAGACTGTTTTCCTGGGGTCCCCGGCTTTGTGGACTGTGGGGACGAATCCATGTGGCCAGAGGCGCAAGGTTGGAGCTAGGCCTGATGTGTTTTAGCTAGGTCTGTCCAGGTGTCATTGAGTATGGCCATCTAGAGCATTGATGGAAAGACAGGTTCTTCTCTAGGGACGAAAGGTTTAGGGTAGTACCTTTAAACCCCGGGGGGGGGGGTGTAGAACATGAGAACGCCTTTGATGAATGGAGAGACGCGGTGTCTAGGTGGAACTCCATTTGGAGTTGGTCTACAGTCTGTGGGTCTTGTTGGGTAAAACATTGTAGTTTTCTTTCTTTTTTTCCCCCCGGAGACAGGGTTTCTCTGTGTAACAGCTTTGGCTGTTTGAGAACTTGCTTTGTATATCAGGCTGGCCTCGAACTCACAAAGATCTTCCCGTCTCTGCTCCAGAGTGCTAGAATTAAAGGCATAGGCTGAAAGCATTGTATGTTGGAGGGCACTTTGTATTAATAGCAGGGTGCCTTGAGAATGGGAGACTGTTTGATATAGGGGCTACTTGTATTTATTATTTTTAACAGTGTTTGTGTGGGAACACTGGTGCCCTTGACAGACAGAAATGTTGGATCCCCCAGGAGTCAAAGTTACACTTGTGAGCTATCCAGCATGGGTGCTGGGACCCAAATGCCAGTCCTTTGCAAGAGCAGTGCGAGCTGTTAACCTCTGAGCCCCTGCCTGACTCTTGAAGCAGTTCACCGTGGCTTTTCACAGTGGCAATTGATCAGATATCTCTTGGCAAATTTGGCATCTTCTGTATTGATTCATGCAGAACTCAGTTAATGGCTGACATTAGGAATTTTGCCTGGGCTTTTGACAGATAGTTTAGCTTCCTTGGGCAGTGGTGTGACTTGTATATTAGTCACAGCCATGTAGCCCTTCACGATTTACAGGCCATCCTAGTAGCCACGTAAGCTGAAAAATGGGTTTTCCAGTCTGGTGAAACCTAACTTGTCATTCTATCCTATGTCAAACTTGGCACTAATCTGGAAGAAACTTACTTGGTGTGTGTCTTGGAGACTTTGGCTAGGTGGGCTGGAATCAGAACACCTTCGAGAATAACTCTTCAGAAAATATATTATTAGGCCAGGTGGTGGTGGCAGTGTCGGTGCATACCTCTATTCCCAGCACTTGGGAGGCAGAGGCAGGAGGATCCCTGTGAGTTCAAGGCTAGCCTGGTCTACAAGGTGATTTCCAGAACAGCCTCCAAAACTACAGAGAAACCCTGTCTCTAAAAACAAAACATATATAGATATATATAGATATATATATATGTATGTGTGTGTGTGTGTGTGTGTGTGTGTGTGTGTGTGTGTGTGTGTGTATGTGGACAATGTGTCATGACAGGCATTGCAGACAGAGGACAACTTTGTGGAGTTAGTTTTCCCTTTGTACTTTTACTTGGGTTCTAGAGGGCAGACTTAGGTGGTTGGGCTTTTGTGGTAAATGCCCTTAGCCACTGAGGGTGGTCCTGAGGATGGATTTTACTTCAGAGATAGTAGGCTGAGGCAGCCAACTGCCTCGACAAGTTAATTTTGACTTCACTCCTGCCTCATCCTCTTCATCATTTGCCTCTGAGCATGCACCTTCACGGTTGACTGGCTTTTGACACCTCAGTGGAATAGCTAGTGTGGCTTTTGGGCACATAACAGATTTCCTTTTCTGTCTTCTGTGTATACTTCAGAGCTGCCTGTAGTAGTCATGCAGGGACTGTGATAGCTTCATGTTTGTAGTGGTTTGGAATTGCTGGTGGAAAGAAACCATGTTCACTGTAGTTTTCAGCACATAGCACCATTACTGCTTATTTGAAAGGTAAACTCTGCACACTTTGTAGGAGGTTGTCCTTCATCAGAACTGAATTTAAATGTTGGGTGGTAGTGGTGGCTCTGAACACTCGAACACCCTTAACCCCAGTGCTGGGGATGCAGAGACAGGTCACTCTCTGAGTTCCAGGCCAGTCTGGTCTACAGAGCAAGGGCAGCTAGGGCTACACAGAAAAAAAAAAAAAAAAAAAGAAAAATATATATATACCAACCAACTAAACAAATGAAACAAAATATTTTATTTTTGTTTTTATTTCCATTACCTTGATCAGTTTTCTCATCTCCTTCTGATGTGCTCCATTTGAGTCTCTTCATCAATTGCTCTCCAATTTATTTTTGTTTTAAAGATTCATTTGTATGTATATATTTGCCTGTGAACACTCGGATGCTAGAAAAGGGCGTCAAATCCCTTGGAGCTAGATTTACAGGAGTTTGTGGGACACCATACTTACTATGTGGGTGTTGGGATCTGAACTCAGGTCCTCATGATTGCAAGACAAACAATCTTAACCATAGAGCCATCTCTTACTTTGTCTTTTGAGACAGAGTCTCTCACTGAACCTGGAGCTTGCTGATTTGACCAGACTTTGCTAGCAAGCTGCAAGAGCCTCCTCTGGATGTCTCTTCTGTGCTCGGATTATAGGCACACACTGCCATGCTGTCACACGTACACAGCCAGCACTTTATTGATGGAGCCATCTCCCCAGCTCCCTCTCTCCTTTGTGGATTTGTATGTTGAAACTGTAACTGTTGAAGTGTCAAGGTACCAGTGTGATGTGGTGTCAGCATTCAGGAGGTCCAGGCAGGAGGGTCATGAGTTAAACAAGCAAACACACAATAAAGTGAGCTACATGTAGACACCCTCTTCAAAACAAAAACTAAGACTGGAAAGGTGGCTAAGTGGATAAAGGCACTTGCTGCCAAGCCCGGATTACCCGTGTTTGATCTCTGAAACCCTCATGGTGTAAAGATAGAAGTGAGTTTCAAAAGTTTTCCTTTGACTTCCACACAGGCACTGTGGCAACCTGCCCCCTTTCCAGATAATAAATAAATCTAATAAAAAACAATTTAAGACAGTGGTCCAGGTTTGGTGGTACATGCCTTTAATCCCAGCACTTAGGAGGTAGAGACAGGCAGATTCCTATGAATTCTAGGACAGCCTGGTCTGCATAGCAAGCTCCAGGCCACATAGTGAGACCCTGTCTCACTCTTCCCAACAAATAAAGACATTATAGCCATTTAAAAAGTGGGGGCTGGAGGGAGGACCTGATCACCAGCACCCACATGGCTCCTCACAATTGTCTGTAACTCTAAAGTGCCAAGAGCTCTAATGCCCTCTTTTTTGAAAATAGTATGCACTTAATATATAGACAAACAGGCAAAATATGAATACACTTAAAATAAAAACTAGAGGAATGGTTTAGCAGTTAAGAGCACTCCCTGCTCTTCCAGAGGATCCGTGGTTTGTGTGGTTTGTTTCCCAGCATCCACACGGCTACTTAACAGTCTGTAACTCCAGTACCCTCTTCTGACTCCATAGGCATGCACACATTGCACATACATATATACATGCAGGTAAAACAAGCAAACACATAAAATTAAAAGCAGAAAGATGGAAAAACCCAGTGGAGCTGAGGGTGCGGCTCAGTGGATGAGCACCTGCTTAATATGCACAAGGACCGGGTTCCATCCTCAGCAATGTGGAAATAATAAATACTGAGAGTCATTAGAGCAATTTGGTCTGTATTGATGCAGCCTGGGATCTCATTTCAGGGCTGCTTGCCAGCACGGTATGCCTGCTTCATCATGAGATCTCAGTGTGTCAGTGTGTGTGTGTGTGTGTGTGTGTGTGTGTGTGAGAGAGAGAGAGAGAGAGAGAGAGAGAGAGAGAGAGAGACACACACACACACACACACACACAGAGAGAGAGAGAGAGAGAGAGAGAGAGAGAGAGAGAGAGAGAGAGAGAGAGAGAGAGAGAGAGAGAGAGCGTGTACATTGGTGCTGTGTGTCCAGGCCCTGCTTCATGCAATCCTTGAGACTTTAGTCCCAGAGATCCAGGAGTGTCTGGTCTCCATTGTGTTAGCATGGCTCCTTCTGATGGCATTCCATACATTCCAGCCAGCAGCTATCCTGTTCTCTGTGGTCAGGTCCCCTGGCCTTTGCTGTTTGCTGCCCTGACTCCTCCTCGGCAGCTCTAGCCCGCTCTTCCTGCCCTGCCTGGGCTTACACTGTCTGCCCCTCAGCTTGCCTTGGTGAAGTTTCCTTCTGCGTATTTGCACTTGTCGCAGTTCATTGAGCTGTCACCTCGGATGTGTGTAGTTGATGGTGGTTAAATCACCCCTGAAATGGCTGCTGGCATTAAGAGCATCCATCTTCCTGTTTTACACATTGTGATCTGAGGACTTGAGATGGGTAGCTTATTTTTCTTTACCTCTCAGCACCTAGAATGACACCTGGTAAACAGGAGGGGCCTAGATGTTTGAAGAAAACGGCTGTCTCTTAAAAGAGCATTATATTTTAATTGGATAATATATGTTTAATTTTTTAAGGTTTAATTAATTTTCCTGCATTAATATGTGTATGCTGTGTGCTTGTCTTGTGCCTGAGGAAGTCAGAAGAGGGCATTGGATCCCCTGGAAGTAGAGTTACAGGTGGCTGTGAGCTACCATGTGGGTCCTGGGAACTAAACCTGGGTCCTCTGGAACAGCAACTGTGAACTGTTTTTGTTTTTTTGGTTTTTTTGTTTTGTTTTGTTTTGTTTTTGGAGACAGGGCTTCTCTGTGTAATAGTCCTGACTGTCCAGGTACTAGTTTTGTAGAGCAGACTGGCCTGGAACTCCCTGAGATCCTGCCTGCCTTTGCCTCTCAAGTGCTGGGATTAAAGCTGTGTGTCGCCACTGCCCAGCGAAACTGTTGTTCTTTAACTGTTGAGCCATCTCTCCAGCCCTGGTCTTTTTTAAAAAATTAATTGTTTTAGTTAGCATACAAAATAATGAAGGTGCTAGTAACATTTCTATATGCATTTATCCTCATACTTTGCTCAATTTTACTTCTTCCACTACCCTCTCTTGCCTATCCCCCCAATTTGTCTTTGTTCTCTCTTGGCTAGGGATGTAGCTCAATTGGCTGACTGCTTGCTTGAAGCCCTGGCTCCTGTCCCCAGTACTGAATAAACTGGGTATAACGGTGCACACTTGTAATCCCAGTACTGGTCAGGAGGATCATAAGTTCAAGGCTGGTCTTCATCTAGTTAGAAGCCAAGCCTAAACTATATAAATGTAATTATGCTTTAACACACACACACACACACACACACACACACACACACACACACACACACACACACACACACAATTTGCAAGGTAAAATGTGCCAATCTGAAGAAAGAGGAACTAACTGGGTCTTTATTATGTAGGACAGCCTGTCAGAATTTGTGGTTAGCAAGAAAGTGATGTATTCCGAGCAGGGGAATTCTGTTTTCATGTTAATTTTTTTTTTTTTTTTTTTTTTTTGTTTCCTGAGAAAAATGAAGCACAAACAAGACATGTTTTGCTGTGCTGTGTGCCAGGGTGGTGGGCAGAGCTCACAGGAAAGAGCAATGTGGGCACAGGTGGGATCAGACCTGAGGAGTCCTGCGGCCTCTGAAGCCAGACTTTTCCAGTTCTCTGTACAGAATCACACTGAATTAGAACCAGGATTAAAGGGGGGGGGTGTGGTTCTGGGAATGTGTTTGAAGGCAAATGATGGTTTTAGCTGTTGGAGAATCACACCCAGACTTGTTAGTGGTTTTATTTTGATTTAGACTGATCTCATGTAGCCTAGACTGGTCTCAGCCTTGTTTTGTAGCCAAGGTTGGCCTTGAACTGTGGATCCTCTTACATCTACCTCCCAAGTGCTAGGGTTATAGGCACGCACCGTCATATCTGGTGTGTGTAGTGCTGGGCATGGAGCCCAAGGCCTCAAACAAGCTAGATGAGTACTCCACCAGTTGAGCCCCACCCCCAGCCCTGTCCTGAGACTGAAAACACCGTGTTGTGCATGCTGGGCAAGGGCTCTAATCCTGAGTGACATCTGAGCTGTCTTTTTGTATTTTGTTTTAATATGCCTGTATGTGTGTATATACATTTGAATGTTTATGTGTATGCCCATGCAAGGGTATGGGTGCACATGCCTGGAGGTCAGACTTGAATGTTGGGTGTCTTTGTGAGTTTCCACCTTTTTTTGTTGGTTTTAGACAGGGTGTCACTTTGTAGCCTTGGCTGGCCTGGAACTAAATATGTAGACAAGGCTGACCTCAAATTCCTAGAGGTCCACCTCCTTCTGCCTCCTGAGAGCTGGTATTAAAGTTGCAACCTACCATGCCCCTTTCTCTGTACCTTACTTTTGGAGATACAGTGTCTCACTGAGCCTGGAGTAGGCCTAATGAGCTGGGCTGGCTGTTGGCTAGCTCCAGGGATCCTCCTGTCTCACCTTCCTGGTGCTGGAACTGTAAGCACCACCCAGCCACACCCAGCTAGTTTTCTTACTTGGTGCTGGGTGGGCTTGTAACTCACATTGCATGCCACCACTTTCCCAACTGAGCCATCTTCCCATCCCCTCTGTTTGCTTTTTCTTTTGAGACAGGGTTTCTTTAATTTGCCCAGTCTGTTGTGGAACTCAGCTTGGTGCAGTTAATTGCAAACTTGCAGTCCTCCTGCCTCAGTTTCCCAAGTAGCTGGGATGACACACTTGCACCCCCACCCCCAGCTCAGTTGGTGCTGTTTGTGTTGATGGGTTGTGGAAGGCACTTTGCTGCTTCTACAGTGTGGGCTTTGGTAGGGGTCTTTTAGCCCTTAGGAGTGTTTTGAATGGCTTTGTGATGTTTGCTAACCGAGGAAGCTGCACAGAGACCAGAGAAAGTTGTTGTCTGGTGGGTTCTCTGAAGATACACAATTAAGGTTTTTAAAATTTTTGTTATTGTTGTTGTTGTTTTTGTTTTGAGACAAGGTCTCATGTAGTCCAAGTTGGCCACAAAACTCACTATGTAACTGAGGATGGCATTAAATTCCTCATCCTCTTGCCTCTACTTCCTGAGTACAGGGATGGCAGACATGCACTACCTTGGCTTCTGGTTTATATGGTGCTGGGCACAGGACCCAGGACATCCTGCATGCTAGGCATACACTCTACCAACCAGCCTCATCCCCATCCCCACAATTATGTCATTTACCAACAATCCTCCAAGCCTGGTTTGTTCCTGGTAAGTGTTGACTGCTGGAGTCTTGGGGATGAGTTGTAATCAGAACCCAGTAACACTTAATACTGGGTGGGAACTGGCGATTTGAGGAAATGTTGCATAAGTACAGCGAACGGCCAGCACAGACATTTTCCAGAGACTCTGATCCCTCAGCACGTGGGCTTGGCTGCAGCATCCTCCCGCAGTTCCTTGTTTCCTGCGTAGTTTATGAAGTTTCCTCACAGTGTTCGGGATGTGTGCTTTCACAGTCTGTGTCTTCCCGCTCATATTTTTCTGCACTGCTAAGTAGGTCTTATATTTTATCTTTATTTTTGATTTGGTGGAGACAGGGGTTTATGTAGTCCAGACTGGCCTTGAACTCACTGTGTAGTCAAGGATGATTTGACTTTCTGGTTCTCAAGTGTGGGGATCAGAGGCAAGAACCACCACGCTTGGGTTTTGTGATGCTGGGACCCAGAGAATACCATGTACCAAGGGTGTGCTATGTCAATAGAGTCCCAACCTGAGCTCAACTGTCAAGTTGTTTTTGAAATGTTCTAATCAGTGGCATAGTGTTGGTAGCTCAGAATGGAGTACTGTGCTACTCTAAAGGGCATGGTGGCTCACACCTCTAATCTCAGTGCTAGAGAGGCAGAGACAGTCACTGTGAGTTGGGAGAGCTGGGCTCCTGAGGTTGGAACTGAGTGGAAGTTGAGGACTGCAGGGCAGGAGCAGAAGAGAGAGCAATGCTGGGATGCTGTCTTAGTCACTTTTCTGTTGCTATGACAAAGCACCCATGACCAAGGCAATTTATAAAAGAAAACATTTAATTGTGCTTACTGTTTCCAGAGGGTTAGAGACCATGATGGTGGAGCAAAGTTATGGTGACAGGAACAGATGAGAGTTCACATCTTGATCCACTGGCAGGAGGCAAGGACACAGACATGGACACACACACACACACACACACACACACACACACACACACACACACACACACACCTACCTCACACACAGAATGGTGCAAGTCTTTTGAAACCTCAAAGCATCCTCCTGCCTAGTGACACACCTCCTCCAACAAGGTCACACCTCTTAATCCTTCACAAACAGTTCCACCAGCTGGGGCCCTGTCCATCAAATATAAGAGCCTATGGGAGCCATTCTCATTCAAACCACCACAGGTCCCATGCACTGTTCGGGTTAGTGTACTGCTTTGGGGAGCTAGGGAAGAGGGATTTTGGTGGGAGGCTTTTGAGGGGTGAGCACCCAGGTGTGTGGGTGGGCTTTCTAAGAGCCGCAGGTGCTCCCGTCTCCGGTGTTCTTCCCTTGTAGAACAGTTTAAGCCTCACTGCAGTCTCTTGTAGGTGAGGAAATGGCAGTGCAAGGTAGTCTGTGGTAAGTCGTAGCACTGGGGTCACAGCAGGTGCCTGGCCCTATCCAGGAGTGTGGGCACTCCCATTCCTGACCGCCATGGACATGGGCTGGTGTCCTGTACTCCACTTTTGTGATTTCCTTAATCTACTCTGAACTCACTGACTCATGGAGAGGCTTGGCATCTCCCCTTACCTGGCTTCGAGATGGGGGATGATGGCTAGGATTGTCATTCTGTATACTGCCTAAGCCCAGGTGTGATACACCCGCTCCTCAGAGTAGAATTCTTTTACCATGATGAAAGGAAAGAGAACCCAATGGAGTGGATGCTAGTCTAGCCTGTTGGCATCCGGCTTAGGCACAACAGTGCATGTGGTCAGCAGGCACAGGGTACAGAGCCTGGTGCCCAGCAGGGCTGCATGTCGGTCTTTGGCTGGCTGTCTCTCCAGAGCAAGCCACCACTTCCTGAATTCTGGTAGGCATTGGCCAAGTTCCCCACAGTGAATTACGCTCTCCACTGCCCCCAGCTTCACTCTGGTTAGCTCATTTTGGGGTTTCAGGGTATCTGAGTGTGAGATGACAGCCACCTTGGCTGGAGACTTGGGTCTCCAAACTTGGTGCTGATGTGGGTGCAGGGGAGGATCTGACTCAGTAGTTCCCTTTCTGTAACGTATTCCCAGTTCCTGATTTGTTGTGTGGATTTCTAGGGCCTTCTGATTCTGCTTAACTGTATTCTTGGGCTGTCTGTGACTTCAGCAGTGGAAGGCAGGGGCCCTCGCCTTAGCTTTCATGTTTCTACCATAGATCAAAAAGGCTTGTGTAAATGGATTTGGTCTTGTGAGCTTGGCTAATTACATTCCCAGTGCCTGCTGGGCATTCTCTCGGAGCACCTAGCTTTGTGTGTTGTTTTTTGAGATAGGGACTTACGTAGCCCAGACAGCTAGGTGGTGCTGTCCCTGGGCTGTTGGTCCTGTGATAGGAGTAGTTTTTCACTGCCGGCCTGGACCCATAGCCGTGCCAGCCCCAAATAACACAGAGACTCTGTATTATATATAAAGCTGTTTCTTATTGGCTAGCTCTGTCTTAAATATTAACCCATTTCTATTAATCTAAGTGTTTTCACGTGGTCTTATCTTACTGGAGAGAGAGGCTGGAGTTCTTCTCCCCGTCCTCCATCTTGGATCTCCTCCTTACTACTTCCTTTCTCCTCCTTGTCTCCAAGTCCCACCTATCTTGCTTTCCTATTGGCCAACAGTGCTTTATTCATTAACCAATACTAGAAACATGTTTACAGAATGACATCTCCCATCAGTCCTGGATTCTATAAGAAGGTGGGTTGAGTAAGCCATGGGAAGTAAGCTAGTAAGTAGCACCCTTTATGGCCTCTCCATCAGCTCCTGCTTCCAGGTCCCTAGCCTGGTTGAGTTCTGTTCTGACTTCTTTCAATAATGAACAGCAATGCTGAATGAAGTGTTAGCCTTATAAATTATAAACCCTTTCCTTCCCAACTTGCTGTTTGGTCATGGTGTTTTGTTGTAGCAGTAGAAACCCTAACTAAAACAGGTCCATTTTTATTGCCTTTTCAAGACAGTATCCCAGGCTTGCCTTGAATTTGCTATGTATCCCAGACTGGCCTTGAATTGAGATCTTTTTCCTCCCACCTTCCCGTTGCTGGTGTCATGGATGTCAGCTGACACACCCAGCTGTGATCCTGTTTTATTTTTGTTTTTGAGGTAGGGTTTCTCTGTGTAGCCCTGACAGTCCTGGAACTCAATCTGTAGACCAGGCTAGCCTCGAACTCAGATCCTTTGCCTCCTAAGTACCACACCCTGCGTTGAGAGAGAGGGGGGGGTATGTACATGTATGTACATGTGTGGTATGGAGGGGCTAGGGGTTGACAGTGGGTATCTTCTTCAGTTACTCTTCACTTTAGTTTTTTAGTCAGGGTCTCACTAAACTTGGAGATTACTGTGTGGGCAGCAAGCCTCAAGGATACTCCTGACTCTGCCTCTTCTTCAGACTGTAGGCATGAACCATTGCACTGGGTGATTTTTTTTTTTTTTTTTAATGTGGTTTTAGGGGATTGAATTTGAGTCCTTATGCTTGTATGGCAAACACTTTACTGACCAAGCTATTCCTACAGCCCCTGTGATCTGTTTTCAGATGTGTGTTGTTGGGGGGTGGTCTGACTGGGTGTTGATTAAAGTTCTTTCTGGGTACACATTTGTGCTGGTCTCATGTTAGGGGCCTTGGGGAGTCAAGTAGCCCCACATGGGTTTGGATTTGTGAGAAAGCCATGGATGAGGCAGACCAAGGAGGACTCAAGGAGACTGGGGTGGGGCTCAGATGGTGGAGTGCTTGCTTGGCGTGTATAAAGCCTTGCTTCGGTTCCTAGCTCTGTGTTAAGCCAGGTGTGGTGTATCATGCCTGTAATCTCAGCACTGAGGAGGTGGAGGATCAGAATTTCCATCCTTGGCTACGTAGGGAGTTTGAGGTTAGTTCTTTCCCACTTTAAAAAAACCCAACAAAACAGCCTAATGTTGAGAGCTGGGAAGGGAGATCAGTAGATGAAGCACTTTCAGAGTTTGAACTGAGGCTGCAAGATTTGGATCCGATCTCTGCAGCTAATGAGCATCAGAGTCTAGGGTGGCACCCACAGGTTTGCTGATATGCCCTCCCAAATAGGGACATTAGGCCACTGCTGAGACACATGGCTCCACTCTCTGTGGCTTAGCTGTCTGTGTGGCACACTGCAGCATTACAGAGTTCTCCTTATGCTCTTTTGGCAAAATGGATAGGGCTGACCAAATGGACGGAATAGAGCTGATGCAGGGCTCATGGTGTAAAGGAAGGGCCCTGTCAGCATGAGGCTATGTGCTGCTGATTGATCATCCCTGTTGTGCCAGCAGCTTTTGTTGTGGCTTATCACTGAGTCAGTTTCCACCACTTGTAAGACCCTAAATGAGACTTGTTGATGTTGGATGTTCAGTTGTTACCATGGTAACACAGTTTCTAATCTTTGCTTGAGTTTATTAGTTTGCACTGGTTCATCCAGTAGGTGTTAATTGAGCATTTGTTGTGGACTGGGCATCTTTTTCTTTTTTAGTTGAAACACTGAAACACACACACACACACACACACACACACACACACACACACACACACACACACATTTTTGTGACTAGAGAGATGGCTCAGTGGTTGACAGCACTGGCCGCTCTTCCAGGGCTGGAGTTGGGTCCCCAGCACCCACATGGCAGCTAGCAAGTCTGTAGCTGTAGTTCTAGGTATCTTACCTCTTGGGCTCTATATACAAGTGGTGCACAGATGTACATGCAGACAAATACGCACATAAAATAAAAATTAGTCTTTAAACTATTTTGTTTTTGTTTATATGTGAATATCTGCTTGTGTGTGCAGGTTCATGTGTATGAGTTTGTGTGTATTTGTGCATTTGTGTGCAGGTAGCAATAAGCACTTCATTGACTGAACCGTCTCTATAGTCTGTCCTCCTCACTACACCCCTTTCCAGTATTAAGATCAAATAACCCATTGGTCTGGCTAGTCCAGCTAGCCAGCTTGCTCTGGGGGAATTGTCTCTGTATCCTAAACACAGTGGTTATGGTGGCTGTCCTTGGCACCCACTTGGCATTACATGTTCTGGGGATCTGAATTCAGGTCCTCACCATCTTATGTGGTAAGTGCTGTATCTATCCATGGAGCCACATCTCTAGCCCCTGGCACTGTTCTCCATCCTTGGGGTAGTGATTGAACACAGTGAACACAGATCTCCATCTTGCAGAGCTTATGTTCTCACGAGAACCACAGATGCAATAATCAAAAATATACCTTAGAATGTGCTGGAGAGAATCAGAGCCAGC
Organism: Cricetiscus sungorus; assembly: GCA_030556225.1. Lineage (NCBI taxonomy): Eukaryota > Metazoa > Chordata > Mammalia > Rodentia > Cricetidae > Cricetiscus > Cricetiscus sungorus. The sequence goes on from JANBXA010000044.1 coordinate 9,827,568, forward strand.
GGGTTCTGTGCTGGGGACTTGATGTTGCAAACCATAGGCATTTCCAGTAAAATGCCACAGAGAAAGCAACCCTCACAACCAGGAACCCATCCAGTGGGTGGATGGGTAGGGGGAGCCTCCTGGGTAGAGGGGACAGCTAGTGCCAAGGCCTCAGGCCAGGGGCAGGAGTGAGGCTGCTGAGTTGGAGGGAGCTGGGGAGTTGCAGAGGAGTGTTTACTGGCTGTAGAGAGAAAAAGACACTTGTGTGTTGGGGGTGGTGGTGGCAGTAGACTTGAAAGCCTTTCTTGACATGTTCCCTTGGGGACTGTCTGGCATCCTCAGTGAGGAAGCTATATTTGTGGTTTCTTTTCTTCCTTTTTCCTTTCTCTTCCCCCCTTTCCTTTTTGTTTTTGTTTGTTTTTTTGAGACAGGGTTTCTCTGTGTCGTTTTAGAGCCTTTCCTGGAACTAGTTTTGTAGACCAGGCTGGTCTTGAACTCACACAGATCCACCTGCCTCTACCTCCCGAGTGCTGGGCTTAAGGTTTGCGCCACCAACACCCTGCCCCCTCTGCTTCCCCTGCTCCCCCCTTTCCTTTTTAATCTTCCTGCTTCTTCCTCCTCCTTTTTTTGAGACAGTGTCTCAGGTAGCCCAGGCTGGTCTGGAACTCCTGATCTTCCAATCTCCACCTGCTGGATGGCTGGATGGTAGAGTGATGGGGTTATAACACCCTTTTGGAGGGTGCTGGGGATGGAACTCAGGGCTTCATGTGTGCTGGGCAAGTGCTCTACCCACTGGGCTACATACCAGCCTTGTTTCTTCTTTTAGCATAATGAGGGTTTTTGTTTTGTTTTGTTTTTCCCTTGCTGTGTTTCTGGGGAGTACTTGGTCCTTCAATGAAGAGCGTCTTTAAGGATGGTCTTGTCTCATACTTGACTGTTAGGAATCTGGCATCGCCCTATGGCCTAAAAAAGCCCAGTGGCAGAAAAACAAGTTTGTATTTCTCCGGAGTCGATCCTGAGCACTGAGTGAAATCACAGCAGAGTGTGTTGTATTTGAGGGCATTTATGTCCTTTGTAGTAGCAGAGAGCAGTTGCTGGGCCTGGCAAAGTGAAGCTCAGTGGTGCTCCCTCAGCTGTGACTCCGTCTTCACAGGCAGGAGGAGTAGTGTATGCATGCTCATGGAAAAGAATTGCAGTAAGCCTAGGAGCTATGCTAGACATGGTGGTGCTGGCTCCTAGCTACTCAAGAGTTGATGTAGAGGACTTAGAAGTTCTTGTATGGGCTTATAAGTGTAATCCTGTCTGAAAACAAAAATGAAAAATGGGCTTGGGGTGTGGCTCAGTGGTAAAGCATCTGCTTAGAATTTCCCAGTGAGGGGCTGTGGCGTGCCTCAGTGGTAGGGCTACCATGTGACCTCTTTAGTTAAGAAAAAGCTATAGCCGGGTGGTGGTGGTGGCACATGCCTTTAATCCCAGCATTCAGGAGGCAGAGGCAGCCCTGGTCTATAGCGTGAGTTCTGGGATAGCCAGAAATGTTTCAACAGAGAATCCCTTTCTCAAAAAATCGAGAGAGAGAGAGAGAGAGAGAGAGAGAGAGAGAGAGGGAGGGAGGGAGGGAGGGAGGGAGGGAGGGAGGGAGGGAGGGAGGGAGGGGGAGAGAGAGAGAGAGAAGACTATAAGTTAGTTGGTTCTAAGTTTTCAAAGAGGTGTATGTCTTTCAGAAAATACTGTGCATTGGCCTAAGTGGAAGGCAGCTGGGCCTGTAGCTTGAGGGGGTGTAGATTGGCTGAGTCACTTAGGAAAACTGGAAATATTTACTAAGCTGAGCATATGCAAGTGCTGTGATCGGGCACATACACTCATGCCTGTGTTATATACCCAACAGAAGTGCATGCAACATATGTCCACAAAAAGCCATGTTCTGGAACATTCTCAGCAGTGCCATGTGTCATAGATTGGCAATGGAACCACCCAGATGCCCAACAGGCATGGCATGAGTGAGTAATGGATCATAGCTGCATTGCAGGATCTGTGGAAGTGACAGCTGTATCTACTGTGTGTGACTTGTGAGCTTCGAGCTGAAGGAGGAGTTTGGAACTCTGGACTCTGACTCCACTGCATAGAAAAGACTAGCTCAGCCTGTGAGAGATGTGTCTCATGTGGGCAGTGGCTGAAGAGAGAGACAAATTGTTAGTCTGTCCTTTTGTTTCTTTAAAAAACAAAACATAGCTGGGGCAGTGGTGACTCTTTAATCTCAGCACATGGGAGGCAGAGGCAGGCGGATCTCTGGGAGTATGAAGCCAGAGTGAGCAGTACAGCTAGGACTACACAGAGAAACCCTGTCTCCAAACACAAAAACCTAAAAGCAACCCCTATAGCTTTTGCTAGCCTTAAACTCTTATGTAGATGAAGCTGGATTTGAATTCACAGATATCCACTTGACCTCCACTGCCTCCAAGGTGCTGGGGTTAAAGGTGTGTGCCACCATGCATGGCCTTTGGTTTGTTTTCTGGTTTTTCTAGATAGTTTTTCTGTGTAGCTCTGGCTCTCCTGGAACTGGGATTGAAGTGCTAGGATTAAAGGCTGCCGTCCCTGGCCCTGCCCCCTGACAATGTTTGTTTTGTTTTGAGGCATTTGACAATCCTCTTGTCTCAGACTCCCAGGTGCTGAGATTACAGGCATGTGCTGCTATTCCCAGCTCTTTTTTCTATTATTTGGGGTGTTTGAAATAGTTTGTGATTAGAACAAACACAGTGACATTTCAAAGGTAGTGAGAAAAAAACAAATGAACAGACTGAATGAAAAAGTGTTAATAGTGATTATTTGAGTGGCTAGGGATTTAGGCAGTTTGGTTGTTTTACAGAAAATTTGAAAATGTGTTCTGTTAGACATACGGAAACACACTTGATATTTGAAAAGCAGTCCATATGGAGTGATGCAGCCTCGGGGATGGGGAAGTTAGCAGTCTTCATAGCCTGTGAAGGATTGGGCTGGAAGTCCTCATGGAGGCTGTGAAAGGGCTGCCTTCTCTCGCTTTCCTGCAATGCTGGGCTGAAATCCAGACTCCATGTGCCAGGCAAGTTTTCTCACAGCCCCCCCCCTTTTTTTTTCAGATGGGATCTTATGATCTTGCCCAGTCTGGCCTCAAACTCCTGGGTTCAACAGATCCTCCTGTCTCATCCTGCTGGACTGAGGAGCAGGTTCCTCTGTGTACTTGGTTTAAAGTTTGCTTCGGGTGTACTGGGACTCAGTAGCACAGTGCTTGTCTAGAGTGCAGGGATCTGGGTGCCAGTCCCAGCATTCTAACAAACAAAACCAGGGAAGTGGCACCTTTAAGCAACACCCACACAGGGGTAGGGGGCCCATCTTTGTCCGGAGAGGGCCTGGGCTGGAGCCTGTGGCCTCTACATGGAAGACTACTGTTTCCTGCATCTCAGGACGTCCTGGTGTCTCCTGGCCCCAGAGCTGCTGAATTGTCATTTCTGAAGCTTTGGTCATAAGGATGAGGAAACTTCTGCTCCCTGTTTCCTGAGAACAATTTGTTTAGTTCAGAACTCAGCTTGGAGGGTTTTTGTTTGTTGTAATTTTATTAAAAGTAAATAAATTTTTCTTATGTATGAATGTTTTGTTGGCATGTAGAATGCACACTGGATGCAATACTTGGTACCTGTAAAGGCAAGAAAAGGGAGTCGGATCTTTTGGACCTTCAGTTACAAATGGTTATTAGTCATCATGAGGGTTTTGGGAATTGAACTTGCAAGGCTGTTAACCATTGACCCATCAATTTTCCAGCTCCTCAGAGAAGTTGCTAAATCAAAAGTACAGTTTCTTAAGCTTGAGAAGGAATCTCATTGTTGAACACTGAGGTTTTCTCCTACTTCATTACCTATCCTTTCCCCTAGCCCCCTCCATCTTCTTTGATACAGGATCTTGTTACGTGGCCAAGGTTGATCTTAAACTCAAGATCTTCAGTGCAAGTGCTTTATTGCTGAGCCACACCCCAGCCCCTCACTTGAGGATTATAGACAAGGACTGTACCTACCACTGAGTCGTGTTCCCACCCTTCACAGGTGGATTCTAGGCAAATGCTTTGCTCAGCTGTGTCCTCAGCTTTTTTTTTTTTTTTTTTTTTTCCTGTTGGGGACAGTTTCTCACTTAAGTTTCCTGGGTTGCTCTTGAACTTACTGCCATCCTCTGCCTGGTGATTTCAGTGCAAGGGTCACTGATAGGAACCACCACTGCAGGCTCCTCCATTTCATTTCATTTCCGTATAATTGTACTCTGACACGCTGTTTATTTTCCCCAGTCTGGAAAATGGAGACCTGCAGAAGCATTTAGGAGCACTTGGTCACTGTTAAATGTATGTGTGTGGGGGGGTGGGGGGTGGGTTGCCATGGTCTTAAATTGCATTTGTCTGACCTTGACATTGGTGTCAGTCTATGGCCTTGGGACCAGCAAAACAGCAGTGCCTAGGAATTTATGTGGAATGCATATTCTTAGGCTCATCCTAGGCCGGTAGGTTAGGAATCTCTGGCTTGGTGGGATGCAGGTGAGGCCAGCCATCTGTGTGTGAACAAGCCTATCAGGTGATTCTAATGTAGCTCTAGTTTGGAGACATGACCTCTGGGACTCTGCCATCTGTCACTGGCCTTCCTTACCCTCTGTGCCGGTGTACTGGCAACCAAGGTTTGCCTCTTAGAGTGGTAGAACAGTCTAAGAGGTGCAATCAGTTCCTTCTACCATCAAGCCAAATAGAAGAACTTCACCTTCTTTGAGAACAAACACCAGGTGTCCTGTTGGCCAGTGTGCCTTTTCCTAGGGCAGACACAGGGACTAGGAATTTCCTTTTGGTTGCTGGAACTCTCCATGTAGACCAGACTGGCTTCCATCTCACAGAGATCCACCTGTCTGCCTCCCAAATGCTGGGACCAAAGACATTTGTTACTGTGCCTAGCCCAGACATAGGGATTTCTCTGTTCATTGTAGTGAGGGCACTGATGGGCCAAGGAATGATTCCGTCCAAGCCCAGCTTGCTGAACTGATTAGGTTTATTGGGGTTAGTTACAGAAGCACAAGCAATCCACTGGCTACCCAAGCAAGGCCCAGTCTGAGCATTTGGGATCCTGGGGTAGGAAGGGCGGTAGTGAGGATCCTGAAAACTTCTGAGCTCTTTGAGTCTCTCTGCCTCCATGGAACCATGACAGTAGGCTAAGTCTCATGGCAGCTGCTGTGTCAAGACAGTGATGATCAGGTTCAGTCTGCAGGAAACAACCATATGGTGCCTGTGATGGTTCTAAGAGAGCTTTCCATGGTGCAGGATGTCTGTCTTACCAACGTGGAGTTAGGGGTGTCTTCAGTAGCCTCTCCTTTGGTCAGCCTGAAGTAGTGTGGTTCTGAGCTGGGTTGGTTGGACTTGGCCTCTTAGCAGCAGTAGATGCAGGGGACTGCCAGCGAGCTGCCTGTCTGTCCCTGTGCATACCATACACCTTGCAGGAAGTCTTCTGGCCTGGGACTCCTGTGCTGTAGTCAGCATTGCAAAAGGGTTGCTTCAGAAAAGCACTGAGAGGGCTATGGCATGCTTTACAAGAAGATCTCGTTTGCTCCTGCTGAACCTCTTGGATTCCTCAATTACCAAGTTACTGTCTAAACATTCAGCAGGAAGAACCTTGGGAACAAGAACAGTGTGTGTGTGTGTGTGTGTGTGTGTGTGTATTGTTTCATTACTTTTGTTGTTTTTGAGACAAAGTCTCTATGTAGTCAAGGCTGGCCTCAAATTCATTTTATAGCTCAGGCTGGCTAGGAACACAAACCTTTTTGTTTCAGCCTCATAGGTGCTGGGATTACAGCTATTGCAGTGCCTGGCTGAGTCATTACTTTTTCCATTAGTGGGTAACTGACTTGGAGAATCACAGCATCTTGAGTTTTACTTGTTGTCTCCATTTTCCATTTGTGTTTGTGTGTGTGGGGTTCATATGGCATCCTACTGCCTATGGGATGGCTCCCGGTTATTATACCTTGTCTTAGTTACTTTTCTATTGTTATAACAAAATACATGATGACCAAGGCAACTTATAGAATAAAGCATTTGATTGGGGCTTGCAGCTTCTGAGGGTGAGTCTGTGACCGTCATGGTGGGGAGCATTGCAGCAGGCTGAAAGGAATGGTATTGGAGCAGTAGCTGAGAACTCCTGTCTCGAGACACAACCATGAGGCAGAAGAGGGCTGGCTGGGAATGGCTTGGACTTTTGAAATCTCAATGTTCACCACAGTGACATGCCTCCTCCAGTAAGGCTACGCCTCCTAATCCTTCCCAAGTGGTTCCATCAGCTGGGGACCGAGTATTCAAGTATGTGAGCTTAGCGAGGGCATTCTCACTCAGACCACCACACCTGCTTGCCCTGCACCTGCCCTGCTTAGCTCTTCCGCTCTTAGGGGGGGGGGGGGGGGAGCTCTGGAGAACAAACTTCCCTATCATTAGAAGGTATTCCCAGCATTGGAACACTCACAAAAACTCTGTTGTAGAGGACATTTCTTTTATTTAGTTCTGAGTGTTGAACTGAGGGCTTTGTGCATGCCAGGTGAGGGCTCTGTCACTGAGCTGCCCACCCATCCTCCCCCCCCCAGGTGTGGGGGATTCTAAGCAAGTATTCTACCAGAGCTACATTTCCCAACCCACTTTTTACTTCTTGAGACAGGACTGGCCTTGAGCTCACTGTGTCTATCCTGAGTTGGCTTTGGGTTGTGCTCTTTCTGATTGGGCTTCCCAAGAAGTTCATCTCAGAAGCAGGCTGAGCCACCAATCATGGCTTCTGGGGAACGCTTTCGAAGTTTTTGTTAGTGGCTTCACAAACCGTTTTTGGACTGCAGGGTAATGAATCTGGAAGGAAGTCAGTGACATTTATTGAGTGTTTTATTTTCACCAGCTATTTTCAGCTGTGCTGTGTCATTTAATTCTGAGGCGCACTGTCTGCCAGCTGAGAACCCCACAGGAAAGCAATTTGTTCCAGAATGCTTAGAGCAGGGAGAGCATGAGGTTGGTGGGGCCTGTCTAAGGGATGCTGGAGGACTGGGCAGATTCTTGCTGTGCTCTTGGCAGAGGTGGCACAGGCCTGCTGGGTGGTAAGGGCTCCTATGTCTTTCTTTGTGTCTGTGTGTGTTGAAATTGGGTCTTGCTGTATGGTCAATTTGTCCTCAAAATCTAGATCTGCTTTCTGGGTGCTGGGACTATAGACATGTGTCACTGTGCTTACCTCTTAGAAGTTTTTTATTATATCTATCAATTTATTTATGGTTGGGGTATACATGTGCATGGTACAAATGTGGCAATCAAAGGGCAGCTTGTGAGAGTTGACTCCCAGGGATCAAACTAAGATGGTCAGGCTTGGTAGTAAGTGTTTTTGCCTGCTGAGCCTTCTTACCAGCCCCCTGACCTGGCTCTTTATGTCCATTTTATAATCGATAAATTCCGTGCTCAGGGGTGGTCACTCACTGGCCCGCATCCCTGCAGCAATATGGAGGCCGTCTCTTGTCAGAGCCTGCCTTTGCCTTTCAGCACTAGGGGCCTGGCTGGCCTCTCATCTAATCTGTTTTATTTCTGTGATGCTGGGGTGTCGTGCAGTGTATCTCTGTCTCCAGTGACCATACACACTGAAAAAGGCATCAGTTTGATAAGAGGGTTAAGTCTGTCTGTGATGTTCATCCCAAAGAAACCGGATTCTCCCTCCTGTTTCTGCTGCTAGTGGCCCACTAGTGACAGTGTGGCTGTCCAAAACAAACTTTTTTCTTTTTTGTTTTGAGATACAGTCTGGGTATGTAGCTCTGGTAGCCTTTAGTTCATAGGTCTCCTCCAGTCTTTGCCTTGGAAGTGCTGGGATTAAAGGTGTGCCTTCACCCCCCCCCCCCATTTAAAATTTCTTTTCAGCGCCTGGAGAATACTTCTTTTATAGAGGACCCATGTGATGGCCCACAAGTGCCTGTAAGTCCAATTCCAGGGGCTTCAGCATGCATGCTGTGCACATAAACTCAGTGAAGACTCTAACACATAAAATGCATAAAATAAATAACATTTTTTCCCTGGTTTTTCGGGACAGGGTTTCTCTCTATTGCTTTGGAGGTTGTCCTGGAACTCATTCTGAAAACCAGGCTGTCCTTGAACTAACAGAGATCCGTCTGCCTCTGCCTCTGCCTCCCTAGTGCTGGGGTTAAAGGTGTGAGCCACAGATGCCCAGTGTAAACAACATTTTTAAAAGTTTGTTTTGAAAATATGGACCCCTTGAACTTTTTTTTTCTCCAATGACAGGGTCTCCCAATGGCTATTCCACAGCTCCCTGTGTAGGTCAGGCTGGCTTCGAATCCACAGAAGTCTACCTGCCTCTGCCTCTGTAGTTCTGGGAATAAGGGTGTGTGCCACCATGCTCAGCAGGCCCCTGGATTTAGCAAATTAATACCTTGGGTTATGCTGTGTTGTGGTTGGTACCTCAGCATAGATCTGTGAGGACATTTGGGTTCATAGATGTGTTAGTGTGGTTTTAGTGTATAGATTTTCTCTCCTTCCTCTCGTGTGTGTGTGTGTGTGTGTGTGTGTGTGTGTGTGTGTGTGTGTGTGTGTGTGCGTGCACATGTTGTGTTCATATGTGTGCGCAGGGGTGTGTGTCTGTGTAGATACCAGAGGAGTTCAGCTTGGTGTTGGTGGTGTTCTTCTGGAGTCTTTCGCTTTGACAGTGTTAAAGATATTATTGTATGTTGCATGTTTGTGTGTGGTGAGAAGACAACTTGCAGGAGTCAGTTCTCTCCTACTTTTATGTAGGTTTTGGGGGTCTGGTGGCACAGGCCTATACTTCTGAGCAATCTTGACAACTGTGTTTACTTACTTATCTAATCTATCTATTTACTTCTTTGAGACAGGGTTTCTCTGTGTAGCCCTGGCTGTTCTGGAACTCACTCTGTAGGCCAAGCTGGCCTTAAACTCAGAGATCCGAGTGCCTATGCCTCTCAAATGCTGGGATTAAAGGTGTGCACCATCACTGCCTGGCTGCCCTTCTCTCCTTCCCTTCTCCCCTCCCTCCCTCCCTTCCTCCCTCCCTCTCACCCTTCCCTTCTTTCTTATTTGTCTGTCTACTTTATGTGTATAAGTATTTTGTCTGCATGTATGTATGTGTACCCTTTGTATATGTGGTGACTGTGGAGGCCAGAAGAGGGCATTGGATCTCCTGGAATTGGAGTTACAGTTGGTTTGTGAACTGAACCTGGGTCCTCTACAAGAACAGCAAGTGTTCTTAACTGCACAGCCATCTCTCCAGCTCAATCAGCCCTGTTTCTGAGACATGGCCTTTTACTACTCTCTTTTTTTAAGAGTGTGTTCTTGTGAGTCTATGATTGTATATGAGTATGTATGTACCAGTGGACAACCTCAGGTGTGTCTTTCTCAGAAATACTGTTTACTTACTTTGAGACAGGGTCTCTCATTAGCCTAGAGCTTGATGATTAGGCTAGGGTAGGCTGGCTGGACAACAATCCTTGCTATTCTCTTGTCTCTGCCCCTCCCAGTGCTGGAATTGTTAGTGTGTGCCATCATGCCTAGCCTGGAGTCATGGGTGCTAAGGAAAAGTTAGACCCTTGTGTGTACACAGTAAGTACTGACTGGCCTTTCCCCCTCCAACCCCCCTCCCCATGTATATATATTATATTTAGCTTTTTAGTCTAATTGTTTGGGTTGGGGTGTGTTTATCAGTCACAGTATGTTTGTGCAAGTCAGGAGGACTTGGGGGACTTGGTGGCATCATAACCTGATGAGCCATTTACTCCTTATTTTTGAGACTTGAAGACTGGGCTGATCAAGGAGTCTGTTCCTCTGTGTAACTCCTGAGGGCACCCAGGGTTACATTTGTGCACCCTCAGGTGTGCACCCCCACGTCTGCCTTCCCAGGGTGTTAGAAACTGGGGTGGAGATGCTGTTTGTGCTGTAGATCTGCCTTTTAGATCATCCTGTGTACAAAGTTCACATTCTTCACCACATGTGATTCTTTGGTAATCATTAGTGAGATTTCAGGCTGTCTTAGAGGACTGTCTTACCTTAGTCTTTGGGGAAATCTTAAAATAAATAAATGCTTAATAGAGAACTTTGAAAAAGATTCAGCCAGGCACGGTGGCCCTCCAATGTGATTCCAGTGCCTGGGATACCAAGACAGGCAGTATTTGTTGAGTTCAAGGTCTATGTTTTGAGTTTCTGCCAGCCAGGGGTAAGGTAGTGAGACCCTGTCTGGGGGGGAAAATATTTTCTAATAGAGACCTCTGTTGTATGTCTGTTTATTTCCCTTCTGCTGGCTCTGTTCATTTTTCTGTTGTTATATTACGTTGGTGTTTTCAACAGGTATCATGCCTTGAGATAGGGTGTCACACTGTATCCCAGGCTGGCTTTAGGCTTAAGTCAGGCTGTGGTGGTTCTGCCTCTGCCTCCCAGGTTCTGGGATTATAGTTATGTTTCACCATCAGGATTTTGTTTTTATCATTTTACTTCCTGAGACCAGGCTGACCTGGAGATCAGGATCCTCCTGCCTCAGCCTCTGGTGCTGGATTACCTGTGTGCACCACCATGTCCTGCCTACATCACCCTTGTCTGTATCTCTCTTTCTATCTTGTCTTGAACTCCTGAGCCTCCTGCTTTCACCTCCTAAGTGCTGGGATTACAGGAGTGTGCTGCTGTGTCTGTCTTTTGACTTCTGTGGTTTAGATAAAAAGTTGGCTGTTGATTTGACTTTAGTGTTTTCTTGTACACAATCACTTCTGCTTTAGTTTTTTCAAGATTCTCTGTTAGCTTGCTCTTAGCCTTGCTGCCTCAGCAGCACCCCCTTCCCCCATTTCCCAGTCTCCAAAACTATGTATCAGAAAATGCTAAGAAAGGTCTTTGTCGTGGTTTGAATGAGAATGGCCCTAAAGACTTACATACTTGAATACTTGGTCCCAAGTTGGTGGAACTGTTTGGGAAGGTTAGGAGGTGTGGTCTTATTGGAGAAGGTGTGTCACTGGGGGGTGGACTTTGAGGTTCAAAAGTCCACAGCATTTCAGTTGGCTCTCTTTCTGCCTAGAGGTTATTTCAACATGTAAGTTATTAGTTACTGCTCTAGTGCCTTGCCTGCCTGCCTGCCTGCTGCCATGCTGTCTGTCATAATGGGCAGGGAGTCACCCTTGGAAACTGTAAGCAAGCACCCAACTAGATGCTTTCTTTTATAAGTTGCCTTGGTCATGGTGTCTCTTTCTGCAATAGAAAAGTAAGAAAGACCCTTTGGGGCTGGAGAGGTGGATGGTTCACTAGTTAAGAGCACTGGCTGCTGTTATTTTAAATATAAAAATATTTAGAGTATTTTAAGAACATGCTACCATTTCAGAAAGCCTCTGGGTTGAGTGTGATGGTGCATCTCCTATAATGCCAGTACCTGGGAATCTGAGGCAGAAGAATTACAACTTCCAGGTCATCCTTACCTACGTACACATTTGATGCCATCATGGGATACATAGGGCCCTGACTCAGAACACAAAAACAAGGTGCAAAACCAATCATTTTTCATTATAGACAGGCAGCTAACTTACTTGGGTAAAGTGCTTGCTGCATAGATACAAGAACCTGAGCTTTGCTTCCCAAAACCCACATAAAAGGCCAGGCATAGTGATGTGGAGGAGGCAGAGACAGGAAAGTTATTAGATGAGGTTGGGTCTCTTCCTTGTTGAATTGTTGAATTTTAGGTAAAGTAAGAGGCCCCACCTAGACCGTCATGACTTGCTCCTAGAGCCCTGGCTGGGGCAGTGAAGGAATGAAGAAAGGACAGACATTTAGACGCACACACAGAAAAGCTGGGGTGAGTGTGTCATGCTCACTCTGATTGCACAGTTCCAGCTACACAACAACTTGGAACCTCAGTGTAGCAGGAGGGGTTCAGGTTGCAGTTGCCTGGGAAGAAGAGGCTGCAGTTGTTAGTTTTTGCACACAGTGACCAATGGTTGATAAACACTTCTTCTTGGACCAGGAGAGGCTTGGCCATGCCTCTGAGCCTCACTTTACCGGAGGGAGGTTTTGCCAGTTCCCATGGGTCTGAGGCATTGGTATCCTTGGCATGGCTGTATCATGTCACCAATACACATTCAGTCCACTTACACATTCATTCAGAGTGTCCTTGGCTCTCCACAAAATCCTGTCTGAAGAAACAAAAGCAAAAAGAGGGTCAGGAGTGTTGCTGCAGTTTCTTTTTCCAGCCTGGTCCAGCAGCCGCCTTGCCCCAAATTAACAAACGGACACTATATTAGTTATACAAACCATTGGCCAATGGCTAGGGCTTCTTATTGTCTAGCTCTGTCTTAATTATTAACCAATTTCTATAAATCTAAGTATTTCCATGTGGTCTTATCAGAGAAGAGTCCAAACCTATTATTCTTTCCTCCGCTACATGGTGTCCCTTTCATATCCTCTCTGCATGCTTTTCCCAGAATTCTCTTCATCTCTTAGCCCCGCCTATCTTCCTGCCTCTCCTGGCTACTGGCCAAACAATGTTTTATTCATCAACCAATAAGAGAAACATATATACAGAAGGACATCCCCCAACATAGGAGAAATGGCTCAGTAGTGTAGAGGATTAGCAACTCTCCCAGAGGACCCAAGGTCAATTCCCAACACTACAGCTAACAACTGTGTGTTAACTCCAGGTCCAGGGCATCCAACGCCCTCTTCTGGCTCCCATGGGCACTGCATGAACCTACTATATTTACATATGTGGAAGAAAACACACATACATATCTTAAAAGATGAGGTAGATGACATGAAGAATAACATGTGAGGTTGACCTCTGACCTCTACATGCTTGTGCACTGACACAGTTTTATCAATACCATCATGGTGGTGTCTTCCTGTTGCTGTGGTTCATATTTTTCTGGTGATCATGATATGCACATTTCTCCAAGTGCTTTTTGGGCATTGTACATCTTTGGAGGAATGTCTTTATAAAATGATTGTTTGTTGTTAAATTGCAAGCATTCCCTCTCTCCCTCACTGCAGTGTAATAGTTCTCCATGAACTTACCCATTCACACAAACGAAGCTTCCTAGAAGGGTTTCCTCTGGGTGTGTAGCCTGGGGAAGGGGGTGGGTATGTGTGGATTTGTGGCTGTGGCCAGAGTCCATGTGCTGAGCCAGCATAGGACACAGGGAGGCACCACTCACTGAGCAGCTGTCTTTACCTGTCACCTACCTTGTCTCCTTCAGGCCCACGAACATCCCAGGTCACTGAGTCACGTGACCTGGACCCTGGGCGAATGCAGATGCCGCAGGGGAATCCGTTGCTGCTGTCCTACACCCTGCAGGAGCTGCTGGCCAGGGACACAGTGCAGGTGGAGCTCATCCCCGAGAAGAAGGGCCTGTTCCTCAAGCATGTGGAGTACGAGGTTTCCAGCCAGGTAACTGGGACTCCACAGTGTGCTGCAGGGGAGAGCCACAGACCAGCCTGGGACAGGGTGGTGGGAGAGGGGTCTGGCTGGCTCCTGGGTGTGACCCAGCACCCAATGACACAGTTGAACTGGCCAGCCAACTTCTGAATACCTGCTAGTGATTGTCACTGGTTCCAACTCAGTTGTGTCCATTCTTTGAGTGAAATCTTTTTTCTTACAAGTCTTAATATCTCTCTCTGTCTTTTTCTTCTTCTTTCTCTTATACAGGATCTTGCTATATGACTCTCTCTCCTTCCTTTCCTCCCTCCATTTTTTTGAGGCAATCTTACCATGTAACTGAGACTAGCTTAGGTAGATTAGCTGAGGTCCTAGGTACCACAACTAACCCCAAGGTCACAGTCCTCTCTCTCCCTTTCCGCCTGGCCTCTGTGCTCTGTAAAGTCAGGCCTCTCAGGGTGTTTGCTCACCAGCAGTTAAACCATCCTGGGGCTTGTGGTGCAGGATTGCTCTGGAGGGTCTCCTCAGGATGTTGTTTGGGGAACAGCAGGTCCATCTGGCATCGTGTGGTTTTCAAAATGTAAAAAGGGTTGAGGCATGTCTCAGTGGTAGAGCCCCTGCCTAGAATCCCCCAGTGCGGGGCTGGGGTGTGGCTCAGAGGTAGAGCAGCTGCCTAGAAGAAATGGTGTGGTTGCTGATGTCCTTTTGTTTTGTAGCGCTTCAAGTCCTCCGTGTACAGACGCTACAATGACTTTGTTGTCTTCCATGAAGTGTTGCTTCACAAGTTCCCGTACCGCATGGTGCCAGCCCTTCCACCCAAGAGAGTGCTGGGAGGTAAGGCAGGGTTCAGGGAGGCCCAGTGAAGTGGGAGCAAGCTGCCTGCCTGGGTGGCATGGTGCTGGGCGGGCCCACTGTAGCCCAGGATGCTGCTTTTTATGGTCTAAAAGGGGCTGGCAACAGGGCTGCAGTGCACACTCACTTCTAGGTTAATAGCTGTGGCTTAGCCCTGCTCTGGCAGAGGACGGTGGCCAGCTTCAGGTGCTTTCTGGCCCCAGTGTTGCCCCTGCTGGGTGTTTATGGAATTAGTATTGGTTGGCTTGCTTCTTTTTAGGTGGGGGTGGGAGTGGGTTTTTTTGTTTTTGTTTTTGTTTTTGTTTTTTTTGAGACAGGGTTTCTGTGTGGCTTTGGAACCTGTCCTGGAACTTGCTTGGTACACCAGGCTGGCCTTGAACTCTTAGATCCACCTGCCTCTGTCTCTGGAGAGCTGGGATCAAAGGTGTGTGCCACCACACCCTGTTTGCATTGCTTTTCTTATTGCTGTAACAAAATGCTGACAAAAGCAATGTGAGGAAGGAAGGTGCACTCTGTTGTGGTGGGGGAAGTCATGGCAACAGGAGCCGTCCTGAGGCAGCTGTTTACACTGCATCCACAGCCAGGAAAGGGGAGATGGAGGGCTCAGTTCTTTTTCTTGACCTCAGACCAGGGGATGGAGCCTGCCACCTTTAGGGTGTATCTTCCCTCTTCAGCGAGTTGTATTTAGAAAGCCCCTCACAGACATGCCCAGAGCTGGTCTCCTAGGTGATGCCATATCCTATCAATCAGTATAAACCACTAAGGGGTAGGCCAGTCATGGTGGTTGAGGCAGGAGGATCTGGAATTCCGGGCCAGTCTGGGCTATACCAGACCCTGTGCTTACAACAGAAAAGTAAAACTGTATGTAGACAAGGTTCAGAGATGGCCAGTCCACTCCCAGTGTGTCCATCTTTCTAGTGCAATTGACCATGCACAGGGAGGAGGGAGCTTCTACCATCCTGAACCTTCTTACTGTGGATAAAACACGTTTGCATCTTTTTGTTGTTGTTGTTTTGACTTTTTTGTTGTCGGTTTTCGAGATAGGGTTTCTCTGTGTAACGGCCCTAGCTGTCCTGGAATTCACTCTGTAGACCAGGCTGGCCTCAAACTCACAGAGATCCTCCTGCTTCCACCTCCCAAGTGCTGGGATTAAAGGTGTGTGCCACTACCACCTGGCTGCATTTACATATTACACCTGCTGGATGGCTCAGCTTCTGATGACCTGACTCCTTCCCAGCCCTCTACACCTCTGGGACAGCTGTGTTCCTCACTGACAAGTGAGCTGCCAGGAAGGGACCCTTGCCTGCGTCCAAGCTTAGTTCCTGGAAGCTCTAGGCAAACACTGTCACCTGACTGGACATTTCTGAGATCTCAGCCTTCAAGGACACCTGGAGAGCTTGAGGTGGGGTGGGGATGGGTGTAGCCTTGTCTCACTGTGGTTTTCTTTTCCCTTTTTTAGTTTGAGACAGGCAGCCTTGGCTTCCCTAGAACTTGCTATTTAGACCAGGCTGGTCTCTGCCTCCTGAGTGTCAGGATTAAAAGCATATGCCACCACATGCCTGGAACCCACTGAGATGGAAATCTTCCTGCTTCAGCCCCGGATGTGCTGAGATTAAGGCCTGTGCCACCATGCCTGCCCTGATAATAAACTTAAGAGTAATGAGCACAGGGAAGCTGAGCTGCATTATTAGCAGGAGATAGCTGCACGCTTATAGCGATGTTATAGTCAGTCCTCCTAAGTTGCCTGGGGTGTAGTAGGTGTCTGTGAGTCACCGGTTCCCAGGACTGCTGCTTATGTGAGCTAGGGTCCTGCTCTGTAGTCCAGGCTGACCTCAGACACTCTGTAGCTCAGGCTGTACTCCATCTTGCTGTAGTCTTCTTTAGGAACACAAATGTGTGCCACCACACCCAACCTCCCAGTGATCTCCATTGAAACAGAGAGTCTTGGCCATTCCTGTACCCATGTGTGTTTGGGGGCTCAGAGGTGGGGCTCTGTTGCCCTCTGTTCTTAGCTTCTGCTGAGGTGCTTGGGAGCCTGCCCTGAACGGGGGCTCTGCTGACTCCGTGGTGACTCTGTGCTCTCCTCCAGCTGACAGGGAATTCATCGAGGGCCGCCGGAGGGCCCTGAAGCGCTTCATCAACCTGGTGGCCCGGCACCCGCCCTTCTCAGAGGATGTGCTCCTCAAACTCTTCCTCTCTTTCAGTGGCTCAGTAAGTGTGTCCCTCGGGGTCCTGTCCTGGTGGAGTTCTGGGGCCCGCAACTCTTCCTGCATTCTTCTTTGTTTGAGACCCCTTTGTACGCTCAGGCAGGCCCAGCTTGGGCTCATACCGGAAGCAATCCTCCTGTCTCAGCCTCCCCAGTGCTAGGAGCCCATACCTGGATTTTATTCCTTGAACCTGTATTTCCTCTCCTGTCTCCTGTCCCTCATTTGAATGCCCAGAGTGGATTTGTGATTGTCAGAGCAAGGTTTCTTTCTGAAGTAGACTGGGCATCATTTTTAAAGAGGCCTCCTTGTGTGACTTGGAGGCTTTGTGTGCCTGTTGCCATGGTTGGTCCCCAGGAGATAGACACTTTCCTTCAACAGGGACCGTGGTAGAGTCTAGGGCAGGATGCGTATGCCTGGTCCTCTCTAGATAGCACTGTGCCCAGGGGTGAGCCCAAGGGTTCTTAATTGTAGGTAGGAGATATTGCCAGTCCTTCTTGGCAAGCAGGCTCTGTGATGGGTGGGTAGGGAAATGTGTGCTTGAATGGGCACTCAGGGCTTTCCAGTCTTTCCCAGCTGTAGGGCAGAGGGCATTGGGTAGTCAGGAGTGAACCCAGTTTGTTTTATATGCTTGTGTGTGTGGAATATGTATGTGTGTGTGCATGCGTGCTGAAGGTAGAGGAGGATGTCAGATGTCCTGTTCTATCCCTGTTCCCCTCCCTAGGGACAGGGTCTTTCACTGGGCCTGGAGACAGGCTGGTAGCCACCCAGCCCCAGCCATTTTCCTGTCTCTGCTTCCTTCAGTGCTGGGGTTATAGGCACCCATGATCATGTACAGCTTTTTACATGGGTGCTGGAGTGTCAGGCTCATATCCTCATGTGTTAGCTGCAAATGGTCCTACCCACTGAGCCACCTCCCCAAACCAACCCAACTTTTCCACTTGATTTTACTTCCCCAAGTGGCAGCTGGCCTCTTTAGGAAGGTCCCAGGCTTTCACTTTCACCAGACACTCTCAGGTAACTCCCCACCCACAGTGGATAGTGTAGGTGCTTACAGCCTTGTCTATTTGGTTTTTGTGGTGCTGCCTTCAAACCTTAAGCCTTATGCATGGTAGGCACCTACCTGGTCTCTAGGAAGACTGCTAGCCCTAGAGTGGCCTTTGAGGCCTGGGGTGCAGTGGTGTTGGATTCCAGAGCAGGAATGAGGGGGAGCCTGGAAGCCACCTGCATTCCAGGCAGAGGCCTAGGAAGTCAGGTACAGATTACAGCCCTTCTTATGGTGACAGGAAGGTCTCTTGTCTCTTTGTCTATCCATGGATGGTGTGTGTCTGCAATGTCCCTGATCCTCAGTTTCCTTTTCTGGTAGAAGAACTAGAAATGGTCTTCAAGCCCCTCCACATAGGCTTGGCTGCCTACTATGTGTTTCTGTGTTTCCCAGGTGAGTATTTGCCTGATTTGAAGACTTGGCTTTGTCAGTAAAGCCTTCCTCCATCCAGTGCCACATGTCAGGGCCTGGCCTGTGACCAGTGTTTGCTTCCTTTCCTTTCCCACCAGCCATCTCAGTGCTCTACGAATCCCGGGCTGCATAGAGTCCGAAGGGTCCTGTGGCACCGTGTCTGTCTCTGGGGTCCATGCCAAGTCTGTTATAGGTGGAACTCTGTGATTCTGGACAGGAGCTTTGCTCTGTACAGGAGGAGGGGCTTGGCTGTGCTCCTATCCTTCTGTTAAACTTCCTACAGTTTAACCCTAAAGAGTCTGTGAGATAGCAAAGACATTCTGGAATGCTGGTAGACCAGCAAATGCACAAAAGCAAGCTTCTCTTCAGGAGGACCTGCCTCTGTTTGTTTTTTTGTTTTTTTTGAAACAGGGACTGGAACTTGGGAGTTATTCCCCTCCTCTAGCTTTCTGGGATTGTAGGCATGCACCACCATATCAAATTCCTAAAGAAGCTTGCTTTTGTCTGCTTCCTGCTCTCTTCTCGCTTTTAATATTTTGTGTGTGGGTGTGTGCGCGTGCGCGCGCGAGTGCGCGCGGGCTCGTGTGTGCATGTACATGCCTGTAGTATATGTGTGTAGTATGTATGCAGATGTGAGTGCCTGTGTGCACGCCTATGTGTGCATGCATAGAGGCTGAAGGAGGACATTTGGTGTTCTGCTCTATCACTGTACCTTACTCCTTTGAGACAGGGTCTCTCACTGAACCTGGAGTTATGCTGGCGGCCAGAAATGGCCAACCATCCTGTCTCTGCTCCCCTGTGCTAGGTTACAGGCATATGAAGCACCACTTAGCTCTTTACCTGGGTTCTAAGGATTCTGAATTGGTTCTTCATGCTTGTATAGCAAGAGCTCTTACCTACTGGACCATCTCCTCAGCTCCACTTTCTTGGGACAGGGTCTTGTTGTGTAGCTCAGACTGGGCTGGAGCTCTTTCTCCTGTTGAGGTGTCCCCAGTGCTGAGATAACAGGTAAGCGTCACCAGGCCTAGCTCTTTCATTGGGTGGACTTTTAAGGAGCTCACTTGCTCTCATCTGAGTGTCATTGCTGGCAGGAGAGGGTGAAGCTGTCTCTTTCTTCTTTCAGGATGTTCAGCACAAGCTCAAGGAGGCAGCCCAGTGCGTGGGAGATGAATTCACGAATTGTAAGCTGGCTGCTAGGGCCAAGGTAGTTTTCCGATTTTGGGTGTTCCTTCCCCTCTTAGAAGATGGTAGTGCTAACCCTTGATGACCCTCACCATGCTTCTTTTGGGTGGTAGGATCTACCTTGTTGGATCACCTGGCGCTGGGGTTTAGCTTGTAACAGATGAGCAAGCAGGCTCCAGGGTGTCCTTTCTCTTAGACTAAGCAGCAGGCCACTGTCTCTTTTCTTGCCACCCTTTTCTAGGACTTCCTCCCAGCTGACATCCAGACGCAATTTGCCATGAGCCGGGAGCTGATTCGAAATGTCTACAACAGCTTCTACAAGCTTCGAGACAGAGCCGAGCGGATAGCATCCCGGGCCATCGACAACGCTGCTGATCTTCTCATATTTGGGAAGGAGCTCAGGCATGTGGCCCTGTAGGGACTGTGGCATGAATCAGGTGGGAGGTTGGGTCTGCCTCCCAACCATCCTGACCCATTGCACTGTGGGACAAGAAGAGTCGATCCATAGGTGGTGGTGGGGGCAGGAGAAAGCAATGGCAGGGGTGGGAATGCTGGAGTCTTTACACACCTTCTGTAGCTGCTCATAGTGTAGTCTTCTTGGCACCTTTCACTGCTTTAATACCTGTTGATTTTGGTTCTCAGTTTGAGTGCAACACAGTCCATCATGGTTGGAGAGCATGGTAGCAAGAGCAGGAGGCAGAGAGAGAGATGGATGCTTCCTCTTTTTTATTTAACCCAGGACCTCAGACCAGGGAATGATGCTACCTTCATCTGTGGGTCTTCCATCTTAGTTAACCCAGTCTAGAAAACCTCTTTATGAAGCTGGGCATTGGTGGTGCACACCTTTAATCCCAGCACTTGAGAGGCAGGCAGATCTTTGTGAGTTTTAGTTCAGCCTGATCTACAGAGCTAGTTCCAGGGCAGGCTCCAAAGCAATACAAAACCCCTTCATGGACATGCCAGAGTGTTTCTTCCCATGGTGATTCTAGACCCTCTCATGTTGACAATTGTGGAGAGCTGTCTTTGCAAGGCTGCAGCCAGAGCCAGTTAACCAGCCTAGGGTTTATACCTGAGATGGGGAGTGTGGATGAGAGACAATCTAGCCAGCCACTCACTCCATACTGAATGCACTCCTAGTTTATTCTTTCCTGTCTTCTGTATTCAGCCAACAGAAAGGACAAAATGGCAGATGACTTCTATTATCATGTATAAGGGGCAAAGAGATTTACTTCCATTAATCCTCCAGGTATTTGGTAGCCAGGCTTGCCACACGGCTGAAGGCCCAAGAGCACCTGGACCCAAGTCTACTGTTATTTAGATAAGAGACTTCAACTGCCAAGGCCAAAACAATCTGTAGCCACCAAACTAATGTCTTATGGATAATAAGACAGATTTGAGTTCTCTGAACTTGTGGCAAGATGGAATAGATTCCTTTTCATGGGTCCTGACAGACAATATTAACTTACCAGCACAATTTTTTTTTTTTTTTTTTAAGCCATTTGCCTTGGTGAGAGCAGCCAGTGGTAGACCAGGTTTCCTTTATAGGAACGTAGGACCCAACTTCCCCAGCACACAGACCTTCCGGTCTTGTTGGCAGTAGCAGTGATTTCCTGGGTCTATCTAGAGGGGTCTAAGACCCTGCGTTCCTCAACTACTTCCAACTATTGAACTTTTTAGAATCTCACATCCCTTCCTGGAGCTCTGACCCTCCTGGGATCACATATCTAGGGAAGGGACAGGCAGGTGAGTGTGTGTTCTGTTCTTACAGTGCTCTAGGCTCTGATACAACCCCTCTGCCCTCCTGGGCTGCTCTGCACCTCAGCACGTGGGGCTCCCTGAAGCAAGCACTCAAGGGCCTGTCCGTGGAGTTCGCACTGCTTGCAGACAAGGCTGCTCAGCAGGTGAGTGGTTTCATTCTCTATGCATCCCTTGTCCCAGAACATGCTGTCCTGTGTGGTCGAGAACCTTTTGATTAGCCTGGCTTTGAGAGCTCTGTGTGGATGATCTCCTGTCTGTTCTGTGTGGCTCCCCCTGAGCCATTTATGCTTCTGAGAAGACCCCTAGTGACAGAAACAGATTGGGTCCTTGTCCCCAGCCCTGGAGTTGCTGAGGTTAAATGGATCTGTCCTTGTCATTGTAGTTGCGCTTGTAGTTTGCTTCTGGATGGACCACATATTTCCCATTGTGCCAGCTTGTACCTGGCAACCAGTGACTTAACCCGTTGGAATAAAAACTAAGTGCTCAGTGCCCCCAAGAGACTTCCTCCTCTGAATCTACTTAACTTCAAAAAGTTCTGCTGCTGTGTGTGCAGGAGATGTACTTAGTTTTTAATTTATGTATTTGTTTTTGTTTTATGTAGTAAACTGAGGTGAGGGCCTTGCACATGTTAGACAGGAGCTCGACCACTGAGCCACACCTTAGCCTGACACTGGGGGGATTCTGGGCATGTGCTCTCAGCCCCAGCCACTAAGCTACTTTACTGGAGACAATGTCTCACCAAGACGTCTAGCCTTGAACTTACAGTCCCCCTGCATCTGTCTTCTGAGTATCTGGCACTTCTGTCTGGGGTGCCCCTCTAGCTCAGGACCAGAGCTTTCCAGTTGCCTGTCTGGGGTGATGCACCTGCTGGGGACTTGGGGATTTTCTCTGTAGAGGCTGGAAGCTCTGTGCCCATGAGGTTTCTGTGGAAGAGGGAATTTGACCGCTTTGCTTGTGTGGAAAGTCCCTGAGTTTCTTCCTCCCAGAGCCGGTATGTTCCCTTTAGAAATGTGCCTGTGTTTTTCTAATGTGTGTGGTTTACGTGTATACGGGTACACATGTACTATGTTCACATGTGTCTGGAGGTCAGGAGACAGCTTCATATGTCATCCTTAAGTGTACTATCCACCTCCTTTGAGTCAGGGTTATTTGTTGTCTTGAGTTCACCAGATCGTCTGGTCATTGAGCCCCAGAGATGATCATGTTTCCATCTCCCAGCACTGGGAATGCCAGTGAGAGCCATTATACCTTGAATTTTCATGTGGATTCTGAGGTTTGAGCTTGGGTCCTTATCCTTGCAAGGCCAGCACTGTATATTATCTCCCCAACCTTCAGTATTGCTATCTTTTGCCTTTTTAATGAGAAAAAAAATCTTATTTATGTTTATGCATTTGTGTCTATATAAATGAGTGTTTGTGCACATGTGTGCAAGTGCCCGAGGAACTGAGAAGAGGGTGTCAGATCCCCAGGACCTGGAATTTCAGTAGGCTGTGAGCCACCTCGTGTGGGTGCTGGAACTGAACTCAGATCTTCTGCAAGAGCAACAAGTGCTTTCACCACCGAGCCATCTCTCCAGCCCCTTAATTTTTAAACTGCTGTTTATGTATCATATGGAAGGGATGGTGCATGTGTGCCACACTGCATGTAGAGGTCACACAGGTTGGTTCTCTCCTAAGGCATGGGTCTTGGATTTGAACTCAGGCCTGAAGGTTGGTGGTGTCTTCCCCCACTGAGCCATCTCACTAACCCTCTTAATCAGTGTTAGTTTATTCCTTCCCATTGTTAGTGCCCCTTTCTGTGGCAGAGAGGGCCAAGACTTGAAGTGTCAGGGGCTTGACAGGATGGAGAGGCTTGATTGAATATCAGAGGGCTGAACTAGATCATCAACATATCTCCCACCATTTTTAATTTGTGTGTGTGCGCGCACACGCATGGATGTACCATAGTGCATGCCTGGAGGAGGTCAGGGAACACCTTCGGAGAGTCCACTTTCTCCCCTTCCCTTGTT
The DNA here is from genome assembly GCA_030556225.1 of Cricetiscus sungorus. NCBI lineage: Eukaryota > Metazoa > Chordata > Mammalia > Rodentia > Cricetidae > Cricetiscus > Cricetiscus sungorus. The sequence goes on from JANBXA010000044.1 coordinate 9,850,434, forward strand.
GAGGCAGGTCTTTATGTCTGCAGTGCTGTATACTCTGGGGTGGTCACCTGAAAGCTTCCAAGTGTTTCCCTGTTTCAGTTTCCTGACTATGGAGCTTACCAGGTGTTTTATGTGAGTTTTGGGAATTGAACTCAGGTTATCAGGGTTGCTCTCAAAGCAGATGCATTTAACCACTGAGTCACCTCATTAGCCCCAACTACCTACTTACCTACCTACCTTTCTTCCTTCCTTCCTTCCTTCCTTCCTTCCTTCCTTCCTTCCTTCCTTCCTTCCTTCCTTCCTTCCTTCCTTCCTTCCTGCTTTCCTTCCTCTCTCTCTTTTTCTAATTTTTTTGGAGTTCAGTTCTGGAACTCCACTTGCCTCAGCCCCTAGAGTGCTGGGATTAACAGTATGTGCCACTATTCCCTTGCTGACTCTTTTCTTTGTTAAATCGGTGTGTGTGTGTGTGTGTGTGTGTGTGTGTGTGTGTGTGTGTGTGTGTGTGTGTTGCATGCATGTGCTCACATGATATGCTCCTGGAGGCCAGAGAACAATTGGGAGCCAGTTCTCTTCTCCCACCCGATGGGGCCTTGGCATTGAATTCCGTTGGCAGTGTTGGCAGTGAGTGTCCTAATGTGCTGGGCCCTCTCACCAGCCCCAGGCTACTTGCTTTTATCAGTGCGACTGTCCTCCAAGTGTGGGTTCAAGAAGCATATGTGAAGCTGTTTGTCACAGAGACTGGGCAGGCTTCTCTGTACTCAGTGGGATCTGTAGAGCAAGGGATGAAAATCTCTGCCCGGAGCCTTTCTGATTCAGCTGGCTCCATCTTGAAGTTTGTGTACCCAGAGCCCTGGATGGAGCCCTGTGTTTCTTTGACATTTTCGAGTTCTTTATCGAAACTTAACTTTGGGAAGCTGTACTACTTCCTTGATATTCCTCCCATTACTCATGTACACTAGGGTTAATGGAATTTTGTTTTGTTTAGTTTAGGGTCTTAGATTTTTGGGGGACAGGGTTCTCACTTTGTTCCTAAATCTAATCTGCTACTCACTTTGTAGTCAAGCCTGGCTTTGAACTTGTGATCCTCCTGCCTCAGCCTCCTGAGTGCACAAATATACCCAGCTTGGTGGTGTGTGTGCACGCGTGTGAGAAGAGGTCAGAAGAGGATGTCAGGGTCTTCATCATTGTGCACTGTTGTCTTGAGACAGGGTCTCTCACTGAACCTGGACCTAGGCAGGTGGCCAACAATCCCCACTGATCCTCACAGCATTGGGGTACATTTATGTAAGTGGCCACCCCCAGGTTTACCTGAGTGTTGAGATCTGAATTCAGGTCCTAACAAGCGCTGTTACCGGAATCAATTGCTCCAGCCCCTATGCTGTGCATTTCCTAAAGGCATGTGCTTGGATGGTCAGGGTTTCTCTTTCTGTTTTCTTTTTAGACAGGCTTTCACTGTGTAGCCCTGGCTGTCCTGGAACTCACTCTGTAGATCAGGTTAATCTCGAATTCACAGAGATTTGCCTGACTTTTGTTTTTGGTCAAGTCTTGTACACACAGATGGGATATAGTGGCCAGTGAGTCAAAATCTCCTTTCCTACTACAACAAGGAAAAAATCCCAATCTGTCAACTAGCACAGGATAACTATGTCAGTGTTTCCCTTTCTTGTGTTGTCTTTTTAGAAAAGATTAATTATATATAGTGTTCTGCCTACATGTATGCCTGGATGCTAGAAGAGGGCACCAGATCTCATTATAGATGGTTGTGAGCCACCATGTGGTTGCTAAGAATTGAACTCAGGACCTCTGGAAGAACAGCCAGTGCTCTTAACAATTGAGCCATCTCTCTAGCCCTACCCCTTTTAAATCATTACTATGTATGTGGTGTATACATGTGTGTGCATTTATGTGGAAGCCAGATGTTTATATCATGTATCTTTATATACTATTCTTCATCTTTTTAAAAATTTTAAAAATTAATTTATTATGTGTATGGATGCTTTGCCTGAATGTCTATGAAGCCTGTGTATGCTCAGTACCCACAGAAGCCAAAGAGGGCTTGGATCCCATGGGACTAAAAGTTATAGTCATTGGTGAGCTGCCACTTAGGTGCTGAGAATTGAGCCCAGATCCTCTGCAAGAGCAGTCAGTGCTCTTAGCTGCTGAGCCAATTCTCTAGTCCCTCTATCTTTTTTTTTTTTTGGCTTTCTTTAAAAAGGTATGTATGTCTATATGTCTGTCTGGGTAGGGGTCTCACTGTTCATCCCTGGCTGGCTTGACACTCACAGACATCCATCTGCCGCCGCTCCTCAAGTTTGCCACCACACCCAGCTTCACCTTACTTTTTGAGCTCTCACTGAACCTGGAGCTTTGCAGTTCAGCTAGATCAGATAGCCTGCAAGCTTTTAAGCTCCTGGGTATGTCTGCTTTCTACCTCCCAGCTCTGAAGTTACATTAAGCATGGTAACATTCCTGGCTTTTTATGTGAGTGCTGAGAATTTGAGCTCAGGGCCTCACTTTTGCATGGTAAGCACTTTGCTGTCTGAGTCATCTGCCCAAGCTTCTCTCCTTGCTTGGAAAACCTTTGGCTCACCTATCAATATTCTGGAACTTGTTACCTAGTATCTGAACTGGCTGCAGTCGCAAGATTGACTTACCTGGGAACCTCCTGATTTAATGAACTCCCAGAGTCCCCCTGAGGTGGCCACATCTGAATCTCAGTCCAGTTCCTGTGTTTCCATGAAAGAGTGTCTTCATTTCCTGTCAGTCTTCCACCTCCTCTTACCCACATGATTCTTTGTGCACAAGTCGATGTGTGGCATCTGGGGTAAGCATATCTCTTGCCTACAGCTGGAGTACTAGGAGCTTTAGGCATGTGTTGGCTGGGACATATGTGCGTGCACACATATGGGCAGTATGCACATAGCTGTCATGTGTCTCCAGAGTGCTTCTGCTATATGCATGTTGGAAGCCAGACAGCATCTGGGCCACTGCTCATCCTTGTCCCCAGGGTACCATGGATGAGTTTCAGCATTGGGCTTCTCCCTCATCACCAGATATACTAATAGGGCTGTCTGTATGTCTGTCTACTTGTCGTGGCTGTCATGTTGCATCCCAAGCCTGTATCCTCTGTCTCATCCTCCCCTGCTTTGGCTTCCTCTACTCCACTCATGCCTTCTCCATACCTGGTCCTTTGTTCCTCTCTGGTCTCTCCATATCCCTTTTCAGACCTCTTTCTTTATTGTGAAAGTGCCTCTCTCCCAGCATCCTTCCTTCATCTGCCTCCCTTTGGACGTGCATAGCTTCAAAGAGAATTGGTTAAGTGTTGTGCAGAGCTGCTGGGCCAGCATGAGTTGTGGCTCTATCCTAGCGGTGAGACACTGCACATGGGAGACCTAAAGGAGACATTATCTGGAGTGGAGAGGGTGCTGCTCTGTCCCATAACTGCTAGGTTTGAGGACATCTCTGCCTCAACCTGCAGGGCCCTCAGTGGGAAACTGGGCCTGCTGAAGCCTGAGCTGGTGGCTCAGGGGCAGAGCTGCCAGGCCGTGGTTGGGGAGTGAGCTCTCCGGGAGGTGCTGGGTTTGGGGTGGCACATGTTGGTTAACTTTTTAATTCTCTCCTGTTCTCTGAGCTGTGGTTAGGTATGGGGTGAGTTCCCAGGAGTGTGCTGTGTTCTGGTTGGTTAACTCATCCTTGTTCCTAGGGTAAAAAGGAAGAGAATGATGTGGTGGAGAAGCTGAACCTCTTCTTGGATTTACTGCAGTCCTATAAAGTGAGTCTTCAACATTCTGTCTGATAGTGACCTTGGGATTGTTGAAGGGTATGAGGTTAAGGCTGTGCAGGAAAGGGTCTGTCGTGATTTCCTGTGACTTTACCTGAGGAGAGATGCAAAGAAGCATCTGTTCCCCCCCAGATGGACCCTGACAGATGAGGAGAGAGATTCCAGTTGCTGAAGTTATTGGAACTGGTTATAGAAGCATGGTTCACAGATGGCTGCACCACTAAAGTGTGGTCCCTCCCACTCCCCATTCAGTTTTCACCTTGTAATCTTGGAAAAATCCTGTAAGTGTCCCGCATCCTCCATGAGGAAGTGTTAGCAGGCCTGATCTCAGGAGGAGCTCATGTGAGTCACCACAACTGCTCTGCTTCAAGATGGCTCTGCTCACATCCTGTCACAAGGAAACCTGTCTGCCTGAGGGTCCCCTAGGCTGGCTCAGGGCTCCTGCTAGCACCCCAGAAGAGTCCCCTAGTTGAGGGGGAGATAATTGCAGTGTGTGGTAGAAACCAAGATGAGTGAATATGTGCTCCCTGTGAGCCACTGGGGTCCTGGTCCATATGCAGGGGCTTTGCTGCTTCTCGTGGGCAAGGATTCCAGGAAGCCAGGTTGAGTTTATGACTGAGGTGACTTTCAGAGTGTTTGGAGCAAGGGAAACCTTAATTCACTACTAAAGAGCTCCAGGAGAGCTGGCCCAGTGATTACAGGGATGATTTTGGAATGTTTGCTCTGTTGACTGAGATGCTAACACATAGCTTCTGCTGTTCAGGGGCTTGTGTTTCCTGCATGTACCACCATACCTGGCCTCCTGTTAGGTTCTGACTGGGGAAGACAGTTGATGCCAGTATGTCTTCTTTCTCAGGCACACTGTCCTACCATCAGGAAGACAGTGGCTGTCTGGAGTTGGTAGTGTTAGTAGTCTGAGGTTGGGGCTGCCTCAGGGTCCCGTACTGTACAGATCCCTTTCTCCTCTGGGGTCTGGGGTGGTTTAGTTTGCCATTGCACAAACTAACCTGATCCAGATAGGATCTGAATGCGGTTTGCCTCTGAACCTGAGTGTGTGTGTTTTTGTCTTATTTTACTTACATTAATTTGTGTGTCTGTGTTTATGCATGTGCAGAGGTAGAGGACAGCTTGTTGGAATCAGTTCTTGCTTTCTTTTTCCATCATGTGGGTCCTGGGACTCAAACTCAGGTCATCACGCCCCCACCCCACCCCCAGCCCTGTCCTGGACTCTTACCTGAACAGGACAAGCCAGTCTTTCCAAAGGCCCTGATTGCTCACTGACAGTCAGCATGCACCCTTCTCCTGGCTGCCTCTGCTCTCCCCTTCTCACACTTTTTCTGTTCAGATGGGAGCGTTTGAAGGTGTCTAGAGCTCCCAGGCTCTGGGTCCTTTGTGCTGCAGTAGGTGAGCATGCCTCCCTCTCCACAGGACCTGTGTGAGCGGCATGAGAAGGGTGTGCTTCACAAGCATCAGCGGGCACTGCACAAGTACGGCCTGATGAAGAGGCAGATGATGAGTGCAGCGCATGGCCGAGAGCCTGAGTCCGTGGAACAGCTGGAGTCACGCATAGTGGAGGTGAGCAGTAGGGAGGCGACAGCAGGCAGCTGTGGGTTGCAGGTGGCATGGCATCTGGAGTTGTTCCATCAGATCTTCCCAGTCAGCTGGGTGAGATCAGGAATTGTGGGTATCCACCAGAGCAGGGCTCTGGTGGAGGATGGAGCTGTCCCATGGGTTCTGCCACTACGTGCCTGGCCTTGCATTTCCTTGGTGTTCCCTCCTGTGGATATGAGGGCAGGGGCCACCCCCAGGCTCCGAGCAGATTCTCCATCCCACATCCGAGGGTCCATTGCACAGATCAGCTTTCTGTTTGCACAGATCAGCTTTCTGTTTGCAGCAGGAGAATGTGATCCAGACCATGGAGCTCCGAAATTACTTCTCCCTGTACTGCCTGCACCAGGAGACGCAGCTTGTCCACGTCTATCTGCCTCTCACCTCGCACATCCTGGGGGCCTTCGTGAACTCCCAGATCCAAGGGCACAAGGAGGTCAGTCACCCCTGCCCCTGCCGTCACTAATGCCATCCTGTTCTCAGCTGCCTGGCCTGTGGCCTACAGTCAGTGACCTCAACAATGGAGTTGATACCCATTGGCCTGAGCAGTTCTAGCTCTCTCAGCCTCTTGTGTGGCCAGGAAGGTGTCACTGAAGACTTGTGAGCAGGATCAGAAAAATATCAGGAAGTTCATTCCTTTTAGGAGAACTCTAGGAATCAGGGAAAGCATAGAGAATCTCCAAGCCCTACAGCTGAGGGGAAGAGGTGGTAGGGGTTAGTTTGGCCGGAAACACTTTGCACCACAGCAGAGTTGCCTAGAAGCTCCTGTCAGCTGCGTCTAGGTGTGACTGCTGGACTCTGGGGAAGAACCCTTGTGGAAAGCCTGGGGCTGAAAGCTCTGGGACTCTGCTTGTGTCTCCCACTCTTCTCACTTTCACCAGCTAGGCCTGAGGCAGCACTTCAAGAGGGTGCCTGACTAGCTCCTTGGTTGTGTGAGTTGTGTGTGTGTGGGGGGGGAGGGGGGGCGTGTAAAACTAATGCTTGTAAAACTAACGCTTGCCTCCCAACTGGGGTGATAAGAACTACCCAGGTAATGATTCACTGAAGTTCATCATGGTGAGTAAAATTAGTTCTTTGGGGGCTGCTTATAGCAGAGTGGTGGATGTTTACTGATGATTGCACTTCCCCTCCTAAGTTACCAGCTCCCCAACAACCAAGTCCCTATTTTAAACCTTTAAAAATTTTATTTACTCGTTATTTATGTTTATGCGTAAGTTTATGGGTATCACATGTATGCAGGAGTTGACACAGTGTCAGATCCCCTGGAGCTGGAGTTATAGGTGGTTGTGAGCCACCTAATGTGGGTGCTGGGAACCAAACTCAGGTGCTCTGCAAGAGCAGTGAGCGCTCATAGAATGTCTGAGCCATCTCGCCAGTGTCTCTGCTCCCTTTTGGGACAGGATTTCACTTTGTAGATAGATCTGATGATCTTGAACTCCAGAGATCTGCCTGCCTCTGCTGGGATTAAAGGCATGTACCACCACACCCAAGGACATTTTGTTTTCTACCATTTTTTTGTTGTCATCCATTTTATCTTTTGTATGCATATGTGTTGTATATGCATGTGTGTATGAATGTATGTGTATTGGGCACATATGTATGCGTGTGGAGGTCATGGGTTGATGTGAGTAGTCTTTCTGGATCATTCCCCACTTTATAGATTGAGGCAGAGTTGCAGTTACCTGAACCCAGAGCTCACTGATTCTGCTAGGTTACCCAGCCAGTTTGCTCAGGGGATCGTTTGTCTCCTTTTGTGGGCTGCTACAGTCACTCGACGTTTACTTGGGTGCTGGGCATCTGAATTCAGATTTACATGGCAATCATCTTAGCCCTCCTAAGTTTTTGCATTGGATGACTTGAGTTTACAGTGGAATCTGGCTTCAGAGCACTTACATCAATGCAGCAGAGGTGACTACTGGCTCAGACAACATTAGATGCATTCAGAGCCAGTGGGAATTCTGTGTCCCTGTGTGTTCTGTCCTTAACCCTATCAGAATCCTGTTGGTCTAGAAAATGCTGTTCAGCCTTGGGAGGGAGAGACAGCCTGTTTGGTTTCAGCCTGGTATGTAGCTTAATGGTGGTTTGCTGCACAATGGGGTTACTCTGATTAGCATTTGGAAGGCCACTTTGATCACATCTGCTTTTCTAGTCCCATGTAGCCCCCTCACACACAGACACCCATCTTCCCTAGCTGAATTTCCTTGGTTTTCCAAGTGCCTCAGTTGCCTTCCATTGGCTATGAGGGAGCTTCATCTCCCTCCAAGAGGGCATTTGGGTTTCTGCTCTGTTGGTTACAGGGACTGAGTTTAGGTCATCAGGTTGGCAGTAAGCATCTTTACCAGCCAAGCCATCTTGAAAGCCTGATCTTGCATTTTTAATATTCTGCCTCTATTTCCTACATGTCATATGTGGCTTATGTGGTGCTAGAGATCCAAACCCAGGGCTTTATGCATGCCAGGCAGACACTCTTTTAACCTGTGTGGGTCCAAGATCTGAAAAATGGCATGAAGGTACAGTCCCACTTGTTTGCAAATGTTGGCCTGGGTATCATGGTTACAGACCGATAGAGCCATCACTGCTTGGCTGATGGGCAGAGGCTGTGTACCTTCTAGCTGGTCCCTGCCATCAGGCAACACAGAGGTTTGCCAGGGGCTTTGTGAATACATGTTGGCTGGACTGTACACATTGAGTGCGAAATCTTGGTGGTTCAAGGCAGACCTTCTGGTTGGCTAAAGTTCCTGGTACTTGTCCTGCCCAGTATCTTTCATAGCTTCCAGGCCAGTCAACCTGCACAGTGGGTAGAGAGCTTGCCTAGTATGCACAAAGCTCAGGGTTCCATCACCTGTACTGCATATGCCAGCTACAGTGGTGTGCATCTGTAATCCTGGTACTTGGGAGATGGAGTCAGGAGGCAGGAGGATCATACTCTCTTGTATAGCTTTTACTAGATTACTTTTATTTTTTGTATGGGATGCTGAGGATCAAACTTGGGGTCTCATGCATGTTTGGTAAGCACTCAAACCCTGAGCTATATATCCCAACCCTGGTTTTGATTTTTAGGTCTCACTGTGTAATAACCCAGGCTAGCCTGGAACTCACAATCCCCCTATCAGTGCCTCTGGAGGATGGGTCAGCATTGAGAGAATAAGGGTGATTTGCCTTCACTTTTAGAAGCTCTGGTTGTGGAGCCTGGCATGTAAGGGAATGTGTATGAGCACCCTCCTGTTCAGATGACAATGGGAATTGGCTTGACATGGACCAGGCTGTGGTCACTTTGCTCACCTCCCTTTCTTCCTCTCTTGCAGATGAGCAAGGTATGGAATGACCTGAAGCCGAAGCTGAGCTGTCTCTTTGCAGGACCTCACAGTGTATTGACGCCACCACGCTCCCCGCAGGAGGATGGCGTGTGTCCCCACTAGTGGCAAGGCCCACAACAGAGCTCCCTGTGGCCCCACTAAATCCTCTTTGCAAACAGTGTGTCCCTGGCTGATTCCCTCCAGGCAGCAGCCATTGCCCTGAGCTGCCTGTGGGCTGTGCTGGTGGTCTCTGTGTCTCCCTGCTCCTGGGCAGGTCTGTGCTCCTAGCCCGCCCCATGGCCTGTTGATCGGGTTAGTAGTGGGAGATTGGGGTGCTTTGGAATGGATTGTGCCCAATGCCCACAGTGCTTAGGACCTTTTGTAACCAGCAAGTGGTGTCTGGGAGAGTGTGGAAGGGTCACTGAGTGCTGGGAGACCTAGGGTTTAACCTAGCAGCAAAGAAGTGGGAGGGCTAGCCTGCCCTGGGGCTTGGCAGTACTGCCTGGCAGGGAACTGGCCAGTCTCTGAGGGTGGGCCTGTGACTACAGTCTTGAGCCTGCAGACATTATGGGAGGTATATTAGAGGCCAGGCAGGAAGTAGGAGTGGCGCAGTGGTTTGGTGCTTTGGAGGACATGTTTCACTCCAGTGCTGGCTGTGGAGCCCTGGTCCAAGGCCTCTCAGGGTCCACAGTGGGTGAGGGCTCAGGGTCCTTTCTTATGTTGGCTTTTGGAGGGTGGGAGTGAGGAAGGTTTTGTGGAGAAGCACTGGAGATGGGTATCCTTGTTGGGTGCCCAGGCCTCAGGGTCAAGAGTATGGGCCACTTCCCACCAGGCTGTCAGGAAGCAGGTTCCACCTGGATGTGAACAGCTTCCTTACTGGCCTGCTCTCTTGCCCCAGCCCACTCTCCTACCCCAGTGCTTTTAGTGCTCTAAGGCTACTAGAGCCCGGCAGTAGAGCCTGCCTTTTCTCACATAGTCACTCTTTGCCTGGGCTGTGGGTGCCTGACTCCAAAGTTTCCATCCTTAGGGTGCAAGGGAGCCAAGAATCCCTGTACCCTTCTGGCATCCTGCTGCCCAAGACTGTGTGCCACACCACCGTTCTTGGGGCTGCCAGAAAGATGGGAAGCACAAGTATTGACAGATCTCCTGCCTGCTCGCCCTTTTTCCTGGGCTGAGCAGGGGCCCTTAACTGGACAGTCTGGGGCCAGCACAGTGGGAGCGAAGGGAACTCTCTGGGTGCTTCCTACTCTGTGTTAGCCTGCCCAGATGAAGAGCTAGGGTCAACAGGGCTCTGTGACATTGCTGTGGGGATTCTGGGCTGAAGGAGCCAGGAAGCTGGTGCTGTGGGATTCGGCTGGATGAATGAAGCACTTTATGGACTGCGGGAATCAGTTACTGCCACACCCAATAAACTGGAAGTGTTTACACATGGTTTCCATGTTGCCATTTCTCTCCACAAACTCCCATGAGCACAGCCAAAAGTGTCTTGAAACTGGAATCTTAAGTTTCAGGATGGGCGATTGCCCCTAGCCTGGTAGTCCCAGTGGGGAAGTGTCTGGCAGTTTCCTGGATATAAAAGCATTGCTTCCTCCTGGACGAAGCGTCCTCAGACTCAGAAGATCTGCTCAGTTTACAGGTTTCAGAAGTCTGAAAAGTACATGGGTCACAAGGTCTCTCCCCACAGTGGTACCCACAGTGACACTTGCTAAGGGGAGAAGATGCTGCCCCGTCAAGCCCTCCTGCATAGCATAGCACTCCAGGGCTCTCAGTCCTAGCCCATGCTGTGGTCAGCTCTTCCATGAGCTAAGCCCTCCCTAGTTCACACCTGGAAGTCACCATGGTAAGCTCACTGGCTGTCAAGGTCAGACTCTGCAGAGTCATTTCTTTGGTGCCAAACCAGCTGAGTGTGTTTCCTGTTGCTATGATGAAATTCCCCAACAAAAGTAACATACTGGCGGAGTGGGGTCAAAGTCTGAGAGTTGAGCACACTGCATCCAGAGTTATGTAGAAAATAGATAAAAGCCTGCACGTCAGTGCTCAGCTTGCTTTCTCCACCCTCATATTATTCAGGAATCCCTTCCTAGGGAATCATGCCACTCATAATAGGCAGATCTTCCTACTTGAGTTAACATAATCAAGATGATCCCACAGGCAGACCTAATCTTAGACAGTCCCTCACTGAGATGCTCTTCCCAGGTGATTCTAAATTGACAGTTAAAACTGACATAGGGGTTGGAGGAGATGGCTCAGCAGTTAAGAACACTTGCTGTTCTTCCAGAGGACCCGAGTTCAGTTCCTATTTGCCACATTAGGTTGCTCACAATGTCCTGTAACTTCAGCTCCAATGGAATTAGCATCTCTGACTTCATGGTACCCGTACTTCCATGCATATTACCCCCACTCCGTGCACTTAGTTAAAAAACGAATGCAAGAGAAGGGCTGCAGTTATGCCCGTCTCTCAACACATATCTCAGCCCCTTTAGGTTCAGGGAGTTTGAGCTAACAATTTACTTGGTTTTTGAGTATGATATAATATGTGTGTATATTTATTTCATTTTAAATTATATGTATATATCCCTGGAGAGGAATGCTTGTCTTTCTCTGAGACACCACTCTGCCTCCCGAGACCCCACAGCTCTAGCTTCTCTTGTGGTACCCTGCTCTTGACTGTTTTTCTTCAGATTCCTGGTATCCTGCCCACATCAAACATTTCAGAGCTTTTACATTTCCATTCAGATTGTTGCTCCTGCATAAAAAAAAAAGTAAAAAAGTTTTCACCCCATCCTTTGGTGTCCACCACCCTGTTTGAGGTAGTATGAAAAGACAAAGAATGGGCTGTCTTGGTGCCTGGCAGGATCTCTTTCTTTCCTATCCAGTCACCTGTGCCACTCACATAGCGACTTAGGGGAGCAAAGGTTTATTTTGGCTCATGGATCAATCGAGGGGAGATAGTCCATCATGGCAGTGATAGGAGTATGAGATGGTTGGTCACATCATGAGGAAGCAGGGAGCAGACAGGAAGTAAGGCCTACCTATAAAACCTTAGGACCCATCCCACAGCTCTGTGACCCTGAGTGACTCAGTCCCCTCATCATTACTCTGCCTCCTAAGGGGCCACAACCTTCCAAAACAGGACCAGTAGGTGGAGATGAAGTATTCAAGCACAGTAGCATAGCAGTGACATTTCACATTTCCAACCCCAACACTTTGCAACAGAAAATATCAGCCCCTCCTTGTGGTGGTCTTGGGCTGACAGCTTGTGGCTGTGTAGCAACGTGAGTGTGGCTAGAACCCACAAGACATCTGTATTAGAATTCATCCACCTCACGAAGGGAGTAGTCAAGGATGGTGTCCTGATCCTGGAACTTGAAGTACCCACAGAACTTCTTCTTCTGAAGCAGGAGTGGGAACCAGTAGCTGTCATCAGGCCACATGTCCGCAAAGGGAATCTGGTCCAGTTGGAACCACTGAGGGCGCATTTCTGGATGGGGGTGGGGGGTGTGGGAAGGAGGCAGAACATTGATGTTGAGCATGGATTTCAGCTAACCTGTGCGGGATCACCCCCTGAATCTGTGTGAACACCTGTTTGGAGTTTTTGTTTTGTTTTAGACATCGTCTCACTATGCAGCCCTGGCTGACCCTGAAAGCAGAGATCTGCTGTGTATCTGAGTATGTCTGTGTGAATGAATGTCACATGTGTGGGTGCCAGAGGAGGCCAGAAAGGAGCTGGAGTTACAGCTAGTCATCCACTGCCCAGTGTGAGTGATGGAGACTGAGCTTGGGTCCTCTGGAAGATCCGTAAGTGCTCTTTTTCCAATGAGACCTCCGTCCAGCTGTTTGGACTTTGCTGGTTGTTGTTACTTGTCAAAAAAAATTTTTTTATAGGTTTTATATTACTTTTGACTACATTAATGCATGTATGTCTGTGTGTGGATATAGGCATGAGTGCAAATGCCCACAGAGGCCAGAGGCTTTGGATCCTCCTAAAGTGGGTGTTAGTCAGTTGTGAACCACTTGGTGTGGGTTCTTTGGAAGAGCAGTATGTGATCTTAACTGCTGAACCAGCTTTCCAACCTCTCTCCTCTTTAAACATTTTTTTTTTTTTTTTTTTTTTTAACGGATGGGTGTTTTGCTGCATTCCATGTGTATGTAGTGCCTACAGAGGCCAGAAGAGGGCGTGGGGTCCCCTGGAAGTAGTTACGGGTACTGGGAAAAGCAGGTGGGTCCTCTGAAAGAGCAGCAGGTGCTCTTAACTCCTGAGCTATCTCTCCATCCCCTGGAGATTTTTGAGACAGGGTTTCCACACTGTAGCCCAGACTGGTGTGGAATAAATAGCAATCCTCCTGCCTCAGCTTCCTGGTTGGTGTACAGGGGTGTGGTACCACCATGCCTGCTTTGTTTTATTTTCATTGATACAGGGACTTTCCTTGGAGCCCTGGTGGGCCTGGAATTCAGTATGGAGCCCAGGCTGGTCTTGAATTCTTGGCAATTCTGCCTCAGCTTCCTTGGTTCTGGGATTTTGAAAGTGTACCATTGTACCTGGTTTATCTGAGACAGGAGTCTGATCTAATTTTTTTTATCTCATGCTCATGACCATCTCTTGGTTTTTAAAGGCTTATGTAGCACAAGCTGGCCTAGAACCCATTCTGTCACCCAACATGCCCTTAGACTCAGTCTTCCTGCCTCTGCCTTCCAGATGCTTCGATTATGGCCCTGCATCACCATACCTGGTTCATGTCACTGCAGAGGTAGAACTCAGGTCCTTGTGCTTGCTAGTGAGGCATCCTGCCAACTGAGCCACCTCCTAGCTACTACTTTATTATTATTATTATTATTATTATTATTATTATTATTAGTCTACCTCCCTCCTCTTTTCTTCTTTTCATTTTTCCTTCTGAGATTGGGTCTCACAGTATGGATCATGTTGGCTTTGAACTCACTGAGATACCCCTGTCTCTTCCATGTTGGAATAAAAAGGCATGTTTGCCAGGCAATTGTGGCACATGGCTTTAATCCCAGCATTCCAAGGCAGAGGCTGGTGATCTCTGTGCATTTAAGGACAGCCTGGTCTACAGAGTGAGTTCCAGAACAGCCAAGGCTATACAGAGAAACCCTGTCTCAAAAAGAAAAGGCGGGGGGGCTCATATTTGGGCTACAAGGTTGCTTTACCTGTCTGTCCTTGGTTCTGAGGACAACCAAAGAGGAGGAATATGGGCAGACCTGGGGCCTACACTTGGCAAGGGCTGATTCCTTTCTCCTAGGCAGGCAAGTCAGGCTGGATGTATCTCCCTGTCCGTGGTGGGAAGTAGGGCCCAAGGCTCACCGTCACTCTCTGTGGGTGTCCCATGCACATGGTCAGTAGAGAAGATATGCACCTCCATCAGCTCGGGGGAACCCACAAACTCAAATGAGATGTGGCCCACCTTGTGCAATGCATCTACTGTCAGGCCACTCTCTTCCTGCAGCTCCCTGCAGCAGAGATGGGTAAGGAAGAAGTGGCGTTAGCTCATGGCATCCATGCTTGGAAGGGCCAGGGCCATGGGAGTGTAACCTCAGGAACTGTGGGCTGCATACTCTAGGAGGACATCATGCTGAGGTGTTGTTATATCCAATTTAGGAATTAAATTATATAAATTTAGGCATGGTACTGCGCACCTTTAATCCCAGCACTCAGGAAGCTGAAGCAGGAGGATTTGGGCCTTGAGACCAACCTGGGCTATATAATTAAAGGCCAGCTGGAATATGTAGAAAGACCCCTCAAATTTTTTTAAAAAGCTGGCCATAGGGGTATATACCTTTAATCCCAGCACTCTGCAGATAAAGGCAGGTGGATCTCTGTGAGTTCAAAGCCAGCCTGGTCTATAGAGCATCTGTGGGTCTCAGATGTTTACTCCTTTCTAGGTCTTCATCCCCTGCCTTTGTGGCTCTTTTCCTCACCTCTTAGCCCCATCCTCAATGGTCTCTCCTTCCTGTACTTTGCCCCCGAAGCCATTCCAGCGGCCAGCACCAAAGCCCCTCTTCTTCATGCCCAGCAGAACTCGATGAGGCTGCAGCACCAGCACGAGGGTATAGAGTCTGGAGGTGCCCATGGTCTCCTGGGTTCTGTGAAGAGGGTCAGAAAATGGGGTATGCTTGGCTTGTGGTTTGTTAGAGTGTGCATCAAATGTGTGGTAGTGAATGGTAGCCAGGTGGGGAGGAGGTCCATGCTGGGGGAGGTAGAAAATAAGGCTAGCTAGTAATTTCCCAGCCACAGTTAAATTTCCCTATGGCTTCCAGAGCAGATGAAAAGTGTCTTTGAGCTCTATCTCTCCCCCCCTTTTTTTTTTCAGTTAGAGGGATGAAACTCAAAACCTTGAGCATGCTAGGCTAGTGCTCTACTGCTAAGCCATACCCCCAGTCCCTCACTGGGGGATTCTAGGCAGGTGCTCTACCACTGAGCTCTTTCTTTTCTTGGCCTCAACTGGCTAAAGCAGTATCCAGAAACTGGTACTCTCCTAAGAGGTGACAATGTACAAGGAACCTGAATGGGGCTAGAGAAATGCCATTGGTTAAAATCATTTCCTGCTCTTCCAGAGCACGAGGATTCCATCCTTAGCATCCACATGGTGGCTCACAATGGTCTAACTCCAGTTCTGATGGCCTCTTTTGGTCTCTTTGGGAATCAGGAACAAACATAGTACACAGATACAATGCAAGCAAAACATCTATACTCATACAATATAAGTTAAAAAAAGCAAAAAAAAAAAAAAAAAAAAAAAAAGCTGGGTGGAGGTGGTGCATGACTTTAATCCCAGAGGCAGGAGGATCTCTGAGCTGAGTTTGAGGCCAGCCTGGTATACAGAGTGAGTTCTAGGACAACCAGGGCTACAAAGAGACTCTGTCTCAACAAAGCAAAATAAACAAACAAAACAACTTAAAAAGAAAAGGGAAGCTTGGTCCTGGTGATGAGAGTGGTCGGCAGAGGAAACAGGTTTAACATTGGCCTGTGTCCTCGTCCTGACACTGACTTGCCCATGCCTTAGGTCCTGGCTTCCTAACACAGCAAAGTCAGCCATCTCGTACATGCATCAGCTATATACACCTGTTTTTCCATATCCACAGGCAACTGGTACTAGGATACCCCATCCCACATGGATACCAAAATCGAAGCATGGTGATACCTGTTCTAGGGAAATGGCATATTTGCACACGTAACTTACACACATATCCTTTAGCCCGCTTTAAATGTAACACAAAAACTGTATAAACAGTTTTCATGTAGAAAGTAATGACAGATGTCCACATATTCAGTATATGAGTGATTTGTTTTGCAAGTATTTAAATGAGACAGTCATGCCATGTAGTTCAGTCTGGACTTAAACTCACAATATTCCTGTAAGCTCAGCTACCTACCTGTCACAGTGAAGTTGCTGTGAGAACACAGATTGGACTCTATATAGATTGGAATCCAGTAGAATGGGCTCAGCTATGGCTCTGTCGATTGACATTGTTTTAAACTCAATCCCCACATTGCTTTCCCTCTGCAAATAGAAATATCTTATTTCACAGTGTTTGGGTTTATTAAGTGGGATAGTTCTACCAAACAAGGTTAATTGGGGTTGAAGAATACTTTTCATTTGCTGGTTTGAATTGGACTAATACTGAGCCCACAAATATAGATGACTGATTAGCCTTGTGTGTGATGTGTGCAAGTGCACATGTGTGTATATGTCCCTTCATATACACATGTGTATATGTGTCCCTTCATGTGTGTGAAGATCACAGTTGACAATGGGTTGCTCTCTGCCTTATTTTTTTCATATTAAGAAGATTTATGTGTATGAGAATTTGTCTGCATGTATGTCTGTGCACTATGTGCATTTAGTGCCCACATAGGTCAGAAGAGGCATTGGCTCCCTTGGAACTGGAGTAACAGATGGGTGTGAACCACCTTGTGGGTGCTGAGAGCTTGACCATGGTCCTCTGCAAGAGCATTCCTTATTTTCAAGAAAGGTTGTACTTGTATGTATGTATGCATGCATGCGTGTGTGTGACTCTTTCTCTTTGCATGCACAAATTCATGTGGCTGCTCATGGAAGCCAGAAGAGGATGTTGGAGCCTCTGAAGCTGGAGTTACAGGCAGTTGCAAGCCGCCTTACATGGGTGCTGGCAATCAAACTCAGGACCTATGCAAGAGTGATAAGCACTCTTAATCACTGAGCCATCTTCCTAGCTACATCTACATTTTTGTCTTCTCTCTCTCTCTCTCTCTCTCTCTCTCTCTCTCTCTCTCTCTCTCTCTCTCTCTCTCTCTCTCTCTCGTTTTTTCAAGACATGGTCTCTCTGTAGCTTTGGAGCCTGTCCTGGAACTCACTCTGTAGACCAGGCTGGCCTCAGACTCACAGATGTCCACCTGCCCCTGCCTCTCTAGTGTTGGGATTAAAGGCATGTGCCATCACTGCCTGGCTGTTTTTGTTCTTTTGTGACAGGGTCTCTCATTGGAACCTGTAGCTCATGGAGTCAGTAAGACTAGCTGACCAGACTGCTCCAAGGACCCAGCTTTCCCTGCCTCCCAGCTCTGGGGTTATAGGTGCAAGCCACATTGACTATTTATGTGGGTTCTGGGCCTTGAAACTCCTCAAGCATGTAAAGCAAGCATTTCACAGGCATCTATCAGCCCAGCTCCAATTAACCTTGTTTTCAAAAGCAACTCCATTTAGTAAGACTAAGAACTGTATAAGGCTTATTTTCACATTTTCTGAGGAGAAAACTGATGCCTGTGGTCTAAATTTGAAACGGGGTCAAACGGCAGAGCCTATAAAGAAAGTAGGGTGTCCTTGACGTCAGTTTAGTGTTCCCTCAGCTCAGGTAGCTGTGATATAGTAAAATGGATGCTTTCAAATGCTAGGGTTTGGGGTGATGACAACTATCAGGTCTGAATTGAGATAAACTGTTGGCAGCTGTTGGAGGCAATGTAGATAGTCTGCAGAGCTCAGACCTGCCATCAGGGGGCACTCTGCAAATGCTGTTCCCGAGCCTCCCCTTCCTGGGGTTATACAACCTTTGCACCCTGGCTGCAAACTGCCCCTGCACCAGTTACCGCCCAAGCCCCAGGTTCCAGGTCCTCTTTCCCTCTCACTTCTGCTCCTTAAGGTCTGTTCTTCCTCTGGTCTCTCTGATCTCAGGTCTACCCAGTATCCCGGTTTTCCCGGCTGGCTTGAAGCAACACCCTAGTCTTCCTGGCTGGCTTGAAGAAGCACCCCAGTCCTTCCGCCCTCTCCCATCCCCAGATCTCCCCCGGCACCCCAACACCCCCGATCTCCCGCGTCTCTCCGGAGCTCAGCTCCCACGCACCGCGAACCATCCATACCTTCGCGCCCCAGCTACTGCTTCCTGGGGCGGGGCCTTGCACTGGAACCAAGGGCGGGACTTCCGGCGGCAGGAGGAACCCACCGGCAAGCACCCATGGCTTGGTGAGTAGAGTTTACTGTGTTAGCCTGCACTAGAAGTGCGCTTGCTGCCTAAGTGCATGGAGTGGACTACAGAAGTTGGGAGCTTAGTGTCTCGGGCCGCAGAGGGGTGTGGCAGCCTCTGTCCCGCAATACGGGACACGTGTGCACGATGTTTATTCCTGTACAGACGTGAGTGAGTGAGGTTTTCTACGTGGAAGTGAGTGTATGGCCTGGGGACATGGCTCTGCGGATGAAGCTGTGCCTGCATGAGGACTGGAGTTCGGATGCCCAGAACATACAGAATGTTGGGCTTGTGTGCTGAGCAAATGTGACGCCAGTGCTAAGAAGGCAGAGACAGGGGCTCCTGGAGCAAGCTGGTTAGCTAGACTGGTTGGTTGGCGATCTTACCTCATATGTAAGGTAGAGAGCAAGCTGGGAGGACATCCGTAGTCAACTTTGGGTCCCCGTACGCACGCAGACATATGTGCACACACATACTAATACACATGCATGTATTCCACACATACATATGCAAAAAAAGAAAGAAAGGAAGAAAGAAAGAAAGAAAGAAAGAGAGGAAAGAAAACCATTGCAATGTCCACCTGCTAACCCCTTTCTCGACACCAGGCAGCCGAAGCTGGTAGGCGTTTTTCTTAAGGTTCAGAGATTCCACATGGCCGCGTGTCGCTACAAAGGCCGGACAGGCGCCGAGCACCTGTGGCTGATGCGCCATCTAAAGGACCCATTTGTGAAGGCCGCAAAGGTGGAGAGTTACCGTTGCCGCAGCGCCTTCAAGCTCCTAGAGATGGATGAGAAGCACCACATCCTGCGGCCCGGCCTCCGGGTGCTGGACTGCGGGGCTGCCCCGGGAGCCTGGAGTCAAGTGGCAGTGAAGAGAGTCAATGCCACAGGCGCAGGTGGGGAGTACGTTACCAGCTCCTCGGCCACCGAGAGCTGGAGGGGAATGATAGTTAGCAGCTCTTTATTTGAAACATTTTTGTTTGTTTGTTTTTGGAGACAGGGTTTCTCTGTGTAGCTTTGGAATGTGACCTGGAACTTGCTTTGTAGATCAGGCTGGCCTGGAACTCACAGCCTTCCTCATGCCTCTGATTCCCGAGTACTGGGATTAAAGGCATGCACCACTACTGTCTGGCTTGAGCAGCGTTCTTAGAGATAATAGTTATAGAAATGGGACAGATTGGGGACGATGCTGGGCTGCTAAGTAAAACAGGTGTGCTGGCAGAGGCCTATGATCCTAACACTTGGGAGGTGGAGGCAGGAGGATTAGAAGTGTAAGATGATCCCAGCTACATAGTACATTTGCAGTCCATCACAGGAGATCCTGTCTCTTAGAAAAAAAGGGCAAGGGTGAAGGGGTTGGGGTGACAGGTGATGTTGGTGATGCTGTGGAGATGGCTTATTCAGCAGTGGTTCTCAATACAGGGGTCGAGAGACCTTGGGGTGAACATGTCAGATATTTACATTATTATTCATAACAATAGCAGAATCACAGCTGTGAAGTAGCACAGAGATAATTTTACCATGGGGGGGGGGGTAAACACCAGGCACTGTATTAAAGGTTTGCAACTTAGTGGATAAAAGGTGCTTGCTGGAAATATAGGCTTGTGCCACATCTACCTCATGTATCTTTGTATAAAAGGCCTGTTGTGCACATCTATGCATGCTAGCTAGTTTTCTTGGTCCTGGTGCCTTACTTTATTTTGTGGCTTGTGTTTTGGTAGGGAGATTCATGGTGTAAGAGTGCATTCTGTTGCTTCCATAGACTGCAGCTATCCTGTGGGCTATGTGCTTGGGGTCGATCTTCTTCACATATTTCCCCTGGAAGGAGCAACTTTCCTCTGTCCTGCTGATGTGACTGACCCTGGAACTCACCAGAGAATTTTAGAACTGCTTCCCAGAAGGAGAGCGGATGTGATTTTGAGTGACATGGCACCCAACGCTACTGGGATCCGAGACCTCGATCACGACAGGCTCATCAACTTGTGCCTTACCCTTGTGGACATGGCTGTAGACATCCTGCATCCTGGGGGGACACTGCTGTGTAAAACTTGGGCTGGAAGAAAAAGCCACCTGCTACAGAAGAGACTGACCCAGGAATTCCGTAACACAAGGGTCGTGAAACCGGAAGCTAGCAGGAAGGAGTCTTCAGAGGTGTACCTCTTAGCCACACAGTACCGGGGAGGGAAGGGCTCCATGGAGCAGTGAGTCTGCCCTGCCTTTCTGGGAGTGCTTTCCTGAGAGTGGCTGGGGTCTGAGCTGCATTGTGGGTATGAACAGCACCCGAGGCACCTCTGGGTTTCTAAAGAGATGAAAAATGTATTTGAGGGTCCTGAAAAATGATAAAAATGGGGCCAGCATTGTGGCTCAGGGAGTAACCATGCCTGCTACTGAACCTGAGGCCCTGAGTGCTTTCTCTGGATAGCACTCTAGGACCTCTATAGTGGAAGGAGAGAATTAACTCCTGAAAGTTGTCCTCTGACCCCCACGTGCGCATGCACACATATGCACATAGTATGAACAAATGTTTTGGGATGGTTGGGTTTTGCTCATAGAAATCTTGCTGTATCTGGGAAGGAAGAATCCAGCTGAGGGATTACCTCCATCAGATTGGCCTGTGGGCAAGTCTGCTCGCTATTTTCTTGATTAATGATTGACATAGGAAGGAATGTGAGAGGGCCCAGCCCAGTGGGATCAGTGCCACCCTGGGCAGGAAGTCTGGAGTTGTATAAGGGAGCAGGGTGAGCAAGACATGAAGAACAAGCCAGTAAGCCATGTTCCTCCATGGGCTCTGCTTCAGTTTCTGCCTCCAGGTCCCTACCCTGAGTATTCAGCTTGTCTTTCCTCAGTGACAAATTACTACGACTGCGATGAGTAAGCCTCCCAAGGTTGCTTTTAAGTGCTGGAAACAAAACAAAACAAAAAAAAGTCTTCTGTATCATGATTTTATCTTTCTGACTTTTTTTGTTTGTTTTTGAGATTGGGTTTCACTATGTCACCTAAGCTGGCTATGAGCTCACAAAATTCTCCTGCCTCACCTCCCAAGTGCTGGGATTAGTAGTGTACACAGCCACAGCTGGTTCATGACATGTTTGAAGAGAGTTATGAGGAAGATAGGTGGAGAGTGAAGGATATACGTGGAGAGTGAAGGGAGGAGGAAAAAGCTGGGCATTGGTGGGGCATGCCTTTAAATTTCAGCTCTTGGGAGGCAGAGACAGGTGGATCTCTTGAGTTTGAGACCAGCCTGGTCTACACAATAAGTTTCAGGGCAGTCAGGGCTACACACAGAAACTCTGTCTCTAAAAAAGAACAAACAAAACAAAAAAATCCCCAAACTTGGAGTGGCTGGAGGGAGGGATCACACATTCCAGCAACACATGCACATAAATTTACTCGAAACAAAAACAAAAATGAGAAGAACCACCTCTTTCCAGACCCAGAGAGAGGATGTGGCAGTTGTGTCTGCACCAATATCAGCGGTTCCTTGTGCCATAAAGGCCTCTGCACTAACCCCAGGGCCTGCTGGGTGATCCAGGGAAGTGCTCCACTCTGGCCTGGGTAAAAATGGCTGCCGGAGTTCACAAAGGCTTTTCATGGCCAGAAGTCTGGCATGAAACAGTCAGGACTTTTGAAGCTAGACTCAAATCTTGGCAGGAAGCAGCTGCAGTTGCTGTGTAGCTTCCTCAGTGGATCTGTGCAGGGTAGTGGAGGGTCTTCAAATCCAGGAAGTGTTGATGGCTTTCAACTCAAAGGGGATAAGAGTTTATTCCGGAGCCCAATCTGAATGACTGTGGCTCAGGAACACACATTTAGGTTACTTGAAATCCCATGTTCCAGCAGCATAATAGTTTAAATTTTTGTAGTAAATGCTCCCCCCGCCCCTCCAAACAGGGTTTCTCTGTGTAGCCCTGGCTGTCCTGAAAATCCCTATGAAGACCAGGTTGGCCTTGAACTCACAGAGATCTGTCTGCCTCTGCCTCCCAAGTGCTTGGGTTTAAGGGCATACACTGCCACTATCCAGCAGTCAAGGCATCTTTCAAACACACTGGAAACATTAAGTAGACTTTATAGCTTAGGAGAGAAATCTTGGCTTTGTGCCTCAGGTGGTATCTGATGACATCTGGCCTATTAGTTGGTGAATATTAAAGGTTGTCAAGTTAATGCATCCCAAAGGTTTTATCTGCTATTCACAGGATGTTAGGTGAGACAGAGGTGGGCAAGGAATGGCTATTTAGGGAGTCTGAACAGTCAGAGGTAAGTCTTAATTAGGCTCCAGACCTGCCACCTACCAACCTACCTACATACATGGATGCTCTAATCAGCTCTGCCACTATGGTTCAGTTGAAGATACAATTGCTTTCTGAAAACTTTCCTTCCTAAAAGATACACTACACTGTTAGCTCGGTGGTGGTGGCACACACCTTTAGTCCCAGCACTTGGAAGGCAGAGACAGGCAGATCTCAGTGAGTTGAAGGCCAACCTGGTACACAAAGGGAGTTTCAGGACAGCTAGGGCTACACAGAAAAACTCTGTCTAGGAAATTAAAAAAAAAAAAAAAAAGGATACATACATTATACACACACACACACACACACACACACAGTTAAGCCTGGGGTGGTGGTACATGCCTTTAATCCCCAGCACCCTGTCCTGAGAAACAAAAAACAAAACAAAAAAGATACAGTGCACTGGTATCAGAATTGCACTGTTTACACTGCTATCTAGCCGGTTCCATCACCAAGGATGTGTGAAATGTTGCCATCAGTTAAGGTTGACCTTCCTTGCCCTCCATCATGCTGCTCAAGAAAGAACCCTAGAGTTTGGATTTCCAGTGGGCACAGGAAAAAATACAAGACTAGAGTAATTCAAGCCAAAACTGTGGAGCTGGGTGTACCTGTTATCACACATGTGTAACACATGTGATTTGGGAGTCCAAGGCAGGATGACCAGGAGTTCAAGGCCAGGCAGGACCATTTAATAAGACTCTGTGGAATTAAAAAAAAAAAATGTGCTGGGAATGTACTTCAGTGGTGGAGCTCTAGCCTAGCAAACAAAAACAAGAAACAAACAAAAATATCAGGATGGGCATAGTGGCCCATGCCTTTAATCCCAGCATGCTAGAGGCAGAGGCAGGAGGATCTCTGTGAATTCAAGGCCAGTCTGGTCTGTAGTGGGAGTTCCAGGATAGCCAGGGCAACCTAGTGAGACCATCTTAGAAAAAACAAACAAACAAACAAACAGCAACTACAAACCCAAACAAACAAGGAAACAATAGCAAAACCCAAATCCCATCCAAACAAACAGAACACCAGCTGGGCATGGTGACACATGCTTGTCATCCCAGTGTTTAGAGATTTAGCATCACAGGCTCTGTCCCACCAAGCCATGTTTGACTACTTATCCTCAATAATTAAAAAGAGCCAGATTGATAGCAAATCAGAAAAAGATTTATCCAATGTGGCCACAATGGGAAGAAGGACACAGTGTTTCAGGCTATCCCCAAGTCCCAACTTCAGGTGGCTGACACGGACATAGGATCAGGGTGTAAACACAAGAGTCAGGCCTAAGGAAGCTGTCTGGCCTGGGTGTGCTTAGTTCCATCATTGTCTCAGCTCTAAGCCTTTCCTCACCTTCAGCTGACAAACCATAAGTCATTTTTGTGGAGGGAGATGTTCTTGTGGTTACCCCTGTGGCCTCAGCTTTTTCTTCTCCTGAGAGGACACCCTTTGTTTCAGGAATCTGATAACCAAAGGGGGAGTCCAGAGGCAGGCCAGTTTCACCAGCACTCAGGAGTTTGTGAGTAGATTGCTGTGAGATCCAGGTCAACCTGGGCTACACAGTGAGGTCTTGGCTAGCCTGAGCTACAGGGTAAGATTCCATTTCTTGGGTGTTGGAGGGGAGAGGTAATTTATTCTTGAGTCAAATATGAATGGTCATGGCCTGGAAACACAGATTTCATCCCTCTTCTGGTGTTCAGGAATACAAGGAGGCAGAATGTTGTACACACAATAAATAAATAAATAAATCTTAAAAAATACATTGGTGGTAGCCGGGCAGTGGTGGCTCATGACTTTAATCCCAGTACTTGATAGGCAGAGGCAGGCAGATCTCTGTGAGTTTGAGGCCAGCCTGGTCTACAGAGCCAGTGACCAGTTCCAAGACAGGCTCCAAAGCTACAGAGAAACCCTGCCTGGAAGAAACAAGCAAGCAAGCAAATAAGCAAGCAAGCAAGCAAGCAAGCAAACAAACAAATAAAACAACAAGAAAAACATTGGTGGTGGGGCTGGAGAAATGGTTCTATGGGTTAAGAGCACTGGCTGCTCTTTCAGAGTCCCCAGGTTCAATTCCCAGCAACCACATGGATGCTCACAAACATCTGTCACTCCAATTTCAGGGGATCTGCATGCACACAAAACACCCATACACAAAATACTAAAACATAATAAATAAATAAATAAATAAATACATACATACATACATACATACGGGCTGGAGAGATGGCTCAGAGGTTAAGAGCTCTGGCTGCTCTTGCAGAGGTCCTGAGTTCAATTCCCAGCAACCACATGGTGGTTCAAAAACATCTGTAGTGAGATCTGGTGTCCTCTTCTAGCCTGCAAGCATACATGGAGGCAGAATACTGTATACACAATAAGTAAATAAATAAACATAAACATATACATTGGGGGAAATATTAAGTAAGTGGTTACAGCAAAGTAGAAATCACAGCTATGTGCCCTGGATGTTATCTGATGACTCAAGCCTTTTGGTTGGTTGGTAGAAACTGGGTTTTGTTACTATATACCAAGAGGCTTTTATCTGTTAGGCGCAACACGTAAGGGCTGACACAGAGGTGGGTAAGCAACGAGTGTAAGTCATCAGGCCCAGGACCCGCGACATTACATGTCAATCATCCAATCTGCCTTCACAGACGCAACTTTTCCCCAGGAATTCTTATTCACAAAGGAAAGAAAGAGAGAGAAACAAACTAATCAACCAAACCCCAAAAACGTTGCCCGTGTATACATAGTAGCAAGATTCAGGGAAAATTCAATTGCCTCAAAATTTGTTCCCTCCTCATGCTGTGCTCTTGCACACATTACAGAGTACTCAGTTGTGGTGAAAGAGTTCCTTGTGGGCCAGCGGGACACCTTGGCTCAGCTTTGGTTCCAGGTCCCTTGGCAGGACTCGGGGGATGTACAACTCCTCACGCGCACCAACCTCTGGACAAGCCTACGGCGCACATACTCTATTCTTTACGGGCCGCTTTCTCAGATCTCGCGAGACCCGAGCGGAAGTATCGCGAGACGTGGGCGCCGGCGGAGAGGAGGGAGATCCGAGCGTCGGCTGCGGCGCCGGACTGCTCAGCTGAGGTTAGTGACAGAGTGTCTGTCTGGGTTTGCGGGTCGGGTCGCTGCGCGCGCCGCCGGGACCGCACTGAGGCCACGGGACGGAGCTGTCCGCCGCGATCGGGCATGTACACAGCCCGGGTCGGCTTGTGTCGCGCGCCTCCCTTTGCAGGGTCTCGGCTGTCGCGCTCCCGGGGGCCGCAGTGGGTGGCCTCTCACCCGTGTCCCGCTTCAGGTCGTGGGGAGGCGTGCCTGGACGGGGGAGGGGGTCGCGCCGTGGCCTGTGGGCTGAAGGGCTCCGGGGTCGGAGTCTTACCGCCTTGCACCTGTAGGTCTAGGAGATCGAACTCAACTTGACAGCCTTGGCGGCAAGCCCCTGTGTGCACTGGATCATATCCCAAGCCCACTTTATTCGTTTATTTTTAGCGGTACTGGGGATTGAACATAGGACTTAATGCATGTTAGGCAAGCACTCCGCCATTGAGCTGTGACTCCTGTGTGTGTGTGTGTGTGTGTGTGTGTGTGTGTGTGTGTGTGTGTGTGTGTAGGTGTAGGACAACTTGCAGGAGTTGGTTCTTCCCTTCCACAATATGGAAGGGATGGAGGCCTCCTTGTCTGGCTTGACCTGAAGTGCATTACAGACTGAGCTGTCTGTGGTCCCCATTCCTCTGAACCTCAATCCCCAGTACTTTGTGCACGCTAAGTCGTCACCCACTCTATTGAATCCTCAGATCTCTTCTTAGTTTTTGTTCTGTAATATGTCTTCCCAAGTTTTCCAGCCTGGCCTTGAACTCCTTTTGTAGCAACCAGCCCTTGAATTTGCCTCAGCCTCCTGAGTACTTGGCATGATTGACTGTCCCTTGACTGAGACCAGAAGGAAGGTGTGTACCTGTCAGTTCAGGAGCCACCCTGAACAGCTAATGTCCTGGGGGGGGGGTCTGCTGTCTGGAAGTTCAGGATCCTTGTCGAGGGGTTACAGCTTTAGATACCTCTGTAGTGTTGCAGCTCCTGACAACAGCCCTTCATACTGGTGCATGAGGGGGGTTGTGTTCCCAGTTGGCTAGAGTAGGGAGTGCAGAAAGTGTGGCTTTCATTTGATCTTGGAGAGCAGTGGTCTCACTTATGTGGCCGAACAGCTTTTGCTTTGCCACGTGTGCACACCAAGGTACTGGTTAAGGGGGAAAATTCAGGCTAATTTTTTTTTCTTTTCTTTTTAATTTTTTTTGAGACAGGGTTTCTCTATAGCTTTGGAGCCTGTCCTGGAACTTGCTCTGTAGATCAGGCTAGACTGGAACTCACAGAGATCTGCCTGCTTCTGCTTCCTGAGTGCCCCACCCCCACCCGGCATAGATACCATTCTTAAAAAAGCCCTCACATGTTTGAGTGCAGTGTCACTCAGTTCTGTCCTTCCTGTGAGTTCTGGGGTTCAAACTCAGATCAGCAGGCTTGGTGCAAGCATCTTCATCCAGTAAACATTTCTCCAGCCCCACACCAGGTAATTTCACAGCCCTCACAGTCATTAAAGTTACAGCCATTCCACACAGATTCCATCATTCTAAACTCAGAAGAGCACCAAACAGGGGGACATCCTTGTAGTGTCCTCTGCCTTTACAGGACCTAGTTCTCTCCACTTGACTAGTTGGCATATGTCACTGCTTGCCATTCAAGAATCTTGGCGCACTTGACTCTTGCTTATGCTCTCCAGCTTTCCATTTTTCCTAGCTCCTGGCTTCACTCTGACTGTTGGATCCTGCCTGTTGCCCTCATCAGGGTCTCTTGAGAGCTCTGGACCTTCATGGCCATGGGAATCCAGCCATCCTGCCATCATGGCCTGTGTCAGCCTGGATCAACACACATCTCCACCTCACCTACTCCCTCCCTGGCCCATCTCTGCTACTGATCTGAAAAGAGCCTCAGGCTTTCTCTATCCACTGGCTGTTCCTTCAGAAAGCCCAGGGGGCAGCTGTTGCATGGCTCCAGCCCAGTCACAGAAGTCTCTTCTAGCTACTAACTCAGCTTTTGTGCAAGGCCCCACCTTATCCTCTTTCTTGTTAGAGTGGGGCTGGGCATTTCCACCTAGGTCCTTCTCACTTCTCAGGCTTCCTTCCCTGGGATTCTTCCTCTCCCTGTACCGTCATCCTCATATCCTCTTCTTCAGTCACTAGAGCATTACTCTGAAAGCTTTCTCCTTTTGGATGTTCGTATGCACAGTGCAAGAATCCCCTCTCTTGCTGCCCTCTGTGTTCCTTTAACCTCCTAACATCAGCACCTCAGCTGCTTTGGCAATCTGGCTGTCCTTGGAGATGCTTAAGTGGCTCTCAGTCCACTGGCCTCAACATTGCTCTCATTTATTTTATTTCATTTCCCTCCCTCCCTCCTTCCTCCTTTATGTTTTTTCGGGATGTTTTCTCTGTAGTCCTGTCTTTCCTGGAACTAGCTCTGTAGAACAGGCTGACCTTGAACTCACAGAGATCACCTGCCTGTGCTGGGATTAAAGGCATGCACCACCATATCCAGCCACTCTTTATTTTTTAGTTAGTTAGTTAGTTAGTTAGTTAGTTTTTTTTTTTTTTTTGTGTTGTTGTTGTTGATTCAGGGCCACTCTATGTAACCGTGGCTATCCTGGGACTCTCTGTGTAGACCAATGCTGGGATTAAAGACATGCCCCATCACACCCATCTTACAGTTCTCTCTTTATGCACTCCCCACCTCTTTGCTCATTGATACTGCCCAGCTCTGAGCCCTACTGCAGGCCTGCTCCCACCTGGCCTCAGTGGGAACCCACTTGGACGTGCTGCCCTGTGTGGTGGGTACTCAGTATGGGAAAATGCAGTGACCATTCTAGACGACGAGAACGTGGCTCCCAATGTTTTTGTTAGTGACTCTACTCGTTGGCATCACTTCCCTGGGCATCTTCTTCCTCTGTGCGTAGGGATACTATGTCTACCTCTCCACTGGGAGGTCAGGCCTTTGTACCCTAATCTGCTGTCCCAGCATGGAGTTGCTGCTTCTCTTAGCCTCCATTCCCTACCACTCCAAAGAGGGCATGCCATCTCATGTGCCTTCTTAGGGGCTGAGGCGTCTCCACCAAGTCCTCATCGTCACCTGCTTGTCACACTTCTGAAAGTTTTTACCTCCAAAAACCCCAAGGCTGAGTCTCAGGACTCTGACAACAAAACGTGGACATGTGGGGACAGTGTCCTCTGAGATGTTGACTGCTGAGATGTTGGTCCTACTCCCAGAGCCCCTCCTCACCTTTGGTTGCTGTCTTTTTAACAGACTAGCCTGTTTTGCCTCCCAGAAATTAAACTCATTACTTCCCAATATCAGAAACCGCTTCCTGTGGTGGGTCTGGCAGGTGGGGTACCACAGGCCCTTCTCGAATGCAGCAGTCCATCACCACAGTCCCTCAATCAGTGGCCTACTCTCTTATCTGTATCCTCACTCTCTAATGAAGCATAAGGCAGGTGGTCAGTTTTCTTTTTTTTTGGGGGGGGGAGGGTGTTTCCCTTTTCAAATGTTACAGTAAATCCAGGTGGAAGAGAACAGATTTAGCAATTAGAAAAATAAAAAATACAAGTTCAGGGTTTGGCCACTGAGTTATTTACAAGTGTGTGTGTGTGTGTGTGTGTGTGTGTGTGTGTGTGTGTGTGTGTGTGTGTGTAGACTACAAGATGCTTCACATTACAGATTCTTTCCTCCCCCAAAGTCTAGTACATGTTTACTCAGTTAAAGAGACACACAGCTGATTCATATGCTAGAGGTTTGAACTCGAGTAAGATAGTCAGGAGAAATGCCCTCCCCGGCCCAGCTCTGGTCTTTATGGGAGGCCCCTTCCACAGATACATTATAAACCTGTGCTCCTTACTGCTCCTTATCTTCACCTCCAAAATTCCTGAACCCAAAACACAGCACCACGGCCAGGTATTGGGACAGTCACTGGTTTCCTTTTCTTTTTGTACCATAATGAGGGCTTCACGCATGCTGGACAAACACTATTCTTAGTGCTCTGAGACCTGGCTGTCTGGGATGACAGGCCTGAGGTACCAGGCCATACTCTTCCAGGACAGTGTTTGCCTGACTCTCAGCCCACAGACTAGCCCACAGAATAGTTATCCTGTCTGTTTCCCACCCTCCTCATCCTGGGACTGGAAAGTTGCGGTTCTACTCAAGAGGGTGATATCTGAGCCGGTGCTTCAGCTGCTTGTGTAACAGCATGATTCCTGTAGGTTGAAATCAGTGTCAGGCTACGCTGGACAGATAGCAAGAGGGAGTCTTAAAGAAGAGGAGCCCGGCGTGGTAATGCATGCTTCTACTGTCAAGAGTTTGAGGCCATATTGAGTTCCGGGTCAACTAGGGTTATAGAGTGAGAACTCTATACACAACTCTCACTCTCTCTCTCTCTCTCTCTCTCTCTCTCTCTCTCTCTCTCTCTCTCTCCCCTTCCTCCCTCTCCCCCCCCCCTCTCTCTCTCTCACACACACACACACACAATCTTTTTAGAAACTTAAAAACAAAAGTAAAACAACAACAACAAAAAAACCAACAAAGCACTCTGCAAGAAGCCTGCTTGGCCGATGTGCTGTGAGCTGTCAATGGGCCAGCAGGTGGATGCTCCCAGTGAGTGTCAGCAGTGTTACACTCCAGCATTGCCCCCTCGGTTCCTTTCCAAGATGGCTTATCACCCAATGGGGTTTATGGCTTAGCTAAGTGTAGGTGCTAGGAACCTGCGGGACCCCTTCTTATGTGAGCCCCAGTGGGCAGGAGTGGGATCATTGGCAACATTGTTGGTAACAACATTGCTGGGGTCACCATCACCTGACTACTGTTCAGTGCTTGTTTCTGATTCCCAGAGGGCGCATTGGTGGTGAGTGTGGCTTTGGGAGTTGTGTCCCTGGACCACTGAGCACCTCCTTCCAGGAGCTGAATGAATGTCTGTCTGTCTGTCTGTCTGTCTGTCTGTCTGTCTGTCTGGTGTGCAGAGGAGCCCTCAGATGGTGGCTTGGGGTTGAGGATTTGGGGCATGACACTCTGCAGTCTCTCAGTCTTTCTCTGTGTGTGTGAGTGTGCGCACACACGCGCGCACTATGGAGGTCCGGAAAGCTTTCTCATCCTTTGCCTTTGTCGATTCTTGTCATCCACTTTCTTAGAGACACAGTTTCTCATTCAGTGCTGTGTGTTCTCTGAGCACTGGAGGGTGCTTCTGTCCTCACCTTGCATTTTGCAGTAGGAATGCCACCATGTCCTGGTTTCTGGGGATACAAAACCATGTCTTTCTACTGTAGGTACCTGGGTGCCGTGGTGTGAGTGAAGGACCATGGTGCCGCCCTTCTCTGAGCTCTGGGGATGGAACTCAGATCGTCAGGCGTCGGTTGCTACTGCTTTTACCCACTGAGCCATCTCACTCGCCCTGTTTTTAAGTTTACTTTTTATTTCTAATTGTGCATATGTGTGTGTGTGTGTGTGTGTGTGTGTGTGTGTGTGTGTGTGTGTGTATGTATGTATGTATGAATGCAGTGTTCAGGTAGGCCAGAAGAGGGCGCTGCATGTCCTGGAACCGGAATTACAGGCAGTTATCAGCCTGAATTGGTTGCTGGGAATTGAACTTGGGTCCTCTGCCAGAGCAGTAAACACTCTTAAAGGCTGAGCTCTCTTTTACAACCCCTCCTCTCCCCTCCCCCCCAGACCTGGGACTTAACTATATAGACTAGGCTTCTGTCTGAGTGTTGGGATTAATGGCTGTGCCACCATACCCAGTTCCTTATTTATTTATTTATTTATTTATTTATTTATTTATTCATTCATTCATTTATTTTCTTTCTTCAAGACAGGGTCTTGTAGCTGAGGCTGGCCTTGGAACTTCTGATCTTCTTGCCTCTACCTGCTGATACCATAGACATATCATGTGGCATGCTTTTGTGCCTCACTTTCTCTCTGGAATGTTGACAGTATTGGCTCCAGATTAATGTTGAAAACGTGGTTGACTCCACAAGGGTCCTAGGGGAGTGGGCTGCGCCAGCAGACGGCATATGGGAAAGCTGGCTCTGACCTTTGCTTTGTCTCCCGGAAGGAGCGTGACCATGGAAGACCTGGGGGAGAACACCACAGTCCTGTCCACCCTGAGGTCTCTGAACAACTTCATTTCTCAGCGAGTGGAGGGAGGATCAGGCCTGGATGTGTCCACCGCTGCCTCAGGGTCCCTACAGCTGCAGTATGAGCAGAACATGCAGGTGAGTGGCCTGCTAGGTGGCTTTCTGGGCTCAAATCTGGCCTGGGTGGGACCAAATCAAGGCCATTGTAGTGGGTAGGTCAGCCTGAGTTAGGCTTGGAGGCTGGTAAATGTCCTTCAACATGTCTGGGTATTTAGCACCTCGAGCTGTAGTCTGAGGCCCAGGCCTGCCTCTACCTATGCTGGGTAGAGACTGCCTTGGTCGCCCTTGGGTAGGTGCTTTTGATGTGGGTTCTGGGGCCTGAACTTGGGTTCTCACACTTGGGAGACATGCCCCTTACCAATTGAGTCATTGCCCAAAGGGTAATTGTGATTAATTAAGCCCTAACCCTAACCCAACTGTCCAAGGACAGCAGTGATGCTTCAGCCTTTTCTGGTCTTGTCAGTGTACCAGTGACCATGCCAGGCTGCTCTGGGCTTCTTTGCTCACCTCCCTCCCTCCTTCCCTCCCTCTCTCTCTCTCTCTCTCTTTTCTGTCTTCCCTCTGCTCTGGAGCTGTTCTGTGATGAGCCAGTGCTTCATTTGCTCTCGAAGCCCTGGTGATGCTCATGCACTGGCTGGCAAAGTGGACAATGTTTGCATTGGTTGGTTGACCGAATCACTGTTTATCACAGCACTAGCCTGTATACATTGTTTTGGTGGCAAACATTGTCTTTCATCTTGAGAGTAGGTTTTTTTTTTTTTTGAGACAGGCTTTCTCTGTGTAATAGCCCTGACTGTCCTGGAACTCATTTTGTAGATCAGGCTGGCCTCGAACTCACTGAGATCCACCTGCCTCTGTCTCCCAAGTGCTGGGATTAAAGATGTGTGCCACTCCTGCTCAACTGAGAGTAGGTCTTTTATAACAGTGTCCTTTTGATGTGAAATCATCCCCTGTACCCCTTTTCTTGAGTATTGAACCTAGGATCTTGTACATGCTAAACAATCACCACTCTACCACTGAGTTACACTTAAAGCTTTATTTTATTAAAAAAATTTGTTTTATTTTATGTGTAGCATTTGCCACACACTGGCTCACTGTGTGTGTGTGTGTGTGTGTGTGTGTGTGTGTGTGTGTGTGTGTGTGTGTGTTGTGGATGAGCTCCAGCAGGAAGAAGAAGTGATCAGGGTGTCTGAGGTCCCTGGGTGCTGTGGGGTGCTGTTTCCCAAAGCTGGTTGTCTCCTCCACAGAGGCTTCTCTGAGACGTAGGACTGGAGGTAGGCATGGTACACTTGGGAGATGGAGGCAGAGATGTTGTGAGTTTGAAGCTAACCTGGGCTACATAACAAGACCCTGCCACTAAGACAAAGAGCTGGACTGTGAAGGGACTTCACACCTGTCATCATCAGGTGGCTTCACACCTGTCATCATCAGGTGGCTTCACACCTCTCCTCAGCAGGTGGCTTCACACCTCTCCTCAGCAGGTGGCTTCACACCTCTCCTCAGCAGGTGGCTTCACACCTCTCCTCAGCAGGTGGCTTCACACCTGTCATCAGCAGGTGGCTTCACACCTGTCATCATCAGGTGGCTTCACACCTCTCCTCAGCAGGTGGCTTCACACCTCTCATCAGCAGGTGGGAGTGGAAATGAGGTGAAATGGGAAGCATAGGCAGTCTGCATAGTTCACTGCTGTGTGGGACACATAGCAGAACCCCTGGTTTCTACCCAGTAGGTGACAGTTGTGCACAGACCTCTAACCCTTTGTGACAGTTGGAATGTCTCTAGGCTGTGGCAAATGTCCCCTGCAGGCTACGTTGTCCTTGTTGGGAACCACTGCCACAGTCTGAGGTTCTGAGTTAAAGTGCATGTGAGTACCCCAAGAGTGTGCCTGGAGGAAATGTTGGTTCAGTAAGTGGGTGCCACCTGAGGTTCTGTGAGCACCCAGGGTGTGCTGTGAAGTGGGGCAGTAAGGTCCCCATGAAGTCAGTGACACTGACAGTGAGTGGCACTTCCTGAGGGGCTCTTGGAAAGCTGGCTTGCTTGAACTTAGTCACCCTTTTGGCGGTTCAGCTTCTTTGGCTCCCCAATTCTGTGCTCCGGCAGACACTCCCTGTCTATCTTCTCACTGTGCAGGCACTAGCCAGAATTCGTGGGTTGTACACATGCGCTTAAGATCTCCCAGCCAGCCTGTCATCAGGGGAGTCCCTGGAATTGACTTATTGACAAAGTTCTCGGGCTTGGAGGTGTAACCTGTAATTCCAGAACTTGGGAATCGAGGCAGGGGGATCCCAGCAGGAGGCAGGAGGAGCAAGGCCTGCCAGGACTGTAGAATGAGACCCTGTCACAAAAAAATCAAAACTCAAAGTTAATCAGGGTGTGGTGGCCCATGCCTATCACTCAACTATGCAGGGGGTAGAGACAGGATGATCAGGAGTTCAAGGCCAGCCATGATTACATAACAAGTTTGAGGCCAGCCCAAGCTTCATAAGACTGTAATAACAAGCAAACAGCCAGGCAGCTGAGAGTGGTGGTACAGCCTTGAACTCAGCACTATAACCCTGGTTACTCCAGAGCCACTCAGGAGGATCCCAGGCTGTGGGCTAGCCTTGGCAACCACAACAAGCTGGTGTGGTTCAGTGGTGGAGTGCTTGCCTGATACGTGTGAGACAGGTTCAGGGTTCCATCCTCAGCACTGTAAAGAGATGGGCAGTGGTCTGGATCTGAATCTGAAACTCAAAGTAGAAGAAACAACACAGGAAGGGACATGGACAGGTTCCAAGGCCAACATCAGCTCTGTTCTCGCTCTGTGAACTTTCCAGAGGGACTTGAGCTCCAGGCAGCACAATTCCTGACTGGCTACAATTTAGCCTCAGAGATGATGACTGAAGCACCAAGCCCCAGGTGTCCAGAGCAGTGAGCTCACACTGGTCTAGGTACCATGTTTGTGGTAGCTTGTTAGCTGTAGAAACAACAACAACAAACCGCACCCTCTCTTCTAACAAGCTCACATGGTTTCACTTTCAAGTCCATCCTCTGCCTCCCTCTTCTTGCTCTCTGTGTGTGCACACGTGTATATGTGTGTGTATGGAGGCCTGACGTTGATGCTGGATGTCTTCCTCAGTTGCTGTCTACTTTATTCTTTTGAGGGGGGGGGGGGTCTTTCACTGAACCTGGAGCTTGCCAGTTTGGCTTGTCTGGTGAGCCCCAGGGGTCTTCTTGCCTCCACCTTCCCATTGCTGGGAATACAGACATTCACAGCCATACCTGGCTTTCTTCTTTTTTTCTTTTTTCTTTTTTAGAGACAGGGTCTGTATTAGGTAGCTGTGCTTGGACACAGGGCACTGCCTGCCTCTGCCTCTCAGGCTCTGAGAGTAAAGGCAGGTGCCACCATGCCCAGCCTATGGCCTTTTCCCCTTTATGTGGATGCTGAGGTTCTGAACTCAGGTCCTCATGCTCATGCAGTGTCTTAGTTATTTTTCCTGATGTTCTAATAAAGTTCTCTGACAAAAGCAATTAAGGAAGAAAGGGTTTATTCCTTGGAAGCTCAAAGCTGGAAAAGTCAAGGTGACAGGAGCTTGAAGCAGCAGGTCACATGACACCACATCAGGAAGTGGAGAGGTGAATACATACTGATGCTCAGCCCTTTCTCTACTTAAACACTTCAGGATCCCAGGGAATGGTGCCACCCTCAGTGGGCAGGTCTTCCCACTTCAACTCCAGATAATCCTCCACAGAGGTGCCCAGAGGCTCCTCTTCAAGTTGCAATAGATCCTTTCAGGTTGACAGCTCATAACAAGAACTGTTGAATTGACCCTAGGCCCCTTCCTTTTACTCTTTCCTGCTGCTTCCCTCTCATTCCCAAATAGGAACTCAGGCTTAGGACAGTGTCTTGATGGGACAGGTGCTTGGGCAGTGTGCAGAGTTCAGCCATTCTTCCTTCCTTCCTTCCTTCCTTCCTTCCTTCCTTCCTTCCTTCCTTCCTTCCTTCCCTCCCTCCCCCCTCCCCCCTCCCTCTGTTATTTTTAAAATCAGGATCTTGCTATTCAGCAGTCCTCTTGCTTTAGCCTCCCTGTGTTCAGTGTTGGCCTTGCAGGTTGTTATTTGCCTTATTTGATGTGGTTACTGAGCCCTCTCTTATCCCTCTGGGTATCAATTGCTCAGCTGGAGGAAAGAGCAGAGCAGATCCGTTCGAAGTCCTACCTCATCCAAGTGGAGCGGGAGAAGATGCAGATGGAGCTGAGCCACAAGAGGGCTCGAGTGGAGCTGGAGCGAGCTGCCAACACCAGTGCCAGGAACTACGAGGTGGGTCCAGCCAGCCCCAGGAGGCAAAGGGCTATGTGCAGCACTTGCCAGACTGTAGCAGACTGGAGCCCAGCTGGTGGGGCCACAGGCACCAGGGCATTCTGTGGCCACCTGATGCTAGCAAGTTGGAGAAGGGTGGCTTGATGTGGGGATGACTGTAGAGGGGGCTGTTTGCTGTGTCTATTGCTTAGGGATCCTGTGTGGTGGGCAGACCTGTCTCTGCTTTCTCTTTTCTCTAGAAGAATTCAGTGCAGATCTGGAAGAAATACTAGCTGTTGGGGTAGGGCTGGGTAGGGGGACAGGCTCATAAAGTTGCAGGCTTGCAGAGTGTCTTGGGGTCTATGTAGTGTCTTACCATAGCTTTATGAAAGTGCCTGTCATGGGAGTGGGCATCTGGGGAAGTGCAGCCCCATGACTTGGGGGCATGAACAGCATAGGCACCTCTTATTTACTATTTCTGTTATGTGTTGGTGTGGGTACACATGAATGAAAAGGCAATAGGGTAGCCTTAGTCTCACCCTTAGGAAGTTTCTCATAGGCTGTTGGCCAGTGGGCCTCAGGGATCCTCCTTTCTCTTCCTCCCTACGGCCACGATTAAAAGTGTGTCCCCTTACACTCTTGACCTTTTATCCTAGGGATAGGACTGGGGTCCTCAGCCTTGTAAAGCCAGTGCTGCTGACTGGGCCATACTCCCTGCTTCAGTTTTATTACAGCTTTGCTGGGGCCCTCTAGGACTCTGACCAGTATGGGAGTGCCACTGTGACTCAGGTTGTGCATCAGAACTCTTAAAGTCTCTGTAACCTGCCTCCCTTCCCTGTGGTGACCATCTGCCCTGCCCTTGTCTGGTGAGCCCATCACAGCTTGGTGGGAATGGCCAGAATCTTCCCTGGCATGCTGAG
Source organism: Cricetiscus sungorus (assembly GCA_030556225.1). Taxonomy (NCBI): domain Eukaryota; kingdom Metazoa; phylum Chordata; class Mammalia; order Rodentia; family Cricetidae; genus Cricetiscus; species Cricetiscus sungorus. The sequence goes on from JANBXA010000044.1 coordinate 9,887,243, forward strand.
TTAAGTCCGGCAAGTAGAATGCTGGCTGTTGTGTGCTGTCCCAGCTTGGCAAGCTAAGACTGATGTCCCCTTGTTAGGGTTCTGTGTTGGTTGCTTTCCTTATTGCTGTGACAGAATGCCACACAAAAACAACTTAAGGAAGGGAGGGTTTATTTTGTCTCACAGTTTAAGGGTACACAGTCCATCATGGTGGGAAGGTGTGGAGCATGAGGCTACTGGTAGCATGACATCCTCAGTCGGGAAGCAGAGAGATGGATGCTGGTGCTCAGCCTTTCTCTGAGACCCCAGACTTGGATCAGGCCGCCTGTTTCAGGGTGGGTTTCCCTCCTTAGGTAAATGTCTGAGCAAACATCATAACAGACAACCCTGAAGGTGTGTCTTCTAGGCCATTCTAAGTCTTGCCAAGTTAACAATCAAGATTAACCATAACGAGTAGATCTGTTTCACCTGGGCCATGACCTGTGCTGGTGGCCTGGTCCTGCCTCTCAGGCATCTCCCTTGAGGGCCGAGTCTCTTTCTGTTGCTGTGGATCCCCAGTGTGCAGTGCTGATGCGGCGTCTTGGGCATGAAGGGTATTTGAGTGAGTGAGGGATGTTGACTTGGTCTGGAAGGCCCCTCTTGGGGAGAAAACGATGCAGAAGTGGTGGCAAAACAAGGCCTGGCCCTTCTGACTCCCAGCTGCCTTCTCAGAGGCCTGTTCTTCTCTGTTCTGCTCAGAGACACTGTAAGGGGTGGGGTAAACTGTGAGGTTTTGGAGTTGTCAGACCATCCCTTGGAGTCCCGACTTACAGTGGCTTTTCTGGGACTACTCATTTGATGGTGGGTAGATAAGGCAGGTCAGGTGTCCCTGCTACTTTGAAATCGCTATTGGGTGATAAGACTGAAGGTCTGAGGACCTGTCTGAACAATTTCCTTTCTGTATTGGGCTGGCAGTACCAAGAGAGTAATTTTTGGCTCTGGCCAAAAAGGGTGATCCACTCCTCCCTCCTCTCCCACCCTTTCCTGTCCTTCCCTCCCCCTCCCGTTCTCAGTTACAGAGCCTCACAAAGCAGGCCTCCCTGACTTGCAGAAGGGTCTTCCTGCTGTTTTGAGGTTGTACCTGTAGTTGCTGTCCCTTTGGGTCCCTTCAAGGTGTGGTTCAGCCTTCCTTCTCCCTAGGGGCTGCAGCCCTGTGTGTATGTGTTGAGCCTTCCTTGGTTAGGGCTGCAGCACTGTTTTAGACAGAGGTGTCATCTGCCCTTGTTGAGTAGGACTGGCTGTTGAAGTTCTTGGTCGCTCTCAGTAAGAGCTTGGGTGGGTACTTCTGCTGAGGGCAGAGTGACCATTCTCAGCATCCTCCCCAGACTCAGCTGGAGAAACCCAAGGCTGACGTAAGCCCCATGTCCCTGTGATGGTAGTCAGTACTCTACCCACCTCTTTGGGCCACGTAGTTCCTGGGGATTAGTGTGGTGGCCCTGAAAGTGTGTGTGGTGGACACTTGAGGCAGGCAGTAATGGTCCTGCCTGCAGTTTGCCATGCATGCCCCTTTCTTGCTGTAGTCATCTTCTCCGTGGGGAGTCTTAACGCATTTTAATGACAGTCTGAGCATGGCCAGACAAGATCTGCTGGCGCTGCAGAAGCTCCACTTCATTCCAAGGTCAAGTCTGAATTGTAGATTTCCCATGCGTTATCTTCTCTTGCAAGGAGGGTGGCGGTGAGCAGATGGCGTGACGAGTGTATAGTGTGGTCCATGCCAATTGCCTCTCAGAGTGGGAGTCACCATGCTGCCGCACCAGGAGGCCTGGCACCCAAGTCTCTTGTCCTGTCCTGGCTCTGTCCTTTTGTGACTGATAGACCTGTCTGACTCCTCTGTGTATCAAACTCCCTGACCAAGCTTCCTTCTCCACAGCGTGAGGTGGATCGTAACCAGGAGCTCCTGGCACGAATTCGACAACTCCAGGAGCGTGAGGCTGCGGCGGAAGAGAAGATGCAGGAGCAGCTGGAGCGCCACAGGCAGTGCAAGCAGAGCCTGGATGCTGCTAGCCAGCAGCTTCGGGAGCGGGAAGATAGCCTGGCTGCGGCCAGGGAGGTGAGCGCAGGCTGGTGCCTGAGACCTAGACTCACCCTGGTGTTGATGGTTGTTTTCTAAGAAAAAAGTATGAATATACCCAACATGGTGACAGCCAGACATCTTCATTTTGTTTTTCATCTCTGTGTGTGAGCACACACACATGTGGGTGGGCACATGTGTGTGCATATGTCTGTGGAGGCCAGAGACCAGCCTTGGTTGTTTTTCCTCAGATGCTGTTCACCTTGAAAGATTTATTTTATACACAAGCATACAGATTTGTGCATATTAGTGCAGGTACCCATGGAGACCAGAAGAGGGCATCAGATCCTCTGGAACTGGAGTTAAAAAGCAGTTGTGAGTGATGTGGGTGCTGGAACTTAACTTGTTTCCTCTCTACGGCAGCACCTGTACTTGATCGCCAAGCTATCTACTGTATTTTGAGACAGGAGCTCTCTCTGACCTGAGACTTACCAATTAGACTAGGCAGGCAGGCCAGTGAACCATAGGAACTAGAGGCACTTGCCTCTGTCTCCCCAGTACTGGGATCCCTGGCACCACCACCCCATTTCTGGGGGTGGAGCTCAGGCCCTCATGTTTGCACGATAAACACTGTCACTGACTAAGCCATCTCTCTATATGCACCTTCATTTTAAATGCACATATCATGAGTGACTACATTTTGGGGGTTGTAATCACAGTACAAACATCCATTTTTCCATTTTGCAGGATCAGTATGTTGAATATAGGTCTTTTTTCTGTTTGGGGCAAGGTCTTACTTTGTATCCCAGGCTGGCTTTGAACTTGAGACAGTCTACCTGTCCTAGTCTCTACTATAGTCCTGGGATTACAAGAGTGAGCTGCCCTACATTTCTGAATTTGGTCTTTGTAAATGTGAATTTAAGTGTTGGCCCATCATTGATTTTGTATCTGTAATACATGGTCTCCTGTGTGAACCCATTGGTTTCCCCAACATTGCTTTGTTTGGACAAACTAGGTGCAGGGTGACAGGCCTCTGAGGAACTCTCTGGCTGCCACTGCCACTTGCTGGGCTCTGTTAACGGCCACTGTGAAGTATTGGTGTTGCTATCATCTTGTCTGTCATGAATAGGGAATGTTCTGGAAGTTCTGCTTTCTTTTCTCCCCAGAAGTTGTAAGTAGGTGCCTGTGAATTTGCATGTCTTTGATTACCGGTGAGTTCTGTTAGCATCAGAAATTGCCTTTGAACCCAGGTGCAGGTGGATGTATGTAGTCCAGGGAAGCTGCTGCTGGTGTGTTTTGGAGGTTGCCTGAGTGTGGGTGTGGAGGGAATAGACCCCCCCTCCTCCCGCTCCTGTGTTCAAGATCACAGGTGCCAGAAGAGAACAGCTGAGAGCTCCAGGGGCCAGCCGCATGGCATCATTGGTATTCTGTCCCTGCACCGTCCCCACTTGATAGATCCTCGGAGCGGGCTGCGGGTTATTTTTGCCTCTGCAGCACCAGGGAGCATGTTAAGGTTGTTGGCGCATCTGTCTTCCGAAGCAAGTCTTGGCAGGAGAAGAGCCGTGATCTGTTTCCAGACGAGTGGGCTCTTGCTTCACAGAGACCTGGCCCAGGTCCTTGGCCCTTCTTCCACGGTACAGGAGGCCCTTGCATACCCCTCAGTGAAGAGTAGAAGAGGCTCAGGGGCCCCTCCTTAGGGAAGCTTTCCCACGGCCACAGTCACAAGCCCTCCACTGCAGTTTTCAGTCGTGTGCCTGCGTTTGTCACCTGCCACCCTCGCCCTGCTGTTCTGCCATTCATCTGTTCACTTACTGATTCACCCCCCCCCCATGCCATTTGCCTTTCATCAGGGCTGTCCCTGTCGGAGCACCCAGTGCCCTTGTGTATGTTACTGAATCAGAGAAACCTCTAAAAGGTGATACTCATTTTAGACGATGTTGTGTGTGGGTGCACACACGTTATGCACTAGTGAAGCCCCAGGGTTGCTATTGAGGGTCTTTTTCAGTCACTGTTGACTTTATTTTGTGACATGGGGTCTCTTAGTAGACCTGGGGCTATCTTCTGGTCTGCTTGGCTGGCTAGCAAATTCCAGGGGTTTCTGTCCACCCTCTTAATGCTGGGACTGCAGGTGTGTGGCGCCATACCTAGTGTCTTAGTCAGGGTTTCTGTTGCTGTGACAACACACCGTGATCAAAAGCAACTTGGGGAGGCAAGAGTGTTTTTCAGCTTACAGACAGTCTATCATGAAGAGAAGTCAGGGCAAGAACTCAAGGCAGGAGCTGAAATAGAGGCCATGGAGGAATTCTGCCTGCTGACTTGCTCCACATGGCTTACTCAGCCTGCCCTATAGCAGACCCAGGACCACCCACCCATGGTGGCACCACCTCAAGTGAGCTGGGCCATCCCACATCAATTACCAACCAAGAAAGTCCCATAGGCTTGCTCACAGGTCAGTCTGGTGGGAGTATTTTCTGAATTGATGTTCCCTCATCCAAAATGACTACCTTTTGTCAAGTTGACACAAAACTAGCCAACCCACCTAACTTATTACACGAGTGCTGGCGATCTGAACTCTGTTCAGCAAGCACTTTACTGACTGAATCATTTTCCTAGTTCCCTGATTTAAAAAAAAAAAAAAAAGATTTTACTTTATGTGTGTATGAGTGATTTGCTTGCTTGTATACTGCATACATGTCTGGTGACACAGAGGCCAGAAGAGGCCTCAGGGCCCTTGGAACTAGAGTTGTAGGCAGTTGCAGGTCAATGTGGGTGCTGAGAAATGAACTTAGGTCTTCTGGAAAAGTGGACTTTTTCGTCCTCAGGGATTGGAATTATAGATAGTTTTGAGCTACCATGTGGGGAGTTAGAATTGAACCTGGGTCTTGGGGAACTAATGAATGTATGCTTCCTTATAGAGCATGGGTAACAGGGTACTTACTGGAATGTGGGTGATCCCAAAGCAGCCACAGTGGAAAGACTGCACCCTGTATGGATGATGGCTCCTCCACAGCTGGGTAGATGGAGCCTTCTTCCTTCAGTCCTTCCCAGCCTATGTATTCTCTCCCCAAGACCTCGAGGCCACATGCAAATTAGTGCAGAATTGAGTACAAGTGGGTGGGAAGAGTGGCTGGGGTGGCTGGATACTCCAGATAGTTGCAGTGACCCTCCATATCCCTTCTGTGATGTACTGTCTTGTCATTGCCAAACCCAGCTGTGGTGATCTTTTGCAAGCACGCACAACTGAAGTCAAGAAGATAGCAGCTGTGCTTGGAGAAGAGTGTAATATAACAATGACCGTCACTTCTGATTCCCCCTACCTCCACCAGTATTTGTTTGCCATTACACTGTTTTTGACATGTTCTTAATACCATTGCAGTCTGCATGTTGTGATAAGGTGCATGCTGCTGTGATGTGGGGTTCCCCAAGCTAGGCTCCCACAGGATATGGTTATAACACTGATAATCCTAGTGGCTTGTCAGGCACAGGGAAACAAATCTTATAACCTCTTTCTTGAGGATACTACTGAGAGAGAGCTGGTTGACCCCACTGTAGGGCCACCCAGCATCACTTATGGTCTTTTCTGGGCCCGGTATCTGGTGAGATTTCTCTGCAGTTGGCTTCAGGCCACTGTTTTCAAATGTTAATTCATGTGGCAGTTGTATGTGCACTGACTTCTCTGAGTGGCTAGATCAGCATGCTCTTTCTAGGAAAGCAGCTGGGGAGACCTGTTGGGGGGTATGGGTGGAGCAAGGGTGGAGGTTCCCAAATGTTCTTTTGGGTAGAGAGCAGATTCCTTGGATAGACATTCAATGTTATCAGATGTTCTTTCTGTCTATCCTACTGGCCTATCCCAGGGCCTACTGGCTTTGCTCTGAGATTGCACTTTCCCAAGTACTATGGTTTTCCATTAGCTTCTGGCCCAGGTTGCTTGTTTGCTTCATTTTTCCCTATCCTGAGGGACTTCTTTGGTAGGTATTCTAGGCAGGGGCTCTACCATTGAGCCACACCCCAGCCCCCCACTAGGGGATTCTAGGCAGGTGCTCTACCACTGAGCCACACCCCTATTCCCCCCAAATAGGAGATTTCAGTTAGTTATTCCACCATTGTACTACATCTCTGCCTGCTTTCTCTCTTTCTTTTTTTGAGATAAAAATTATTTTTCTTTACATTTGTGTGTGTGTGTGTGTGTGTGTGTGTGTGTGTGTGTGCGCGCGCGAACTTGCGCACATATGTGGGTATGTGCATGTGAGTGTAGGTGCCATGGAGGCTGGAGGCCAATCCCCTGGAGCTGGTATAGGCAGTTGTGACATCTGATGTGGGTGCTGGGAACTGTCCTCTAGAAGAGTAGTGTGTGTTGTTAATCACTGAGATTTCTCTATTCCTAACTCTATTTTTTTTTTTTTTTTTTTTTTTAAGACAAGGTCTTACTATTTAGCCCTGGCTGGCCTTGGACTCAGAGTTCACCTGCCTCTGCCTCCTAAGTGCTAGGATTAAAAATGTGTGCCACTGTGCTTTACCCTCTTTACCTTTTATTTTGAGATAGGTTCTTAGTAAGATTGACTTTTCCCAGATTGACTTTGAACCTATTCTGTAACCCTCTAAGCGCTTAAACTTTTAATTCACTTTCCTCAGGCTCCCAAGTAGCTGGCATAACAGGCCTGTACTGTTGCCCTGTGAAAAAAGTTCTGATGACAGCCTGCATCTTGGCCAGGGCCTTGTTGTCTTCCCATCCTGGGTTATGTTCTGTTGGAATGTTGGCACGCAGGCGTTAGGGAAGCTTAGAGTGTGACGGAAGTCTGAGGTGTGGAGAAAGCTGAGGTAGGTAGATAGACACTGGGTGTCCAGGGTGTTGGGTGTGGTACCTGTATGGAGGCTAATGGACTTCAGAGGGTCAGATGTGGCTAGGACCAGCTTCCTAGAGGACCTGGCTGTTACCCATGTCTGTGTCAGTGATGAGCACAAGCAGGCCTTGAGAAGGATGCTTGTGAGAGAGTGTGTTGTCTACTTCCCACATGCCCCCAGGAGAGTGGGGTCTGTTCTGCCCTAGGTATCACATGGGAGGTACTCTGTCCTTCCTTTCTCCTTGGTCTCCTTGTGTGAAAGCCATACTTGGTTATTTAGTCTGCATACAGACTGGACCCCAGTGAGCAGCCTGTTTTCTCCACTTGTAGACGATTAGTTCTCTGAAGGGGCGTGTCTCTGAGATGCAGTGGAGTGCGATGGACCAGAAGGTGCAGGTGAAGCGCCTGCAGTCTGAGAAGCAGGAACTGAAGGAGCAGCTGGACCTGCAGCAGCGGTGAGAGCATGGCCAGTCTGTGTCAGTCCCTAAAATAACCCTGTCATAGACTGCACGAGGGATACACAGCAAGGCTTCTGCACTTGGGGAGCGAGTGTCAGAATAAGGGGGTAACAACTCAGTTCTTTCCTTCCTGGGGTAAGTGCTTTCATGGAGCTGGCTTCCAAAGGAGGGCTAAGCTAAGCTAGGTTTCCAGGGCATGGTTTTCTTTGCCTGGGCAAGCCCTTCTAGGTCACAGTGGACCCGGATATGTAGTGGCTAGTGGGTGGTAGTTAGGAGGCTTTGAATTCTGCCCTGGAAGTCTGGCCCTTACCCTAGGCAGGCATTGCCTGAGGAGTGTTCTACTCCTAGTATGGGCAGGCCTGGCTGGCCTCTGATGCCTTTAGTAGAGCTATGGCTGGCAGACACTGTTGGACTGAATGTTGGGCATAGAACTAGGTAGTGCCACAGGTAGCCTGGGCTCCTTTGTAACCCTATCAACATCACAGTCTTAGAGGCTAGCCCAGGACTTGGGGTCTCAATACAAAAGGTGTGTGTGTGTATGCATTCATCCTGGGCTCAGGCTGAGGGGCATTATGGACTTGCTTTGCATGTACTATCCCCTTCTCTCTCAGAAAATGGCAGGAGGCAAATCAGAAGATCCAGGAACTGCAGGCCAGTCAAGAAGAGAGAGCTGACAATGAGCAGAAGATTAAGGTAGGTGCTTCCTGTCACCTGGGCAGTTTCCTGTACTAAGCAGGGGTAGGGTCAGCCCTCCTGTCACTCACAGGCCTTCCTGAATGGAGGCGTGCTCAGTGGCATGTGAGGATGCTGCCTGATCATCTCATGGATGTTGGCCCTTTGCTGGCTGACTAGGAGTGCATGTTCCAGGGAGGCTGGCACTTTAGTAATGAAGACCCACCAGAAACCCTTGGGGAAAGATAACACAGAGGCCCATGTAGTCTAGGTTTAGAGATCACAAGTTTGGGACCAGCTTGTACTACATGCAGTAGGTTTAAATCCTATCTGTATTTGCACAGCCAGTGCATGGCTGAAATAGGTCACCAAGGTTGTCTGATTTAAGGTCAGACTCCTTTACTATAGTACAGTACTTCTCAACCTGTGGGCTGTAAATGACCCTTTCGTAGGGGTCGCCTAAGACCATCAGAAAACACAGATAGTTACATTATGATTCATAACAGTAGCAAGATTACAGTTATAATAGCAATGAAAATAATTTATGGTTTGAGGTCACCACAACACGAACTATATGAAATGATTGCAGCATCATCAGGAACATTGAGAATCACTGCTCTAGTGGGTGTTGCTGGAGAGGTGGTGCCTTGCACTCCCTTCTATGGTTTCCTGTTGCCTTTAAAATCCCAGGAGGGCTGTGTTAGTTGTCTCCCTGCTGTCCCTGCTGTGTGTATGGGGTGGGGGTGGCCAGCTCCAAGGCAGTGGGTATGCTTTTCTCCTCACACCTCTGGTTATTTTTTTTTTTTTAACCTGGCTCTGTTGTCTTTTTTATTTATTTGCTTAAATATTTTGTGTGTGTGTGTGTGTGTGTGTGTGTGTGTGTGTGTGTTATCTGCAGAGGCCAGAAGAAATCTGGAGTTGGAGTTAAGGGCTATTGTGGGCTGCCTGACTGGGTACTGGGAACTGAATTTGGGTCCTCTGTCAGGGGAGCAAGTGCTCTTAATTGCTGAGTCTTCTCTCTAGGTCCCATCCCTGCCTTCTTAGTCACCTTTTTCCTGGTTCTTGACCTTCCTGTAGCCCTTGGCCCACCTCTCATTACTTCCCTGTGCATAGAGGTTGACCAGTTGGTCCTTTATGTCACTGTTCCCACTACTTTGACTTTACCTAGATGGAGCTGGGCTCCACGAAGGTTTGTTGATCAGTTGATTTAGTTCTGGTTTTATATACAGCTTGTTTAGTGACTTGTCACTAGATGCCATGCTACTTCATTGAGGGCCAGGGTGACAGGTGCAGTGTAGGAAAGTGTCACATAGTGGGAAAAGATGTAACTGTTGTAGGTTCTCCATTGGCACAGCAGAAGCCAACCACAGGTGTCCAGAGGTGTGCTGTGCACTGCATTTAGGTCAGAAATGTCATGGGCTCCTGCTGTTGGGGGACAGAAGGCTGGATGGAATGTGGGTGGGTACAGGCAGGAGGGACAGCAGTGTGGGTACTGGCTCTGAGGTGCAGTCTAGGACTGCTCTAGAGGTGATGATGAGGATGCACCTCATCATGCATTGTAGCAAGCATAGTCCTGGAAGGCTTCCCAGAGGGCCTGTGACAAGTTAGAAGACCTTTGTGGCTCCCAGGGCTTTGTTTACAAAATAATAAAAAAAAAAGATGTATTTAATTAAAAATTAGGTGTATATATATCTGTGTCTCTGTGAGTATGTGTGTGTAAATGCAGGGGTGCATGCATGCTGGTGTCATGGGGGGTGGAGTGGTGGTGGGTGGGGTGGGGTGGGAGTGGGTGGGCCAGGGATGATTTATCCCCTGGGCCTGGAGTCACAGACAGTGTGAGTTTGACATGGGTGCTGGAGGTCACTGTTGTTCCTCAAGATGTTGTTCCCCCACCCCTTTTTTTTTTCCAGATAGGCTCTCTCACTGGATTGAGATTCTCCTTTGGCCTCCCTCATCCTAGGATTAAAAAAATGTATACCACTGTTTGCAGTTTTTTTTTTGTTTGTTTGTTTAGTTTTAAAATTATTTATTTATTTTTGAGTCAAATCTTTCTATGTATGTAGCCCTGGCTGTCCTAGAAATCATTTTGTAGATCAGGCTGGCCTTGCACTCACAGAGGTCCTCCTGCCTCTGCCTTCCAAGTGCTGGGCTTAAAGGCCTGTGTTACTACACCTGTCTTTTTTTTTTTTCTTTTAAATTGTGTGTATGGGTGAGGGGATTTAGGGCCTCTTGCTTCTTATATAATAATTACTTCCTGTCTACTGAGCTAGCTCCCTGGCTCCTGCAACCTCTATTTTTTGTGTCCTCTTCTCTTAAACTGACCATCATCATGTCAGTGTGTCAGTCCTTCTGCCTGCTCTAGATCATTTTGTAGTTGGAGGCCTGGGTGTCCTTTAGGCTAGCCTCTGCTTTACTGAGGCTTTTTCCTGTGCCTGCTGGCTGCTCACTCTCCTTCTTCTTTTTGCCTCACAGGACCTGGAGCAGAAGCTGTGCCTGCAAGAGCAGGATGCAGCCGTGGTAAAGAGCATGAAGTCTGAGCTGCTGCGGCTGCCTAGGATGGAGCAGGAGCTGAAGAGGCTGCGTGAGGAAAACACTCATCTGAGGTGAAGGCCTAAGCAAAGCCTGCTGCCCCTAGCTGTGGGGGTTGGCTGCTTGGGTTTGGTGTCCCTTGGGCTCATGTCTAACTCGTGTGACTGTTGGCATGACTGTTCTGGCCCCATAGGGAGATGAGGGAAACCAATGGGCTGCTCACAGAGGAGCTGGAAGGTCTGCAGAGGAAGCTAGGCCGTCAGGAGAAGATGCAGGAAGCTCTGGTTGACCTAGAGTTGGAGAAGGAGGTGAGTAGAGGGTAAATCATGTCTGTAGGGCTATCTTCTGCCCTGTCTTGAGCACCCTGGGCATATACATCACACATAGTAGCTGATCAGCTATAGGGCTGCTGTAGTAGTGCAGTGGGTCTTACAATCAGTTATGAGACTCTGCAGTCATTGCTGACCATTGCAAATAGAAGCTTCTCTGATTAAAGCTGACAAGGGTATAAATGAACATAAATATAGCTATTTAGAAGGCAACTTGACAGATCCATTACATAAAATAATTGTTGCATCTGTACTAGGTTCCATGACATCCATAGCCATGGGCTTTTGACTGGGTTTACAGTACCAGATGTGGGGGTTCTCTCCTGGAATGAGCATCAAATCCAATCAGAAAGCAGTTGGTTACTCTGGTAACATACCTGCCATTGTTGCACCCATAGGCTTGTTTTGCTTGGTTGCTTGTTACTATGCACACAGGCTCTAAAGCTGGATAGGACTGTTGATAACAGTTTTTCCCTAGCAGCCTGCATAGTACCTTGCAGTACCCCAAGGACTAGCCAGTGGGAGGAAGCATCTAGCTCAGTTCTAGTTTATTGTCTTTAGTAACAATGTCTTACCATGTAATTCTGGTAGGCAACCAAAAACAGTAGCAATTTCCCTACATTGTTTTAGAGCCTCAGAGGCTCTCTGACCTCTCTACCTTATGTTTTTGAGACAGTCTCTCACTGAACCTGGAGCTTACTGCTTTAGGGAGGCTGGATGACCAGTGAGCACCCAGGCTCTGCCTGCATGTTCTCCTTTAGCATTAGTTTTTAGGTGTCTTCCTGTGCCCAACTTAGGTTACACGAGTGTTGGGGATTAAACTCTTATTTCATACTTCTGTGGTAAGTTGTTTACTGGACTGAGCCATCTCCCCAGTTCCATCTCTGTCGTCTTTTAAAAGTCCAAGGTAGCTGCTGAGGGCCTGCTGGTACTGTGGAGTTCTCTGTGACCGCTGGTGCAGCAGCTCCTATCTATTCATGCTGTCCCAGAGACACCTCTCTTGGAGGCTGGCTTTTGTAGGCAAAAGACCTGGAACTTTTTTTGTGCTTTCCCAGGCATTCTGTCCAGAGAGCCATTCTTTCGGTTTTGAATGAGTGAGTTCATTAAGTGTACAGCAAGCAAAAGTAAAGGAAAAATTCAGCAAGTAGCTGATAGAGAGAAACAGCACTCAGTACAGAGCATCCACTTGGTTACTGCATCCTGAGCATCCAATTGGGTACTTACAGCACCTTGAGCATCCAATTAGATACTGTAGCACCCTGAACATCCAATTGGGTACTTACAGCATCCTGAACATCCAATTGGGTACTTACAGCATCCCACAGAGATGACTTGGATGTCCTGCTTGGTTTCCAATGGAGAGCTTTGGGCAGAATGTCCTCTCCATGGGTGAGGCTTTTGGCTTCACATTCTCACCACAGGCATTTTTATGTCATAAATAAGCAATAGAGATTGTTGAGTGGTTCCCATTTTAGCTATTCTCATGGGCCTAGTGTTTTTTTTTTTTCCTTTTTCTTCTGAGATAGGGTTTCTCTTGTGTAGTTCTGGCTGTCTTGGTCTGTAGATCAGGCTGGCCTCAAACTCAGGGCCTCAAACTTTAATCTTAGTGTTGGGATTAAAAGTGTGTATCACCACGGACCAGTGCCAAGTGTTTTTAATGCCATAGCAGCTTTTTTCTTCTTCCTTATCACAGGACCAAGGGGTCCAGACTTTCTTTACTCTTTGCTCTTGGGGGCAGGGGGAGGGAGGGCACCACTCAGCTCCCAAATAATCACACAGATACTTATTCTTACTTATGAATGCCTGGCCTTAGCTTGGCTTGTTTCTAGCTAGATTTTCTTAACTTAAATTATCCTATCTACCTTTTCTCTCTGGGCTTTTAGCTTCCTCTATTTTTGTATATCTTTTCTTTCCTTTTTATTGTGTGTCTGTCTGTGTGGCCGTGTGACTGGATGACTGGCCCTTAGCATTCTATTCTCTCTTGTTTTCTATTTATTATTCTCTCTGCATGTCAACCCTGCCTACTTTTCTCTCTTGCTTTGCTATTGGCCATTCAACCCTTTACTAGGTGTTTTAGACAGGCAATGTCACGCAGCTTCAGAGTTAAACAAATGCAACATAAAAGATTGCAACATATTTTTGCATCATTAAACAAATATTCCACAGCATAAACAAGTGTAACACATCTTTAACTAATATTCTACAACACCAGCCTGAAATAAACTGGTTGAAGTCTGAGACAAAGAAGCAAGAAAGGCCAGCTTGGTCCCTGAGCTCACTTTCAACAAGTGCAGACAACACATGACATTTACCAATGTAATTTATATTACACCTGCAGCTAATGTTTTGTCTTTGACAGTTTTTGAGGTTAAGGTGTAGAATCACACTGCTTAGCTTGAAGTTGTATATAGAAGTGTGCTGGCTGTTGACCCTGGGTCAGTCTATTCCCTGTCTTATGGAAAGCAGTCAGGGCCTGGCATAGAACAGTGTCCCATGTAGGAAATGGCTATAAGAAAGTTAGTAGCTGAGTACCTGTCCCACCCTTTTAAAGTGTTTATGTTTGTGTGTGTGTGTGTGTGTGTGTGTATGTATGTATGTGAGAGTGAGTGAGTGCACATGCCATAATGCATGTGTGCATGCATGCATGTATGTATGTGTGTATGTATGCATGCATGTGTGTATGTATGTATGTATGTGTGTATGTATGCATGCATGTGTGTGTATGTATGTATGTATGTGTGTGTTTGTATGTATGTATGTATGAGAGTGAATGCATATGCCACAGTATATATATACATATATATATATATACATATACACATATATACATATACATATATACATATATGTATGTAAGAAAGAATGAATGCACATGTCACAGTGTATATGTATATGTATGCTTGTGTGTGTGTGTGTGTGTGTGTGTGTGTGTGTGTGTGTGTATGCTTATGTGTATATATAAGCATGAATATGAGAAAGAGAGAGTGAGTGTGGAGTCTATATGCCACATTGTATAGATGTCCCAGGACAATGTGTGAGGGTAGGTTTTCTCCTGCCATGTGCATTTTGGGGATCAAACTCAATTCACCAGGCATGTTGGTGAGTACTTTCACCATCTTACTGGCCATCTTGCCATCTTGCCATCTTGAGTGACTTTCTTTTGTGAGGTTCAAGCTGGTATAGAACTGGCACATAGGCATAGTTGGCTCTGTGTCCCCATCATGGCTGGCTAGCCCCATCTAAGTCATCTTTGGTCCTGGCCTCCCATAGAATTGGGGAAAGCGACTCTAGAATAGAGTTCATCTGCCTAGGGCTTAGCATTATAAGAGAGGCCCCTAGAAGGTCAAGAGAGATCTGTCCTTGCAAATAAGGACTGGGTTTGCATCAGGCCCAGGCTACTGCAGGATTGTGACATAGGTTACAATGCTAGGAATGTGCCTGGACTTGCACTGTGGGGTGGAAAGGAGCAAGGTGTAGGTTAATCTTGTACCTTCATCTGCTGAAGTCACACAGCCACCTCCGATTTCATATACCTTTGTCATTGTTAGCTTTCACATGACAGTTGCTGGGCAAGAGATGTTGATGACTATAATTGTCTTTCTAGAAGCTGCTTGCAAAGTTGCAGAGCTGGGAGAAACTGGACCAGACCATGGGCTTGAATCTCAGGTGGGTGTGTTGCTGCTGTCTCCACCCTGGGTTATTGGCTTCCAGTGCTGTCCTCTGCCTCCTGGCTCAGAGTCCTCAGAGGACAGGGCAGGCAGGCCCCTTCATGTGCTGTGATGAGGAGTTCGTTTAGGCTTAATGGGAGCTTTGCACAGGAGGCCGGTAGAGCCTCATTGTAAAGACTGTTGAGAATCTGCATATCCACAGACTGGGCAGCATTGCACTGGCCTGCATGTTCACAGGCCTGTGTGTATAAGGAAGCAACTGCTTTGGGGGAAAATCATTCCTTTTAGTTGATGATACCTGTGGGGGTGAACTGAGTTATAATGACATTATAATGGAAGATTCATGTCCCACCGGGGCTCTTGGAGCATTCTATGTTACTGGTGTGTGTCAGGTATAGGTGGACAGATGCAGAGTGGGCCAAAGGGCAGAGCTGCTGGGTACTGTGTGTTCAACACATAGCAAGGGGAACCCTTTGCTGTCCCATCTGTACACTGTTCCGCTCTGCGGTGCCAGTCACTGCTGGTCTCCTTCATTTTGGTTCAGCTTTGGGGTTCCCTTCAGCTTCCATCACCAGCTGTGAGCCCTGAGTCTTGGCCTGGATATCATCCTTCATGGTGACCATGTCTTTACAGGTCTCAGGGAGGTTAGGTACTAATGGTTGAGATGGTTGGGATGCTGAGCTGTTGGAGCTTGGGCATAGGCCTGTGGGTTCCAAGCAGCTCTTTGTTTTAATACTTCCGGCTTGTTGGCTGTCTTTCCTGCTGCTCTGAGAAACGAGGCCAGATGGAGACCGCCTGAGCTCAGCTGTCTTATAATCACACTGTCCCCTGCTGGCTCTGGAGTCATCACCTTCCAACGGCAGCACTGCCTTCCGTTTTGTCACTTGACAGCATCTCTTTCGTTTCCTCTCCAGCCATCTGCAGAAGCCTTCTTTCAGAGGCCAGCCCAGCATGCCCAGTGCAGCATGCTTCCTTCTGTCTTCTGGGTTCGTTAGCTGCCAGCAAGGGTCCCTCCTATTCCTGGGGCTGCTCTGCCCAGACAAGACACCTCCGTGACTTCTTTCCTGTGATGGAGATCAGAGGCCCCTCATGCCCAGTTGGACCAGCCCTGCTGGAACACTGGCGTGCTGGTGTGCCTGCGTGCCCAGTGACTGCCACATGATACTTAGTGTCAATCAGGTCCGTGGATCCATTGCCCTTTCTGAAGTATCACAGGCCACAATGACCAGGTTGCAGTGTCTGGCTGCTCTGTGAGCCTTTTGGGTCTCTTTCCCCAACTGTCCGCCCTGGGCTACTGAGGCTGCCTGGAACCTTGGAAGCCTGCTTACCTTCCCTATGCACCCCAGGGCAGAGGTTTGGGTATAGGCTCGGGTCAAGCCCAGACCCCTGTGGCTACACTTACCCCGTGATGGTGTTGGATGCAGACCAGCAGCACTAAATGTGCCTTCTTATTATAATAACCTGGGTTTGGGTGTTGAGAGTACTGCTTGAGTGTGCACTTAGAATGTGGGAAACCCTGGGCTGAGATGTCTCAGTGGATTCAGTGCTCACCATGCAAGATGAACAACCCAAGGAAGATCTCTGGAATCTAGGCAAAGGTACAAGGAGCAAACTAACCCCACAAAGTTGTCCTCTGAGCACCACACATGGGACATAGCATTTGAGTACCGATATATATGTTTCATATATGGTATATAAGTAATAGAAACTAAAAAGTAAGACAACCTTAGATAGTTCACAGAAAATTTGAGAGTTTTGGTTCTCTGGTATGATGAGAATTTTGGCTTTCCTCTATCTTTTTAAAAAAACAAAACAAAAACAAAACACCTATCTATCTATCTATCTATCTATCTATCTATCTATCTATCTATCTATCTATCTATTCATCCATCCATCATCTATCTATCTATCATGCATCCACCCACCCACCCACCCATCCATCCATCCATCCATCCATCCATCCATCCATCCATCCATCCATCTGTCCATCCATCGCACATGAATGTGTGAGCTAATGTGCATCGCAGTGTACAGGTTCCTGTGGAGTCCAGAAGAGGATGTTGGATCCCCTAGAACTGGAGTTACAGGTGGTTCTGAGCTATCCTATAGCTGCCAAAAACTGAATCTGAGTCACAAAAGAAGTGCATGCTCTTAATAACTGAGCTCAGCCCCAAGGCTTTCCTTTCCTTTTCTTCCTTTTTCTTCCTAACTTCCTTCCTTCCTTCCTTCCTTCCTTCCTTCCTTCCTTCCTTCCTTCCTTCCTTCCTTCCTTCCTTTCTTAAAATTTGTGCTCAGGTTTTGGGTAGCCTTTGGGATTTTTTAATGCAAGGCTGGGAAAGTGTCTGATTGAAGCCTAGGAGTGATGCAGGACAGAAGCAGAAGTAATATAAGGATGGGGGGAATGTTGGGGTTCAGTGCTGGGGCTGCGATTCCTCAGGAGAACCCATACAGTTGCCTGGTCACATATTTATACATGTATACACATATGCACAAGCACACATGCATACATAAACACATAAGCACAAGTACACACATATATACGTACATGACTGTGTACCAAGTCTCTAGCTGGACACCTGACCAGGCATTTGGAAGCAGGCACTCCTGATTGCTTGCTTGGAACATTTTACCACTTGTCTGATGTGGTTCTGAGAGTTCTGAGGCTCAGCTACCACTAGGTGGCACTGCCCCCTTGATGATCCGCTTTCTTCATGGAGGCCTGTGAATACCCTTGGCAGCCTGGCCTGGGCTCTACTGGCCTCCCACAGGGATTTCCTCACCAATGTCAGGGGTCTATTTAATCAAGGGGTCAGGGTCCAGTGGTTGCCCAATTATAGGCAGGCAGATTGTTGCTTTAGCCTGTGCCCTGTCTGCCCATCTGTGACCATCATCTCTTAGAGTCCTCTGTCACCTCGAGTCTGAGTACTGCTGGTGTCTAGTGCAGATCCTGTGAGGATGTAGCTTTGTCACCCTGAGGTGATTAGTCCTAATGAAGTCATTACTTCCTAGTTGCTGCAACAAAAATACCCAATAGAATAACTTAAAGATGGGTTGATTTTTGGCTCCTGGTTTGAGCATGAAGTCTGTCAAGGTGGGAAAGGCATGGCGGCAGGAGTGTGGGGCCGCTGATCACATTGTATATACAGTCAGGAAGCAGAGAGATGAATGGGGGTGCTCAGCTCACTTTGTTCTTTTTATCCACCCCAGCTCATTGAATAGTGCTCCCTGAAAACACCTTTACAGTCATGCCCAGATAAAGTAAATCCAGTCAAGAATGGTGTTTTTGGCCTGTGTGAGTTCCTCATGGTATAACAGTGTTGCTCTCTGCAGTGTGATGCTTCTTATGTCTGGGGAGCCTAGAGGTATTAGGAGGAGTGTTTAAGCAGGTTGACAGAGGGAGCCAGATGTTGAGCTGTAGAGAGACTGCGTTGTGTCCTGTGCATTGGGTTGAATGAGCCAGGCTGGGTGGGCCTGTCCCTGTGATGTGTCCAGTGCTTGCAGTCATGTGGCCTGAGCCAGGCAGTTCTTTTTACCTGTGTGTCTAGTGCACACAGGTGGGCTAGGGCACATACTTCTGTCTCTCTATGGTGAATCAGGGTATACAGTCTTATGAGCTGGAACAGACCAAGTTTGTACCTGTTTGTGTCCAGTGCAACAGGGTCACATGAGCTGGGATGAATGGGCTTGTCTTTCTGGGTTGCATCTAATGCCATGGGTCATGTAGGCTAGGGCAGATGGCACGGTTATGGTATGTTTATGCACAGAGTCACATGGGGCAGGACACATACTTCTTTCTGTGTCAGATGCGCCCAGTACATAGGGTTATGTAAGCTGTTCATGGGGTCATGTAAACTGGGGAGGGTGTACACAGGGTCATTTGGGCTGGGGGTAGACAGGTTTTGTGACATGGAGAGTAATGGGCAGGAAAGAGTTTGGCAGTGTGTACATATAATGCTGTAGCATGGGACTGGCAGGGCCCTCTGCGTTGTGGGAAGTATTGGTGCTATCAAGCTTGTGACTCTTAATCCTCAAGGGCTTTGGGGTTTGGCACAGTGTTGGCATGGGGGTGTGACATTATGGAAAGTGGTGACATTTTTTTTTTTTTCTAGACAGGGTTTCTCTGTATTGCTTTGGAGCCTGTCCTGGAACTAGCTCTGTAGATCAGGCTGGCCTTGAACTCACAGAGATCTGCCTGCCTCTGCCTCTGCCTCCCGAGTACTGGGACTAAAGGTGTGCACCACCAACACCTGGCAGGAAGTAGTGACATCTTGACCTTGGTCTCTCAAGGTAGATTATGGAAAGGACTTAGAGTATGGAGAGTGAGTGACTGGAGACAACAGTCTCTTGTACAGGACAGTGTGGCTGTGGAATAGTGGAGAGAGGCTGGTGTGGAGGGTGGTAATCTTGAGGAAAATCAGCTGTTTCCATAGAGCATTTCAAGCAGGGAGATCGGTTAACAACCCAGCACTTGGTTTTGATGGGAACTTTAAGCAAGCTAGGGAAGAAGTGAGATTCTGCAGCCAGATAGTAAACAACTGCGGTGAATGTGAGGCTGGTGGCCGGCACACGAGGGATGTGTGTGTGTTCTCAGCACTGGAGATGCTGGGCCAGGTGCTACCCCTCTCTGGGATGAGGCACGTGTTCTTACCTTCCTACTGAATTTCCTCACCTATGTGACTAGGTAATTAAAGAGCAGGTCTGGGAGCAAGTGGGTGATTCCTTGGCTTCCAATTATCAACATCCACATAAAAGGCCAGGCATGTGTCTGTAGCCTTTGCACTTTGAGAGGCAGGGACAGGATCACTGGGGCTTGTAGCGTGCTAGCCAAGCTCCAGGTTCAGTGATAGATCCCATTTCAATAGAATAAAGTGGAAAGTGATAGAGTGGGTCACTTTGACAGCCTCCGAACACATGCATATGTGTGTGTACACATGCACATATGTCCCCTCCCTGAAAAAATCAGGATGTGCAGCTTGGATAGAAAAGCTATCTGGAGACAACATAATCATGTAGGAGTTCCAAAGCATCAATAAAAAGCTGTTTGGACCCATTAGCCAGGTCAGCAGGGTCCTGGGACTACTAGTGACAGTGGACAAGGATGAGTACCGTGGCGACCTGTGGGAAGGACACGACGTGTACAGTAGCATCAGAGTGGTGCAGCACTTAGGGATAAATTTAACACAGCATGTCCAAGATCTGTGCTTTGCAAACATAAGACGCAGCTGTCAGTAATTATGGATGACCTAATAATGGCGGGACGTGGCAAGAGACAGGGGAGGAGAAAATAGACCCTTCCCTCTTTGCTCTCAGTCGCCTGCTCGGCCCCACACCCTGACACCAGATGTGGGTGTTTTTTTCTGCACAGCAAGCAGTTCTTTGGTAGATGCCAGCTGGGTGTCCTACAATCCAAGCTCAGACACTGTCAGATTTGGGTTGGATCCCACAGGTTGAGGCCTCAGACCCAAACGACTGGCCTGTTCTGATGCCTGTTCACAATCCAAGGTTGTTACTAAGTTCCAACAGACTGACTCCAAGGCACAGCTCCCAGAACCCACTTGGGTTGATTTGCTAGAGGTGTTCAGAAAAAGCAGAAAAGCCTTTATTTATGCTTGCCCATTATTGTTTAGTTTGTGTCTTTGAGACTTATGTAACTCAGGCTGGCCTCCAACCCACTATGTAGCAGATCTTTAATTCTTGATCTTAACTACTGTTTCCACTTCCTGATGCTAGGGTTACATGCATTCACCATTAGGTCCACTTTATACAGTGCTGGGAATGGTGCCCAGGACTTTGGGTACACTAGGTGTGATGGCTAGTTTTATGTCAATGTGATATAAGCTACAGTCATTTGGCAAGAAGGAACCTCAGTTGAGAAACACCTTTACCAGATTGGTCTATGAGCAAGCCTGTGGTGCCTTGTCTGGATTCACAACTGATGTGGTAGAGCCCAGCTTACTTGGAGCAGTCCCCCCTGGGCAGGTGGTTCATATGGTATAAGAAGTATAAGAAGTCAGCTGAGCAAGCCATGGGGAGCAATCCAGTAAGCAGCAATCCTTCATGGCCTCTGCTTCATTCATTTCTTACCTCCAGGTTCCTGCCTTGAGTTTTCCCCCTGATTTCCCTGGATGATGGACTACAAGCTGTAATCTGAAATAAACTCTTTCCTCCCCCAGCTTGGTCATGATATTTATCACAGCAGTAGAAATCCTAACTAAGGCACTAGGCAAGCGCTCTACCAACTGTGTCCTGTCAATTAATCTTTGGTGGTATTCCTGCAGCAGCTGCAATACTTGAGTTCTACATGGTATGGACAGACTGATTTCCCCATGCTGAGGGACAGTTACTTTGTTTCCCCCCAACAAACAGCATTGGCATTTGTTGGATAATTCCTAAAGGCATTTTAGAATTGATGGCTGATGCCAAATTGCTCTTTGAAAAAAGCCGTATTTCTACACGGTTCAGTCAGGGTATGGGAGCCCATGGCTTAATTGGGTGAGTGTGCTTTCTGAGGTTTAAGCAGAGATCCAGAGTGAGCCACAACAGAGCGAGGAGAGCAGGCTACTTCACTGGGCTGGCTTTTTAAATACTATACTTAGCAATTCAGATGGAAACGAGAGCCTTATTAAGTAGGCTCCGAGCGAGCATTGGACCCCTCTGCAGTCAGGCCTGTGTTTTGTGGAAGAATAATTTACCAGTGGCTGAATGCCTCTGCCACTTGCCACCTGACTCTTGTCACTTTTTAATGCCAGAGCCTGGCGTACCTTCAGACCCTGCTGGGTGGTCACTATACCTGTCAGTGTGTGCATGGGCTGAATGTCACTGAGGAGTGGTGTGGTGGGAGCCACAGGGGGGCAGGCAGCTTTCCACTTCAAACTGCTGACCAGGAGTCAGGATTGGAAGCCAGCAAATGCTGACCTGGACTTCTGTAGCATCTTTAGGCCAACTGAATGACATGTTCCGGGGACTGGCTTCCCTGATGTGCCAGGCCAATTAGGAGGACCTTGGGGAGAGTGACTGTTAGATTCCTTCCAAGGTGGGAGCAAATTGGCCCACCTGGCCATACACTTCTGCTGACCTGCTCAAGATTTGTAATGACCTGGATGTCTCATTGATGGATGCCCAGAGTCCCCCGTGTGCATGGGAGGTAAACAAGCATGTCAGGTGTCTTGAAGAAGTGGTGTTCGTCATGGCTTTGCTTTTCTTTGAGGCCTAGATATGGAGGAGGGAGATTTGAGAAGTGCTTGGTCTCTGGGTACCTGCAATGTGGTCCGTTCTTGAGCTTCATTTGGCTTATTGCCAACAAGCTGCCTGTGTGGGGCCTATGTCCTGGAGCGGGAGGGACCCAGCCGGTTTATGTTTTTGTGGTGGGCTTCCCCTACCAGTGGTCTCAGGGGCCTTAAATACTGGCTCATTCCTGACAGCACTCCTGCTGCTTTCTGCCCTAGAGATCAAGAAGGTTTTGTGTTAGCTATCTTTTCAGTCTTATGGTTTGGGATCCACAGGAAGGGCTGGTCTTTAGAATAATAGGCTGCCAATAGTCGCTGGGGGAGCGTGTGAGGAGGTGTGTGCTTGTGGTGCACTGTTGTTGCTTTTGGGTTTGCCTAGCAGCTCTGACAAGGCCCTGGGACCACCCATTTGTGCTTTCTAGTGGGAAGCATGGGCTTCAGGGCCTTGACCTGTGGGGTTGGAGAGGCAGCCCCCCTGTTTCTTTACCCTTTGTAAAGTTGCAGGAGGTTCTTCCTGGGGTGCTGATGGCAGTCTGCTTGAGGTGGATGGTTTCACAGTCCCATGGGGAAGGAACGGGAGGCAGATGTTCTATGTTGGCTGTTGTCGTCCCTATGCCTGCCATGCACTGGAGCAGGTCTGGAGGTAGTGGGATGTAGAGCATGGAGAACAACTGCTTTCTAGAGCAGACACCACACATGCACGCAGGCAGCTGCATGCTCAGCAGGGAGCGGCCTGGCCTGCCAATGCTCCACATTTGTTCTGCCCCTCCTTCTCCCAGTGCTTTTGGGGCCTTTCTCCTACGTTCTATAGATAGGGTTCATCTCCAGTGCCTCCTCTGAAGTTGATTTGATGGCATCCAAAGCCTTGAGGGCCTTGAGGATGTGATGCACACCCAGGGGTGATGTGACAGGAGGTGATTATGGCAGTATCCCTGGTGTCACAGTTGATATTTATTCCCTTACCCCATTTTTGTTTTTGATGTGTATGTATGTATATATAGGTTAATGTCATGTGCCTTTCTCAGTGACTCCTCACTTTCTTTTTCTTCTCTCTTTTTTTATTGTTTGAGAATTTCATATATGCAAATGTGTTTTGATCAAATAGCCCATTCCCTCCAACCCCTCTCCTCTATGCCCTCCCAACTTTATATGTTAATTTTTTAAGCCTATCGATTTCACTTACTGCAGCCAGTATGTGCACAGGTGTAGGACCATCTATTGGAACATGGGTAGCTTTCACATCACTAGAGAAAACTGACTTTCTTCCCCATCCCCTCCTCCATCCATGGTAGGACTTGTGCTGGCTTGCTCTTGTAGAGGTCTTGTACATGTCATCAGAATTATTGAGTTCATGAGTGCAGTGGCCCTGTTGTGTCTGGAGAAGTCTGTTTCACCTCTGGCTACCCCTGGCTCTTAGGAACTTTTCACCCCCTTTTTCAAAATGATCCCTGAGCCTTGAGAGGATGGGTTTTGATTTTGATGTCCCAGTCAAGACCAAATACTCCACAGTCTCTTATTCTCTGCACACCAACCAGTTATGGGTTCCTGTGTTAATTGTTGTCTGCTGCAAAGAAATTTCTCTGCTGAAGATTGAGAGATATACTAATCTATGGGTATAATTATAAGTACTTAGGGGTCAACTTAATGCTAGGTCTGTTTAACAGATGATAGTATAAGGGTTTCCTGTAAAGTCTATCACATGCCCAGTCATATGTTTTTGGCATAGTTCCATTTTGTGGAATAGGCTTTAAATCCAATTAGAAGGCAGTTTGTTGCTCCTATAACACTTGTACCACTGTTGCATCAATGGGCATATCTTGCCAAGTTGGTTGTTGTAGCTGGAAGGGTTTATAGCTGAATAAGAGTATTGATTACTTTGTCAACAGTAGCTTGCACAGCACCCTTTAACACTATGAAAGCTGGCCAGTTAGAGAGAACCTTGATTTTTCTGTGTCCTATGACTCAAGTGTGTGTCTACTTTATTTTTTAAGACAGTGTCTGTCACTCAATCTGGAATACGCTAGTCTGGTTAGACTGCACAGTGAAATCCAGGGATCCTCCTTTCTCTACTTCCTCAGCATTGAGATCACATACCTGTGCTGTTGTACCCCTTCTTCCCACTATCCCTCCCCCCTTTTCTGAGACAGGTCCTCTTTATGTAGCCCCACCTGTCCTGAAACTCACTCTGTACACCAGGCTGGCCTCAAACTCACAGAGATCCACTTGGCTCTGCCTCCTGAGCTCTGGAATTAAAGGTATATACTACTATGCTGGCAATATACCATTTTTTACATGGGTGCTGGAGCTTAGGCTGTTTGTACTTTCCTGATTGAGCCCTGGTTGATTTTGTTTGAGCAGGTGCTTCACTGGGGTCCTGTCACCTATTGAGCCTCTGGGTGTCAGATCCTTCTAACTCCAAGCAGGGTTAGAGAGTCCTGGGACCCTAGGGTGCTAAGTAGCTCTGAGAGAGGAATTATTAGAAGGGAGTTTTGAGGGATGAAAACAACTGAGCACAGGCTACAGTAGAGGCTGGGGGCCTCTTCTGAAGCAGCATGTGCCCACCTGTTTTCTCTGAGGATTTTCCAGAAGCTTCCATGGCTAGATGGGCCTGTATCATGCAGACTCTGGAGAGCAGTTAGGAAGTTTGAGAGCCTAGGCTTCCCAAACAACCATCACCCTTGAGATTGTGAGGTGTGAGACCTGGATGGGTCACCTAAGATCATTCATCTGTTAGTGGCCTTGTCCTTCTTCACAGCAGCTGTAACTGGTGTCAGAAACTGCAAATCTTTTCAGGTTTCCCTGTTCATGATGACCTCCCTGTGCTGGGCTGTCTGGCTCCTCTTTTGGAGATTCCTTAGCTGTTGAGTGTCCCAGAACCCAAGTCATTAGTCTCCTAGAGCCCCTGCACCCCCTTTTCCTGTAGCTGGCCTCTCATCTGGAGAGTGGAGCTCTGTTCTTTTCAGAGAACAGCTGGAAGGGCACCTAGGCCTGTGGGTGGCGGGCCCTCATCCCACTCAGAGATTTTGGTGGAGAGAAGGCTCACTGAACCCTTCAAGCAGATGTCTTTGTGTGGAGCTGCAGCCAAGAGAACAGGTTTGCATTCACATCAGTGGAATGGATTTTCATTTAAGTCAGGTGTCCTTCCATTCTCCACCCTGCCTTTGGGATAGTTCAGCTCTTATCTGAATGAAGAGCCCTGAGCACCCCTGAAAGCAGAGCTGCCATGCATCCGGGCATGTTGAGCCCAGGTCTTTCTTTCCACCTGGCCTCACACAGACCCAGCCACTCTGCTCTGCTGCCGGCATCTTAGTGAGGGACTTAAGCCTGGGCTTTTCATACGAGCATCCACTTGGAGGCCATGGCTCATACTCTGCAGTGTTAACCCAGGGCAGGCTGCCTGCCAGGGGTGGGGCCTGAGAGCCTGGGTCCTGCCACCCAGCATTGCACTGGTGTGTGCTCTTCCATCCGAGAGACTGCTCTGCTGTGGGGGAAGGAGGGCTGGCAGGCAGGACTCTTGCTGTGGGGAAGATGGGCTGTGGGCAGGTTACAAGAGTAGCATTTCATCTCCTGCTGCCATGTGTCTGCCCCTCTTGACCCTGGACTGTGGCCCTAGGCAACCCCCCCCATGCGCGCATGCACTTGCCTTTGGTTGGATGAGGTGTTGCCTGGGTGGTGGGAGGTGGAGGGTTCTGAAATGAAGCATGAAGCCTCGCTGTCACTGTAGCTGTTCCACATGCCACACTCGTGGGACACAGTGCCAGGTCCTAAGCTGCAGGCATCCTTCCATGTCTACAGAAAACATACAGCGTGACGTGGAACATGGTGACAGCTGTCAGGATGTCCTGGGAGTCTGGCTTTGGCTGAAGTGTGGTGTTTGCAGAAGATCATGGTTGGCAGCACTCTTGTTGAACGGTACCAGTGGAGCGCATGACAAATGTTACACATGGTGCTTCTTCATCTAAACATGAGTATTGGAAAATTCCTGG
The DNA here is from genome assembly GCA_030556225.1 of Cricetiscus sungorus. Taxonomy (NCBI): domain Eukaryota; kingdom Metazoa; phylum Chordata; class Mammalia; order Rodentia; family Cricetidae; genus Cricetiscus; species Cricetiscus sungorus. The sequence continues at coordinate 9,912,981 of JANBXA010000044.1, forward strand.
GATCACACACCTGGGAATGTGCCTGGAAAATGCATTGTGCTCTTTCTGATAATTGTGTTTTTCCATTTGGAGCCAGTGAAGTCTCTGAATTGATTTTTGTTTTGCTTATTTCATTCTTGTCTTAACATTTTTTATTGCATTAATGTATATGTATGTATATGTGCACACGTTCCATGGTGTGATATGGAGGTCAGAGGGTAGTTTTTGGATGTCAATTATTTCTTTCCACCATGTGGTTCCAGGTATTGAACTCATGTAGGCAGGCTTGATGACAGGTCCCTATATCCCCTGAGCCTTCTGTCTGGCCCTGGGTTTGGTTTTTGAGATAGTGTGTCGTGTAGCCCAGGCTCATCTTGAACTTGCTATGTAGCTAGGGATGACTTTGGCCTCCTGACTTTTCTGCCTCCACCTCCCCAGTGGTGAGATTATAGGAGTCCACTCTATGCCTAGTTCATGTGGTGATGAGGATGGAATCCAGGGCTTCATGCATGCTCAGCAAACATTCTGCCAACCAGGATACATTCCCATCAGGGAAACTGTTTTGGCATAGCTCTTTCCTGACTTGAGAGGGTCTCAGTTTGGGTGGAGTTGTGGTTAGGCATACTCACCAGGCTGGTTGGTATCCAACAGGCTAATGTGTGCTTGGACTGGGACACTGTGGAATGAACTGTCACTTGCCTCAGTGTGGATCTGTCTATCTTTACAGGCCCTGGCTTCCTGTGGCCTGTGCAAACTGGGGTGTGGGACATTGGAATCCTTATTCTGTAGCTTGTCACTAGAAGTAGGGGTCTGATAGTTGCCAGGTGACCCTTGTTTGTGGACTGTACCCCTGGCATGTGTTCTAGGGCAGCCAACCTGCTGTATCTTCGCTGGTTTGATACTGTTGGTGAGAGCAGCGACCAGGCAGGTTCTGCTCTAGAAACAAGCGTCTTTTCAGGGTGCCTGCAGTCTTTGAAGATTGTCCATGCCCGGAGGGTTCTGAGGTCTCTCAGCTGCCTGCAGGATGTACCTACCAGTCAGGGCTTTAGTACTGCAATGGCTGCAGTCTAGCCTGCTTGTCTTGGCTCTTTCCCACCTGTTTGTGGCTCTGTATGGCCTCTACCTGAATGTGTGGGACAGAAGCTTTCAGAGGGACTGGTGGCCCAGGGTCAGCCAAGTATCCTGAAGCATGGTGGGCTCTGCCCTTGGTAACCTCCATCCATCTGGCCAGCCACCTGGTGCCAGGCAGCTGGCCCTGCATCTTTGTAGGCTGTTCAGTCCTGTGCTGTCACTTTTCCCTTCTGCCAGGGGCCACCATTTTGAAGCATAGCACAGCACACATGTGGCAGGGAGCCCTAGCTTGAGGCATCTCTTACAGACCTGTCGCTCTGCAGCACTTTGGCAAGGCCCACTGGAAAGCTTACTGAGCCCACCACCTTTGCCCTACCTCCCTGCTGGATCTGGAACTGCGCCTGGTGTGGAGGCTGCCAGGTGGAGGCTGCCAGGTAGAGCACAGGCAGCCATCACTTGGGAGAGGAAACATTTAACTTTGGAGGCAGCAACACAATACCATCTCCTCTGTGGAGGCGGCCGAGGTAGAAGATTAGCAATTAATTCTTTATTACGTGCAAACTCCTCTCCAGTTCTGTGGAACCAAACAGTCCTCCCACCGTGAGCAGGGGCGGCGCCACTCAGTTCATTCCCCAGTGCACCGCTGCTCGTCTGCTCTTGAGCTGATAGGAATTGCTTACGAGTCTTCGTGGAAGACATTCAGACAGGCAGTTCTCTAGCTTCCTACTTGCTCCCCCGCCTTTCCCCCTCTTCTCTGGTATAGTTTATTGTGCTTCAGTCTCAGGAGCATCTTGCTGTTTATTGGGATTGCAATTACAGAATGCAGGTATCAGCTGCCTTTTAGGCTAGACAAGTTGTAGCACGTTGATTTTCGTTTTCTTTAAATTATGGCTTTATTTTTTTTATTGACTTATGAGAACATTGGCTCTGAGGAGAGTCACTAGGTGCAGTTTCTGGTCTAGCCTTAGTTTGGACAGTTTTATTGTTTACGGCAGCTTGGCCGAGCTGTCAGAGGTATGCCAATAGTTGTTGCTTCTCAGTTATCTGCATTTATGAAGTATGGTGGTTTGGTTTCGAAGGCAGTAAGGGCTATCTATATACAGGTTGTTGTTATAGTTCTGAAAAAAAAAAAAACCAGCAATGACTATGGACAGTATGAGTGACTGGACTCAGCTATATTATACCCAATAAAACTTTACTTTTGTACTGAGAGTATAACTCATTGGTAGAGCTCCTGCCTAGAATTCCCTAGTGAGGGTCTGGGGTATGGCTCAATGGTACAGTATTTACTTAGCATGTGTGAGGCCCTGGGTTCCATCTCCAGTAGTGTAAACAAACAGAACAACGTTGTTTTAAAACCAATATCTGGTCATTTGGTTTAAAGGCAATATAGAGCTTTTGTTTCTTCCTTCTTAGTAGTTTACTCCCCAGTGACTTTCTGCTCTGATATCGCAGGAAGTTTTCCTTTCTCCTGGTCTGGGAGAATCCACCAGCATTGTGTGCTCTTGTTTAGAAGTGGTGGTATCGAGAGTAAGTCTCATACACAGTGGTAGCCCCAAGTTTAAGGCAGTACCTGTCCTTGTTAGGATCTTGACTTTGATCAAAGGGGTCCTCACATAATGACCTGAAGCTCTCTGAAGGACATGGGACTCCCCTGTGCAGATCTGAAGGGACACAGCCTCTGTAAGGTAGCTTCAGGGTTAAGAAACATGGGCACAGGATCCAGTGCCAAGGCATGAGTTGAGCGAGGGACAGAGAGCAGGAGAACCAGCCTGCCGTAGGCTGGGAGAGTCTTCAGGAGAGAACAGTTTTTCTGGCAGGTCTGGGCGCTTGGAACTAGCTTTATGGAACTTGTCTTTAGACTGGGTAGCTGGTGCCAGGGGCTGCATGAGGACCCGCATATGTCTGGGTGCATAGTCAGACATGGGCAGCATGCCTTGGCTTTTCTGGGGATGTGTTAGCTTTATCACCTCTGCCCCCCTCACCGCACCTGCCTTTTTCAGCTTTGAGGCTGGGGGTTGGTGTTGAGACTATCAATTTCCCCACCCTGGGCAGGGCTATAGGCATACACCCAGTACACAGCCAGTTCTACATCTGTCTGTACAGTAAGACCTGTTTTGTTTCCATCAGCAACATAAACCCTTGTTTACGGCCTTTTCCATTTACTGACAACCCTTGCCAAATTAATTTTATTTAATTATCTCCCAGGGCTAAGCTTGAATACATTTTGTGTTAAATTCACAGTTTTTTTCCCTTTCTAACCGAAATGGACTTAATATCCTTGTTAAAATCTGATTAAAACTAAAATTGAGTTTTTTGAAGTCTGATTATCCCATGAAATGGAATTTTTAAACCTAATTACGGGTAGATTTGCATACACTTTTCAGCACCATTGAAAAGAAAGTTGAAGGAAATTTATTAATGACAGCCTTTCTTGCGTTTCCTTGGGGCATGACGTTGCTGTAGGAGCACTGGGGAGGCCGTGGAGGAAGGTTGCATTTCTCCCCACCCCTCTTCAGAAAAGATTTCAAAAAAATTTCATTCCTCAGAGACCCAGTTTCCCAGAGGGTTGAGCTCTGTCTTGTTTCTGTTCTGTTCCTGCCATCGTGGTTTGCACTGTGTCCTGTTGCCCTGTGCAGAGCGCCGATCTTTATAGAAGGGCAGGGGTACCAGATGCAGCCCCTCCTGGGCTTCTGTCCCACCCCCCATAGTATGGACTTGTGAGCAGCAAGCTGCAGCCAGCCTGATTGAAGCTTATATTTGTGCCTCGCGTACACCTTCTTTCTGTCCATAGTGCGGTAGATGTGAGTTTCCTCAGCTGGTTTCCACTAAGGTCCATTTCTGTGCTGTGTTTGGAGCCGTGCTGCCTGCTCCCATTTCCTAATGGTGGGTGAAGGTCACAAGCCTAGTGCCGTTAGGCAAGCGCTCTGCCACTGAGCTCCACAAGCTCCGTTCCCAGGCATGGATCTGTCTGTAATGTTTAAATATAAATAAATTATAAATTATCTTCTTGTCACCATTGGGCTGGGACAAGCTTGGCTGAGCAGAATCACTTACATCATGGCGCCCAGGAAGCTGGGGAGAGGGTAGAGAGAGAATATGAGTAACTGAACTTTGCTTGGGTTCACAGCCTGTGAGACAGTGTTGTCCATGTTCAGAGTGGGTCTCTCTTTTAGCTGATCCTTTCTGAAAATGCCTTCTTAGGCATGATTGGCTAACTTTGGCACTCTTCAACCAAGTTGACCATCAGAGTTAACTGTCAAGGGCCCAGTGCAATGGCTTGATAGGTATAGGTGTTTATCACATAGTCCTGCTCATGTGTGCTTGATCCTGGAATACACGTAAAGCTAAGGAGAAAACTTCCACAAGGCTGTCCTTGGACCTTCACACTTAAACTATGGCTTGCCTATTCCTCTCCCCATAATGGGCAGAAATAGACATAGACTCACACACAATAATAAACAATAACATAACATTGTTGTTATAATATTATTATTAACTGTCCAACCATTTTAGAGATTTTGTATTTTTGTATAGATTTTAGTTAGAATCAGCTTTGTGTGTGTGTGTGTGTGTGTGTGTGTGTGTACATGCGCGTACATGCATACATGTATGTGTGTGTGTATGCATGGGGATACATGACTAAAGGTATGAATGTAGGATATTCACATTGTCCTGTAGCCCTCACACCAAAACTCTTGCTCCCTTACTAAACACTGACTTCCCAGTTCTGGTAACCCCATTTTACTGTCTTCATGGTTTTTGTATCTATGATTCTATATATTTGATAAGAGCAGGGACTTATGATGTTTGGATTGGCTTATTTCATTGGACACACTATCCTCAAGGTTTACTTGTAGCTGGTGACAGGATTTCTGTTCTTTTAAGATTTTATTTTTATTTATGTGTATGTGTGTGGGTCTGTGTGTGGTATGTGCATGTTTGAGTGCATGTACCTACAGAGACTTAGAAGAAGGCATTAGATACACTGGATCTGTTGATCTGACAGTTGTGAGCCACCTCATGTAGGTGATAGGAACTGACCTTGGGTCCTCTGAAAGAATATATAGTAAGCACTCTGCATTTTAGAGCCATCTCTCCAGCACCCTTCCGCCCCCATTTTGGAGATAAGCTTTGTGTTGTCCAGGCTGGCTTCAAACTTACTGCATAGGTTGTCCTTGAACTTGTGATCCTCCTGCTTTTACCCTCCCAAGGGATTACCAAGCACATCACCCATGCTTGGTTCAGGGCAGTGCTGGAGAACAGGGCTTCATGTATAGTAGAGAGGTATCAGCTGACTCAGTCGTGACAACCACAAGGCAGCAGTTCACCTTTAAAAATCCTTTTCTCTCTCTTCTTTCTTTTTTGGGGGTGGGTAGTCCTGGAGATCGAACCTACTCCTTTATGCATGCAAAGCAAGTGCTCTTCCACTGACCTATAGCCCCAATGTCTTTCCTCTTGAATGCACTGTGTGGACCTGAGATTTTTCTCTCTGTTCAGGCAGTGATGTGGTGTTGCTTCGGTGGTCCCCGCTCTGATGTGAACTTTGCAGAGAATATATGTGCACAGACACGTGAGGATCCCACTTCCAGCTCTGGGGTTCACACCCAGGCCATCCATAGGCTTCTTCTATTTTACATTATTTGAGGAACCACTGAGTGAGATCTGGGTGCCCAGGAATGTTCCTACATTGTCCCAAGTCCCCTAAAAGTGTAGGGCAGGAAGTTGACGATCAGCATTGAATGAATTCAGCGCTCAGGTGACAGAGGAGTCTCCCAAGGATTGTGTGGAGCACCTGTGCTTGCTCTATCACAGTGGGGACACATGTCTTTGCTAGCATCCTGGGATTAAAGAAACCTGCTTTAGAATTCTAGAAGTAAGCGCTCCCACTTCAGTAAGAGTCTCTGTCACCAGAGGTAGTTCCCTTCCTTTGACATGTTATTCTGTGTAATCTTCAGAGGGACATATATGAGACTTTCTTTGGATTCCTCTTTAATTAAAAAAAAAAAAAAAGCAGTTTGTTTGTGTGTGTTTGTGTGTGTGTGTGTGTGTGTGTGTGTGTGTGTGTGTGTGCGCGCGCATGCTTTTGTCATTTATTCATTCTTTCATTTGAGATAGGCTCTCAGCTGAGAGCATAGGCTGCTATCACAGACTGCAACTCGCTTTTGAGTTCTGAATGCGATGGTAATGATATGCAGTGTGATGGACGGACGGCTCCTTGGTACATGACTGAAGGGTGTTGAAGGCCGTCACCTGTCCTCCTCTCCTCAGGCAGGCAGGTCACAGCATGTTCCCTTACTTTCCCCAGCGTTCCTCTCTGTTCCTGCCAGGCTGTTCCTGCCCCCGGGAGACAGCACACTGTTCTCAGTTCTGTTTCCACCGATCAGTTTCCTCTGTTCTAGAATTGTAAATCAGGGAGCCGCGCTGTTTCTGCCTTTGATGGTTTCTTCTTTGTCCTGGGGCGGAGACAGAAGCTGGATTCTGTGTCTTAACTCTAGGACTGGGCCTGGTGACATCTCTCTTTATGCTGGTGACCCCTCTAGCATTGCTCAACATGACACTGTTCAGAGGAAGTGAATTTTGGGGCCATATCAGCAGGGGTCATTGCTTATTATTGGGTGGTGGTCTATTGCAGGGACATGATGGTGGCATCGTTCCTGTTGGGAACAGGGAAATGGATTCCTCCATTTTCTATATAGCTTGATTGCCTTCACCCAAGCTGGCATCTGAGAGTGAAATTGCTGGGCCAGTTAGTCAGTTTAGCCCTGTGAGAATGGCCAGGTGGGTTTCCAGCAAGGCCTCTGTTTTGGTGTTCTCTTGGAGCCTGGAGATTCCGTTTGCTCTGAGTCAGTTCATCAAGGCTGTTTATTTTATTTTTTAAGCAATTATGTAATTATTCCAGTGGGTGTGAAGTACTGTCTGCCTGGGATTTTAATCCACATCTGTTCAGTGACTGATTCCCTGGTGTCTGTCAAGCTCCTCTTCATGTTCTGAGTGGCATGTGCTCTTTTGCAAGTGTCTGTTCTGTGTGTTTTACAACCTTTTATTGATTTATTTTATATGTCTTTTATGTAGGATGGTCACACGCATGTTAGTGTGAGTGTGGGTGTGCTCATGCCAGAGCACTCAAGTGGAGGTCAGAGGACGACCTCAGGTGCCCTTGCTTTATACCTTGTTTGAGACAGGGTCATCACCACTGGGAACTCCAGGTTGGTTGGCCTGTGAGATCTTGGGCATTTTGAGTCTACTTCCCTTTCCATCTTCCCAAAGGTGTGCTTGCATTAGAGACTTACGCACTATCTCTCTCACATGGTGCATCCCCCTTCTCCCAAAGAGTCATTTTCTAGTTCAGGAGGAACTTTGGTTTTTTTTTTTTTTTTTGAGACAGGATTTTTCCAGTGTATAGCTCTGGTTGTTCTGGACCTCACCCTGTAGACCAGGCTGGCCTTGAACTCAAAGAGATCTGCCTGCCTCCTCTTGAGTTCCAGGGTTAAAGACTTGCACTACCATCACCTGGCTAGGAATTTCTGTTTTTAAAGATGTATTTATTTTTATGTGTGTTTTGCCTGCATATATGTCTGTGTGAGGGTGCCAGATCCCCTGGAAGTGGACTTCCAGACAGTTGTGAGCTGTCATATGGATGCTAGGAATTGAACCTGGGTCCTCTGGAAGAGCAGCCAGTGCTCTTAACCTTTGACCTATCTCTTTAGCCACAGGAGGAATTCTAATCCAGGATGTGCTGGTGGCTACCCACCATCCTGCCATATAAAGGGAGAATATCAGAGAGGTTTCTGTTTAGAATAGAACATAAAAATATTGCCCATAGATGGCCTCAGTATGACTTCCCTTTTTAGTTAACTCAGTTCCATATAATTCAATCTTATCAGGTCACGTCTGGGTTGATGGTTTCATGGAACCATGTGTCTCTTCACTAAAGAGAAGTTTGGAAGTCTGGATGCTATCAAAAGTATCTTGATTAGGGACTCTGATTCAAGGAGTGTGACCCAAGTTTGGTCCTCCTTGGGATAGATGGTGACTCTGCCCATGGTCGCTCTGAGCCTCCCATCTAGCTCTTAAGAGTGCAGTATGACTCTAGAGATGACAGACTTACTACCATGGTAACCTGCTACTGATGGCATTCAATTCGGAGACATCTGATGCAGCCTTACAGCAGTGACATGAGTGATGAAGAAATTGGGTTTTTTCTGTGGCATCAAAAACAGAGATATAAAAAAGCAATTATAAAATTAGACACAGCATTGCCATGGATAGCAATTAATCCTGTTTGAAGGAAGTGAGTAGAGGTCAGCATCTAATTCATCAGAATGGATGAATGTTATTTTTCTACAGAAACTCTTGGTGTACAACAGCTGAGTGAGGCAGAACATTCCGGGAATATACCAAGGGTTGTCAAATGAAGACATTCGGTGAGCCTGGCCAGTGTCCTGCCATTTTTATTTTCACAGAACATTGTGGATAGGTCTGAAGTGCATCCACTCAATTCTCTTGTGTGTATAAGAAGCAGTCTTTTCCTGTATATTGACTTTGTATTTAGTTCCTCCACTCATTTTTCTTTTAGTGTGTGAGTATCTTTTTCTTTTAGATTCCTTGGAAATGTATACAGGTGCATGCCTGTCTGTTCACACAAGTGTGTGTGCATATAGAGGCCCCAGGGCAGTCTTAGTTATTGTTACCTAGTCTTTCTCTCTACTCTTTTGAGACAGATTCACATTGGCCTGAAACTTGGTGATTAGGCTGGGCTGGCCTGCCAGTGAGCCCTAGGGACCTTTCTGTCTCTGTCTTTCCAATGCTGGAATCACAAGTGTGTGCTATTATGCCCAGCTTTTTTCCCCTTCAGTATTTATTGTTATTTAATTTAATTTGGTGTTCTGTATGGGTGTTTTGACTGCATGTTTGTATATATAGCATGTGTATGTCCTACGTTCAAGGAAGACAGAAGAGGGTATCAGATCCCCTGGGCTTGGAGTTACAGATGGTTGTGAGCCACCATGTGGGTGCTGTGAACCAAACATGGGTCTCTAGAAAAACAGCCAGGGTTCTTCGCTGTGGAGTCATCTCTCCAGCCCCCATGCCTAGCTTTTTAAATGTGGGTTCTGGGGGAATTAAGTAGGCTCAGGTCCTTCTGCCTGGAAGCAAACACTTTGCAGACTGATCCATTTTCCCCAGCTCCCTTATGTTACTTTTTGTAAGCTTTCCAGGTGATTTTGAGGTGAGGTCAGGACTGGTAGATTAGGGCATTAGAGGCAGGATCTGACCTAACCCTACTGGGTGGAAATCCTAAGCAGGTACCATTCCACTGTGGGCTGTCACTTGAGCACAATCAAACAGGTGGCTTATCAGTAAACTGTAACTCACTTAATCAATCTTTTTTTTTTTTTTTTTTTTTTTTTTTTTTTTAAGATGTAGTTTGGAGATACGAAAACTGATAAAGGTGTCAAATGCAAGCTTACCAGGTATAGAGGGCGGGCGCGGGCATGCATGTGTGCATCTACTGTTATCTACTGTATTTGCCCTTTAGTCTTCCTGACACTAATTTCCATACTGATGAGAGTGTGTCTCAGAAGGGAATGCTCATGTGATTCGGGACAAAGAGAAGCTGGTTTAAGGAGAGTTGGTGATGGACTTCGCTGACACGAGAGAACCCAATGCTGATTTGGGAGAGGTGAAAGCCAAGTGCCAGCCCGATTTATGCTGTGTGACTTTCACCATGCTCAGGAGCTCGGTCATCACCAAGTGAACTATGAACAAGGCAAATAGGAGTGATTTGTAACAGACGCTGTGAGCTTGTAAGGGCAGTAGAGCCCTGGGGCCTCCCGTGTAACAGTGGGGTTGCTGTACGTTCAGCCTGGCAGAAAGATGGTTCTGGGCAGAGAGTGAAGCCTCCAGCTCCTGTTGTTGGTACCATGGTTTGTGATGAGGAGAGCATGTGTGTGGCTTTTGCTGAGGTTACTAGTCTCTGTCTCACTGAATCTGGCTGGCAAGCTGTCACCTACCGAGGAATTAATAGCACCTCTTCTGGAGACCCTGGCTGTATGGAGAAGGAGGTCCTCATAGTGCTCTAACCTGGGGCCTCTCAGCTCCTCTGCCAGGAGGCCTGTGGCTGTCTACAGGTTCCCCCCATATCCAAGTGTGCTGATTGGTGTGAACTGTCAGCTTGATATGACCTGTAGCTCCTGGAAAGAGAGTAAGGTGCTAGAGTGTGTCTCTGGGGGACTGTCCATTTTTAATTGATGGAGTGAGGCCCAGCCCACTGTGAGTGGCACATTCTGTAGGCGGGGAATCCCGAACAATTTAGAGAGGAGAAGGCTAGCTGAGAGTGAGCAAGGGAGTGATCTTGCAGACAGGCAGGGACCCAGGTGTTTAATCTCTCGACTCTTCACTCTGGGTGTGAGGCTTTAAGTTCCTGCCTTGACTTCCCTTCATTAACCGACCCTAACATGGAATTGTCAGGAAGATAAACCTTCCTAATATGCTTGTGTCAGGGTGTTTTATCACAGCAACAGAAATGAAATGAGGACACCAAGGAAGCTGCCACATCACTGGTGAAGACACTGACCAGACAGAGACAAAGGAACTTGGTGGAGATGGGAACTAAGCAGGGGGATCTTCATAAGCACCACCCTCTCCTGGGTCTTCCTAGAGAAAAGATAGAGAATTCTTTGAAAGAAGAGTGCTCAGCGAACCATAGGAGCTTAGGGAAATGAGCACTGAACAGGCATGGGAAGATCCGGGGAAGGTTGGGAAGGTTGAGGAAATCTGGAGAGAAAAAAGGACCTAATGAGAAAGAGAATCAAACCAGAGGATAGGTCTGTGAAGACCATGATTAAAGCATACAATGAAGAAGTGGGTAGAAGGACATCATTATGGAGCAATAGCAAGAATCTTTCCCCCATTGAAGTACATTTGTGGCTAAAGGGGCTGACAGTCCCCACCCAGTGGGTAAGCATCCATGTTAAGGGCTTTTCTCATTGCTGTGACTTATGACTTAGCTGCAGCAGTTGAGTGTACTGGAGGCTGGAGTTGTTTGTGAACTTGCTCTGGGGAGATGTAATAAGCATCTATGTAGACCCACCCTTCTAGCAAGGGCGCCATGATCAGAACAAAGTATGCATCCATCAAAGCCCATTGTAGTGCACCTACAAGCTTACTGGGTTTACTAACAGAGCATGAGGAAGAGGTCATGTACTGAGTGTGGGGGACCCCAAGGGATTCGCATCACTGGAAGGTCTCAGCCTAGCCTGAATGATAACTTCCCATAGCTGCAGAGATGGAGCCCCCTTTCAGTTACCCTTACACACCCTGGAGATTGAACCACCTCCTGAGACCCCTGAGACCATATGTGCAACATGTGCAGCTGGAGCAGAGTTCTACAGACTGGGAGAGGGTGCAGGGGGAAGTGGCTGAGGTCTCAGGTCAGGAGGGATCTATTGTAGGTCATCACAGCTATTCTGATGAAGATGGTAATGGCTATGTCCAGACTACCGTGTTCCACAACAGGAACAGCAAATTCTGGAGCTCACAGGGGAAAAAAAAAAAATCTTAGCCTCCTTCTGTTTGTGTTTTTGAGATCAGGTCTTGATAAGCTGCTCATCCTGGCCTCAGACTCAACATCCTCCTAAAGGATTCAGCCCTCTGAGTGTCTTGGAACTGTAGGAGCAAGTGCCATGGTACGCAGTGCTAGGCCTATGGTACTCTGTGTGTGTCTTTGTGTGTGTGGTATATGCTTGTGAGTATCTGGGCATGCCTGTGTGTATGTGTTTGAGTGTGTACACGCATGCCTGTGTGTGTATGCATGCATGCATGCATGCATATGTGTGTGTGTGTGTGTGTGTGTGTGTGCATGTGTGCATGTGTAAATGTCTCTGTGTGTGGATATGTGTATGTACATGTGTGTGTGTCCAAAGGAGGATGCTGGGGAGTCGTTCTATTATTCTTTCCTTGGTTCTCTAGTGATAGGGTCTGTTCTAGTTTGCTTTTTGATAAACAACATTACCCAAATCACCTTTGAGGAGGAAAGGGTTCATTTGACTTAAAGGTTACAGTCTATCATTGAATGAAGTGAGGGAGGCATGAGGAAGCAGAAACTGAAGCAGAGACCATGGGGGAAATGCTGCTTACTTGTTTGCTTTCTTGACTTCATCAATTTGCTTTCTGCTTTCTTACTTGACTAAGGACCATCCATGCAGGGGTGACACTACCCACAGTGGGCTGGGGCCTCCCACATCAGTCATCACTCAAGATAGTGTTTCAAAATATGCCCAAGAAGAGACAATTCCTCAGTTGAGGTCTGTCTTCTCTGGTGTCCCCAGTTGATACCAGGTTGATAGAACTAACCAACTGCATCTCTCACTGAGCCTGGAGCTAGGCTGGGGATACCCAACAAGATCCTATTATCCTCCTGCTTCTTTTCCACACTGGGGTTGAAGGAATGCATGGCTACACTTGGCCTTTTACATGGGTGATGAGGGTTGAAACTCAGGGTCTAGTGCTTGCGAAGTAAGGTCTTGCTGACTTCTCAAAGAGGCTGTGGCAGGAACCCATCCAAGCTTGAGTTGAGTTCTGCTGACTCCACTAGGTGGCCCAAAGCAGTCTGCCCCAGGCTGGCACCTACACAATTTCCTGTCCTTCCTGTGAAGGTGGGAGCATTCTTTGAGCTCTGTTTTCTTTTTAAAAACAGTTCTGCTTTGCAATGTAGGCTTGCATGCCACTTGTTATTAGCTTGGGTTGGCCTCGAATTTGCTACCCTCCTGTTTCAGACTCTTGAGTTCTGGAATTAGTGGCATACACCCTAATGGTTGGTTTGTAAAACAGAAACCTTTTTTTCAGTGTTTGGGATCAAGCCTGGTGCTGGTGCACGCTTGGTAAGCACTCTGCCAACAGAGTCACATTTCCAGTCCTTCATCTCCCCTTTGTGAACCATTTAACAGAGGTGGTGGTTGAAGCTTTCCACAAGGAAATGTGAGAGTTCTCTGGAGACCAAGGGACTTTAGCACCAAGGCTGTAGCTTCCTACCGAGAGTCCCAGGACTCCTTACAGCTTGTCTCAAGCCATGTCACCCCCAGCACCACAATGCTGTGATTCCATATATATAGATAGCACTTTTTATTCATTGGCCCAAGCATTCTGTCTCCCATCCTGCTCTGTGCTCCAACCTTCAGAGGGTCTTGGGTGAATCAGTGCTATAATTCTGCCCAAAGCCAAGTTCTGCTGGTCCTTGCTCATCTTTTCTCCACTTCGTTTTATGGTACCAGAGAGTGAACTCATGGCCTCACAAATGCTAGCTAAGCATCTTCCCACTGAACTCCATCCCATTTCTTTGCGGCTGATCACAGGAGCTCTCCATCATCCATTTCTATGTTTCCTGTTATAAACCACTCGGGATGTCTCCTTTAAAAACACATCTTAGGGCCGGAGAGCTAGCTCAATGGTTCAGAGTGCTCATGTCTATTATGAAAGACATGGTTTCTGTTCCTAGCCTCTACATGGTGCTCACAACTGCCTGTAACTCCGGTTCTAGAGGATCTGATGCCTTTTCTGACCTTCATGGCATACTACATACAGGTGGTACACATTTACCCATATGGATTTGAATACATATAGACAGCCAGCCAGACCCACCACCACCACCACCACCACTTTCTTCACCTTAAATTTTAGGGGCAGAAGAGATATCTCAGTGGTTAGGAGCACTTGTTACTCTTGCAGAGGACCTGAGTTCTATTCACTACACTCACATGGGGCTGCTCAGAAACAGTCTGTAAGTCTAGCTCTAAGGAATCTGATGCCCTCTTTTGACCTCTGTGGGTACCCTCACTCCTGTGTTCACTTCCTGTCCCTGTTGGTGTAGACTTCCTTTGAGTGGTAGGGATGCTGTCCTGATTTCTTGTCTTCCTGTACCCTTTCTTCTGAGATAAGTTTCTATTTTCTCATCACTCTCATAGCCAGAGGGATGAGATTCTGAGGTGGTTTTTGTTTCTGGAGAGAGTATCATAAATCAGGATGTGGCCTGCTAGTCTATTCCTCTCACTTATAGATAGATTAAACCAGAGTTCAGAAAGGCCAAGTAACTAGCCTAAGGCCACACACAGCAAGCTAGAGAGCAGCATGGGCCCACAGCCCAGGTCTGTATGGATGTGATGGTGGCTTCCCCAAAGTTCTGAGACCTTCTTTTCCGTCCGCTGCTCAGTGAGTTCAAAGTGAGTGCCTCACTAATGACAGCCCCTCTCTGAGCCTGTGCATCCTCCAAGTCCTTTGTTCGTGTGTTGCGTTTGATTGTTTCCCTGGAAGCCAGGTGCACTTGATTTTTAATTCACTCTTCTCTCACTTCGAGAAGTCCTGGTAGGTAGGTGAGTGGATCGGGAGTTCTAAATTTATTATAAGAGGTTCTCCCCTCTACCCCCCCACCCCCACCCAGTGCCTTTGTTTAATATTGAAAGCCCTGTCAAGAGTAGAACAGGTGGATAAACCCAATGTCTCTGAAGTCTGGTCAGCTTCCAAATAAGTCTACTTCTGACCACAGTGAGACACCTGCCTGGGACACATCTTGTCTCGCCTACTCTCTTGTCCATAGGCACCGCCATCCAGTGTGGGTAGGTTTCCCATGCTGAGCTCACTGGGGTCCTCCTGGGGAAGGTGACTTGCCTGTTTGCTCCTGGTCTGATCAGGGACCTGTCAACCCCTCCCAGTCTGTCTCCAGCTCTGACATGTGTCCACTGTGAGGAGTGCACCCTTCAGGTAGGTGCGGGCTGTGCTTTCTGGCTTTCCCTTCTTTTCCTTCCTCCCTGTTCCCACTCGAGCCCCTTGTTAAAGTTTGTTTGGGGCCACATTTCTGGATGTTTATAGCATCAGACGACCAGCTCTTCCAGAGCGACGGATGCGGGAGAGGAATTGAGGCGTTTGTTTGAGAGCTTCTGAGAGCTTTTTTTAGTGAGAACAGTTCAAAGAGCTCCTCTTGTTAATCAGAGGAATATTCCAGCATCCCTGGGGTGGTCACACTGGCTTAATTGGAACCCAGGCTTCTTTGAAGTCCTTTTAATCCTTTCCGGGCTGGGAGAAAGAATTGGGAGGCAGCAACTGTAAATTTGAAATTTCTTCGTTTTATTTACATGTGTCTGGGGACCCATGGAACTCATTTCCCTGAGGCATTTGTGTTTCTGGCTATGGACAGCTGAGTGAGATTTGGACATTAGGTGGCTGGAGTGGGAGAGTTGCAGGGCAGTGGGTCACTTCAAAGTGGCAGCAGTGGGCCCTGGTGTCCATGTACTTTAGCAGCCTTCTTGGTTCCTTAGGAAGCATGCTGTCATGCTCCTGGCCTCCAGCTACCATGCCCACCATGCCATTTATTTTGCTACATGGGGATGGAACATTAGCTACTCAGTAGAGCTGTTCTCCCACACCTCTTTAGTTCCTCAGGTGGAGCCAGGTCATTGTGCCAGCTAGACACAGCTGGACAAGTACTCTTGTCTGACTTTCCCTGAGCTGCCTAGGGTTAGTTGTGATTTAAAAAAAAAAAAAAAAATTCTTTTTTTTTTTTTTCTTCTTTTTTTTTTTTTTTTTTTTTTGAGGTAGGGTCTCAGGGGGTCTAGACTGGCCTTGAACTCAACATATAGTTACAAAAGATTCAAACTCTCTGTGTGCCACCAGGACTGATTTATGGAGGGGATGGCACCTAGGGCTTCATGCATGCTTGGAAAGTACTTGACCAACTGAGCCATGTCCTCAGCTTATGTTTGGTTTTGAATCAGGGTCTCACTGCCCAGGCTGACCTGGAACTCGGGGTCCTCCTGAAGTAAGCTTCTGAGTGCTGGAGTAGGCGTTTGTGTTTGAAGTTTCAGTTTTGCTTATACTCACATGCTTTTGGGAATGCTCTGTGTCTGTCTATTGTATTAATGCTATGATTACGGATGTGTGCTACTGTGTCTGGTTATTATGTGATGCTGGGGTGTCAAAGCTCAAGTCATCAGGCTTTAGTGAGAATCACTTTACCCGTTAGCCTCAATGCCACCCTTCTGGAGACTCTTCCTGACCAGCTTGTCAGAGTGACTGCCTCCTTGCTGATCTGTCACTATCCTCATAACGGAAGCATTACACATTGGTTTTGTCCCAGTGATCATTAGTCTCAGCAAGGGAGTGAATATCTGTGACTCTGGTCACCATTTGTTCTGTCAGTACGGTATCCACAGGTCTCAGGATCTATAGGACCACACATGTAGTACTCCTAATTTGTTGGAGACAGGGCTTACTTTGTGAGGGTCAGGCTGGCATGGGACTTGTTTGGCATCGTCTTGTCTCAGCCTCCTAATCACCTGCTGTGTTGCCATATCAGACACACCACCTGTAAATCCTCACAGGCTGAATCAGATTCTCCCCCCTCCATGTGCTTGGAGCTGGTTCTGGTTAGGTGGCAGCATTTCCTTTCTCACAGTTATCCACCCACCAGCCTGCCTCTCGGTGATTTTCGACCTGGTTCTGTCATCAGGTGGCTTTGCTCCTTTCTGCATCTTCCAGAACTGGCAGGGCCGCATCCTACATGGCCAGCACTATGGCTGGAGGTGGTGTGGGGTGGATTACAGTGCTCTGCACTGTCCTGGGAGACCTGGCAGCAGCAGGGATCACAGAGGCACAGTGGTAGCCCAGTGCTCCAGATGTCAGGGCCATCAGTCAGGTAAGGTAGGGTCATCCCATTTCCTAGATCAGGAAGCAAGATTTAGCTGGACCTGAACTTGATCCTGGCCAGTTCCAAGGCAGTTTCGCCATGCCCTGTCTTCTCACCTCTTTGCTTACTTTTGTCATCAGCACTGTGGGGAAAGTGCATACAGATGTTTGGAACCACACCTGTCTGCTCTGGAACAAGGCCAAGGTGACAGACGTTTGTATTACAATTTTTTAAATTGTACACCTGTGAGTACACATGTGACATGACATACATGTGAAGGCTAGTGGACAATTTGGGGGCTTGGCTCTCTCTTTTCACCACGTGGGTCCCAGGGATCACTCAGGTTCTTAGGCTTGGTGGCAATCATCTCTACCCACTGAGCCATCTCACTGGCCTGGAAGTATGCTGTCAGTTTCTGTTTGATCCTTGTCTTGTACCCTGGCTCTGTCCCCATGCTCACCCCAGGCAGAGATCCCTTGGTGTGGAGATCCTAGCTGGTGCATGCTGGGAATCTGAACTCAAATCTTCATGCGTGTGCAGGGAGTGCCTTATCCAGGAACCCATCTCCTCAGCCTGTATTCTTTTTTATCTCTTTCCTTTTTAAGCTAAAATGTCTTGGGTACAAGCCAGGTATGGTGGCACACACCTATAATCCCAGCACTTGAGAGGCTGAGGCAGTTGATCTCTGTGAGTTCAAGGCCAGCCTAGTGTCCATAGCAAGTTCCAGGACAGCCAGGTCTAGAGACCCTGCTGCTCCCGGGGGGGGGGGGGGGGGGGGAGGGGGGGAGGGGGGGAAATGAAAACTGAGGTATATAGATTTTCTATTTCTTTCTTAACCAACTTTAGGGCTCAAAATACAATCCTTGAGTATTTAGATAGAAAGTTCTACTCTCACAACAATTCATACACACATTCTCTCTCAGGCACACCCCCACACACCACACACACCACAAACATATACACTACAAATTTCACCAATACTCCTGTAATGGCCTCTTTTCTATTGCAAGTCATTTGTGCTATATGTAGCTGAACCTCATTTAGGAACCATCTGATTGCCCCAGTATAAATGGTTATAGTTCAATTTCTATGTGTTAATTTGTCATGGGAATCACACATTTCCCTTTTTTATTTTTTGAGAGAGATATTAGATAGAACCTGCTTCATAAGTTTCAGAGTTGAACTTTGAAATAAGTAGTCTTTGACTACCCAGTGTTTATTATATTTCCATGGCACAAAATATTTAAGAAGAGACTGGTGAACTGGCTCAGCCTGTGAAGGCACCTGCCCAGTGACCTGAGTTTAATCCCCAGGACCCATGTGGTGGAAGCAGAGAACTGTCCTGAGCATTGTCCTCTGACCTCCACAGATTGTGTGCTGTGTCTCACAATCCCTAATACATAAATGCAATTTAAAAACACCTAACAAGCTTATAAATGTTTGTAGGGAAGGCTCCTGCTTATTTTTTCACTTTTTCCAGGAAACCACTTGTACTGTTAATTTTTTTCCCCCTCAAGACAGGGTTTCTCTGTGTAACAGTTCCTGCTGTTCTAGAACTCATTTTGTAGACAAGTCTGGCCTTGAACTCACAGAGATTCAACTGCCTCTGCCTCCCAAATGCTGGGATCAAAGGTGAGTGCCACCACTGCCCAGTATCACTTCTACTTTCTTTGTGCTCTACATCCTTAACATATCCACAAACCAAAATAACCATGCTTAATTTCTTGGTTTATTCAAATGACACAGTGTATTCACATTCTGCTTTTCTTACTTTACATTTTTTTTTCCCTTGGTGGAGAGGGGTTCTTGAGGTGGGTTTCTTTGTGGAGCCCTGGTTTCCTAGGACTCACTTTGTAGACCAGGCTGGCCTTGAACTCAGCTATTTACCTGTTTCTGCCTCTGGAGTGCTCCACACCTGTCTCTTTTATGTAGTAATGCGTTTTGGAGATATTTTATGTAACACACACACACACACACACACACACACACACACACACACACACACACACAGTGTGTTCTTTCTCTTGATTTTATCTAGATCTCATCATCTGGGTAAACTCTAATTTGGCCAGTAATATTGAACCTGTTTTTGTTTTTCCCTAGTGCTTGGGTGTTGAACCCAGGATCTGGTTCATGTGAGCAGGCACTCTGTCACATCTTGATCCCAACTGTAACCCTAACTGTCCTGGAACTCACTTTGTAGACTAAACTGGCCTCAAACTCACAGAGATCTACCTGATTCTTGAGTGCTTGGATTAAAGGTGTGCACGACACTTGGGGCTAGCCAAAACTGAATTCTTAATCCAGTGTTTTAAGACTGGGTCAGTCATCCAGAAAAGTCTTATGGGTTTTCAATCATTCTCTGTTTGGGGTCTCTGCAGTGATGAGCCAGAACAGAATCTAAGGTGAATTCCTCTTGTGACCCTGACTACTGATAAAAGAAAAAGATGGCTGGTGGCCAGGGTGGAGTGCATGGTGTGTGAGCCTGTGTTTTGGATTGGGGAGGATAATTGTGCAAAGAGGACTCACAAGGAACAGGGTTTGATGATGAGGCTTAGGGTTGTAGATATGTAGGCTGGAGCAAGCCCAGCTAAAGACAGGTGACAGTGAGCAGACACCTAAAGTGACAGGAGAGCTGTATGTGCTCACCACGGGAGAAACACCCTGGAGAAGGGACATGTGGGACCTGAGGAGGGAATGTGGTAATGGCTGTGAATTGGAACAGCATCTGCCTTCCTGTTCCTCGCCTGGCCAGGCCATCTGTGTGACCTCATTTCCAAAAAGGAGGAGGGATGTCATGTGATGAGGGTCTGCTGATTCTTTGCTGCTGTGGCAAACCTCTGTGGTTGAGACAGCCGTGCCTTGCCTTCCTCAGGGAAAGGGACTGTCCTTCTACATGCTTGGAACTGACTGCTTTGGAAGGTGGATGAGTGATATTGCCTGCTTCGTGGTCAGGCTGTCACAGGGCAGTCCCCAGTTCTAATGACGACACAGACTTGTGCCTCTAATATACTGGAGCCTTATGGTTGTGGCCTCAGGACTTGAGATTGCAACTCTTGCTGGCTGACTTAAGGGCTGTGGGCAAATCCACTGCAGGTAGATTTGCAGTGCATGGCACAGCGCTAGGCTGCCAAGCAGTGCTGACTTCATATGTGATGTTTGCTTGTCCTCTGCCCTAGGCCCTCAATACCAGCATCTCATCAGTCCAGGAGAAGTCTGATTCTGTGTCTCCAAAGAAGTGAATGCTGTCATTCTTTAGCCTTTAGCACAAGTTTTTGCAGTCTAATGTATTCTGTTCTGGACTTGGCATACTTTTTGCAAGAACAATACATCCATCTTGGTGGGGGTGGTGGAGGGCTCTGTTCCCTCCTTCCCTTCTTTTTTTTTTTTTTTTTTTTTTGTTTGGGCCCTGGCTGTAGCCCAGTCCCTGCAGTTTTGGACGGTGGTCTCAGCTCTGTGGCTTCCTATTCTCTGGAAAGAATGGCACCTTGGAAGAGAGCTCATGGCCTGGTGTTTGCTAATTGGGTCTGTGGCTGCTGCCACTTCATTCATTCTCGACACTGGTGTCCTCGGGATTGGGTGTCTTTCAGAGACTGTGAAACTAGCACTTATGGCTTCAGTGAGAGCCATGGCACCTGCTATTAGAACTCAAAATAGCTGCAGTTGGGGCTGGAACTGTCTTCGCCTCTGAAATAAACTAGTGGGCTCAGGCCCACTGTATTCTGTGCCTGCAGCTGAGTTTGTGTCACAATTCAGCTGTTCATGGAACAAAGAGAGCTCTCCCCGAGAGCCCCCCGCCAGACCATGAAAGGCCTCGCAGCTGAAGCCATGGTTGTTCGGCACCAGATGCCACAGCTTGGGCTGCAGTTGGAACTGTCACTTCTCTGTCATCCCATGTGTCGGAGGCCCTAGAGGCCCTGAGTGCCTTCCACTTTGTAGTTGTGAAGTGCGAGTGTCACGCTTGCTGGACTGGACTGGCAGTGGTATTTTTAGGCCACAGTGGCACTCGGTGGGATGCCTTGTAGTTGAAAGCACTTTGCTAATCCCTAGAGTGCCCAGAAGCATCTCTGAGTAGCTTTAATCACACAGGTCAGGAGGCATCTGCAGCACAAAGTCTCAGCTGGCACCTGGCAGTTCTTGGGCTCAGGTTGGGGACGAGGTGAAGGCTGCATCTATGATCGAATCCCCTGTGACTTCACAGGTCTCGAAAGCCCCTCCTCCATGCCCACCAGGCTCAGCACAGGTGGCAGAGGCCGACTGCCACCCTCACTTCCAGTGGGATCAAGCAGTGATGAACTGCTTTCTTAAAGACTGTTTCCCCCTTCTTCCCCAACCTCCCCATGTGCTTCATCCCTGTGCCAGGGCTCATGGACAGGTTGACAGCACAGGATGAGTGTCCCAGTGTCCTGTTTCCTGTGCTGCATGCTTCTGGTACCTTTCTCCCTTTGGCCTTGTCTCCCCCACCCATTTCCTTAACTTTTTTTCTTCTTTTTTGGCTTTTATTTATTCTTACATATACATGCACCGTAAGTTCTTAGTTTGTGAAATTGACACAGTGCATAGAAGAGATCTTGATTACAGGCAAGCACAATTTCACTGAGCCACGCTTCCAGGGTGTGTTCTGTGAATATAAGAATATACATGTTACTCTCTGTGTGTGTAGCTCAAGTGCAGAGTCAGTTTGTGACTGGCTCTTTTTTTGGATATCTTTTGCCTGGCACACTTGTTTGCCTCTTCTGCCAAGAGAAACTTCATAGCCTGTCTCAGTTTCCAGAAGACCCACAGGTAGGGGTCTTTGGGGACTGGAACTAACCTCTCATGGGTCTGCAGGTGAATGGTTCAGTGCTGGTGAGGGCCCACCCCCCACCTTTCAGATGGCTGCTTTCCTGTGACCTCGTGTTGCAGAGAGGGGGATGAAGAGAGATTCTTGATGTATTTTTCTGATTCTGAAGTTGGAGGTCATATGCCTGCTAGGCAAGTACTCTACCACTGAGCTGCATCTCCAGTCCCTCACACAGGGCTGTAGTAAGGTCAGAGTTCAGCCCACTGTACCATGAATAGTTGGTGGGGTAGCTCTTTTCTACCCAGGCTCTATACCCAGGGCTGAGCAGGGCCTTGCTCATGAGAACTGTAGTATACACACATCTAGAGGCCAGAAGTCAACCTTGGGTGTTGTTCCCTTGGTGCCATCTACCTTGTCTATTAGATAAAGCCTCTTATTGTCCTGGGACTCACCAAGTAGGTTAGGTTGACCAGAGAGCCCTAAGCATAGTCTTGTGTCAACCTCAGCACTGAGCAGGTGCCAGTACCTCTAGCTTTGTATGTTAATATTTTTAATTCTATTTTGTCTAATCAATCAATTAATTTTGTGTGTGTGTTTGTGTGTGTGTGTGTGTGTGTGTGTGTGTGTGTGTGTGTGTCTGTGTGTGCGCGCATGCGTGTGAGGCTTAGAGGACAACTTGAAGTAATGATTCCCTTTCTCAATGTGGAGCCCAGGAATTGAACTCAGGTCCTCAGGCTTGGTGGCAAGTACCTTCCACTGAGTCATATTGGTAGCCCAACACAGCCAGCTTTTTTTTTTTTTTCTTTTTTCTCCTAAATATGACTTCTGGGAACTGAACTTAGATCTTCATGCTTGTACAGAAATATGTTACCAACTGAGTGATCTCCATAGCTCTAAGGTGTATTTTGTAAGTAGTCTGTCTACCTAGATGGGTAGACTGTGTCTGGACCTGGATGCTCTGAGTACTGGCTACTCTGAATTTGGGCTGCAGGATGAATTCATGCAGACTTCTGAATTGCCAGTGGATGCTGTGGATTTTGTGTGTGTGTGTGTGTGTGTGTGTGTGTGTGTGTGTGTGTGTGTGTGTGTGTTTTCTGTGTGTACAATTTGGTCCATTTCTAGGAAGAGCAGTAACTGAATGTGCCTTCTTTATCCCTAGGACTCCGGAGGACCTTTCCAGGTTCGTGGTTGAGCTGCAGCAGCGAGAGCTCACCCTGAAGGAGAAGAATAACACCATCACCAGCAGGTAGATGGCCTGGGGTGGGTCTGGCTGCATGTTTGTTCATTCTGGGCAGTTGGAGTCCTGAGTACCTTCCTCCTGGTTTACTTGAAGTATTTGTTTTCTATTACTGTTACATAGTATCCGGGGCTGGATGCTTTTCAAGAACTTTATATTTTTAGGGCACAATGGTATCATTATTAGGCGTCGCTCTGCTAGGACAGCAGATGGTTTGTGTGTGCGTGCATGTTTTGTGCTAGCTTGCATATTGGAGAAAGCTAGAGGGAAAGGGTTGGGTTTTTGTCTTAACAGCTCTTTTGAGCACCAGCTCAGGTTTTCTAAGAGCTATCTCCGTCCCTTTGAAGGTCATTGCCCTCTGTGGCCTAAAGGCCTCTTATTACATCCAGTCTGTATATGCATGCTTCAGGTGGACTCATTGAAACAGTATGAATGCAAGTCACAACATTGTTAGGTGGCAGTGCCTCCTGTGGTCTGAGCCATAGGAGTAAATGCTTCCTCACATGCCAATAGCAGTGTGTGGACTCTGAAAGGCCCTTGGGAGCATGCATGTGTGATGTGTACAGACCTGTGTGCTCACAGACATGAACAATCCATCTGGCCTATGCCCTTGATCACAAGTGACAGAAATCTCACCCTGAGATGAGCAGCAGGCATGCTTGTTCCATGGTCCAGTAGGATGTCCAGGGGCAGCTATGAGACCCCTCCCCCCCCGGCCTACCATGCTGCTTGTCCTCCTACACCACACACCTCCTGCTTTGTCCAACACCGCTTTCCCAAGCCTTACACCAACCTTGTGCTTTGTACTTCTGCTTTGACACTAAGGGTCTGCTCAGATGTCAGCACAAATGTCAGATCCCCAGGTCACCCATACTTCCATCCCACCACCCTTCCTCAGGCTTGGGGGATTCTTAGAAGTCAGGCTCCAGGTTTCTTCTGGCCGATCCAGCCCAGGAGCAGCCTGGTGGAGGATGCTCAGAGCAGGTGTGTGTCAGGGTATTTTCCTTTCCGGTTACACCACCCTTCTGCCACCTTGGTGTGCTCATCAACACCAAAGTGTCCAAATCCTGCTGGGAAGAGTCACAGCCCAGCTCCAAGCCAGTGGTTGGGGCTAGCAGCTTCTGCCCTCAGTTTCCTAGTCCTTTTGTGACTGGCTCCCACCCGAGCACTGTGGGGTGTCCTGGCTTATCTTACGAGCAGAGGTACTTGTTGAGAATGCCAGCAGACATGCCTCTCACCCAGTGGAGCCCAAGAGTGCCAGGAACCAGAGACCGCAGCCAAATGCATGTGGTCTTCTTTCACAGTAGCCAGGGCTCTTGTCCCTTTGCCCTGTGGCTGGCCACTCAGCTGATCTTGTGATTTTGAGGTGCCATCCCAGGTTTAGTGTTATGTCCAGAGACAAAAAGTAGTCTTCTCTGGAATAGGGAAGGCTTTTCTGGGGCCCCAGTTTAGCTGAATCCCCTTCAGTGACCAAAACTGGGCTGTGTGCCTGTGCAGATCCTGTACTGACAGAAGATGGGGTTGCCATGGTGAGCCCAAGGTCATCCCATATGTGCTTGAGCTACCTGACTGAGGCCAGTGGGCTGGACTTCTGCAGAGCCAGGGGAGGGGCTGTGTGCAGCAACCAGGGCAAGAGCCTCTAGTGCCCTAAATGGACTGGCCCTTGTATGGACAGGGCTTGGGGGAGCATGGAGCCAGCCTGTTTATTGTTGATGATCCAACCATAGCCTTGTCCTCTTGTGGAGACAGTGTTTTAATCATTTATTACTAGCCAGAAGGAAGGGTTTCTCATTTTGAGTGCTGATGTCACTCTGAAAATTGGCTTCTAGAAGCATCTGGTTATGTTGGACATAATCACTTCCATTTACTTGAGAACGCTCACATGATAAAGATTGCCTTTTGCTTTCAAAGCCACTGTCAGATGAAACAGGCGTGAAAAGTGATTTGGAATTAAAGCTTGAACGTTTGCCTGGCGATCCTCTTCATTTTCCTCTGACTGTGAAACGGAATGAACTATTAAAGGGAAGGAAAACCTGTCTGCGATTCCCTCCCACCCAGGAGCTAGCTGCTGTGGCCAGGCTCAGTAAGACTCCTGACTGCCTGAGAGCCACGGGGAAGGGGACCCACTACCACACTTCACAACATACCTGGCTGAGTCAGCCTGTGCCAGCTGCAGGCAGGGCTGAGGGGTCCCCTGAGTCAGTACAGTTGTAACATCGGGGCATCCCATGGGTATGCCTGGCTTTTCACTCACTTTAGTAGGGTGTCATCATCCCTAGTTAGCAGATCTCAGGGAGGAGAGGCACGGCCTAGAGTACTGCCTCTGCCTCCCTGGGAACATCATTCCAAGGTGAGTTGTTTTGGGTTTCTATGTGCTGGCCTTCTGTGCAGGATGGTAACCACATAGAACCTGTGACTGACTCCTTGTTCTCTGTGGCTTCAATAGCCTGGAAGCAGGCTTCTCATGGAGCTGGCTGAGCAGTTGTCTGGCTCATGAGCCTCGCAGAGTAGAGCTGCTGAACTGAGGAGTGAGGTGCTGGAGCTAGGTTTCCAGGGCTCCTGCAAGTCTTAGTAAGGTGGGAACCAGTGGTCTCTGTGGAGTCCAGTGCCATGCCTGGACACTGAGATGGCCTAGATTAAGGTAACTGCTACTTTGGATGGTTACCAACCTGGGGCCTCTGGTGCTTCATCTTTCAGGCCTCTCAGGGGATGAGCAGAGACTCTGTTCCCAGCCTACTGTGTGCTGGGTCCTGCCTTTGTTTTTAATGCAGGTCCCAGATGGAATCAGACCTCAGGATGGGGAGTTGGCTAGGTAACAACAGGCCTTGGCTGTTGGGCAGATGATCTCACTGTGGGCACCTGAGCCATTGGGTCCTGGACTTACAGTGCATGTCTGCACTACAGGCCAAATGTTTTTCCTTGGTCTTTTGAAGATAGTTAGGCAGATTCAGATGACATGGGAAGGAGAGAACAGGATGCAGCCTCCTGTAGTGCAGAGGGCATCACAGGACAGGCTCAGCTTAACACAGGAACAAGCAGGGCACTATGGCTCTTTCTTTTGGGTGACATATAGTTGCTGAGGAGCAGACCATCAGTGCCAGCTCAGGTCACGTGCTGCAGGGATGTGGTTCTGGTCACACCTCATGCACTCCCATCATGCTGTGTTCTTGTCCACTGTTCCACCTATTGACTGTGTCTGGATCTTGCAAACAAAGGGTTTGCCTCTTTTGTGGCTTTTAATCATGTTGTTTATCATGCTGCTACCCTGAGCTTCATAAGCCACTGCTTGGTCCCACTTTCTTTCTCCCCTCCTGTCGTTCCTCACCCTCTTCCTCTCCCTTAATTCCTTATCCCTCTAGTTTTCTCCTTCTTTCCCCCTCTTCCTTTTCCCCTCTTCTTTCTCATCTTCTCACCTCCTCTGATTGTCCTTCTTTCATCGTTCCATCTGTCTTCCTCCTTTCTTCTCTTCTCCATCCTCCCATCTTTTCTTTCTCTTCCTCACCCCCCAGGTCCCCACTTTCCCACCCCTGTTTTGCTGTTGGAAAAGTGCAGTTTGTTCAGCATGGTCTCAGGATGCTCATTGGCTGTTAGAAGACAGAACATCCCCACCTCTCACCCCCTCACCCGCGTCTTCTGTGAAGAACATTGCAACACCTTCGGTCTTGAGGTCATTCACTCAAGTGTACAGGACCTTCCAACCCAGTGTGCGTGTCATCTACATCTGCCAGCACTAGCTGTGTCAGAAAGTCTGTGTTCACCCATGACTGGAAACCAGAGAGATTTATAGGTCCAACTCCTAGGAGCATTTTAGTTGGTGTTGCTATAGTTGGCCTTTGGGTGTTGGCTGGTTTCCTCAGCAGGTCCTGGCATGTGTGGGAAAGTGCCATGCCTCAGGGAAGGCTGCTAAGCAGGGCTCTAACCTGAGCTCTGTGTGGGTGAGGTACAGGGTGGTAGGGACCTCACTGAAGGAGGCTGAACCAAAGATGTCATCTGCCTCTGGGAAGGTCAGGTAATGTCATATTCTAGAATTTCCAACTAGCCAGGATCAGGAAAGTGCTTCTTAACCATTGAGATGGGATGACCTTGATCCCTAGATGGTTAGGTGTGGTTCTGAACTCATTAGGCTGAACTGATTTGCTTGTTTGTTTGTTTAATACATCGTCTCATGTTTTCAAGGCTGATCTGGAACTCCCTGGAATTTCCTGTGTAGCCCATGCTGGCCTTGGACTCTTAATCTTGCTTCCTCAGCCTCCCTAGTGCTAGGGTAATATGCGTGTTATCCCACCTTGCTGAATTTGTTTTCTCTTTTCTGTGAGTGTTTGGGTGAAAGCCCAGAGGTGGGGCTTGCACTTCCTCCTATTAGAGCACTGGGGTTTTTGAGTAGCAAGAGGTACGGGTGGTGGGTGGTAGAGGGGAGTGGGGGTTGGAGCAAATGTTACAGGGCATGTGTGGATGGAGGGCTAGACTATGTGTCCTGTTCAGTAAGTGTGGAGGGCCTGGTAGTCTTTGCTCAGGTGAATGTTGTCTGTTGAAGTGGAAAGCATGTCTCTGCAGAGCTTTGTTAGGGACTGCATCCCTGGTGTTGGGTAGCTCTCTGATTGGTGAGGATGGGATGGGATGGGAAGGGTTCCTGTGCAGGATATGTATAGCCATGGTTGGGTAGAGGGGCGGCGTGCCCAGTGGGCACCAGTAGGGAATCCTCAAGGAAGATCCTGGCCTGTACATTCCCATCGAAGGCTGCTGTGAGCTATCGTGTGCCTGCTCTCCTTCTCACCCATCCCACATAGCACACAGGTACCATCCATCATGGATATAGATGGGGCTGTCAGGGCCTGCCCGTGTATCCTCTGCACCTTCAAACGGGATCTGATTACAGTGTCAGGGAGCCTTGCCCGCTTTGTCATGCTGGCTTTACTTCTTGTCCTATATGGCTGATAATGTCTCTCCTAGTTTTATGGCTAAGGGGCAGTCAGGTTGCCTGGAGTTTGGATGTAGATCTTGAGTTTGTCCTTGGTTCACTGTCTACTACACTTGTCTGCCCACCACCGCTCGAAATCCTCCTCCACTCTTTAGAGCCAGAAGTTCAGGGGCCCAGGTTCCCACTGCATCACCAGCACAGCTCAAGTGCAGTGAGTATCAGTCTCACTGACTACACAGTTAGGCTGTCATTTAGACACTTACAGGTTGGTCCCCTGTGCCCTAGTGAATGTTGACAGAATGAAGAAGCTTGTACAGGGATTTGAGGGGGTTTCTGTGTTTTGCTGGATAGGGAGAGGGGTGGTAGAGGGAGCAGGGCCTCTTTGATATCTGTGATGAGAGCAACCAGTATTATTGGGTGTTTCCTTGCTTGGAATATTCTTCCTAGTACACCCTAGGCAGTGTCTGATTTGTCCTAGGAAGGTGTGGTTCCTATCCCTTCAATCATTTTGCAGAAGGTGAATTTGAATCCCACCAGATCTGCAGGGAGACAGTAGAAACAACTTGAACCAGCCTGTCAGTCTCTCAAGCTACTACAGCTGAGGGTGGAGTCCAGGTTGCCTAGGAGGTTCTGGCACAACTGCTGTCTGGGCCACTTCAGGTTGTCCATCCTGGCCCCTTCTGAGATGCTTGTGTAAGGCAGAACCACTAGGGGCAAGCTGAGTAGTGACAGACACGATATTTTCCCCCTCCACTCTGCCTTGTCCACTCCTTCCAGGCCGGGCTGAGCACTTGGGTCTGAGGCACACTTTTCCCAGCCAGCTTTCACGAGCTACCTGCTCAGACCCAGGGCTGCACTTGCTGTGGCCTCACCATGTAGCTGTAGTCTGGAAGGTCTCCTGCTGCTGGGCAGAGCAGCAGAGCAGCCTGTGCCTGCAAACATAGTGCGGGATTCGGGGGGCAGGCATGTAGAGTCCTGATGTACCTGTGGTCCAGATCTTTGCTGACACCTGCTTGTCTAGCAGAAGGGCCTTACGAAGAAACAGTAGAGGGTATCACCCCATCTGTGTCACAAAGGCTTTGCTCTGACTTCCTCCTTTGCCTCCCAAGAATGAGTTAAGCTCTGCATTTTAGTCATAATTCTTGCCTCTGTTTGTCTAGAGCTTTTAGGCCACCCTCTCACAGCATCTTGTAGTATAATGAGGCCTTGTCACCTATGTGAGCTGGTGTCCACATGAGTTATAATGCTCTCAACTGTCTAGAGGCCAGCAAAGCCAGTGACAGGTGCTCAAGGTTAATGATGCAGGGACATGTTTTGTGCCTCCAAGGGGGTGACATGCTGCATCCTGGAGCTGTGATGGGGTGAACAGTTATTGCTGGCTCCAAACTCAGGTTGCCTGTGTTTGGATCTCAGCTCCACCGCTTAGGAACACTTTGTCCTTGGACAGTTTAATTAGCCTGTCCACAGTGAAGGTACCTTTTTGGGTGGGGTGTGTACAGAAGGGTGAAGGGTTGGCTCTAAAGGATACAGGCTGGTGTCTGGAATAGTAAACAAGGGTTGGGTAGGCACCATAGTCATCTTTATTGTCATCTGTGTTTGTGGACCCATAGTGAACAACTCTTGAGACCTGATAGTCCTGGCATTGGGGTGTTCACAGTGGGTACCACAGGCAAGATGAATTTTGGTGGATGATTGCTGATGATGGCCAGAGGGCCTGGGGACGAATATATGACAATGGAGATGATGCTGGAATTTGTTATGGTTGATTGGGTGGGCAAGAGAAGAGCAGTGAGCAGCCAGCCCTGGCCTGGCCCATTTCCCATAGCTGTGTCCCCTGCCAGGTCTTATGTTCATCGCAGCCATTTATTGTTTTGGCATGAGCTTGCTCCTGGGCCTGTCAGGGACAGAGGCAGCGGTCTCAAATGTCCATCTGGCTCTTTCTAGCCAGTATGAATGGACTTTGGCAGAGCAGTTGAGTCAACTTGCATCTTGTGGGTTCACTGCACATGACTGCCATGGTAGCTCCCATGGTGCATTTCAGGTGTGCATTTCAGCTGCTCACTGTAACTGCATGGCTGCCCTCGGTCATTCCAGGCCAGCTTCCTTCAGGGCCTGCTGGCCATTACTCATGTGCCTCTAGACTCTTGGCTTGGGCCTAGGGATGAACACTTTGAGAGGCTGCATTTTGCTTCCTGGGATGTACAGGTCCCTTGTAGCTCAGGGTTTCCTTCAATAGTTGGTTGGTTGTATCAATACTAGTTTTTGAGCTGACTATTGTCTGGGCTCCTTATGGACTGTGGGAGGCTTAGTCTGTTGGCTGAGCTTCCTGGCTTTCAGTTTAGTGACGAGACTGCAAGTATGGTTACAAACACTGCTGTTTCCACAACTCAGCCAGCATGGGCCCTGCATGGCTGGCCAGACAGTCGCTGTCCTGCCATCTGCTTCCTGTGCTATGATCTGTCTTCAGTAACCTCGTCCCCATCCTTATAGGCCTAGCCCTGTGCCCTATCTCAAGTCTTGCTGAAGTGTATGTTTGTTTCCTCCATGCTAGGATTCATGGCACTCTGTCACTGCCTTTTCTAAAGCGAGACAAACTGTGTCATTCTTTTCTACACTCACCTCTAGACACCTGCTTTCCATGCAGCTGTTTGAGGGACACTTTATGACTCAGGTCACGGCATATTGTCCCCACACCTGAGCCTTCCCCTGGTGCTGTGTCTCCAGAGAGGGTGAAGCTTCCTTGTCAGGCTGTGTTCACCACACTAGCAACTTCTGCTCCTGCACTGGCTTAGTCCAGGGTCTGTACACCCACCCCTTCTAGGCTTTCTTTCCAGTCTCCTCCCCAATGTACATTAGCACTATGCTCTTGGCCTTGTGTCTTATTTCCCCTGGTGGCTTGGCAGACCCATCAAAGCTAGGATTCTTGTTTAAATGAATATACATTTGCCTCTGCCTAACTCATCTATGTCCATCTGCTTGTCTCCCTCAGTGCAGGGTCTGTGCCCAGCTTGTCTTACAGCGAGTCTGGCAACATCATAGCTATAGCACATGCTCTCTGCAGTTGAGCTGGATGAGCCAGAGCCATTGGAAGGCCTACAGGCCTGGGACTTTGGTCCTCTCTCACATCCTGTCTAAGCCATGAGGCCACTGGCTGTACCTGGAGCCCCTTTCCACTAGCCTGGACTAGTCTCCCAGCCTTCCTCCCTGGCTGCTCTGAGGTTTCATGAGACTCACGGACATTGTTTCCTGTTGTCCCATAGCAGTGTGAAGTCTGAGTGCATCTACTTCTGCCCTCTTGACCTGTCAGTGGTGTACAGTCCTAGGACATGCTACATCTGCTCACACAGCGTGGGGACCTTCCTGCTTCCTCACCACTGCAGCTTGGCCTCTCATCTGCTGTGGAACCACCATGCCTTCCAAGGGGCCTTTCTGCTGTCTGGCTTTCGTCCTCCCCCTTGTCAGTTCGTGTGCTCGTTTGGGCAGGACACTTCTCCCCACTTCCATGTTGCTGGGTGAACCTTCCTTGAGGAGACACAAATAGATATCTGCTTCCCCCGAGGGGAAATCAGTAACAGACCAAAGTGATGACTCCACCTGCCTGCCTTGGAGAACCAGTGAGTTTATTGGATTTCTGTATATACACACATGGTTGAGGGGTTACCTATAGATGCGTAGGTCACACCCCCCCCCCCCCCCCCACCAAATAGTCAGGTCACTGAAAATTCTCACACCAGCATGGATGATGATGTCTCCCCAGAGCGGCATAAATGAATGGAGCCCCTACTTCAGTTACCACAGTAGACGCTTTCTACAAGCTGTCTACTGTAGCACCTCCTGAGACCACAAGTAGCTGGGGCATTAGGTGGGAAAAGGGGGCAGGAGGGAGGGACTGAGCTCTCTGGTGAGGATTTAATGGCCCCTCCTCCTTCCCCTTTTAAGGCAGGCCTGTTCTTAGTGCTGTTTGTGAGTAGTTGGCAGTTGCTGTGCTGAGAATGGTAATGGTTGTCATGGTTAGGGTATGGGTTCTACAACATTCGCGTGCTCTGGGAGTGTGCAAGACCCAGTCACTCTGTGTCCAGCATCTAGTGAACCCCCATGAGGTGTTCACTGAGTAAACGCCCTCCCCCCATCAGCTTAATGCTGTGCTGTGATGGCTCAGGCTTCTTATGGGCTTATGTTGTTGAGATGGCTTTGTCCTGTAAGGCCATCTGCGTCTCCCTTCCCTGTTGTCCTCTGTTCCCTGACACTTGGGCTCCTGTTCTGCCAGGTGTGGCAGTAGCTGAGATGGGGAGTTGGTGCCTTACCTGTGGCTGGTCTGCCATTGGTTCCAGTATTATATGAGACATCTGTCAGCTCTAGCCTACCTGCCTCAGGCTGGGGCAGCTGAATGACTTATGAGCATCTGACTGGAGGCCACACCCCATTCTGCTCTGTGCCAAAGCAATATGTTCTCTCCAGTTTCCCCTTACATGGTACCTAGGAGGCAGCTTCTGTGCCAGGTCTGAGGCTCTGCCAGGCAGGACTGGTAGGACTTTGTGTGCACTGGGCCTCAGCATAGGCCTGCCATTAGTGGCCATAGCAGTACAGGGTGCTGGGCAGCAATGGTATCACCCTGGGCTGTCTGCAGAGAGAAGGGGTGAGATGGAGACAGACTGGGGAGGAGCCATGGTGTGTGTGTGTGTGTGTGTGTGTGTGTGTGTACATACATATACTTCTGTGCAGGTACAGGCATGGTGATACAGAAGTATGGAACCTAGGTAAAGTATGTGAATTCCACTGGCATATATGGCTATAAAAGTAGATGAGGGAGCATTTCTTAGTGGATGCAGGTTTTGTTTAGATCCTATAATATCAGAACTATTTTTTGTTTGTTTGTTTGTTTTGATGGTAGGGGAGTAAAACAGAACGAAAAGCAACTTGAAATGCACATTGAAATGGGGAGAACAGCTATGTGAGTGTGAACCCTGCTCTCATGCCTTCTGCAGCCCTGGTGGCATGGAGCTGGGGCATATTGCCCATGGCTGTCCTTTTAGCTTCCTATAGCCCCAGGATTGCCTGGCTAGGAGCCATGGTCACATGGGGAGGCCAGGGTATGTGCAGAGGGAGTGAAGTATTGTATACTATTTGCCTCTCCACCCTTCTCTCCTCATGACAATGGGCTTCATGGCCCTTCTTCAGAAGCTGGGGGTGAGAACCCAGCATAATCCCTCTATCCTGACCTCCTCTTCTTGAACTTTTATGTCATTTCTGGGTTGGCACCGAGCCTGTCTTCCAGGAGCCACTCATGTAGTGACCTGGGCTTCGTTCTGCAGACTGTACACACCAAATTGATCTGCTCTGGTTGTGACCTGGGTTGTAGAATGTACTGGGCGTTGTGGTACTTGACCAAGTAGTGACCCCCAGCCTTCATCTTTTCCTGACATGCTTATCAGACAAGGGCTTTGAGCATGGCTGTGTAGCACTGTTCTTGAAGTCTTGTTAGTCTGCACACTTAGGAAAGTCACTTTCTAACTGGTAGGTTTGGGTGCCATGGAATAGACACAGTGTGCTGCTGTTCTGGGTAAGGGAACCAGTGGGCTGATACTTGATACCGAAGTTCTTATACGGTCCCCTTAGCACACTGTGTTCTGAGGAGTACTCAGAGGGCAGGCAAGGACATGAGTCTGGAGTATGATTGGTAGCTCCCACAGTGTCTACTAAGTTAGGGACTTCTGGCCCCTCTCCTCAAGTCTACTTTTCCTGTCGTGTTTATTTTTCAAAGCAGGAACAGAACCCAGTAGCACTGTCCCAGAGTTGTGTGTGTGCTGAGCTGGGCCCAGCTTAAGCTCTCAGCCCAGGTCAGCCTTAGAAGGCCTTGGCAACTGGCTGCAGTGCCCAGCTTTGGACATGAGATGGTGCCTGTAGCCCTCGGAGCCCTGTCAGCTTACTCCTTGAAGCTTCCTTCCATAGCCTCCCCAGTGGTGGCATCCCGAACCAAGTCTATAAATTTTGCGACCAATTAGTGGGAGAGAGGGAGGGGGGGAGATAGAGAATGGAAAGACCTTGCAATGAGTGGACATCTGTCACAGGTGTCTCCCTGGAGGGTTTAGCTCTCTTTCTGTCCTGTGCTGTGTGATCTTTGCCATCACATTCTTTGGTGGGGTGGGCTGGTGAGTGCAGGGGAGAGAGAGAGAGAGAGAGAGAGAGAGAGAGAGAGAGAGAGAGAGAGAGAGAGAGAGCACCCCAACCCTAGCTTGGCCTTGGCCCTATTTAAGACACTCCTCTGTTTCAAGCTGCCTTTGTTCTACTTCTGTGCCTTGAGACCAAGTCTGGCTCCTCTGTTCCCCCATAAGCACACCCGGTCCATCCTGGGATCCGGAGCAAGGTCTGGGTCTTTTATTGACTATTCTGACTTCTCTAGCTATGTCTACCTGTTTTTGATCATGGTTTAGAGACAGCTGTGAGGGTGAAAGGCCCCCGAGGATGGGCCCTGTGTGGGTAGATGGGCATGCTCCTTCAGGGCCAGGTTACCCTTCTTCTATTCCTGCCCATTGTCCTCTCCTACCATCCTGGAGTGGGGGAGGGCCAGGGTTCTGGACTTGTTTGCTTGTGTTCAACTAGGGAGCTGCCATTAACATTTCTTGCCCGGATGGTTGCTTTGTGTGTCTTGTATATCCATATTTAAAATGGTATTTACATATTCATAGATTTTTAAATAAGTTCTTATTGTTAAAGGATGTAGAAATGGATAAAATGTGAAACTCCCTCTTCTATTCAAGCACCAGAGAAAACTTCACCCCCACCGCCCTGAATGCAGTCACTTTCTGAGTGGTTAGCTTTGTTGCCATGGAGATTATTATGGAAGCCAGCTGTCCTGTCCCATGGCCCTCTTTCAAATCTGCCCTGCCCATCCCATGTCCAGCACACAGTCCCTTCCCACAGCCATCCCCTAGGGTCTTGTCACACTTTGGGTCCCTCTGGTATGATCCTTAACTCCTGATAGGATCCTAGAGACACAGTCCCCATTTCCCTCTGTGTGTGTGTGTGTGTGTGTGTGTGTGTGTGTATGAAGGCCAGGGGTTTGCATTGGGTGTCTTCCTCCATTAACCTCATTTTTTGGGGGGACATAGTCTGTTGCTGAACTTGGAGTTTAGGTTCTGATTTGGCTGGACTAATTTGCCTGTCTCTTAACTTCCCAGTGCTGGGATTACAGGCATCCACTATTACCCCTGGCTTTTAGGTGGGTGTTGGGGAGCCATACTCAAGTGATGCTTTCTTGTATTGCAAGGACTTTCCAACCAACCCCTGCCTCATTTTCACATTTCCCTTCTTTTGGATGAAAAGTCTAAAACAGATAAGGCATGCCATTTTGGCAGTGGCAGAGTCAGAGATGCCTCTGTCATTGAGGGTCCCTGCCTTGAGCAACCACTCCTTTTTCCCTACAGGAGTGGGGCAAGACTATACTCTCCCAGGCAGCCCCCAGTTACTTCCTCCAGAAAAGGTCTTCCTCCTAAAGTCTCCACAACTTCTCTCTGCAGCACCACTCACTGGGGACCAAGTGTTCAAATACAGGAGCCTATGGGGGACATTTCTCATTTGAACCACCACATCCAGCAGCTGTGAACTGCCAATCTCTCCTTAGGGAGAGGTGGGGCCTCCTAAATCCCTTCTCCATCCATAATGTAACATTGACTGGCCCAGTCTGGGGCCCAGTCTCATGCAGGCTTTGTCAAGTGATCACTGTGTACTTAGGAGTGCAATAGGCATGTCTTTTGCAGAGGTCTGGGTCCCCTGGCACTCCACCGTCTTCCGCTCTTACATCCTTTCTTCCCCCTAGGAAGGTGTTTGCCAGCATGTTGCCAGGTTTAGTGAGAGTAGTGATGTGTCACCTCATTTACTTTTTGTTAAAGGAGTTAGTAGATTCCCATGTCTACCTCTGTGGTCAGTCTGTGGTGGTAGGCTGTTGAAGTCCATTGCCTTTTCTCCATTGGTTGGTGCTGGGAGTGTACAGCTTGTTATAGTAGGAATGTGGTTGTATGGGCTGCCCTTCTCTCTGTCTCACCGTCCATCCATCCATCTGTCTGTCCATTCATCTGTCTGTGTCTTTCTGTCTGTCTGTGTCAGTCTGTTTGTCTGTCTTTCTGTTTGTCTATGTGTCTCTGCAGGAATCCAGAGATTCAGCAACAGCAGAGCTATAGAGCAGCAAGTGCTTTAGATCACAAGGCCAAGTCCAGGGTGGCTATACACAGGGCACTGTGCCTGGTTCATCTGCTTCCCGTGACCCAGCAGCAGCAGTGGGCATGTAAACTCAGAAACAGACTGGCATTTACAAGAATATCAAACAATGAAAAGAAAAAGGTTGTGAATATGGGTAGAACCTGTATGAGGAAAACTATGAGTTTGATGAAAAAAAAAAAAAAAAAAATCAAAGTTGTAAAGATTCAGAGAGACATGCCACCTCTTACCAACCAGTCTGGATGCGTGTGACCTCAACCAGAATCTTAGAAGTTATTTTGTGCGTGCGTGTGTGTGTGTGTGTGTGTGTGTGTGTGTGTGTGTGTGTGTGTGTGTACGTACATATGTGTGTGTACATGTTAATGTGTTGGTGGTTGTACTTGTGTCGTAGGATGCACTCATTTACACATGTATGTGGAGGCCAGAGGACAGTCTTGTCTCTTTATTCTTCAGATGCTTTTTCTTGAACCAGGATCTCTCACTGGCTTGGAACTTACCAAGCAAGCTAGGCTGGCTCGTCTGGGTGCCCCAGAGATCTGCGTGCCTCTACTTCCCCAGTTCCTGGATTACAGGTACATTCTGCCATGCCTCCTCTACCTCAGTGTGAATTCTTGGGACTCAGTTTGAATCCTCATGTTGCTCAGACAGCACTTTACCCTCTGAGCCATCTCTCCCAGCCCTGTTTTTATTTTTTGAGACTGGGTTTCTCTGTGTAGTCCTGACTGTCCTAGAACTTGCTCTGTAGACCAGGCTAGCTTCAAACTCACAGAGATCTGCCAGCCTCTGCTTCCCAAGTACTGGGCTTAAAGTCACCACTCCCAGTGACACATAGTTTATTAAGCTAATGTGGGAAAGCAAGAGACCTAGAATGGCCAAGGACACCTTTGAGGAAGAATGAAGGAGGTGGCTGACATCTAACTGAGTGGGGAGGGGCACTGATGGAGGCAGTATGACTGACTTGGAGGGTGGAAGGGCTCTGGATTCTCACCAGCATAACCAACTAACTTTGGCAGCAGTGTAAGGTGGCTCAGAGGGAGTAGGGGCTTTTCTACAGTTATCTCTGGAGCAAGTCAGTATCCACAGGAAAGAAACTCAGGCCCAGGACTTACACCTCTTACCAGTGCTAAATCCAGGAGGATCATAAACCTACATGTAAAACACAAAGCTTGCAGATTCCTAGGAGGTGACAGGAGAAAAATCTAGCTGACCTTCAATTTCGTATTGACTTTGATACCCACTGTAAAAGGCACAGTTCTTGGAAGAAATAATTGATAAGCTGGGATTCATTAAAATTAAAAAGTCTACTCTGCCGACTATATTGCCAATAGAATAACAAGAGCCATAGTTGGAAGTAGTGGGGCAGGCCTGTCATCCCAGCCAGTAGGAAGGCTCAGGCAAGAGTTTTACAAGTTCAAGGTCTGCCTGGGCTACAGAGTGTGTTCAGACTTAGCTTGAGCAACTTAGTGAGACCCTGTCTCAAATCCAAAAGGAGGACTAGAAATTAGTTTAGTGGTAGAATATCTGCCTAGAATCCCCCAGTAAGGGATTGGGGTAGCTCAATGGTAGAGCACCTGCCTAGAATTCCCTAGCGAGATGTTGAGGGTGTTGTACAGTGGTAATGTGTGATAATGTATGTGACACGTGCAAAAGCCAAGCTCCAATTTCTAGTCATGTGGTGGTGGAAGAGTAATAGCCAAAAACCACGGGGAAATATTTACAAAGTACATGTTGAACAATTACCAGAATACCAAATATACAATGAACCCTTAAAAGCCAGCAGTAACAATGAAGTTAACAGAATGGATAAGAGAGCTGAGAGTAGACTTCTCACTGAAGAGAGAAGCAGATGGCAAATACAAGCTTTTGAAAAGATGTTCACCATCACATGTCACTGGGGAATTGTAAATTAAAATGAGACACCTCTGTGTACCTATTGAAATGTCTCAAATCCAGAACACTGGCCATACCAAATGCTAAGGAATAGACAGGAACTCTTGTTCTTTGCTGGTGAGAATCCAAGGTGGTACAGCTATTTTGGAAGACAATTTTACAGTTTCTTACAAAAGTAAACATACTTTCACCATATGGCTTGGCAGTTGCACCTTCTGGAGCATACCTGGATGAATTGAAACTGGCATGCATACAGCAACTTGCATGGAAGCAACGACAGCAACTTTATTTTTAACTTCTTTGTGTATGTGTGTGTCCATGTGTCACAGTAGGCATGCGTGTGCCACATGTATGGTGATTGGAAGACAATCTCAATGCCAGTACTTGCTTTCCACCTTGTTGGATACAGAGTCTTTTTGTGGGGCTTCCACTGTGTATGTCAGGCTAGCTGACTCTCAGGAGTCTGTGGATTCCCTGTCTCTGCCTCCCATTTCCCTCCTAGCTGTGCACTACCAGGTCTGCCTTTACCTGGGTCCTAGGGCTCTGAACTCCAGTCCTCCTGTTTGCATGGCAAGTGCTTTACCCACTGGGCCACCTTCCCAGTCCAAGCTTTATTTTTAATTGCCAAAGCCTTAGCAGCAGCTAGGACTCATTGAAGAGGTGACTGGACATATAAACCATGGAACACACAAAAAGTGGGTTACTGCTGAGTCCTAAAAAAAAAAAAAAAAAAAAAAAAAACAAGACAAGCTGTGGGAAGACCGGACTCCTCATACTTCCTGTAAGTGGGAAGGTGAGGTTCCTATTTCAGGGCATTGGATGGGAGAGGGTATGGATGAGTGGAGAGGGGGGGGAGGAGAGAGAGAGAGAGAGACTGTAGGGTGCAGGCCAGAAGTTGATGTCCATCTTATGTACTGAGGCAGGGCTCTGCAGTTTGACTCATCCAGCTATCTAAGTTGCTCTCTGTTCATTGTCTCTGTCTCTAGGTTTCTGGAGTTACAGCAGGCCGCTGGCATTCGCTTGGTGCTGGGGAGCTGCACTGCCCTCCTCAGGCTGTTCTGCAGGTGCTTTACTGAGTCACTGAGGGGAGTGTGGCTGGCTCCACGGTGTCCCTAGTCAGGCAGCAGAAGGCTGGTGCTCAGTTCCATTTCTCCATTTTTAGTCCAGGACCCAGCCGAGGGAATGGTTTCAGCAATACTTAGGGTGAGTCTTTCTTACTCAGTTAATCTAGAAATTCCTTTCCAGACACTCCCCAAATTGTGATCTGAATCATCTGGGTCCATAGAAAAGTTTACCCATTACAGTTACAAAGTAAGATGGAGTTAGAGAAGGAGTTGAGATTCCTGAAGTCACACACTCACTTTAACCTTTCTTCAGAGTCCCTAGAACTTGACTTAGTGTGGAGAATCAAGGATGCCGATTTGAGTGTGATGACTTGTCCTTACCTAGCTTTGGCCCAGTCATCTCTCAGCTATGTAGCTTGGTCCTTGTCACTCCCCCACCCCCTCCCCCAGCCTGTGGTTGGGCACAACAGGCTTTTGTGGTTCTCATTGCACTTTGGAGAGAGCAGATGCATTCAGTGACCTGAGGGACTGAAGGGAGGAGATTGTGGGAACGTGAAGTAGAAGATTAAGGGTGGACTTGGTGGACTCCCCTGAGCCACCTGTAGTTTACTGGTTGGCAGCCTGGGCCTATTGTGAGCATGTGGTGGGTCGGCTTTGCACTCAGGCGTATGCTGTCAGTGCCTGGGCCTATTGTCCCTTGGGATGGGTGCAGCAGACAAGGATCAGTGGTTCTGTAACAGTCTCTTGTCTTTCTGTTAGGGAGACTTTCATTGCCCTCTCATTTCCATGCTCTGCTAATTTTATGGTTGTTCCATATTTTCTTGTCATAAATGTAACAGATTTTATTGTGTTTAAACCATTTTTTAATATAGATTCCCATAAAAAGCTGGAGAAGTAAGAGGCTTGTGCTTCATCAGACCTTGGAATGTTCACCCACCTCTTTTTAAGCATTTTGGGCTCTGCCACTAGTGGAACATTCTAGAAGTTCCCCTTATGTGCTTGGTTGGATGTGCTGTCCCCAAGGGAGCTGTGCCCTTGTCTGTCCTAAGTGAAGTTCCCAGTGCTCAAGGGCCCATCAGATATATGGGCTCATTTGTAAATAGTGGACTTGCAGACAGGGAATGGCCAAAGTCCTGGGGTATAGGTCTCCCGTCATGCAGTCCTGTTTATAGCACAGAGAATTTATCTCTGGCCACTTGAGTTGATTCTTAGCCCCAAATTATCTAGTCTACTCACCCAGCTGTTCCCAGGAGTATTTACTGGGGAAGACTGTCTTATCATCTGTTCTAAACCTATCTCAGTGTCAGCTTAAAAAACGTTTACAGGATGTGGTGGCACACATCTTTAATCCCAGCACTCAGGGAGGCAGAGGCAGGGATCTCTGTGAGTTGGAGACCAGCTTGGTCTTCAAACAAGTTCCAGACACAGAGAAACCCTGTCATGGAAACAAGCAAACAAACAACAAAAAAACCCCTACAAAAATAGAAATTATAAAGATTGTGTACAGATGCCTGTGGCTTACATGTGGACAACTTGCAGGAGCTGGTGCTCTCTCTCCATGCACCATGTGGGTTCTGGGAATTGAACTCAGGTTG
Organism: Cricetiscus sungorus; assembly: GCA_030556225.1. Taxonomy (NCBI): domain Eukaryota; kingdom Metazoa; phylum Chordata; class Mammalia; order Rodentia; family Cricetidae; genus Cricetiscus; species Cricetiscus sungorus. Next base: position 9,953,408 of record JANBXA010000044.1, read on the forward strand.
TCAGGATTGGTGGGAAAGCCATCTGGCTGGCTTCTCACTGTTAGTTTTTTAAAATAGCTTCCAAAGTTTGTTTCCAGTATGTAATTCTGACCTTGTTAGATTCTTTGGTATCCAGTTTTCTGTAACGGTTTAGGTCTCCTTGGCTTTGTTCTAGAATAGACCTGCCTGGGTTTTACAGGCAAACATTGCAGTTGTATTTTCTGGACTCTTAAGGAAGCAAGCAAGCACGTGAAGCTGTGTGTTGATTGAGGCCTCACCCCATTGGCCATGCCCTGACGGTGCTAAACTTTGCCTGCCACACAACCTCTGGATGGCTGCATATGGGCAACCTTGTTGACTTATAGTCAGGCCTGTTTCACCTGGGTCTTTCCTTCACTACAAAGGGTAGAGCTACTGGATGCAGGGAACTCAGGAAAGGAGCGGTATCTCCTTGGTAAGCTATAGTACATGGCTAGCTCTCATTTTGGACTGAGGCCAGGCATCCAACAGGGTGATGTGAAGGCCCTGAAGGCCAGATCCCTGGCGCTGGCAAATGCTTCTGAGGTAGGCAGGTTTCAGTAGCCACGTGGTGTCTGCCATCTGTCAGACCCTCCTGGTCCACCCCCCTCCCCTGAGGAAATGTTTTCTTCACAGTTCACTGGATCCTAACAGGACAGCTTTCCTGACTTGTCCAGGCCATGCTGGCAGCACATCCCATGATGCCATGAGTCCCTCTGTGCAGCCCACCTGTCTGTTCCTCTGACAGGGCCTGCTGTGTTAAGCCTGGGCCCTGTGTTCAGACAGGGCCCTGGGGATGGCTCTTGGCCTTTCTCTGAGCTGTTCCAGCTCCAGTTCCTTGGACCAACTTGGTGTGTGGGCAGAAATAGCCACATTTGTTACTCTGGTCCTTGGGATGGGTGAAGAACCAGCAAGGCTGGCCATGTGTTTTGCTCTACTCTCAGCAGGAGATGACAGTGCTCCACCCTCTTCTACTTTTTTCCATGCAGTTTTCTCTTGGGAGAACCACATCTGTTGTTCAGGAGAAATTTGGAGTACTGAGTCTCATGCATTTCTTAGCCAGTGTCCCTGGGCATCTTCATATTTATATAGTGTTGGACAGGAGCTGCATAGGGAGAACACTTCCAGTCATGGTGGCAGAGGGAGCCCTGATGAGCCTTTGGAAGCAGAAGCCTGTCCTGTGTGACACGGTCCCAGAGAGGCACATGCGTCTTCCTGACCCCTCACATGCTTCCCCCACCATGTTGGTTCTAGCTGGTGTCTTGGGGCTCAGGGATTCTCTGAGTATAGCATCAGGACCACAATACTGTTTCACTCCTGTCCCATATTGAGCAGAGGGCCACTGGCTCTGAGCCTGGGGAGCTGCAAGTTGCAAACTCTGGTTCCCTTTCTGTAGAGATATCTGGTGCCTGGCCCCTTCATCCACTCATGCCTGTAGCCCTCTGCTTACTGCTGTCTTCCCTCATGCAGGCATCAAACAGGTAACTCTTGGAGGGGAGACCACCTGGGTTTCCTGTACTGTGGCCTATGCCCTGGGTTTACTTCCTTCTTCCTGGCTGGCCCATATGAAGAGCACTGGCATGGAGTAGGTCAGCCCTCCATGGAGGGGTCTTCTCTTCCTGACTCTGGGAGCTCAAGGGTCTTCAGGGAGTTCTGTTCCAACAGACTGAGGACAGACTGCAGCTGCTGTGGTCTCAAATCACATGTTGGATGACAGAGAGACCTGCAGATGTGGACAGGCCTGGCTCCTGGCAGAGGGTACAGACTTGTTCATGCTCTTTGGCTGTTAGTCAAGGTGGCAGATCAAACCTTCACCCTCTTGGATAGAAGATTGTTTTTGTTTTTTTTGTGTGTGTGTGTGTGTGTGTGTGTGTGTGTGTGTGTGTGTGTGTGTGTGTGTGTGTATGCATGCACGTGTGCATGCTCACAGCCATGCAGTTGCATGCAGAGGTCAGAGGTCATTCCCAGGAGCTGTCCACCTGGGCATCTTGAACTTGGTGATTTACCTAGGCTGACTGGCCAGCCCATCTTGAGATTTTTCTTTCTCTACTTCCTCAGCTCTGTATCTGCAAACATGCCACCATTCCTGGCTTTATTATGAAGGTCCATGAGGACAAAGGTAGGTTCCTATGCTTATGTGGCAAGCACTTGAATAAATGTGCCATCTCTCCAGCCTCTATTTTATTGACAGAATCTGGTTATTTAGCCTAGGCTAGCCTTAAACTCAAGATATCCGTGTTTACCCCCTGGAGGGCTTGGCTCCTAGGCATCCACCCCAACTGGCAATTGGTCCTGTTTTATTGGTTCTTTGGTTCTGCCTCAGACTTGGCCTCAGGAGGCACAAAGATGCTTGCCTGTCATACATACTGTGGAGGACCTGCTGATTAGATGTTGCCTACCAGGGCTGGCTGGCTCACTGGAGCAGCTGTGCAGGATTCACGTGGGGGCCACTTTCTTGAGACAGACTTGAGCTTCTGGTGACTTCTTTGCTGGTGAGCGCTGTCTCATGACCCGAGCTGCCTGTTTTCCACACTGCTAAGGCCTCCCCCACATCCTGGAAGTGACCGGCACTGTGCCCTGTGAATGGGCTGCCAGACTTTGAGAAGAGCCATCTGGTGTGATGAGAAGTGATTGAGTGGCTGGTGACAAATGCCACTCAGTGACAGAGATGTGGAATAATTAGTCTGAGACCAGAGAGCTATGAAGAATTTGTAAGCAATGGAATAATCACCTGGTTCATGAAAGCCAAATTGATTTGGCAGCGATCTGGGGTGGATGCTCCAGCAGCCACTGAAGTGCTCAATGGTGGAAGGAGCTGAACCATTCATAATTTACTATGGCTTGGAGCAGCCTCTGTGTGTTCTTGTAACAAGTGGATGCCATTAAACACTTTCTATTCTTTGACAGTTTTATTCTTATATGTGATGTGCTTTGATCACTTCTCCCCATTATGCTCTCTGATCCCATCCCATTGAATCCCATATTCTTCTCAGCCTATCTTTTCTCCTATCGTGCCTTTACACTTGCTTTTTCTTTCCTTCCATTATGCCTTTTATGTGTGTCCTGCTGCATTTAATTAGGGTTACCTACTGAATGAACATGGGTGGGGGTTATGGCACTTGAGTATCTTACCTGAGGCTACACCACTTAAGAACTGATTTCTCTTCCATCCCGAGGCAGACTTTCCCTGCCCACAGCTTCTCAGGGTCTCGTGAGCCCCTTTCTTATCACGGACAGGATGTTGAACCATTGGTGCTATGAATTCTTGGGTCTGAGGCCAGGGTTTTGGTCGCCATATAGGTCAGTCTAGCTTCTTCATGACTTTCAGACAGTCTCTTTGCTTGCTATCTCACTGGAGCCTGGGAGTACAGCTGTGCTTGCTACTTGTCCAGTGACCTGAACTCATGTGCTTTCCCACTGCTGAGCCGTCTTGTAGCAGTTTTGGGTGACTGGTCTGTGCCTTAAGCCCTTGTCACAGCCCCTTTTCATTTCTGAACATCTTGTGGTCATCTTGCTATGTTTTTGCCAAATCCCAGGGGTGGTTGCCTTGCCCACCTCTCAGGGCTCACGTCTTCCATGTAATCATCTGAAGTGGCAGTGAGGCCCGAGGCTGGCCCCTTATTGCTGAGACTGCCATTCCTTCTGCCCTCGCAGATTCACACTCGGACAGCAGCACGGGACATCCACCCTCACCCAGCATCTGGCTGTGCTGAGGCTTCTCAGCTCAGGGCTGTAAATGTCAGGAAGCCAAACGATAGTGGGTCGGGCACTAATTGGCCGTGTGCTTGGAAGCTGCGGGCGGGCTCACTTTTAAGTAGGTGCTTTGAGCTGGCCTTCCCGCTGTCTGCTCTGAAATTCTGACGCTGGACAAATGTCAGAGGCTTGCTCCGCACCACCACTTTCGTCTTTTTGAAGAGACCCCGGAGGCCATTACTGGAGACAGAAGCAGCCCCTGTCTGTTTTTAAGACAGTCACAGAGAGCTCACACCACTCAGCCTCTGGCCTTCTCAGGTGCATTCCTCTTCCATCAGACAGAGGGCCAGCAGCTGTCATCTCCCCATCAGGCATATTGGCCATTCTGAAACCTTTGTTCCATAGTTAGTGCTTCTTTTGGGGTGAGCTAAACAGGTTTCCAGGCTCTCCTGGACAGATGAGAACTCATAAATATTCATAAGTATTCATGTCAGAAATGGTCGTAGAAATACAGCTGAAGCTTTGCTTCCTGGCCTGGGGAGGAGGTCTCACTATCTGGGAGTCTGAAATATCACCAAGTGTCACACATTCCTAGGCTGGCTTGCCTCCTCCCTCCAGCCAGTTTCTGCTGTGCTGGAAACTGCTATGCTCATCTTCCCTCTCCAGATTTTGTTGGCAGCACTGGGGCACTCAGAGGACTGTAGAGGTGACTTGAAATGCTTGGTGGCCTTTCCTGAGTTTTATCAGTAGTCTACCTTCTGCACAGCCTTAGTTTACCCCTAGCTTCCTAGCATATTGTGTTTAAAAAGGCAGTTCAGGTCACCAGACAGGCTTCCCCTTTCCTTCCCTTGCCTTCTCTTTCCTCCCCTCCCTCCCCTTCCCTTCCTCTCCCCCTCTCCTCCTCTCCCTTGTTTTTTAATGACAGGGTCTCATGTAGCCTAGGCTAGGTCCAACTTGCCAAGGAGCTGAGAATGGCCTTGAACTTCTGATCCTGCCTCTACCAACCAATTTATAGGTGTGCACAGCCACATCCAACTTACGCTGTTCTGGGAATCAAACACAGAGCTTTTTGTGAATGCAAGGCAAGGAGTCTGTCAAGTGAGCCACATCTTTAGTCTGTCACCAGGTGGGTTTCTAATGTTGCTCTGCTCTGGCTTCATCTACTAAGAGTGATTACTGCTGCAGGCTTCTCTTCCGGGTCTCAGGTCATCTGGTGGCTGTGAAGATTATCTTCATGTGATGAGCCTGCTGGCCAAGGAGCCTGGCGCACAGGAACTCTGGCCTCTTTAGTTCTCGTCCTCTGCTTGCCCTGCCATCATAGCCCTAGCATGCTTGCCCTACCTTGTATGTATGTTTTATGGGGTGGGCACTCCTTTGTCTGTCCCAGAGTCTGGGCCACCTGTTTGGGCTGTGTTCCCTCTCCTTAAGTTCTCAGGGTCTGTGTCCCTAGTTGCCACCCAGTGTCCCTTTTCCCAGGGGTACATCTGTGCAGTGTCTCCCTGCCATAGCACTGATATATCCAACACACACCTGTGCCTGCTGGTCAGTAGGTTTCCTGAGCGAGTAGAGGTGGGTGCTGCCTCAGCTACATCACTGTCCCCCGTGCAGTCCCTGTCTGTGGAGGCATAGATGAGCAGCTGTGAGGCCCTGGGGCCTCCTGCCCAGCAGAATGGGCCCATGACGTCTGTTCCTCCTGCTTCCCTGGGCCATCTGTTTCCGATTGGTCCTAATGCAGTTCCTTGCTATATGCTCCCTAAGGTCCTAAACTTTCCCGGTGGCTCTGCTTGCTGTCCATCCTTCCCTCAGGGCCCACCACTGACAGCCCCAAGGGCATCTATACTAGATGTCCAACTGGTCTTTGACTGAATCCAGTCCCCAGACTCACCTCCCAGTGCCACTTCTGGCCCTCTTTACATTCTTGTTCATTTTATAAGGTACTGGGCCTTTGGAGCCCAGCCCCCTGAGATCTAGAAGGACAGGAGGGACTTTCTGGTCAATGCCTGTGGTTCCACTTTCAGGTTATTTCTGAAGGATCTCTGTCCAATGTCTGTCTCCTTCCGTTGTGTAGAGGGTGAGCTAGACCTGGGCCTGGCCTCTAGCTGCTTCAGAGTAGATGGAATTGGACACACGTGGCCCTTGACTCATGTATGTGTGCCCCATCTTCTAGACGCCAGCTTAGATTGGGAGTCTTGTCTGCTGGGAGGTAGATACCTTTTGGTTAGGAATATCTGGTGGGATTGTTGGGGTATTTTGCCAAGTACTGCCTCTGCCTTTGTGGTGGCTTTTGGCTTAGGGCAGGGATCTGCATCTAATTGGATGGATAGTTGGCTCCTGGGAGAAGAGGCCTTCTTCTGGAATGATCCGTCCATGGGGATGTGGGATAATGTGTGAGAACTGTAGCTTCTTGACAGTGCCAGCATTCCTCTTGGCTCTTGGGGTAGGTACTAGGGTTACCTACCCTGTCTAGCTGAGACTACATCCTGGGGTTTTAGCCCTCAGCCCGCCCCTTCCTTCCCAGCTGCATGCTGCCTGAGGGCCTAATGGAAGGCTGTGTAGGAACACTGGCTTTCTAGAAGTAGCTGAAAAGCTCTTGCCAGAGAGACAAAGGTGCTGACTAATTGATGGCTTTATTTATTTATTTCCAGGCCTGGATGGTAAACAGCTTTGATTCTCTGCTCAGCAGGAACAGGCGGGAGGCACTCGCCTGATTGATTCCTCACCTGCAGGCGTGCGTGGGGGGAGCCCATCGATTGGGCACCGCCTGCCAAACCTACTCGAGAGTGGGCTTAATTGCCTCAAGACTGGCCTGCTCACACCAGGCCCCAGCAAGCTTTGCTTGGAGGTGTCGCTCTACTTCCCGAGGGTCTTGCCCTCCCCAGGATAGAGGTCTCTCCCCCTTAGTGTGTCTGCAGGGCCCCCACAACTCCTTCTGGGTGCTGTCTATTCAATGGCCCTGCAGGTCCAGGCTACTAGGCATATTCTCCAGGTTGTCAGAGAAAGAAATGCAATGAGGACAGCCTCAAGGGGTCAGAGAAACTGAGAGGCCTTTGCAGAGACAGTGGAGGGCTGGTTGGCAACCTTACCTCTGTGTTGCTAGTGTCATCTCACAATGGCCAGATGTCTGGCTTGCATGGGCTCGTGTATGTCAAGTTTCATTTTCACCTCTGGGCTGGCTGGGCTCTTGTGGAGTGTTTTTTAGCCAAAGTGGATAGGTACCATTCCTGTCTGTCAACTACTCAGATTCCTTTTCATGGTAATGTAGGCAGAGAAGATCCTGCTGTATTTGGGGCAGAAGCTCTGATCTTGTGGTGGAAGCTGGGCATGGGGACAATGGCCTAAGCCCCTTATCTTGTTATAGGGGGCGGTGCAGAACATTTAGTTATGAGTTTCTTCTTCATTTTTTGTTTAAGGCTTAACAACTGAGTTTGAGGCCAGCCTGCTCCACAGAGTGAGTTCCAGGACAGGCTCCAGAGCAATACAGAGAACCATGTCTCACACCCCTTCCCCCCCCCAAACAAAAGGATTAACAACCACTAGAGTCAGTCCCTAGCCTGTGTGAAGAGTGACATGAGCTAGGGTTTCCTGAGCCTGCTGTCTTGTCTGTCCCCCAGGACAGTCACTTGAGGCAGTTAGTGACCCCAGACTTTGCCGCTGTCTGCTTGTGTATCTGTGGCTTGTCTGGTGTTCTCTGATCTGCCATCTATGCATATATGTTTGGACTAGCCTGTGGCAGGGATAGAGCAGAGTCCAGGTTGATGGTCCTCACTATCTGACCCAGTGGAGTTGAGCTTCCTGCTTTTAGCAAGTGATGTTCTGGGGCTCCTGGGCCTGGAGGCTGTTACTTACTTGCTGCTGGGGGTCTGAGCCTGGTGGATGATGTCTTAAGGCTTGCTTAGCTGTGGGCCCTTTTGCTTGTCATAGTCTAAGACTGCTTGTCCGAATCCACAGCATAATGTTGCACCTCATCCTCCCAAGGCATGCTTAGAGCTGGTTACCTGGAAAAGCAAGATTGATGGCTCTACTAATGAGCCGCTTGCTCAGAGCTGTGAGGCTGTATCAGCCACCCATGGGGAAACTCCAGGCAGGCCAGTGTGCTTTGACTTTGTAGACTAAAGCGTGTGAGTGTGTGTTCTGTGCTTGTGTTCTCACCCTCCGCTTGTCCCTTCCTGGGGGCTGGGTACATCAGGCTTTGTGTTGTGTTGGGCACATATTGTGTGTGGACTAACCCTCTTAGCCATGCTAGTGCGGGCACTTAATGTAGGAACAGGGGGCTGGTCAGCTGTTGGAGACCAACTCAGGAAGAGTCTCAGACCTCAGCTGTCCTTTCTAGCTCTGTCCTGTGAATGGCAGCACACAGGCCTATCCCATTAGAGCTTGATACTCTGGAGCAGCAGGGCCTGGATGATCCTTCAGCTCTGTGTTGCCACAGGTGGCTCTCCCCTAAGACCTTCCCATTTAATACTTGCCTCAGTCCCTCGCCCTATGACTGCATAGTGTATGTGGGTGATATGACTTCATGCCATCTCTCCAAGATCAAGTGCTGTAGCAAAGTGTGCTGGCTAGTTTTATGTCAACTTGACACAAGCTAGAGTCATTTGGGAAGGGGGACCCTCACTATAGCAAATGCTCCACCAGACTGTTCTGTGGTGTGCTTTCTTGGTGTTTGATGAGTATGTATGTTGAGGCAGGGGTTGGGGTGGGGGGCTTACTCACTATGGGCAGTGTCACCCCTGGACTGGTGGTTCTGGGTGCTATAAGAAAGCAGGCTGAGCAAGCCACAAGGAACAACCAGTAAGCAACACCCGTCCATGGCCTCTGCTTGAGTTCCTGCCCTGACTTCCCTCAGTAACGGAGTGCGACCTGAGAGTCGTTAGCTGAGATAAGCTCTTTCCTCCCCAAGTTTCTTTTATCACAGCACTAGAAACCAAACTAAGACACAGGACCATCATGTCTTCTTGGCTTGACATTTTCTAGCTGACTTTTGTACCTGGCCTTTCCTGGGCGGCTCCAGCACCTATGAATGGACTTCTCTGCTCTGCCCATAGAAGCCACAGAGACTCAGCAGGATGAATCATTCCCATACTATAGTCTTGATGGCATTGAAACCACCCCCTCCTCCCTCCTGCAGATGTAGCTCAGGCCGTTGCTCAGCCTCTGCTTTCCTAGTCTAGCCTTTCCCTAGGGGCTCATTGACACATCTCTTGAAACTAGGTTGCTTGTGTTTTTGGAGAAGGTTGATATTGTTGGTGTTGTTGGGAAGTGGATCACAGAGACAGTTCCTGGTTGGGAAGCTCTGTTTTGGGCACTTGCTTGAAGGTTGAACACAGCTCATCCCATGCTGAGGCCTCCACTTCACTTGTGACATCCTGTGGCTGTGCTCCCTTATTGGCCCTGTGGCCCACAGTGTCAGGTTGTCTTGGAGGAGGTTGTCTATGTGGCAAGAGGTAGCAAGCAGCAAGCGCATGGAGCCTTACCTTTCTTGTGCACGTAGGAAGAAGCGAAGGGTGGTTTGAGCATGGAGTGTGTATGCTCTGCTGTACTTAATGAGAGTGTGGTTTGGTCTGGAATATGGGGAATAAAGTGGGTATGGTGGATTGGGGCCAGGCAGGCTCCATGGTAGCAGCCACACAGAGGAATTAGGGAGGGTGGCCACAACAGGGGCTCTGGGAGGAGAGCAGGTACCTGAGAATATAAGGCATGTCCAGGCCCCGGGAACAGAGACCTTGGGAAATAGGCAGGACAGGATTGAGGCTCAGGAAAGAGAGACTGACGGGGGCTCCATTGCACAGGGCTTCTTCTAAGCACACCTTGGAATGAGGAGGATGGCAGATAGGCCCCGGGGATCCATGGCTCTTAACTAGAGAGTTTGGAAGGAGGGTGAGACCCAAAGTCATAGTCCTGGATGCCAGCAAGGAGGAGGGCTCTGGAGGTAGTAGAGTCAGTGGGGCTGTGGAAAGAGGGGTCAGTGGAGGTTTGGCAGGGGGAATATCTGAAGAGCACCGTAACTTTGCAGTACAGATTGCCTCCAAAGTCAGTCAGTCAGTCAGTCAGTCAGTCAGTCAGTCAGTCAGTCAGTCAGTCAATCTGTCTCTGCATATATACATATGGATGGATATGCAGACATGTGCACATGTATGAAGCCCAGAGGCCGATGCTGGGTGTCTTTCTCAATTGTTCCTCACCTCTTACTGAAACTATAAATTACAGTCTGCTAGGTTGACTGGGAAGTGAACTCCAGGGGTCCTGTCATTTGTCTTCTTGCCCTGCTGAGCTGGGTTTAGGTACCTGCTACCATGTCTGGATTTTTTATATAGATGCTGGGGGTCCAAACTCAGGTCTTCATGCTTATGAAGCAAGTACTTAACCATATAAATCATCAGCCCTTGCCTTTCAAGCCTGGTCTTCCTGCAGGGAAGTCAAGGTTGATTGCCCCTGGCTTCTGTGTAGGGGATGACTATGGGCCCAGGTTGGCTGTCCATGGAAAAGCACACCCACTTCTGGAACTGTCTTAGTGCCTGGCCCTACTGAAGTAAGCAAGCTCTAGGAAGACCCTGCTCACATTGATCAGGAGCCAGTGGAAGGCCCCCACTTCCTCCCTGTGAGGAGAGCTGTGGGGTGGGGATCTACTATGTGATATGTGAAGGGAGCCTGTGAGCTGCCATCTGTGCTCCTGAGAACTCTCAGGTCAAAGAAGCAGGGATGGGGGGGCAGCACATAGAGTGGAGAGGGCAGGAAGAAGCCTTCACAGACATGCCACCATAGGAATGTAAATGGAATTCTTAATTGATCTCCTTAGTGTCTCAGCAGACAAGAGAGTGAGTTCCTGTTTCTCCCTGCTTATATCCTGTTGCTGCCCAGCTACCTCACTTCCTGTCTGTCTGTACAGACCTCCAGACTTCTGTGGTTAGCTAGGGGTAAGCTCCATTCTCTGACTTTAAGATAGGCTTTGTTTGTACAAGCAAGATATCACCACATATCCTCCTTTTTTTTTGTCTAAAATTAGAAAAGGTTATAACTAATATAAGAAAAATTATATACAATAAGTACAATAAGTATATACAGGCAGTGAGTACATTGACAATGTCTAGTCCATAGCATTAGACAAATTCAGAGAAAATACTTCATTACCTATATTCTTTCTTTATGAGTCCAAAGGCTTGCACCTAACTATCTTTGTATTCTAATTTGCACTATCAAATTATCTTTTAATGTCTTTTAAATCTATTACACTTAACATATCTTTAGTGACTTTCTTTACTGATTCTGGTAAACAAGGAAAGCTACAACTATACTATCTTGTCTTCAACTCCCTCAGACACCTGAGAAGGAAATAATATTAACTAGTAAACAGGAAGTGTGAGAAAGCGACTTCCAGAAGATGTGAGAAATGATGGAAACAGCTGGCTGCCTGGATAGTCACCCAAGATTGCTTTGTAACGTTGGGACATTCATCTTTGGCTTATAGGCCCAGCATATCTGACAGACATTTCTGTGATGCAGGATATTCTGAAGGACTATTCCACTTTGTTTTGGCAAGGTTAGCAGTCACTCTTTTTGGTGTCCTGATTGTCCAATTTGGACAGTGTACTGTCAGCAAGGACACTTTCTTTCCCTTGTCACTTACCTTTGCCACAAAGAAAGTAAACTTCATGTGGAGTTTCTTTGATACCCATCATCTTTGCCATAGATTGATGCTACCAGGAGCAGACATGTCTCATTGTCATAAAAAAGGAACCTATGTTATTAAACATGTTAAATGCCATATTCTGTAGATCTCTGAAGTGTTTGAAGATGACCTGTCTTTCTAAAATATGTTTGACCTTGTAAATATACCTAATGTGACCACAAGTTTGAATGTATTTGATTCATTACTAAACTACATTTCTTTATTATCCCATATAGTTGATAATAATAACTTTCAAGGACTAGAGACTTGTATTACATTGTTAAATGAGCTGTACAGGTACAATACCTTGAACAATATTAGAAATGTATATACAGTATATTTAGCAAAATTAATCTAAAATTTGTATCAATATACAACATTTGTATATAATATATAAAATTCAATCCAATGTAAAACTAGTAGTGGCTTTTTAAAGAGTAGATTCAATAATATACCCTTTTATCATATTTATATCTTTGATTTATTCTTGTCAGAGTATATTCAATAATCTACACTTTTTATCCTGTCATATCTGGATTCCTCTCTATTTTTTATTTTTTTCTAAACAAAAACCTTGACTATAATCTCTTTTGTTTAACTTTCTTCCTGATTGTAAGCAATAACATTTTGTAACCAATGCTTTTAAACAAAGACAAATATCTACAACCCACTGAGTGTCCCCAAACCACCCACCCCATATCTTGGGAATGTAGGCATCGTGTTCTTAAATTACTTCCTGCTGTCAGAATGAGGACATCTTTACAGGATCCTGAAATGACAATATACATTTTGGTGTCCAATGTGGGGCTACTAAAGACAGGAGCAATGAAGTGTGGCTGCAGGCCCAGGCCACCCTCTGTAGATAATGTGCTCTGAATATTGTCATATCATGAAGAACATGGGGCTGCATTGTTGCAGCTGGGAATGCAGGGCATTCCTGTCAGCACTGGCACCTGTTAAAGCAACCCACAAGCAGACTTTGTTTCTTGTGGTAGTAAGTAGTTCAAGTAAACACCAACCCTGTTGATGCCCATGAGCTGTTTCTTGTTTGAGCAACCCCAGACTTCACACACAGGACTCTCAGAACTGCTAATCTGTAACCAGAACATAGAGCTTTGCTTTAACTGTGGCATCTGGTCTACCTGCTGTGTTGCAGGCAGTTTGCTCCCCACTCCTCAGAGTTCCACACAGGCTCAGACTTCTTCTGGACCATTTGTCATTCTGGGTGGTTCTTAAAAATGAACACTTTTAGGAACCTAGAGAGGTGGTTCAGCATGCTGTATGGTTGAGAACGGGTCCTGCTCTTATAGAGGACCCAAGTGAGTTCCAGCACCCATATTAAGCGGCTCATAGCCACCTGCAGCTCCAGCTCCAAGGGATATGATGCCCTCTTCTGGACTCTAGGGGCATTTGCACTTGCATGCACATACCCCCTCTCCCAACACACACACATTGTGGAAAATTATTTTAAGGTGTGTTACATTTGTTTATGCTGTGGAACATTTGTTTTAATGATGCAAAGATGTTTTGCATTCTTTTATTGCATTTTTTTTAAACTCTGTGAAGCTGTGTTACTTTGCCTGTCTAAAACACCTGATGGGCTAATGAAGAGCTGAATAGCCAATAGGGAGGCAGGAGAAAGGATGGGGGGGGCTGGCAGGTGGAGAGAATAAATAGGAGAAATCTGGGAAGAGAAGAAGCAAGATAGAACGAGAGGAGGATGTCAGAGGCCAGCTACCCATGGAATAAGAGTGAAAGTAAGATATACAGAAGAAAAAAGAAAAACCCCAGAGGTAAAAGTTAGATAGGATAATTTAAGGAAAGCTTGCTAGAAACAAGCCAAGCTAAGGCTGGGCATTTATAATTAATAATAAGATTCCATGTGATTTATTTGGGAGTGGAGTGGTGAGACCCCCCCCCAAAAGGCAAAAAGAGTAAAACAACTACACACACATTATTTTTAAAAATTGACATAGAGAAACCTTTGCTCTTAGTATGCACACTATTGTGGATTTTCACTTCTCCTTTGTCATGTCCAAGTCATGGCATAGCAATTCCTTCTCCCAACCTGCTCCTCGAAGCTCTATCCTCCCTACAAGTACTCCTAGGAGAAATCTGTCCCTAGCACCCTGACACATGCCATCTGACCATAGGGAGTCTGGCTACTTCCAGTTTGTCAAAAAAGCAGCTGAAGTTTCTTCATATGGTTGCACAGGATGGATGGCACCACTCTTCTTGCTGCATAATATTCCACAGTGAGGACACACTACAGTTTACTCATTATTCTCTATGCAAGAACATTTAAGCTGTGAATATTTCACCATAAGGATGAACCACATTTAATCATTAATCATCTTTTCTCATTTGAGCTGTTTCTGAGCTTTGGTAGAGGAATGAAGCTGCTGCATATGCTGGCTGTGTGTGTGTGTTTGCTTCTGGTCATGGTGTACTTTTAGCTTTATGAGAAATGACAGAAAGTTCTAATATTGGTGTCCTCACAATGTGGAGCCCCAGCCCCTCTGTATTCCTCCTTGGGCTGATGCTGGTCTTATCGCCAGTTTCATTATTCTCACAGAAGAGAGGTACAGGTGTATTTCCAATTGTGCAGCTCCCCAATCTTCACTGTCCCTGGAATTTTCCATTTCTTTGGCAAACCCCAGTCATACCCTGTTTTCTGTATCCCACTCCCTGAGTCAAGATCAAACACTAGCTGCAAGATTCAGGTTTTGTTTCCTCTCAATATACCCCAGCAGCCCTGCGACCATTTATTTTTCTTCCCTCCCTCAGCTTCTTATTTTATTTAGCTCAGGACTCTCGTGACTTCAGGGGACCTGCATCCCCAGTTCATCAGAGCTACTGTTCTGTCTGTGTTGCAGCGTGATGATCGAGCATCATTGATCTTAATTGAGAGTGGTACCCAGAGGTGTGGTGTCTAAGGTGGAGGCTGGGATCTGGTCCATGGAGCAGGGAGACTGGGTTGTCTTGCGCTTCCCTGTTTAGATCCTGACACATTGACAGGTAGTGTGGGGTAAGATACACAGCATGGCAGTAGTCACATGGCATGATGTGTGCAGTGTGATGTGAGGCACACACAAGTGTGCATCATTACATGACTGTGTGACATGAAGTTTGTGTGTGATGCAAGATAACTTAGCTGTCCATCCTTCCTGCTGGTGTTCTTTAGCTGTTTTCCGCCTTTTCTTTTCTGTATGTTTATGTGTGTGTATGCATGTATGCTTCTCTCTCTCTCTCTCTCTCTCTCTCTCTCTCTCTCTCTCTCTCTCTCTCTCTCTCTCTCTCTCTCTCTCTGTGGGGGGGCTTTGTAGGCCAGAGGTCAACACTGAGTGTCTTTCTCAACCATTCTCCACCTTATTTTAAAGATTTACTATTTTAAAGATTTATTTTATTATTTTCTTAATTATATGCATGTATATACACATGAATGTGTTGCCCATAGAAGCTAGAAGGATGTGTTGTATTTCTTGGAGCTGGAGCTACAGGTGGTTGTGAGATGCCCAATATGGGTACTGGAAACTGAGTTTGGGTCTTCTGGAAGGGCAGCACATGCTCATAACCACTGAGCCATCTCTCTAGTTCATCCACCTTACCTTCAGAGCCAGTAACTAACCTTCAGAGTCTCACTAACTAACCCTGGAGCTCAGTGACTCTGCTAGACTGGCTGGCCAGGGAGATCCAGACAGCCTCTGTGTCTACCTTCTTAGCACTGAGATCTTAGCGCTGGCATTATGGTTGTGTGTCACTACACTGGCTTTTTACTTGGATCCTGGAGATCTGAACTCTGCTCTTCATGCTTGCATGGCAAGTACGTTACTGATTGGACCCTCTCCCCACATGCTGGCTTCTTTATGAGCTCTTTCTCCTGCACTCAGCCTCCATGCACCCTGGGCTCTTCATGCAAAATCCATCCTGCCCTTGGACATCCATCTGTCTCTCTTTAGGAGTGTACAGATATTCAGCAGCGGAAACAGGGAAACAGTTCAAGGACCATGAGAATTGATTGGGTACAGAGTGTTTTTGTATTGCCTGCTAAGAAACCATTTTAAATGCAACAGGATCCCAGGGCAGGCAGGCTATTTGCCCTTTTCTGTGAAGCACAGGAAGGCATCTCAACCTGTGCCGTGTATTGCTGAGTGATGGATGGTATAGGAGTAGGACTTATGAGGGAAGCTCATCACAGGATGCCTTAATAGTCTAAAGAGATAGGTCTAATATCAGTCACAGTTGGGACACTTGGGGTCTGAAGTTGCGCCTGTGTTGAGGATGGGAAGAGGTACTTCCTCGGCTTTGTGCTTGTACAGCTTTTAGGAATTGATGGCCAGCTTGGCTCAGCCCCTTTGTGTAGAGTGCAGAGGGATTGCACATCTGAAGTTGAGGATTTGTGGGAAGAGAGTGTTACCTGGCCACTGCTGTATCTGGAGCCCACTTGGGGCAGGGCTCCTTCCCATGAGCGGGAGGCCGGGCACAGGAGGGACAGGAGCCTTTGTCCTTTGTCATAACCATGTCTCTTGTACTTTGTCAAAGCAGTGTGTACTGTGGTGCATTTTGTGTATCCAGCACACCACAGTCTGGCATTAATGTGGCACTGGGACTCTGATGCCATGTGTGAGGACTGTGCGGGGCTTCAGTGTTCATGTCCTTTCATTGACCTGTAAGATCAAACAATGGAGGACCCTTTAGGAACGTAGGCTGTGTCTTTAAAAAATGGTTTAAACTTTTACAGGTTCATATATACATCTGTACCCCCCTCTTCTCTGTTCCACTCCACCTCCTGAAAAACAAGTTCCTTCCTAATTTCATGTCTTTCTTTTGTGTATCTTGGCCTCCTGCATTTTATCAGGGATGTTTGCCTGAACACGGATGGGGCTGATTTCTTTGAGCAAAGGCAACTTACTAGTGTGTCCATATTGAGGAATGTGACTCTCCCTCTCCCCTGCAGCCATTAACTACCTATAGCTCCTCAGGGAGGGGTGGGGCCTCTTGAACTCCTCCTGCCTGTTATGGAGTCCTGTTGTATGTAGGTCTCATGTGGGTTATTGCAGCTGCTGAGAGTGTGTAGGTCACATCATGGCTGGAAGACAGGTCTTCCCCATCTCCTTGCTCTTACAGTCTTTCTGCTCTTTGTTGATGTTCCCTGAGTTTTACAGTTGTTGATATTGGTGTCCTATTTTGAGCTGGGCACTCAACAGTCATTCATTCTTAGAGCTTGGCCCTGCAGTAACTGCTGCCCACTGCACATACAGGCTTCTCCACCCAGGCAGAGAACAGCACTAGTGGGCTGGGTCCTAACACACACCTGTTACCATTGGACCCTGAGACCTCCATCTCTTGGGTTAGCAAGGTTTGTGGCCTCCTAACAGCCCTTCCCGTGGCAGGGCCATGCCGGTAAACGGTTTGACCTCCTCTTGTGTGACTGCAGTGAACATCCTTGCCAACTGTTGGGACTTCCAGCATGTGTTCCAAAAGTCCCCACATGGATACAGGGAATAATTAGTATCCTGTAAGATATGAATCTTAATTCCTAAATTACATATTTAGCAGATGGTCCAAAATAGCACTCGTAATGGCAACATTCAATTAGTGAGTTTAAAAAATGTATATTATTGCAACACTCTCTGTGGGTTTTATTTAGAGATTTCTAAATATAGTGGATAAAAACATAGAAGTGTTACAGACAATTTAGAACCACACCGCCACAGTGGGCCATGTGCTAAACTTCCCTGTTAACCAGACATGCCTGCAGAGAGATATTCTGATTTATTCCTGAGTCTCCAAAACAAAATGCCACCTAGGTAGTCAGGGGTGTCCCTGGTGCCCATGGGCTCTGCTCCTTTGTGCCTCTGAAGGCTAGGTCAGTTGTATACCGTCTGTGTTCCATGCCCTGGAAGTCCTTGACTCTGTAGGCAAGTTAGAATGGGAATTTCTGCATGGACTGGAAGCATCTGAGAGGCTGCCCACACAGTAAGAGGCCTTTTACACTGGGAGGAGCAGAGCTGGGGGGGAGGTCATCTTCCAGAGTCCAGGTGATGGGTCCCAGAGACAAGCCTGCTCTGTCCTGCGAATCAGCCTTCCCAGCCACTAGGGAGGCTGAGGGGAAATGCCAGTTGAAAGCATGCCTGGATTACAGAGTGAGTTTGAGGCTAGCCCAAGGAATTTAATGAGACCCTGACTCAAAGGAAAAAGTAGGAGGGCTGAGGACATAGTTGAGATGTAGAATGCTTGCCTTGCCTCCATGAGGTACTGGGTTCAAACCCTGAATATTAGTTACTTTTGCTGTTGTGACAAAATACTCAACAGAGCAATACCAGGCAGACAGGAAGGAAGGAAGTGGGAGAGGGAGGGAGGGAGGGAGGGAGGGAGGGAGGGAGGGAGGGAGGGAGGGAGGGAAAGGAAGGCTTCTTTTGACTCTTAGTTTGAGGGTATAGTTCATCAATGCTGGGAAGGCATGGCAGCAGGAGCCTGAGACATCTGGTCACACAGCATCCACAGTCAGGAAACAGAGAGAGACGATGCTGGGGCTCATCTTGCTTTCTCCTTTTTCTTTGGTTCAGGACCCCATCTTATGGCATGGTGCTGCCCACATTTACAGTGGGTCTCTTCCCCTGAATCACCCTAATTCCCCACAAACACACCCAGAAGTGTGTTACTATGGTGATTCTAAATTCCATCAAGCTGACAAGATGAACCATCACACTCCAGTTCTTAGAAGAGAAGCAGAAGACCATGGTGTCTTCTATAGGTCCTGGGACCTATAGAGAGGATGCTGTGGGTTCAGGAATGTGATAAGAGCCTCAGGCTTCCTGCCTGTTGGTGGTTGTGTGTTTCCTAGGAGCTGCTCAGGGACATGTGCCATCAGAAGGAGGCATGAACACTTGATTGGGACAGAGTCCTGGAGACTGTGGGGTCCCCTTCTAGCAGTGTTCTTGCCAGTGTCTGCGTGGGCAGGGGATCCTGGGCGGTGCAGTGAGCCCCACTAGGCCTTTGTTGTTCCTGGCCTTCAAAAGGATAAGGTTCTCCCTGGTGCCAAAGAAGGCTGAGGCACAAGGACTCCTCTAGTGTCTGAGTTCTGCTGTGTGAAACAACCTCACTGTTGAGCTGAGGTACAGGCTCTACCCTGCGGAGTCTAGATCCCAGTTCCCTAAAGCAGGCCTTGCTGTAAGCCAATTTGTAGGCTGTCACCCTTGGGGTCCTGGTCTGCAGAGCAGGCCTTCTTAGTAAGCAAGTGTTTACAGCAGAGTCTTTGTTCAGACCCCCCAACCCTCTCTGTATATTTAAACAAAGAGCTTTTTAGACCTAAACACAGATGTTCATTTGAAAATGAGAAATCAAATTAAGCGGAACCAGCCTTTGAAAGTGAGTGCCCTGTAGCAAGTCAAACAAAGGGAGAAAAACACTGTGTGTAAATTTCACTTAAATCACTTTTTCATCTTAAATAAAGTTTTAAAGGAACAAAGTGCCGTGTGAAAGCGCTCATCACCCTCCTGTCCTCCAATGGAACATCTGTGCTCATTCTGATGCGAGGAAAGATGAATTAAGCCAACCCGGGGAGCGTTCCCCCCATAATTGCACCTCGTCCCTTTCTCAGACACAATGCGGATGAAATGCCGATTGAGCTGCTGAAGAGGGAGGCTGAATAGCCAAGTGGGGCAACTCGAATCCCACTGAGCCTATCAGCGCATCTTCGCGGGGGCCCCAAGTTTGTTTCTTCTGATAGAGATGCCTTCTCCCACATAATGAGAAGAGCTCAGACTCTGTTCTCATAACTCTGTTCTCTGTTCTCTGGTGGACTACCTGGTCAGCAAGTTTTAAAATAGTCATTTCCGCACACCTGGAAGGGAGCATTGGCCCTCCAAGCCTGTCAGGGCTCTCTGGCATCCTAGTATCCTCTGCAAGGCTGTCACATTGCCAGTGGCTCAGGAAGGGTCAATCACCAAACTCATAGGGGCTCTATTTAGATCAGAAGTAGTTGCTAAGGGTTGGTGTTTTACTTTTTCTCTGTTTGAGAAAGGTTTTCATATATTCCAGACTGGTCTCAGAGTCAACTATGTAAGTTCTTAGTCCTCCTGCCTCCACCCCAACTCCTGGGACTATAGGCAGGGCCATTGTGCTCAATTTATGCAGTGCGGGGGATCGAACCCAGGACCTTGTGCATGAGAGGCAGCATCTTCAGACCAGAGTTGGTGTTTTAGCCAGGACTGTTGCCATGGTTTCCCCCTGAAATGCCCTCCAATGAGAGAGAATAAAGAAGAGCACATCCCAGCATTCAGGAGGCTGAGGCAGGGGAATCTCTGCAAGTTCTAGGCCAGCTTGATTATATAAGGAGCCACACAGCCGTTGCCAGCTGTAGAAAGAGCTCTGGGTGAGTGCAGTGGTAGAACACTTGTTTGTGTGCAAGAGGCCTCCGATTTCCTCTCCAGCACTGGGGGGGAAAAGTGTGGGGTCTGGGGACATGGCTCAGTCAGTCAAGTGCTTACCATAAAAGTGTGAGGATCTGAGTTTAAGTTCCAGCAACAACAACAACAACAACAACAACAACAACAACAAAAAGCTAGGCACAATGTGAGCCTTTTATCCCAGTGATGGCACAGGGGAGACAGGTCAGTGCCCAGGGCCATAGTCTAGTCTGGATAGTCTAGACAAATTAGCTCCAGGTTCTGTGAGAGGCTGTGCACCCCCTCCCAATAAGGTAGAGAGTGATTAAGGAAGAAAGTTGATGTTGACTTCTGCCCCCCCCATGCATGTATGCCAAACATGTGTTCATAAACATACAGATATGTGCATGCACACAGGCTGTGGAGAATGCTGTGAGGAAAGTGAAGAGATACAGGTGGTTAGGGACACCCTGGGAGGTAGGATGGCCTTTTTTAGTAAGGCAGAAAGCGTCTTAGCCAAGACCCAAAGGAGTGACCGTCATTGAGAGAATGGGTAGGGCTGTTGGTCCAGCCCAATGAAGGGCAGAGATATGGAGTGATGTATTGACTTGGCTCATTTAGAGGAGCGGCCTGTGTTGTTTTGGGGAGCAGGAAGGTTTGTGGTGTGTGTGGACCTGGAGTCACAGTACCAAGCTATTGGCAGCTCAGGCGGAAGACCACACCAGCGGTGACCATCTATCTGTCCATTCTGCCCTGGGGCTACTGCCTCCTGTCAGGGCTTGCAGTCCCATATCCCCAGCCTCTGTGCACACGCACACTCACATACAGCTGAGGCTAACTTGCTCCTCTTCTTAAAGCCTCTCCATGTGCAGGTCAGGAACACACAGGTCCTGTGCAGTGCTAAGGAGGCCAGCCTGGTTTCACCTGCAGCTTTCTGTTTCCTTCCTGTCCTGAAAACCTTTGCTGCTCAGAAGCCTGGATGCTCCAGCCAGCTAGACACTGGTGTGGTGGTTTGTGCATGAACACCCTTTCTCCTTCCTCAGCACCAGGCTGTGGGTCTGGGCCTCTCACAGGCACTGCCTTTATGAGCACACAGCTTTTAGCATCTGTTGCCCCTTCTCCAGGAACTGAATGTCTTTAGAGTTGAATTGGGCCAGCTTTATCCATCCCGAGGGCTGGCCCCACCAGGGCCTATATTGCAGTAGATCTCAGGACCCAGGGGATCTCCATTATGAGCTCTGCCACAGGCTGCAGGCACAACTGTCTCATCTGTGGAGAGCGCTAGGCCCTGTGACTGAAGTGCTTCCAGACTGGAAAGGTTAACCTCTGCACCTTAGTAACTGCAGAGTGGGTGAGAGCCATCCTTTTGCTTTTGTTTTTAGCTGAAGTGCTAATGGCTGCAAGCCAGGGCTTCCAGGTTCGAGGCAGGCAGGGAGCCAGACTTCTTGTACAAGGATGCTGAAGGTTCCAGGGAAGACTGGTGGGCCACACTGGCCAAGTTGGAGTGGTAGATGAGTATCTAAAAGAGATGCAGAGCTGGGCGGTGGTGGCGCACACCTTTAATCCCAGAACTCTGGAGGCAGAGGCAGGTGGATCTTTGTGAGTTCAAGGCCAGCCTGGTTTACTGAGTGAGTTTTAGGACAGCCTCCAAAGCTACAGAGAAACCCTGTTTCAAAAAGGTAAATAATAAGTAACTAACTAACTAACTAACTAACTAAATAAATAAATAAATAAATAAATAAATAAATAAATAAATAAATAAATAAATAAATAAGAAAGATGCACAGCTGTACCCTCCCTTTCTGGTAAAGTCCAGAATTTCAGTCTTAGTTTAAAAAAAAATCTTTTTATTATTTTTTTTTATGTGTATGGGCATTTTGTTTGTGTGTATATCTATGTACCACATAGGTGTCTGGAGCCCATGGAGGCCAGGAGTCAAACTCCCCTGGAACTGGAGTTATAGATGGTTGTGAGCCACCTTCTGAGTGCTGGGAATGGAAACTGAGTCATCTGGAAGGGCAGCTGATATTCCTAACCATCGAGCCATTTCTCCATCTTCCTCACACAGTTTTAAACTGGGCTGGGGAGGACCCACCTAGCTGGGCAGGTGTTCACAAGAGAGTTAGAGATGGGAATGAAGCAGGAGTATGTTTATATATGAGACCTGGGAGGTGGGAAGGATGGGGGAAGGTGGATGTGAGTGCAACTCCCCCCTTCTGAGTGGCCCCAGGAACAGCACCTGTGGGACAGATGGTAGGGCAGTCTGGCTTGTCTGTTACTGCATGGAGCGAGCCTGCTTGTCTTGTCTTTCACTCACAGTTACTGATAGAATAGAGGTGAGTTGCAGGAGTGCCAGGCCTGAAGGCCCAACTCAAAGGACATGGCTGTGTAGGGGTAGAAGTCACTGATGGGCATGTCCCCATGGAGGGTATTTTCCTTTATCCGCTGCCTTCTGTTTGAACCTGTGTCCTGTGTTGCTCACAGGTAGTCACTTACTCCCTATCATCTGAAACTCCTCACCACAGGTAATCATCCTTACCCTAGCATCCCCAATGAGGCCTTGGCCATGTCTTATGTGGTCTTTGAAAGAGCTAGGGACACTTCTAGGTTGCAGGTGTAGAGCTGGCTTCTCACCCCAAGACAGTTGGTCTTGGTCCTTCCCAAAGATCCCTGCAGCTGGAGTGGGAACAAGGCAGGCTGTGGCAGGTGTGGTGGGACTCCTGTGTCTGGGGTGAGTGGGTGCAGTTTTCAGTGCCTGGATCTAATCTTATAGTTTGAATTGTGGGTTGGAAGTAGAGGGGTGTGTGTGTGTGTGTGTGTGTGTGTGTGTGTGTGTGTGTGTGTGTGTGTGTGTGTTTCTCAGAGGCTGATGACATATAGGTCTAGAGCTCAGGGGATTTGACCACAGCATCCTTCTCTTAGGTGTTAGTGGAGCCTGAGTCCAGTCCTCATAAATCAGTTACACATTCATGTTCATGATTTATAGGATCAATTCATTCACAGCTGACTTCAGGGAGATTTCTGCCCCGAAAGCCCGTTGTGTGGCTCTTTGTGGTGACTGTTCTGTCTTCTCAGCAGGCTCCTCTCCTGGGACCCAGGGTGCTTTCCGCTGTGCCTGGGACCCAGGGTGGTTACTCTTCGGCCAATCACTAAGTTGCCTGCTGGAGGTGTAAGACCCGAGAGAGCGTGGTCCCTCGAGCTCCCACTCAGGAAAGGCGCCCCCCCCCAAAAATCACTCATAAGAAGTGGTCTTGATGCAAACGCATAAGGTCCTTTATATTCCAGTATACTGGGGTCATCAGCCATACACCATGCAGGGTAGAGGGCTTAGCTACGACCTCTAGCACAGAATTGAGAAAGCTTTTATAGGGTTACAACCAACTCCCCCCCCCGCATCGTGAACCAATCACCTTAAATCGAGGACCAATTACTTTAAAGTATCCAACCCCGCCCTTAGCCCAGGAAGTCTGTTACCATAAACATTAAAGTAGGTGACCATCAGCTTGGGATTTAAGACTCCCAGCTTCCTGGGTTTTCTGGGGAATTAGGCTGAATTTTTCCATCCTAACAGAAGCAATGTGTGACAAGTGGATTCGGCAATCTATTTGAAGCAACAGACTCCTCCTCAAGCCTTGGAACCAGGCTGAGTTTCCCTGGTCTGTCAGCATGTCCTCATTGTTGGAGGCTGCTGCCATGTGCGTCTCTTACTGGGCTCATGTGCCTCCTGGAGCCTGAGCACTGTCACTCTGGTGTCTCTGGGTGGCAGTGACTGCTCTGCTGTTCTTCCTGGCCCTCACTGTGGAGATTCTGCCAGTTGCATAAGAAGTGTCAGTGGCAGGTGTGACCTGTAGCGTGGCCAGCCTACCTGGAGAGTTCCACCATGGGCCTTCTACCTAGAGATGCCTTTACTCCACCATCAAGACCTCTGTTCTTGTCTTAGGCCCATGATTTCAGGCTGGTCACGGGCTTGGCACTATTCCCTTTGGATAATTCCTCTAGGATTGGAGTGTGGTAGATCATACAGCTATAATTAGGATGTATGGAGGTCTCTTCTTCCTCTTTTCTCCCATCACACCCTCAGAGACTTGGTGTTGTATATGAGACTCTTAGTTGGCCAAGGGGTGTGCAGGGGCTCCCCTTGCACAGACTCAAGTGTCTGCTGGTGCCACCTGCCAAGACACCTGTTAATGGGCACTCTGTTATTTACACTTCACTGCTGGTGGGTCTCGAATGCTTTCTGCCTTGGGAATCTTCATTTCTGGGAAGACTAGAGCCACCTCATGGGCTGTCTGAGAACCCAATAACCCCTTTGACCTGACATGTTGTGTGTACAGAGTGGGGTGGCAAGCTGTTGCATTATGAGATGTGTGAACGCTGGTATGGGTGGAAGAAAGTAGACTGTAACATGGCCTGTTGCTTCCTTCCCATACTGCTACTACTCCCTCTTCACTCTGATCTCAAACAGAAGCTTCCTTAAACATTGTTGGAGATAGGGCTTATAGCTTAGTGGTAGAGCACTTACCTAGAATCCCCCAGTGAGGGGCTGGCTTGTAGCTCAGAGGAAGTGTTCTTACCTATCATAACAAAGGTCTTGGGTTCAATCTTGTGAACCACACCACATCTAAACAAGCAAAAATAGTGATTACCAAGGCTGTCGACAGTTGTGTGCTATGCTGTGCTTCACTGTTACTGACCCTGCTCCCCAGTAGGGCAACAGCACTGGACAGGGATCTCCAGGAACTTCACTGTGCACGAGGCCTCCCTTGATGGCAGACCCCATAGCAAAAGACAACATTGAAACCGGTTTAGCCAATACTCCAGTAATTGGAAGGAGTTTTTTCAGGCTCTTACGACAAAGGATTATAAATCTTTCTATTAAAGGTGAGGCAGCCACTGAGGGTAGCAAGCAAGCAATTGACGCACATTGGCAGCCCTCCCTGCTCTGTGTTGCTGATGGGGAAAGTGGTTAGTTAATTAGGTGATTTTTCTCTTCTTCTGACACGTGCAAATGAGCCTCTGTTAATAACTGAGTTGTTACATAAATGATAAAATTTTAACACCAATGTCAAGTTGTCAGGAGTTCCTGGGCAAGGGAGGTGAGCCTGGGGAGGAGCTTCACTCCACCCCAGCTGGTTATTTAGTTATTTAAAATGGCAAGTGACCCTCTGGGAAGTTACTGTGAGCAGCAGGGCCAGAGGCACTTTCCCACCTGCTGGCAGGAGGCTGCTCCAGAAACTGCCAGTCTTTTTTTTTTTTTTTTTTTTTTCCTTCTTTTAAAAAGGCAGGAATTCAGCACCCTGAACAGCATCTTTGTTGCTCTAGCTCAGGAGGAGCTTATCAAAGGTCCTCTTTCAGAGTTCTGAGACAGAAGGACCAGGGGGCAGGTCTGGGGAGGGAGCAAGCAATAGCAGCCACTCTCTTCCTCACTGGGGGCCATGTTTGCTGTGACTTCCCAGAGCAGAGCCCTGCCTCAGCATCAGAAGGACTCTTGTGACAACACAAAAGTCAACCCAGAATGTCTCCGAACTGGAAGATACCTAAGGCAACTTGGATGGGCTGACTCCGTAGAGCAGGGCCCCACTTTAGCCTCAGAATTGTTAGGTTCAGATGATAGGCTTCACTCTCTCTAGGGGGCAGGTGACTCCTTCTGGGGATACTATTCTATAACATGCTCTTCCTCCCCTCCCCTCCCCTCCCCTCCCCTCCCTCCCCTCCCCTCCCCTCCCCTCCCTCTCCTCTCCTCCCCACCCCTCCCCTCCCCTCCCCACCCCTCCCCTCCCCTCCCCTCCCCTCTCCTCTCCTTTCTTCTCCTCCCTTCCCCTCTCCTCCCCTCTTCTCCCCTCTCCTCTCCCTTCCTTTCCTTCCTTTCCTTTTTTAAATACAGGTGCTTATGTAGCCCAGGCTGACCCTGAACTTCTGATCCTCCTGGCTCCACCCCTGCAGTGCTGGAGTTTGAGGCATAGACTACTATGCCTGGTTTATGTGGTGCTAGAGATCGAACCCGGGGCTTTGTGCATACTAAGCAGGCACTGGACCAGCTGAGCTACAAGCCCTAATCCCATGTGACACCTCTTCTTGGATGAGAGTTCAGCAAGCTAGTCAAAGAGGAACTGTTGGCTCTGCTCAGAAACAGGCTTCGCACTCCTGGCTGTCCTGACTGGAAGGTAGTAGGGCCACTTGCTCTAGCTCAATTGCCCAGTGCAAGAGGTGGGCATTGCCTGTTACTCTGAGTGTTCAGCAGGCCAGCACGGAGCGCCTGTGTCCATACATTAGTAGGCTTTGTGTACCCGAGAGAGAAGGCTAAGAAATGACCTCTTTTGGCAGATGAGATGTAGGAACAGTTGGAGACCCTCTATGACTGATCAGCCCCAAGTGACATCAGGGGACATGGGAACAGGGCTTTCTGTGTTCTTTTGATGCCTTTTTTTCTTTTCTTTTCTTTTCTTTTTTTTAAGACAAGGTTTCACTCTCTATCTCTTGCTTCCTGGAACTCACTGTGTGGACCAGGCTGCCTGCCTGGGTCTTACAGAGATCTGTCTGCCTCTGTCTCTGAGTGCTGGAGTTACAGGTGTGCACCACTGCACTCATTCTTACCTGTGTCTGAAGAATGAAGTGGTGACCCCTTAGAGATGACCATTCCCATCTGTAGTCTGTGGACAGGGGTGTGGTCTTTGCATTCTAGAGACTATCTCTGCTGCCCTTCTGCAGCCCCTGTACTGGTGGGTTTTAGAGGCAGGAGAAAAATGGGTCTGTAGGTCAGGCTCCTCCTAGCTTGCTCCTCACTCCTGCGTGCTCACCTCCAACCTGTCCTCTGGGTGGCAGATTTTCTTAGTAAAGATTGGTGTCTGTCTCTTCTGGAAATCTAAAATGAGATTTCATTTCTTTTTAAGTAAAAACCAGAGAGGGGAAAAAAAAAAAAAGGCTGGAACATTTGCAGCTGGGTGATAGCAGAGATTTTGAATGTTACTTATCTTTTGCACAAAAGGAGGCAGGAGAAAGGACTCTGTCAAGGCTGCATACTAACGATGTGGAGGCGGTGGGGAACATGGTGGGTGTTGTGGGTGTTCTTCCAGAAGTAGGTGGGAGCTGGATGGCGATGCAGTGCATGAAGTGTGGAAGGCAGGGGTGAGAATGACTTGGCCTCCACAGCCATAGGTCCCTCGGGAGCTGCCCTTGCCCCTGTGGTTCTCCCCTGCAGAGCTGGCCTCATTGCACCTCCACCACTCTTAGAAAGCCTCAGCTCTGTGGCTCTGGGCTGGTGCAGCTCCCTCTCCTATGCCATGTGCTCTCAGCCCCCTCTCACCACTCCATGTCACATTAGAAGGGTGCCCCATTCCCCACGTATCCCCTTGCCTTCCTGCCTGGAATTCCACATTCAGATCCTGGGTTTAGCTAACTCCAGCTTGGCTTTCAGGCCCAGTTCAAATGGTAAATGCTTTAGCTCATTGATGTGGCTTTCTTTCATTACTTTTCATCTCACCTGGAGACAGCAGCCCTGGGTGGGGTGATGGGTATGCAATGGGCATCTCTGGTCTCTTCCAGCCCCAGCCCTCACTCCTGGTGAGTTCTTTGCTGGTGTGGTTCCCACTGGCCCATCTACTTTGTCACTGCAGAAGCAGCTCCCGAGGTTTGGCTGTGTCCCCTGTGACCAGACCTGTGCTGACATGGCCCACAGTGATATCTGTCCATACAGAAGCTCCCCCCTCACCCCCATGATAGCTGGAGCTTGGGTGTTTCCTGAGCTTCTGTGCTCAGTCTGTGTTTGCTGGCCTGACCCTTGTATCTGTACCATTCCTTCCTGGTGTCTCATCTCTTCTCCATCTCCCTCAGCACCCCCAGTTTGTGTTTGGGTCAGCCTTGGGAACATCCCAGGCTGCATCGTGAATGGAGGAGGCCAAGCACCATCCTCGGCTGTGCTTGCTTTTCCTCAGGTTTGCTAGATAGATCTGCTTCCCCACTTCCTGCAGCTGTGTCCCCCACCTGGGGGTGGGGGAGAGGAAGGAGAGGATGTCAGCAATGCATTTGAATAACCTGTTTTGGATCTGGCTACAAAAAGGATCCAGTTTCATTTAGAACATTTGACAATGTAGAGGAAACAAACAGAAAAGATGAGAAGAAAGGTTTCCCATAATTCCTCTGCCGGGTGATAGCCAGCCTAAATGTGTTGGCTTAGATTTGGCCTGCAGAGTTGTGTGTGTGTGTGTGTGTGTGTGTGTGTGTGTGTGTGTGTGTGTGTGTGTGTGTGTGTCTTGAGGTAGTTTTTAGTACAAATAATACCATGTGCACTATTTGGGGAGTCTACTTATTTTGTTTAGTCTTTTCTCACACTTCCCAAATTAAATATTCTCTCAAAAACAACTTTTTGGGCCCAGATAACACGTTTAGCACAGCCCTGGGACCCACCTAGGTACAACCCTACTCCAACTTCTGACTGTAAATTGTTCTCATTAAGAGTACTTTATTTAACCATTCTCTTATTGTTAGGTATTTAATCATCTTTAGTTTCTCACCTCTATTATAAATAATACCCTGATTAATATGTGCCTCCAAATACTTGCATAATTGCTGATTATTTCCTTGAGAAAAACTCTTAAGTCAGAATTGTGCCTTAAAAAGTCTTCATATTCTTAAAGCAAACCATTTGGGAAGCTTCACCCCAGCCAGGTGGTTTTTCCTATGTTATCTTCATTATAGTCAAGAAGGTCCTTTGCTCACCCAGCAGAAAAGGTAGGAGCAAATCTGGGGTGGTCTTGGGTCAGACCATGAACTTCTAGTTCTGCATCAGCAGCAAATCAGCATAAGAGAAAAATTGGCAAATTGGCTCTATTAGGGCTGGGCTGTAGCTCGGTTAATAGAGCGGTTATCTTAAGTGCACTAAGCCATGGGTTCCATCCCCAGCATTGTGTGTACCAAGTATAGTGGCTCACGACTGTAACCCCAGCACTAGTGAGGTGGAGGCAGGAGGATTAGAAGCTCCAGGTCATTCTCAGTTACATAGTAAGTTGAGACCAGTATGGGCCACATGATACTCTGTCAGAAATAAGTCATTGAAGACAGAGTCAAAACAAAGCAAACCTGGTTTGCCCCATGAACTATACCCCCGAGAGAATGGTTAAATTTCAAGTTCTTGGCAGAGATGAGCTTTTCTGATGTAGAATCCTTGGCAATACATGTGGCCCTGTCCTGTCCAGAGGGGTCTCTGAATCTCCCTTTGCTGGGAGGGACTTGCTGAGCAGAGGACAAAAAAAGTGTCTTTGGTGAGGGAGGTTACCCCTCCCATGACAAGGTCATCTGGTTACTCTGTAACTGCTGAGGATGCCTACCCAAATGACACCCCCTAGTCCTGTCATGAGAGAAGCAGTAGGCACTGCCTGAAACAAACAAATGATAACAACAAAGTCCAAACAGACCTCAAGCAAGCACCCAAGCTCAGACTCAAAACCAAACCCAAATAAAAGCACAGGCATGTTGGTGCAGCTGTCTGGGGCTAGAAAAAGACTGCAGTCAGTCCACTATTGCTATGGTATGTATCCACTGGTCAGAAACGATCTCGGGGAAGCTGTCAGAGGCCATCAGAAGGCCAGAGACATTTATGGCTTGGATGTACTGAGTGAGGGCAGTGACAGCGGTGGTCAGTTTGAGGCAGGAGATGGTTCATTCCAAGGAAGATGATGTAGGGGTGCAGAGGCATGGGCCAGCTCTAGGACACCCGATACTGTTGGAAGTCCCTCCATCACAGCCTGATGTCAG
This sequence comes from Cricetiscus sungorus, assembly GCA_030556225.1. NCBI lineage: Eukaryota > Metazoa > Chordata > Mammalia > Rodentia > Cricetidae > Cricetiscus > Cricetiscus sungorus. The sequence continues at coordinate 9,982,904 of JANBXA010000044.1, forward strand.
CCAGCAGAGCATGGAGGTTTGGGTCCCTCCGTGTCCCCTACCTCCATTCTTTGTGTGGCATCAAAGGGGAGAATTAAATGCCTGTGAAGATTGCAGTCAGATTCCTCCTTTCCTTCACCTCTCCTTCTATGTCTTCCTACTCCACCCCTACTGTCCACCCCGGAGTCTCATGGCTTGGGCTGTCCTCAAACTCAATATGTAGTCAAATATGAATTTGAACTTGTTGTGATCCTCCTGCCTCTGCCCCTGAATTAGAGGTATGCACCACCACACCTGGCTTATGCAGTGCTGGGATCAAGCCCAGGGCAGTAGTCACTCTATCAATGGGGCCACATCCCCACCTCCTTTCTTACCTAGCTATGCTCTCCAGGTCTCAGGATCGCTCTCAACACACACTTCTGACTTTATTTCAAGCCCCTGCTCTTGGCTGGCAACCAGCATTCCCTTAACCATAAAGAGAAGCCTGGCTGTTACCGCTCTGATCCACACGGGCAGCAGCTTCCTGAGAACTTGGCAAGCCAATTGATTTTTATTTATTGGTAGTGAAACTCTGTTGATGTGCTGTTCTGTGTGTCTTGACAAACACCCCAAATGTTCATACTGAGTGTCTAACAGTGGTTACCACCCTCAGGCCAATCCCGCCTCCATCCTCAGTAGCTTAGTGCCAAAGCCTCTCAGGGAAGAGTTAAGTGAAGCCTGAAGTCAGGCTTCTGAGTGTGCACCCGCCCCCAAAAGCTCTGAGAGCCAAGGGATTTGTTTTCTCCTCCAGCCCGGGTTGGCCTCCCCTCACCAGTGTGTCACACTGAGGATTCCTGACCATGTCTCACCGTCTTCTGGGGGTGCACTTTTCCCATCCAGTCCAGACATTTAGTACAAACAGATAAGAGCAATTACGGGCCATCCAATCTATCACCCTGCAGCAGAATTTACAAGGAGGGCATCATGCAGCAGTGAGGGGCTGGCAGCCCACGTGATGGGTTTCAGGCCATGTCTGTCTGGGCTTTGTTCTGCAGTTTGTCAGTGGTCATTGGCAGCTCTTCTCCTTAATTAGCATGTTCCTCTGCTATGGCAGGAGCCAGATTGCACTAATACTCTACTGATTCTTTGCAAAGTGTCTTGTTCTTTTTCTTTGCCTTGACTTTGAATGAACTCAGCTGTGGAGGGGGCTGACACCCATTAGCTATGCTCCTGTTGGGTGTCCTGGTCTCTGGGTACTTCTGTACCCTGTGGGCCTGTGGAGGTGGTCTGTTGTGACAGGTACTATTATTATGCCTCCAGCAGGGTTGGCACCCATGAGAAGGCCGAGGTGTTAATTTCTCATGGGACCAACCAAAAGCTTTGGCACCATTAGCTTTGAGACTGTCACTTCTATGGTCTCTCTGAAATTTGTTAGATGGGACTCTATTAAATGAGAATGGGTATCAGTAGGACATTCCTAAAAAGAAGTTGTGGTCCAGTACTTGGATCCAGGAAGACAGCTCAGTTGGTGAAGTGTTTTCTAAGGCCAGTGTTCAAGTTGGGTGGAGTGGTGTGCATTTATGATCCCAATGATGGTGAGTTTGGAGGCAGACTGGTGGAGGCCTAGGGTTGAGGTTCAGCCAGCCTAACCTAATTGGCAAGTTCCAGGATAGTGAGTGACCCTATTTCAAAAAACAAATGGATGTTCTCTGAAGAATGCCACTTGATACTGACTGCTGGAGTCCACACACATATCCACTCACTTTCATATGTACACACACACACACATACACACACACACCAGCCCAGTATCTTATTAAAGTCTGGTTTTTATGAGGTAGAATGCAGAACATTCCTAAAAAGACTTTTGGCATCCCCCATGGGTCAGTGTTCCAAGTCACATGTAGAACATGGCCATGCCCTACGAGTGGGCTGCCTGTACTCCTAGGGGGAGGTGACTGTTGCTTTGTTTTCTCTATCCCAGTGTGTAGCCTCTGTTTTTAATGTCGTATGACACACCAGATAGGAGCAATGGGTTCTAATACCAAACACTCCTGGCTGAGGTAGCTTCTGCATTGAGGAGGAGTTGGCACCTTGTCCCTCTGTGTTGAGCAGCATTCTTTGACACTACTGGCCAGAGTTTGCACATCTGTCCCTGCTTTTAGATGTTAGGGTCAATGCTGGGTCTTGACCTTTATGAGTTTGGTATGGGTATTTTTGTGCAAGGTTATTTGAGGACCCATACACCTGCATCTTGACTTGTACTTAGGGTTGCTGGGAGTTAACTTGGAAAATTAAGACTTGTCCATGTCTTCTACATAGCCATGACTACTACATAGCCACAGCTAAGTATGGGCAGTGAGTGGGAGAGGTCTGGTGTGTTTGGATATACTTTCTCTTGATATTGGTTGTGTAGAGTGCATGTGCTCACTGCCATTCAGCTGTCCTGTGTATTCTGAGTCCATTTGTTTCACTTTCTATTTATAATCTTTGGCTATTTTTCTGTCCTGCAAATTTAATATTTTGTCTCAGAATACGATCTATTTCCCTTTTTGAGACTGGTTCTTATTGTGTGGTCCAGGCTGGCCTCAAACTCTCAGTCCTCCTGACTCAGCCGCCTGCACCCGCATGCCCAGCTGCTTTCTAATTCACCTTTCCCTCTGTATGAGTCCATGCCTATCTTCCAGGCATTTGTTCTTATGTCTTGAGCAGCTGTGTGCTGCCATTGCTTTGGTTTCATGTGGGTACAGAAAGGCCTTCTTTTCCCTAGATCATTAAGGCTTCCTTCTACATTTTCCCTTTCATGATTTTGACTTTTATGTCTAAAATCATTCATGGTGTCATTTGCTACAAGTCCCAAGTTGCACTCTTTTGCATTAGTCCAGGTAGCTCACATGCCATAGAAACCTGTTTGTTATCATCCTGGAGGGTAGAAGGGCAAAGCTGTAGCAAGCTCCGGCCCACCTTCTGCAGCTGTCTTCCCATGGGGGAGGATGAGGCAGCTCTCTCTAGCCCCAGAGCTGACTTGCAGGAGGGAATTTGCTTCTATTCTGTGGACTCTGTGTTGTTTTCTGTATTGAATTACATTAGGTACTTCCCTCACTGATGTGATCAAATGCATGAAGGAGACCTATAGGAGTTGGGTTTCAGTTAGGGTCACTGTTTGAAGGCAGATTATAGGGGTCAGGTTTAGTTAGGGTCATCTTTTGAGAGGGTGTAGTCCACCAGTCAGGGAAGGCATGACAGAGTCGGCTGTCCACAGCCGGATTGTGACACTGCTTTTGTACATCTCAGTGAGTCCAGAAACAGTTCAGGCCAGGATGTAATGTAGAAAATGTCCGGCTCTCAAAATGTACCACCCACCAGCTGGGAACAAAGTGCTCAAACGTGCAAGCCTGTTAGGGACATTCACATATAACACGTGCTAAGGGATACCCCTCTCCTCTCAGCAGATATCCTCAGTGAAAGTCCCCAATATCCCTGCATGGGACCCACCTCCTGTCATCCCTTCCTCTTTGGGATAGACCATATCACTTGGGCAGAATTGAGGGAAATGGTATATGGCCAGAAGTGGAGATGGTGAAATGGCCTTCATCTTCAAAAGTGTTGGTGAGGGTCCAGAAAATGACCTGTGAGAACCACATTTTCAGTATTTTTAAAACATACTCTTTGTGTGTGTACCAAAGTGTATGTATGTACACCACATATGTTCAGGAGCCCACAGAGGTCAGAAGAGGCATTGGATCCTCTGGATCTGGAGTTATAGATGGTTGTGAGCCACCATGTGGGTGCTGGGAACTGGACTCAGGTGGTCTCTGCAAGAGCAGCCAGAACTCTTCATCTCTGAGCCAGCTCTCCAGCCTACATTTTCAGTTTTGAATAAGGGACTTTATTAAACATGTAGCCAGCAAAAGTAAAAGAAAAAATAACAAGTAGCAGGCAGAGAACAAAAGATTATCATGCCAGAGACAAAGTAGCTTGGTGGAAGAGTACAGAGGATAGGCCATCAAATCAGGGTCTTACATCATCAAGCAGAGACGACTGGGGAAGTTGAGGCAGTGAGCTAGAGTTTGAGTTGAGATTTCTTTCTATGAATGAGCTTCTGGCTTCTTCTCACTGCAAGCATTTTTTTGTGGCGTGGGATTCATAACAATAATGTCTGTTGGAAGTAGTTCACCTCCTGGTTGTTCTCAAGAATGTGATGTTTTCACTCTGAGACTGTTTTGCTGTTCTTCATCTCCCCATTACAACACCAGGATGGCTGGTGCTGGGGCAAGGGGTCTCCCAGGACACTTTGATACGATCATGCTTGGGTCTGAAGTGGGGGAAGCAATTCCACTCACTTCCAGAGCCGGCGTCTCAGTGAACTCAAACAATATACGGCAGTTTACAATGTACTCTATATTACACCTTCCTTCTGCCCTGTATTAGAAGTGATTTCCAGCCTGCCAGGGCGGCCATGGGCCTCCAGAGCACTAGGTGCCAGGACAGGAAGTTTGAGGAGCACATATTCAAAGGTCTGAGGTCAGTTCCGAGTGTCTTCTAAGAAAGTTATTAAACTCGCTGTGCACTGCCGATTGACTGGCACCGCCAGGAGCGGCGGAGTAACACAATGGCTCAGGAAATGTGTTTTCTGGCTCCCGCTCTCTGAGCTGTATTTTCTGCCTCTAATCTGTGCTCAGCAGATGGGCCTGGTGAAGGATCTGCACAGCAGCAGCCACCCAGCTTTGCTCTGCTCTGTCCAGGCTGGTGTGTGGGGGAGGGTACAGGAACATCACCCAAGCCCCACTCAGGAGCTGCCCACACCGTACAGCTCTGAATCGCCCCCTCCCCCTCAAGCACCTCACACTGCAGAACTCCACTAGTGCTCGAAGGTCACGGGCCTCTTTGTCACAGAAGACATACTTTGCATAGCTGTGATTATCTGCAGGGTCACTCAGGCCTGTATGTTGCAACTGCCCTCTCGTGTCTTCCATAAACCATCAGAACACGAACCTTCTAATGTGCTGAACCCCTGCCTGTGTCCAGCTCTGTTACCATAGAATCACCATGGGGGGGGGCACAGGTGGCCTGCTGCTCATTTACTTTGAGGACTGGGATTGCTTCAGGAGGATAGAGTCCCCCTCTCAGTGTGGGTCCATGTGGAGATGGCCTACCTTCTGGCTAATTCTCAGGCAGCCCTGAGAATGACTACTCTGGGGCTGAGGTCTCTGCCTGTGGTCCTTGCCAAGGAGTAGGGGCTGGCCAGGGCTGCTGAGCTTCTTTGCCCCAGGTTAGGGCTCTTGGCTACTCAGCCTCTTCTGGAGCCCTGTGCATGGTTGCTCTGTGCAGTGAACACTCATCAAGCTGTGCCCGCTGGGCCGTGCTTTCTCCTTGCAGTGGGGATGTCCACTGCTGGCAATGCTCTGGTTCTTGCTTTCTTAAGGACCTCCTGGTGACACTTCTTCCTTTCCCAGGGCTTTCTGCTTCTCTCATTCAACCCTCTATCTTGGGCTCTGGGTCACAGCCTTCACCGTCACCAAGGCACTGCAGAGTCCCAGGGGACAGAGAATACTTAGTGCCAAACTGTAATTAGCAGATTCCCTGGAAACACTGGAAAATTGACCCATGGAGTTGTGGGAGGCTGGAATGGAACTCTCTAAAGAGTGCTTCGAACACTCTGGCTTCTACTCAGTGGGTTTCTCAGAAAGAATATAGAAGTAGATACCCTTCTTTATGTATGACGTGCCAGCTACCATCCAGCGATGTGGGCCAAGTTCCAACCCTCAGTATGCTGCTTTTGCTCTTATCAACATCGCGCCTCTTTAGTCTTCACTCTAGGGTTCATGTGCATTTGGAGGCTCCTGCCACAGGCTCTGCCATTCTGTGTGTGGACCTGGTCTTCTGACCCACCTCCCTTCCAAGCCCAGGGTCACCAGTCATGCTGGCAGAGCCTACGGCCCCTCACATTGTGTAAGTAGAGGAGTACCCCGCCAGGCCCGACAAGCACTAACCCTGCCTTTTAAAGGTCACTTCTGTCTCAGTCAGCTCTTAAAGTTCAAGAGGAAATAAACTGCTTAGAGCTGGCATTTCTCAAGCCAAGTGTCAACTCTCCAAGCCCGAGTCTAAGGGGAGAGGAAGTGAGATTAATAAAAGAGTGGCCATGTTGACATAGCCATCGGTCAGCAAGTGCCTCCCTGTTCTCAGCCCTCCACAGAGTGGTGGACAGGCAGGACACTGGGGAGTCTCAAACTAATTTTCTCCTCTTGGCTTCCCTGCTCAGCCTGGGGGACACTTTGGAACTGTCTCTTTATTAATCAAGTGACAGCATTTAAGCCTGACGTCCCATGCATGCTTAGATGGCTCTGCCCCTGAGTGGTCCCTATGCCAAGACAGATGACTGACAGAGGCAGATGATGCTTCTGGCTCAGGGGAGACAGCAGAGGCCCAGGGAAGTTGCCTCACCCAACCGGTTATTGACTTTGGGCTTCGGGCCGAGGACAGGGAAATCAATGGGAGAATAAACACTAGAATGGGTTTTATTAATCAGGCACCACCAAGGCAGCTGCAGGGATTATAATGGAGCCCAGGTGTCGATTGATGGCTCGTCGGGTGTGGGCGCTGAGGCCATGCCGGCCAGCGGGCCACTATCGACCATGCTACACCAGGAACCTCAGCATCAGAACTGCTAATTGGGCTGCCTGATGATGTGAGAGAGAGAGAGAGAGAGAGAGAGAGAGAGAGAGAGAGAGAGAGAGAGAGAGAGAGAGAGAGAGAGAGCAGCATGTTACAGTCCCCTGGTAGGGTGTGCTCCTTAGAGACTCATACAGGGCCACCTCTTAAAGGTTCCTCCACACTGCTCATGACCCCTGGCTGCCAACCCAATGCATCTTTGTGTGACACACGCCATTTCTAGGCCACGACAGGATCCAGTCCTTCACTACCTCTCTGTGCATGTACTATGTTGTCGGCCTCTGGAGCCATTGTGTGTGTATGGCTTCCTAGGACTCCATTGGCCCCTGGTTCTGTGGTGACTGGAGGAGAGCACCAAGGAGGCCTGAGGGAGAGAATGAGGGAGAGAGGCGTCCGCGGTGCTGGCACGTGGGCAGCCTCACCAGCCTGGGAGGCCCCTTGCCTCATGTAGGAGTTTAGGAGGTCCCTCAGTTCTAGGCAGGCCCATCTGTACCCTGATTCCTCCTTCAGCCCGTACAGGTTCTCCTCCTTCCTCAAGACTTGTTGGCACAAATGATGGTGCAGGTAGAGTGGGCTGGTGATAGGAGATGGTGCCTTTGCTACTTGTGTCTTGGAAGTCTGTTTAGAGGGAGTTTTGTGGACTTGGTCAGGAGTGGACCAGATGAGGAAGGGACAAGGAGCCTAGGGCAGAGAACCTGCCTCATGGTGGCCAGCGCCTTTGTCTGTCAGGAGACACGGGACTCACTGGAGACCCTCTCCTGCTGCTGCTGTTCTGCCCTCCATGGTGGTGGCCTCTTCCTCTTCCTCCCCCTCCCCTCTCCCTCTCTCTCTTTCCCTCTCTCCCTCTCTCTCTTTCCCTCTCTCTCCCTCTCCCTTCTCTCCCTCTCTCTCTTTTCCTCTCTCTTTTTCCCTCTCTCCCTCTCTCTCTCTCTCTCTTTCCCTCTCTCCCTCTCTCTCTTTCCCTCTCTCCCTCTCTCCCTCCCTCCCTCTCCTCTCTCTCTTTCCCTCTCTCCCTCTCTCTTCCCCCCTCTCTCCCTCTCCCTCTCTCCCCCCTCTCTTTCCCTCTCTTCCTCTCTCCCTCTCTCTCCCTCTCTCTCTTTCCCTCTCTCCCTCTCTCTTTCCCTCTCTCCCTCTCTTTCCCTCTCTCCCTCTCTTTCCCTCTCTCCCTCTCTTTCCCTCTCTCCCTCCCTCTTTCCCTCTCTCCATCTCTCTCTTTCCCTCTCTTCCTCTCTCTCTTCCTCTCTCTCTCCCTCCTTCTCTCTCTCTTTCCCTCTCTCCCTCTCTCTTCCTCTCTCTCCCTCTCTCTCTCTTTCCCTCTCTCCCTCTCTCTCTTTCCCTCTCTCCCTCTCTCTTTCCCTCTCTCCCTCTCTCTCCCTCTCTCCCTCTCTCTCTTCTCTCTCTCTCTCTCTTTCCCTCTCTCCCTCTCTCTCCCTCTCTCCCTTCTCTCTTTCCCTCTCTCTCTCTTTCCCTCTCTCCCTCTCTCTTTCCCTCTCTTCCTCTCTCTGTCCCTCTCTTCCTCTCTCCCTCTCTCCCTCCCTCCCTCTCTCCTTCTCTCTCTCTTTCCCTCTCTCCCTCTCTCTTTCCCTCTCTTCTTCTCTCTGTCCCTCTCTTCCTCTCTCCCTCCCTCCCTCTCTCCTTCTCTCTCTCTTTCCCTCTCTCCCTCTCTCTCTTTCCCTCTCTCCCTCTCTCTCTCTTTCCCTCTCTCCCTCTCTCCCTCTCTCTCCCCTCTCTCTCTTTCCCTCTCTCTCTCTCTCTTTCCCTCTCTCCCTCTCTCTTTCCCTCTCTTCCTCTCTCCCTCTCTCCCTCTCTCCCTCTCTCTCTTTCCTTCTCTTTCTTTTTCCCTCTCTCCCTCTCTCTTTCCCTCTCTCCCTCTCTCTCTTTCCCTCTCTTCCTCTCTCCCTCTCTCCCTCTCTCTCTCCTTCTCTCTCCTCTCTCTCTTTCCCTCTCTCCCTCTCTCTTCCCCTCTCTCCCTCTCTCTCTCTTTCCCTCTCTTCCTCTCTCCCTCTCTCTCTCTTTCCCTCTCTCCCTCTCTCTTTCCTCTCTCCCTCTCTCTCTGTCCCTCTCTTCCTCTCTCCCTCCCTCTCTCTCCTTCTCTCTCTCTCTTTCCCTCTCTCTCCCTCTCTTTCCCTCTCTCCCTCTCTCCCCTCTCTCTCTTTCCCTCTCTCTCTGTTTCCCTCTCTCCCTCTCTCTTTCCCTCTCTCTCCCTCTCTTTCCCTCTCTCCCTCTCTTCCTCTCTCCCTCTCTCCCTCCCTCTCTCTCTCCTTCTCTCTCTCCCTCTCTCTTCCCCCCTCTCTCCCTCTCCCTCTCTCTCTCCTTCTCTCTCTCTTTTCCTCTCTCCCTCTCTCTCTTCCCCTCTCTCCCCCTCTCTCTCCCTCTCTCCCTCTCTCTCTTCCCCTCTCTCCCTCTCTCTCTTTCCCTCTCTCTCTTTCCCTCTCTCCCTCTCTCTCTCCCTCTCTTCCTCTCTCCCTCTCTTCCTCTCTCCCTCTCTTCCTCTCTCCCTCTTCCCAGACTGGGGTTTCTCCCACTCTAATTTTGCAGAGTTTGGGTTCAGGAAAGGACATAGAGTCTGTCTTTCAGAAGACTAGGATATGGGAGAGTATGGGAAGCAGCCGAGCACTTGCAAGCCCAGGGTATAGCGCACATTCCAGTCACATCACCATGACCCAGGGAGCATCTGTGTCTGTTGTTGGAACACAGGGTAAAGACACTGCCCTCCTAGGAAGGGTACCTGTGGTGCTATTGGAAGAAACAAGTCCCCCTGTGCCCCCAGGCCTTCATGAGAAGTGAGGGGCAGTCCTCAGTGTAATTCCTGCTGCTCCCAGTATGCTGACAGTGGACTTGGGGCAGGGCCCAGGGCCCAGGACCCAGAGCTGCTGAGTCCTGTTTGTATGCAGAGGTGGACTTCCTGGAGGTTCATTAAGATTAGTTCCCTCCCTCCCTCCCTCCGTCCCTCCGTTCCTCCCTCCATCCCCGGTTCTTTTGAGGCTAGGTTTCTCTGTGTATCTGTGTAGCCCTGACTGTTCTGGAATTCACTCTGTAGATGGGCTGGCCTTGAACTCAGAGATCTGCATGCCTCTGCCTTTCAAGTGCTGGGATTAAAGACATGTGCCACCAACACTGGGCTCCTTTCTTTTTATTTATTTATTTTTGAAATTTTATGTGTTTGTATGTATGCTTGAGTATATGTATATATCTGAATACTACATACATGCAAGAGCCCAAAGAGGTCAAAAGTGACCATGAGATCTATTGGAACTGGATAGCACTATGTGTTGCTGGGAACCCAACCCAGGATTCTGCAAGAGCAGTAAGTTCTTTTTGTTTTTTCGAGACAGGGTTTCTCTGTATTGTTTTGGAGCCTGGCCTGGAACTCGCTCTGTAGACCAGGCTGGCCTTGAACTCACAGAGATTCTCCTGCCTCTGCAAGTGCTGGGATTAAAGGCATGAGCCACCAAAGCCCAGCTGAACGGTAAGGCTGTCTTTCCAGCCCTCATTGGTTTTCTTGTAAGGAGGTAGGTTCCAGGTGTGGAGGGAATTGGGGGTGATCTATTCCTTCTGTCTGTCTGCCCTCCCGCCCACCTGTTTGTCTGTCTATCTTGAGGCCAGAGAAGGCAGTGGATGGATGTTGTAGAGCAGTCTGCTATGGGTGCTGAGAACGGAACTTAGGTTCTCTTCAAGAACTTTACCCCCTGCTTAGCCATCTCTAACTTCATATTATTTTTATAGCCTTTTTCAGGGCCACAGAGAGTACCAAGGTCCTTGTGAGCAAACAGCCAAGTGCTGTGCTGGGTAGTTATGTCCCCAGCCCTCTAGCTGTCTGAATTTTCTCTTTATATTATTTATCTCAAAAGATAGGTACTTAGCAAGGCCTTAAGGGGTGACCCACCTCCCTGTCTGTACACCATCAGCAGAGTCTCAGTGGCCTGCAGATGGGTCTGCTTTGCCTGGGAGGTTGCAGGTTGGGAACCGATCAGTCAAACTGGATTATTCTTTATGGTTGGAAGCAAATTGAAATTGTGAGAGGTGGTTTCCTTCTCACATTTCAAGGTCAGATGAGAGTATTTACTGAAATGGCCTCTGTTTATCTGGGAATGCAAATTGAATTTGGTGATTGGAATTGATGAGATGTTAGTAACAGCACTCATCAGAGGTAGTGTGCCCAGTGGCCAGAGACCAATCTTGGAGGGCTTCCTCCCTGGCTTCCTCCCCAGCTTCCTCCCCGGCTTCCTCTTCATCTATTCCCCAGCTTCCTACCCAGCTTCCTCTCCATCTATTCCCCATCTTCCTCCCCGGCTTCCTCTCCATCTATTCCCCAGCTTCCTCCCCATCTTCCTCCCCGGCTTCCTCTCCATCTATTCCCCAGCTTCCTCCCCATCTTCCTCCCCGGCTTCCTCTACATCTATTCCCCAGCTTCTTTCCCAGCTTTCTCCCCGGCTTCCTCTTCATCTATTCCCCAGCTTCCTACCCAGCTTCCTACCCAGCTTCCTCCCCGGCTTCCTCTCCATCTATTTCCCAGCTTCCTACCCAGCTTTCTCTGCTGGGTTGGTAATTCCTTAAATCTCTGCTTTCCCATTCTCTAGTTTGTCTCTTCAGTTAGGTAGTTTTGTGTTTTCTTGTGTGTGTGTGTGGGGGGGTGGTAATGAGTGTATCTCAGAAAAATTGTGTAATAATATTTGGAGGTTTTGATGAAATGGAATTGGTGTAGGAGTACAGACAGCTATGTGCCATGCTGAGTCCTGTTGTCAAAGGTCCTGGGGAGACTTTGGCTCCATTTACGTTTGCACCAGGCTGCCCCACTGCAGAAGCCAGAGCAGGAATGCAACTTGTTTACTCTTGTATTTCTGATCCTTGCCTCTTCTACAAGTTCTAGAGTCACCTCGTGGCTCAGGCTGGACATGCCGACATGGCCTCCTTGAGACTCGTTGCATATCTAAGTGTCCTCAGGGTTCATTGGAGACCTCCCAGGAGTGTGCCAGGAGCATCTTTCACTAGCAGGGCCTTGCCCTTTGATAAGAACACTGGGACAGTACAGGACATCCGAGCTCTCTGTCTGCAGACTCAGTGTTAATATAGGTGTGGTCGCCTCATCTTGCTGCTGGTAGCGCTTGTGAGTACTCTTTACTTGGTGCTGGGGTCTTTGTTCTTTTTTGAAAGTCTTTTAGAAATGAAATACCTTTCTAAGAGGTAGCTGCAAATAGACAACCAGTGACCACCTAGGATGTGACATCTAAAGGGATGCAGGAGGCATGTGGCCTTACTCTATCCCTGGCTGGTGTGTGTGTGTGTGTGTGTGTGTGTGTGTGTGTGTGTGTGTGTGTTAGGGAGATCTGGCTAACTTGGACTTATTTCTTCCACACCTTCTGTTGAATATGTAGCTCTCCATCTGTTGACTTTTTTCTCTAAGGCCACGCCTACCAGAAATAAGCCTGTATCACCTGGAGTCTGGTCGTCAGCCACACTGTTTGGAGGGTCCTCCTGAGTGGTGACTTAGCCTATTGTGAGATTCTTACTAGTCATCCTTCCCACTGAGGGTGGCCCTGAGCCTGTGGTTTCCAGTAGCTTCCCATCTGGTTCTTTGCCTTTAGTAAAGCTCCATTTCCCCTGTGTCTGCTCCTCAGGTCTCTCTTCAGATGGGGGCTCCCAGTGCCCTTGCTCTTCCTTCTGTGTGTCTGTACCATGATGCATCCTTGTCACAAAGCTGTACTGGCAGAAAGACCCCATGACCTCACACACTATTCAAGAGGAGCATGCTATTCTGACATCATGATGTTCCCTGTCTAATTGGTGGCTGCTGACTATTACATCTTGACACCATTTGGCCCTGTCAGGGCTTGCCCTGATAGCATAGGCCTAGATATGGAGCCCAGTGCAGACTGTAGGGCTAATTTATTGACTGGTCAGCTGGCCCTCTCCAGCCATCCATTTCTGCAGCCATAACTGTAGCCCATCATGTGTCTGGGTAGTCCTGTTACATCTTCATTCACTGGACAAGCAGATTTGTAGAATTTTCTTTCAGTTTCTAGAGACTCCCCAGGGGCATGCTGACCCATTTCTGCTCTGTGCACATGGCGTAGGGACCATAGGTGACTGTATCTCAGCAGGCCCTGCTGGGAGGCTTCAGCTATGGGGACTGAACTCTTGCACATTTCCTCTTGGCATAGGGTTGTGATTAGGGACCTGTAGGCACATGGTGACGGCTTAGTGCCATCTGACCTGGATGTCTTAGGTCACTGCTGCAGGCTGTGCCAGGCATTGTGCCCAGAGGCCAGGGAGGGAAAGCATCCAGTTCTCGTGGTGCAGACTCTGGCTTCACAGAGGTGACTCAGTGGCGTAGGTCTGCATTGACTCATTCACAGCCCAAGGTTAGAAATCATTTGTGGTAGCAGGTTTTGATCTATGCTCATCAGACCTCCAAGAATAAAGGTGCTGCAGGGTTTGAATAAAAATTTACTAGTGTTTTCTTAACCTCATGAAAGAGATGAATTATTAAAAAAACTCACCAAGCACATGGCATTCCATTATCCTAACCCTCAGGAAACCACTGCTATTCGTGTATGTCAGCAAAGTGCACCAGAAAAGCTCTGAGGTGGCCCTCTGTGTGTCACCTCTCCTCAAGTGTTATAGAACAGGGTGAGTTTGGGCTCTTGTCACACTCTGCTGTAGGCAGGGCTCCCAAATCTTCCTCATGATTGTGGAGCCAGGCGGTTGAGGTCACACTGCTGTCAGGTATGTGTCTGAGGAGGGCTGTTGTTCTGCTAGCATCACTCCTGAGTGTCTCTCATCCAAGGCTTCTCATCCTGTCATGGAGCTCTCCCCTGACTGTTCAGGCTCCTCCCAACACTAGCATGTTGGGGATTAGAGCTTCACAGTGACCTTTCGTCCTCAGCAGAGATGCCACTAACCTCAGAGATGTTCTTACCTGTGTAGACCCAGCTGTTCTAGAACTCACTCTGTAGACTATGCTGGCCTCAGACTCCCAGAGATCTGCTTGCCTCTACTTCTGGAGGGATCAAAAGTGCACCACCACCACCCAACTTATTTTGTTTTTTAGATAGGGTCTCATGCAGCTCAGACTCACCTTGAATTTGTTGCATAGCCAAGGATGATCTGAAGTCTGACCTGCCTCCATTTCCTCAGGATTGGACATACCTAGAATTACAGGTGTGTCATTCCCACACCTGTTTATGCAGCGCTGGGGAACCCAGGACTTTGAGCATGCCAGGCTGGCATCTGCCAGCTGAGCTCCATCACCAGCCCTCAATTGTTGTTGTTTTTGCTTAGAACCTGGGTTTGTTCATGACTGTGGAGACACATGAACATGCTCTGTGTTTCTGCACCAGGCGGCGCTGCAGCATTGCATTCTATGAAGTGTGGTTTTAAATGAGTCTATAGCAAGCCATCATAAAAAATAAATAAATAAAAATAAAAACAAAGCAAGTAATAGATGATATATAGCTAGAGAACAAACATTATTCAATTGAGTATGCACAACGCTAGCAGACACCAATTAGGGGAAGTTGAGGCAGCTGGAATTTCTCATTGAATTTTTTCTTCATAGCCAAGCTCCCCAAGGCTGAACTTGTGGCTTTTCTCCCCTACTTCAGTCACATTTATATCATGGGATAAACATTAGTGACCTCTGTTGGAAATGGTTCCAGCTGTTTCCAAGGTTGTGGCATTTTTACTCTTGGACTAGTCTGCTGTCACAGGGTTAGGTGGGCCAGCCCGAACAAGAGACCTCAAAGGGTACTTGCAGATAGACATGCTTGGGTCTGTCTGAGACAGGGGAGGGAGGGCCCAGCCTAGCTGCCAGAGCCAGCTTCTTAATGAGCTCAACAGTGTGTGACAACTCACCGTGTGATGTGTATGACACATTGTGACTTGGTACATGGCTTCTTTCTCAGCTGGGCACTAAGCGTGGCTCTTTTCAGAACTGTTCTATGGTGCCACCGTGTCTGGCTTTTCTTGCTGAGTGAGTGCGGATGCTGGGGAAGGCAAACCTGGGGGCTTCGAAAGGCTAGATCGGGCAAAGAAGAGCTTGAAGTAGTATTGTCTTGGAGTCTTGGAGAAAGCTGTTAAAATGTCTCCTGCCGCTCTGCAGTGTCTTCCTGGCCTTGCCTGGTTTCTTAAAAGTAGATATTCTTAGGCCTGGATTTCTGACGAAGCTCACATGAAAGTGAGCGGCAGTGGCCCGCCACATCCAAAGATGGCTCTCAAAGGCTTGGACTCATTCTCTCAGCAGATGTGCCTCTCAGAAAGGCAGCAATCGATAAACACGCTCAGCTTCTCCTTGAAGCACCAAGAGCTTTGCTCTGAAGTCCCAGAGGTTCGTGGAAATGCCGCTGCCCTCAGAGTTCAGCACGCTGTGGAGCAAGAGCTTTAATTTTTTATGAGCTTTCTCTTCTCTTCCTTGGAAGAAAGGCTCGAGTTGAATGGAGAGAACATCTCTGGGGGGCCAAGGGAGGGCGAGGGAGAAGCAGCAATCCCAGGAACTGATAGGGACCTCTGTGTTGGGATGAAGTTGCTCAAGTTCTTCCAGCTGTCAAGGCTCTCACGGGGAGGGCACATGGACACAGCAGCAGAGGTCCCCTTCCAACCTGAGGTCCAGCTTGAGGAGCCTTGCACCTCTGTGTTGGGCATGCATGGCTTGAGAATCCTGGCTGTGAGCATCTAGAGCCTGTTTGGACATTGTATTGCAGTCCTTGTACTGTTGTACTTTGTCCACTCCATGGACTCACTCCTGCTGGAGAACACTCTTCTGCTTTTACACTGTTTCCCATTTCTAAGCAGGACCCAGTATTTCTAGACTCTTGCCCATTGGAGATCATCCTGCCTTCTGCTCACCTCTGTAGCCCAAGGAGTGTGTGGAAGGGCTCCTGTGTCCCGTTCATCCTTCCTCTTGAGGTGTTTACTCCTTGCTCCCATTCCTCAGTTCCTCACTGCCTGGCCAAGGTCTCAGAGCCCCATAACCAACTCCCATTTCCACAGTGGCTATAAGAGCCATTTGCCCTCTGTCCCAGATGTCCCACACATCTGTTTTCACCCTCCATCTCACCATGGACCAAAGCTTCCTTTCTTCGCTGGTTTTGCCCTCTGCCATCACCAGTTAGGCAACAGTGGCTCAGCTCCGAGGACTCCCCATTGGCTTCCTTTCACATACCCTTCCTCCAGCACGTATTCTGAATCAGATCTGTGATGTCTGCTGCACTCAAACTCAAGCCCCTGCCAATGCTCTGTCCCGACTCAGGCACTGGTGTCTTGCAGTCTCTGAAGGCATTGCTGCCACCTGTTTGGTTTGTGTGAGCTGTTCCTTCCCCTGTATTCTCCTGCTGGGTGATTTATACCTGTTTAGCAGCACCTTATGTTAATGATAAGCCCTGCACCAGGTGTGTGTGGGCAGAGCCGGGAGGATCCCAGCCTGTTGATCTTTGTGCTCAGGACTTAATTGAAGTTCTGTAAACGGTGTTCTGGAGCGCCCTCTCTCTGCCATGCTCTGAACTGCAACCTACAGTGTTGCCCTGTCTGTAGGAAACCTGGGAACCTGTTCTACCTTGGGAACTGACCTTAGGGCCTGCTGTGGTCTTCTGTAGGACCATGTATTCTTCTGGCATCTGGTTTTGCCCTCCACAGCAGATGAATTGTGTTTTGCTATTAAGGGAGAGTATTAAGGGGACTGAGGAGACAGCTCACTGAGTAAAGCACCTGTTACACAAGCACGAGGACCTGAATTTGGGTTCCCAGAGTCCACATAGAGCTAGGCACAGTGGTGAACCTGCAGAGACAGAAGATTCTAGGGCCTCACTTGCTAGCTAGCCTGGTTAAAACAGGGAGCCACAGGTTTAGTGAGAGACTGTCTCAAAAAATAAAGTGAATAAAGTAGAGAGAGATTGAGGAAGATGTTGTGATATGGACCTCTGGCTACACAGGTGAGCACAGAGGGTCTGTATGCAAGGGAGGAGGGTATGAGAATGAGTAAGGCTTATGGAATGGGGCTGTAGATCAGTAGTGGAGTACCTACTAGCATCCATGAGGCCTTGGGTTACATACCTAATATTTCCGAGGGGAATCTTTTTCTTCTTGGGAAGGAATGCTGTGGGGAGTTAGAGACAAATGTTTTCTTTATGATCTGAAATTTTACAACCCAGCTCTCCCCACACCCTGAAGACCCCTCCTTCTCCTGTGGTGTCATGGTGCACACATCTTTGCACATGGCCTCCAGTGGGTGTGGTGTTCCATCCTGTGACCTAGGCACAGGACTGAGATTGTGTAACTATGTCTTTGCCTCCTTAGGTAGCAGAGCCTAGCTGCAGAGTGGAGGTAGGTAGCTGGCTCAGACCAAGAGACAGTACCCGTCCTGCTGCCTGGTTCTATTATACTGAGCCCTGATCCTCCAAATCCCAGCAAAGTTGCTGCTCTGGCATGGCCTTGGAGTTGTTTGCATTTGTTCTGTGTGGGCAGGACCCTGGGTAGCTACAAGGGGAATGTTGTCTCCAAATTCCAACCTTGGATTTGGAAGTTGTCCTGAAAGATTCCACTGGACCCTATGCCAAGGACATCTTATCTAAGTGATCCTAAACTCTTGGTCCTACTCTGCCTGTGTGTGTGTGTGTGTGTGTGTGTGTGTGTGCCCGTCACCTGAAATGTTGCATTGCTGTGTGTCTGTCTTTGTGTGCTTGGCTCTTAAGTAGCAGAGCGAATGCTGCTGTTCTAATTAAATTACCCACTTTGGAGCAGTGATTTAAGGCGCCTGTGAACCTCCCCACCTGAATTCAACGATTCAAGAGTCGATTTCACAGTCCTTGATTATTAAATTGGACTATGAATAGTTTTCAATTGAACTGGAACTCAAAATAGCCTCTTTATATGTCTGTTTCCCATGAATATTAGCTCTTGCTTTGCATTTGGGGTTGTGACGCACCTAGGGTGCAGGTGGCAGCTGGCTGCTTCTCAGTGGGGCTAGGGGACAGCACGAGGCTTCCTGAGATTGCAGGATTGAAGCCAAGCCCATGTCCTTGATGTCACATGGTTGGCTCTTTTCTACGGTTATGTTGGTGGCCCAGAGCAGAATTCCCTGGGACACTTTGCAGGACCAGGGCCTCACAGGCCCCTGCTGAAGTCTCATACACATTTGACTTTCATTCACTTTCAAATTGCACTTGAGCTGTTTAAATGATTTTACTAAGTTATAATTTACAAAACGCTATATTCACTCAGATGTGAAATAGACATATTTGCAGAGCTGTCCACCTGACAAGCGATATCTGCCACCCTAGTGAGTTCAGGTTTTCTTGAAATGGTGTAATCAAAGCAAACAAAAATAATTAGATGTAGGAGTGATCTGAGCTGCAGGTGTCTCTTTCAGGCCCCACCCCTGGTTTGTACATTTTCAAAGTAGCTGCAATGTTCTAGTCATGGTCACTTTGCCCGAGTGTTACAGATGTCACCTGATAACAAACTCCTGATGCTCTGCTTATGTATTAGGGGGAGTGTGTGTGTGTGTGTGTGTGTGTGTGTGTGTGTGTGTGTGTGTGTGTGTGTGTGTGTGTATGCATATGCATGTGCATATGTGTGGCGTGTGTGTGCGTGCTCCCACCTGGCTGGCTGTCTTTGTGTGGGTCCACATATGTATGGCACATATGTGGAGGTTGGAGGGTAATCTCCAGTGTCAGTCCTCAGGCACTATCCACCTTTGGCTTGAGACAGGGTCCTTCGTTGGCCTGAGACATGATCAAGTAGTCTAGAGGGTTGGCTAGCAAACTTACAGGGTCTGTCTGCCTGTTTCCACCTCACATCTTTCTTAACATTGCTGGTCTTATAGGTGTGCACCGCCACAGCCAGCTCACTGTGTGGGTGCTGGCGATCTAAACTCAGGTGCTCATGTTTGTGAAGCAAGTATCTGTCAACCAGTCTACTGCCCCAGCCCCCAGGTTTCAGTTTTTGAGAGTTTTTAAGAATTCTATTTAGGAAGAGATCTCTGCTGTTGATAGCACAGACAGTGCTGTTGGTGCATCATACAACCTGCAGTGTGCTGTCTTGGCTGGTGAAGTTGGTTGGTCCTTTCCCAACCACTCCTATCATCTGATCTTGTTCTCTCTGCTGTGGCCTTGTCCTTTCCTGGGTGTAGTCATAAGGATGGGTTGGAGCCCAGGGCACATGTGAGGGACACCATTTGGGTACTTGATCCTTGCCTTTGCTGTTCTGAGGATTGCCATGTCCTTTGAAGGCCCAGTGGCAACAGAGGCTGCACTTGGCAGCTGTGGGATTGGTGATGTAGAGAGGTAGCAAGGGTACTTTCTGAGGGTCTTTGCCAAGTTGTTTGAGGTCAGCCTGGGAGTGGCCTCAGTCCAGAAACCTGGGCTGAGACAACTGACTAAAGAGGGCTGTTGTGATGACACAGGGGAGGCAGTGACCAAGCCAGAGAAGCCGTAGGGATGTAATAGGAAAGCATGTATTGTAAAGGGAATCCAGGCCTTGTGGCATAATCTGTAACCCTGGTTTCTTGGAAGACCAAAGCAGGAGATTACAAACTCAAATTCAGCCTTGGAAACTTTGTGAGATACTGTCTTAATGAAAAAATAAAAAGAGCTGAGGTTTGTAGCTCAGTGGTAGAGCACGTGCCTAGAATCCCCCAGTGAGGGCCTGGAGTGTGGCTCAGTGGTAAAGCCCCTGCCTAGGATCTCCCAGGGAGGGGCTGGGGTGTGACTCAGTGCCAGAGCTCCTGCCTAGAATCCCCTAATGAGAGCTGAGAGCATGGCTCAGTGACAAAGGTCTTGCTTAGTATGCTTGAGACTCTGACTTCAAATCTCTATACTGCAAAAATACATGCACAGAGAAGGGAAAAGTAGAGAAGGTCAGATACCACTGCCAGGGTATGTCCTGGCATCTGTCTTCACAAGACATGCCTGGCACCCAGAGTGAGGCAGGACTTTCTCCTTCAGAAAGTCTTCAGGCCAGTGCCTGCAGCGGGGGCTGTGCTCTGCACCCTCCCCATGCTGCACATCTGTGCCGACTGTGACTCACATGGGAAGTGCTTGCGCTGGCAATTTAGCTCATTCAGAAGTGCCGTCCTGAAGCGCCTGTGGCTGACAATCTTTCCCATTGTGTGTGGAGTTGCACTTCCCTCCCCCTCGCACCGTGTTCTGGGATCACCCTGGGTGTCTTTGAAATCCAGAACCTCCTGAAAGGCACTAAGTAGCTATTCAGGAGCTAGGAAACGACAACGAGGTGTTTGCACGTGCAGCTCTATTTTAGGACGGCCCTGTGGGGTACACAGTGGGGGGATGTGTCTCCTGTCCTGGGGGATGGTCATGTCAGACCTCATGGCTTTCCCCTCTTGTCTTCCCTGCAGTGCTAGAGGTCTGGAGAAGGCCCAGCAGCAGCTCCAGGATGAGGTCCGGCAGGTCAGTGCGCAGTTGCTGGAGGAGAGGAAGAAGAGGGAGGTACACGAGGCACTGGCCCGAAGGCTCCAGAAGCGCATCATACTGCTGACCAAGGTACAGTTTGCCCAGTGTGGCCAGGCCCCACCACCTCCACTCCTGGCCTTTTCTTTCTGGGTGTCCATCTTTAACCAGACATCTGTGAAGCTTCATATTCTTACCCATGATCCGTTCCTTGCATCTCCAACAGGCATCCCACATCTGCTGGACCACAGGCCAGGCCCAGTGCTGGCCTTCCCCAGTGGCAGGCTGTAGTGGTACAGTTCAGTTAGGCTGTGTGCTCTTAGTTCAGATTTGAGGAGTCTTTCGAATGACACAGAGTCATTCCAGAGCCCAGAGCAGCAGAATACTACCATAGTCCTAGAATTTAGGAGACTGAGACAGGAAGGAGGCAGTGAATTGAAGGCCAGCTTGGGCTCTGTACCGCAACCCTCTCGGAACAATTAAAACCAGTCTCCTGGACTCACTTTCTCTGTGTGTCCTGACCTGGGCTGGTACTGCGCCCTGAAAGCTGGCCCCCTCAGTAGCCAGCCTTCCTGTCCTTTGCTGCCTGCATGGACAGGGAAGCTAGAGTGGGCTTCATCCCAGCATGGCATGAGGATTGCCAGCTGTCTCCAAAACGATGAGTTGCAACATGCCATGGTTGCAAGCAGAGTGACGTGCTTTCCCTTTGCCCTGCTCTCTCAGCCTTCTTGTCCAAAGGCTTTCTGATGCTTTGCATGGAACACGGAGGCCTTTAAATGCGAATGAAATTTCCTAATGAGTGGTATTTAGAGTATCTAAAGGACTCTGGGCCTTCAGAGCACAAGGGAGGACAGGCTGGATCTGTCCCTGGCTACATGAGAGTAGGGGGTCCAGCTTGCTGGGTGGGGGCCCACCCTCATGTTGATGGGGTGTGGGCACGAGGCCCAAGAAGTTGATGCATCTGGTAGATTCAGGGGGTGTGTGTGCACCTCTGTGCTTGATGGTGTCATTTGGAAACCTGACTCTTTGCTACTGGTATCTCTAGGTTAGACTTGCTACAAAGTGAGCCATTCTCCTGCTTCCCCCTCTAGTTTCACAGCTACCCCTGACAACCTTGTGACAATTCCCCAATTCCCCGGTGTCTCAGAAAAGGAGATCTCACATTTGTATTGGCCTTAGACACTTCTTCCTAGGGCTGGGGACCACCTGAATCATCTTTTCAGGTCCCAGGGTCCCTGCAGATGGCTCAGGAAGAGAGGTGGCTAGAGTGTCCCAGAATTGTCCCTTGGTTGAGAAGATGCTTCAGTGTGTTGGCATGGCTCCTCTTCTGGGCTTCAACATCATCCTTTCCAGCCCAGCTCCTGTCAGTGTGGAGCCCGTATGATAGGAATATGTGATCACGGCCCTGAGCTTGACAGTGCAGTGGGAAAGCGGAGAGCACTCTGCCAGCCAGCCACTCACCAGCCTCAACAAAGACAAACACTCTGTGTGCACTGACATGGGCGGAGCTGTCGGAGGTGAGGCTTAAGCAAAGACCCAGAGGATTTACTGTTTACCAGAGCATGTGAGGAGATTTGGCCCCCTCTCCACAGAGCTATGGTTCAGGGAAGAAGGCTGTCACAGAGCCGCTGTTGGTACCAACGTGCAGCTACATGGAGGCAGAAGGTAGCGGATGTCCTGGTCTGTTGGCCCATGGGCAGCCCGCCACAGGGCTGCGCCTGTGCTGGCAGCATGAGAAGACAGAGCCGGCTGTGGGAAATCTCAAGAGAGTGGGGATCTGCTTGATAGACTTCTTTAGTGGATGACGTGCTTGTGTCCTATGCCCCAGCACCTCCAGACTTACTGTGTGATGAAGAGAGAGGTCAGTGACGGGAGCTTAACTTCTTCCTGTGACTTCAGAATCGTTGGCTGAGATGACTCTGCAAGAGTCATCTCAGAGGAATGGTCCTGAGGTCCTGCTAGTGCACCACAGGGTTCCACACAGGCCTTAGTTCAACAGTCCTCTGAAGCATCCTGCAAACCCAGTGTGAGGTCCTTGCCCAGGGAGGCTCTGCAATGCACACCCGGAGATGAAGCTGCCTGTGATTGTCCACAGGGAAGACAGTACATATGTGTTCCATGCTTCCAGCCTGCCTTGCCCATCCCAGCTAGCATGGTAGAGAGATTCCCAATCTCTGGATTTCTGAAGTTTATGCATCTGTCATAGCCTTCTGAGGTTTTGTCAGCTTTCTGGAGATATCAGTGGTCTGTGTCCGTAGCGTTCCCATATGTGTTCACCCGCATGGCCCAGATATATTTGTGTGCTGGGTTCTGTAGCATCCCCACATGTGTACACCCATGTGGTCTAGGTATATTTGTGGGCTGGGTTCTGTATCATTGTCACATTCTCTGTAGTACACTCACAAAGTCTGTTTGTTTTGTTTTGTGGGATGGGTTCTGTAGCATCCCCACATGTGTACACCCATGTGGTTCCGGTATCTTTCATGGGCTGAATTTTGTAGCATTCTTACATGTGTACATCCACATGGTCTGGGTATTTTTTGTGGTCTGGGTTCTGTAGCATCCCCACATGTGTATGCTCATGTGGTTGGGATATTTTTTGTCAGTTGGTTTATTCCATGGCTGTTGGGGCCCATGCTATGTCACCAAAGCTGCTGTGAACTTGGTGGCTGTTTGGGCTTCATTTCAGGCTTGGACTTAGGTGACAGTGAGATTTGCTGGCAATGGTGCTGATGCCCTCATGGTGCCCTGAACAGGTCCTGTGAGGCTTGTGCCTGGTGACCTGTGTGGGTGTCTCTGTCCTCAATGTTCCTACCAGGTACTCTACTCCCATGTCAGGACATTTTTGCTCTCTGAAAATGAAAAGCTGATGGCTCTCTGGTTCAAACTGGCCTCACCCCAACCCATGCTGCACTGCTGAACTCTGAGTGAGCTGAAGATGGCTATTGATTACCCAACACTGACTGATTATCTATACCAGCTGTCCTTCCTAGATAGATTCAATGGATCGATACCCATTGCCTTCCTAGCCCTGGGAGACAGGAGTTTGACTTGCTAGGTAGCCAGCATGATGAAACTACTCATTAGGCTGGTCTGGTGAGGCACCAAGGGCATTGTCACATGATCTCACAGGCATGGTATAATGTCTCCTGCTGGTATCTATTTCCTGAGAGCCTGGCCTGGCTATCTTGGACTCCAGCCTAGCTTACTTATGGTGGGGAAGTGTCCACTCTTCACTGCCCTTGTGGAAGCTGCTGTTAGGACTCTAGGACTGCTTACCTCTGCCTGACGATGTCTCTGTGTACCTCCAGTTCACCCCCTGATGGGAGGGTGTGGGTTCTGTCCAGCTACCCATCTGCACAGCCCTGGAACCAGCTGTGGCGCTCTGCTTTGGCATCCCCTCCAAAGGACCTCTTTGCCTGCTTCACATTTCAGTCTACAGTGCTTGGCATGTGCAATTTTGTCTCGAGACCTTTATTAAGCAGCTCTAGTCTAAGGAGTTAATTGTTACTGATAGCTAAGAGTATAATTACCTTGGTAAAATATCATGACTATTTTAAGCAATTGAAAATTGGCTTCTGGCACTTGGTGAACACAAACCATTTTCCTATTTGAGGCACGCTATTTCCAGTGCGCACCAATATTCTACACATAGTTGCAGAATTATATTTATAGACTATAAGCAAGATTTTTTTTTTTTTTAATGAAAGAAAGCCTTCCACTTTTCCTGTTTGGTCCCCCAAAGTTCCCAGGGGAGCAATCACCAGAAAACAAACCTAGAAAAAGGTGACTTGCTGAATGTGGTGACCAGTCTCATCTTTGTTACATGGTAGCTGCAGAGGATATTTAGTTGTCATGGTGACATCCTGTCTTAGGACCCCTCAAATTGTTTTAATAGGCTTAGGGGTGTGTGTGTGTGTGTGTGTGTGTGTGTGTGTGTGTGTGTGTGTGTGTGTGTGCGCGCACGCGCGCGCATGCATATATGTATGTGTGTGGAAATCAGAAATCAACTTGTAGGACTTGGTTCCATCCTCTTCCCATGTAGTGTCAACACAGATTGTCAGTCTTGGCAGCAGAGTGTCCTTACCTTGTGAGCCATTGTCTTTTGTGATAGTGTCTCTCATTTGCCAAATAGGCTTTACTTGGTAGAGAGTCCCAGGGATCCTGTTGTCTTGGCTTCCCCAGCCCTAGGGTTACAAACAGGAACCATTACAGAGCTTTTTCAATATGGATTCTTGGGTTCTAGCTCAGGTCCTCATTTTTGCAAAGCAAACATTTTACCCACCAGGCTATCTCCACAGCCCTGGACTTTGCACTCCGGGAGGTGAGTGTTTTGTGCCTGCTCTGCCTGTGGAGTTGTGAACAAGTTCCTGAAGTAAGGGAGGTGAGGGGTGTGTGTCCTTTGTGCTTGCTGGGAGACTGAGCAGTTCCCTTCCGTGAGATGTCCTCTGAGGCAGGACTCTTCACAGACCTCAGGTTCCCATTGTCTCAAGGCCTCTGCTGTGGCAGGATCATGAGCTGGTTGGCACTGTGCTCTTAAATACCACCCATGGCAGTAGGACCAACATTGTTTCAACCCCCAGAAGCCAATGGTAGGCTTGTCCACAGTGCCTGCCACATTAGTACTTTTGTGATCTACCAGCAGACAGGAGGGATTCAGGGATTCTGGTTGGCCCTGAGGCCTGGTGAGATTCCTTTGCTCCAGGGGTTGTGACTTGTTCTTCCTGTATGAAGCATGGTGTGATTGATTTACAGACTGCTCCTGTGAGATCTGGAGTCCATAGACAGTTGTGGGTTTCCATGGCTTTGACTGACTGTGGCAGGAAATGGGCACCATGACCAAGAGTGTGGTGCTGAGACAGACAGACGCTCGTGCATCCCATCTCGCTGAGTATTTGATTTGGAGCAATGTGACTTTCTTCCTGCTGAAATGCTGTCATGAGGTCAAGAGGCCGCACGTCTGTGCTCACATACACAGTAAAGGAAACTGATGTCCACTCACATTCTTGTTTATTTTACATGTTCCCAGCATTGTCAGTTTTCTACGTGGAGACCTCCCTAGTGGGTGCAGCATCTCCTTTGATCCAGCATTGGGCAGGACGTTGTGTGCAGGTGAGCCCCATGCCATTGGGAGGCTCCCTGGGTTGCAGACCCCACCCTACTCCCCTGCACAGATGGTTTGGAATCAGGTGGGACTCCAGTGCACCCTCTGTCCTGTCTTCACAGCCTTTACATCATGGCACTTGCTTATGAAGGGCATTTTAGAGGCAGAGTAGCTGTGAACTAGCTGGGGGGTTCCATGGGTAGGAAACAGAACTAGAGCTCTATGAGGAGCTGCATCCCCAGCTGACCAGTGGAGGGGCATACTCAGTAGGGTTCTGTAGAGTTACCATGTGTGCTCAGCATGTGTGTGTTCGTCTCGTTCAGTTTCCCCGTTGTGTGTTTTACTGGTCCACAGTGTCTCTTTGCTTTTGTCACAGCATTATGCTTTGGAGGTCTGTCCTCACTGATAGAGCTCATTCACTTGCCACTTCTGTGATCGTGCGGTGATACCTTGATGTGACCATTCGTTTTCATCTGGTGTACCTTTGGCTTTTCCCAGTCTGACTGGTACATTGGAATATTTTGGAACATGGCACTAGGTACTCGTGTCCATTGTGCCTTTGCTTGGCCATGTGTGTTTTTTCTCCCCAGCAAGTTTTGTGCTGAAGGCCACATGTGTATATTGCAGTGCAAGAAAGAGTAAAGCAGGCTGCTGCTTGCCCCTGATGACCCTATGTTCCCCTCACTCCCAGGGGACCCAAACCCCTCCTGACTTTGAATGTGACCAGCTATGGACTGACATTAATGGAGTCACAGGGCCCCTGCTTTTCATGTCTAACTAACTTCTGTTATCCTCATTGAGATGTGTGTTGCTCTTGTATGGATCTGAATTTGCTAGATTTTCCCATTGCATGTCAGTATTCTACCATGCGAATGAATTGATGCTTTTGTGCATATGCCTGAACACAGCTATGACTGACAGCCCTGGCCTTGGATGACCATGGGGTTCCTTGGGTTGGCAAACCACCTGCCACCCGAGTCCCAGGTGAGGGTGCAATTTGCATGCTGCCAGGAACATGGGGCCATCCTCGTTTTCTAGATTCACACTATCACTTGAATTTTTTTTTTTTTTTTTTTTTTTTTTTGGCTTCTCAACTCTCCCTAGGGATGAGCAGGAATTCTGGATTCTGGGTATGACCCCTTGCTGGGAGATAGGACCTTCTTCACCTGTGGCATGCCTTTCCATTCTTGTCACTGCCCCGGTGTCTGCAGGTGAACAGACGTTTTTCATTTTAATTGCAGTACAGTGTATCGATTTTCTCTTTCTGCCGGCACTCTGGGCGTCTTGATTAAGTATCTCTACTGACTGAAGTCAGGCAGATATTAAAGGGATCTCACAGCTTCCTTCAAGCAGTCTATGGTTTTACCTTTTATGCTCGCATCTGACAGGCATCTGGAATTGGGTTTGGAGTGTGATATGAAACGGGTGCCCAGGCTTGTTCTGTCCTCCGTGATCTGCTGTTGAATGGTTCTGCGCATGGACAGGGCGCCTTTTGGCCAGTCCATAGTGGGATGCTGTAATATCTATACTGTCAGCTGCTTGTGTCTGTCTGCCAGTGTCACCCTGTCTGAACTTCTACTTCAAGATAAGTGTTGATATCTGCCCATGGAAGCTTCCAGGTTCATTGTTCTTTACAATTCCTTATCTGTGGTGGCCCAGGCCTATGAGCTGGCTACCCACTCTAGATTAGCATGAGCCAGAGTGAGCTCAAGGCCAGTGCTAGTCTGAGCAAACTAGCAAGACCCCACTGCAAAATAAGACATGAAAAGTTGCCTGATAGGGTAGTTGGAGAAATGGCTAAAGAGGTGAAGTACAAGTATTTGAGTGTGACCCTCAGGATCCACGTGAGAAGCTGGGTAAGTGGGCTGATGAGGGGACCCAGTAGGGAAAGATGCTTGTCATCAAGCCTGATGACCTCTGTCCCTGGAGCATACATAAGGGTGAAGGAGAAAACTGACTCTAGGAAGTTGTTATGTGACTAATGCACGTATTTCATGGAGCAACCCCCCAATAAATGAAGTTAAAAAAGAAAGGAAGGAAGGAAGGAAGAAAGGAAGGAAGGAAGGAAGGAAGGAAGGAAGGAAGGAAGGAAGGAAGGAAGAAAGGGCTGGAGGGATGGCTCAGTCATTAAGAGCTTTTGCTGTTTTCAGAGGACCCATGTTCACTGGGATGCTGAAACTAACTGCCCGTAATTCTAGCTCCAGAGAGCCCATCATTCTTTTCTGGCCTCTAGACACACATGCACACACGCACAAATAACACACAAATTTAATATTTTTTTGTACTTTTCATATATGAGCAGCCCCACACCTACAAATTGTTCAAGTAGAATGCTTGCCTAACATGCATAAGACTCTGGCTTCCATCCCTGGGATAGATAAATAATATGCTCCCACAGATCTTTAGGTCCTTTACACATCCCTGTGTGCAGCTGGTTACCTCCCACAAAACACTGCTGGGATACGATTCAGACTGCAATGAGTTTATGAATCATTTTGGAGAGAAATCGTATCTTAGTGTTGTTTAGTTTTATAAGTGGCATTAACCATCCCTCATTTACTGAGATGGTCTTTAATTTTTCACAGCAAGTTTTATAGATTTTACACTGAAAATCTGACACGGTATTGGATTTTCCTCCCTGACTATTTTCTACTCGTGGTGTGTGTTCTTTTTGAAAGACTTATTTTTAGTGTGTGTGTGTGTGCGTGCGTGCGTGTGTGTGTCTGTGTCTGTGTCTGTATCTGTATCTGTGTCTGTCCAAGGGGGCCAGAGGTGTCACATCCCCCAGAGCTGGAGTTAAGGGCAGTTGTGAGCCTCTTGACACAAGTGTTGGGAGGTCAACTTGGGACCTCCCCAAGAGCAGGAAGTGCCCTTAACCCCTGAGCCATCTCTCTAGCCCCTTCTGCTGGGTTTTAATGGTGTCTGAAGAGGC
Organism: Cricetiscus sungorus; assembly: GCA_030556225.1. Lineage (NCBI taxonomy): Eukaryota > Metazoa > Chordata > Mammalia > Rodentia > Cricetidae > Cricetiscus > Cricetiscus sungorus. The sequence goes on from JANBXA010000044.1 coordinate 10,010,970, forward strand.
TTGGGTTTTATTTCTCTTCTGTCTGATGGGTATAGTCAGGCCTGGGTGATGTTCCTTATAGGAGACAACCCTCAGAACAGCCTGCAGAAGAGCATGCTGGGGAGGAAGCCCCTGTGCACCACACAGCCTGAGGCTGAGAAGCACACATGCTGTGGGGTTTTTGTTTGTTGGTTGAGTGATCATGGAATCACAGGAAGTTGCAATGATAGAAGGTGTTCTTATGCCTGTGACTGAGCTTCTCCTGCAGCACACCTGTAGTGGTTATCCTGCAGGGTAAGCATGACTATCCTGTCACCCATCTGTGCTTGAATTGCCCTATGACCTTCAGGATGTAGAGCTGTCTGGCCATGGTTGTAACTCTGGTTCCCACCCCAGCTGAGTCTGGTGTTCAAAGCATCTTGTCAAAGCAGAATCATGTTTGTTTTCTTTAGTGTCAATTAAGCTGTATCACAATAGAGAAGTTTTAGGCATCATTGATATTATTAATATTTAGTGTGTGTGTGTGTTGGCATATGTATGGCATGCAGTACCTTTGGAGGTCAGAGGACAACCTTGTGAGTTCTCTCTTTCCGCCTTTATTGGATTCTGAGGGTTTCATTCAGATCACCCCACTAAACCACCTTGCCAGCCCCAGTTTTAGGTTTCGAGTAGTGAGCAGCAAGCCAAACGTCACTGCACCTTTCCCCTTGTCTTTGTCTGCATGGCCTCCCATCTGCTGACTTTTAGGTTCTGGATCCCCCTCACACTTGTGGTCATTGTTCTAGCATGGAGACACCTTAGCACTGTGAGGGTCACTATAGGTGTGTCACCTGTGAGGTTAGATGGGTGTAGGCTTTCCACACTACAGGTGGCCCAGAGAGCTTTCTGCACCAGGGACACCGATCAGGTCATCTCTCCCTCCTATACTGCTTTGGATGTCTTGCAGTCCTGCCCTCCACTGTCTGCCAGGCTGTGCCTTCCTGTGTGTCCTGTTGGACAGCATACAGTCCTGAGAGACTGGCCATACATCTCTGTGACACCCACACGTCTTTCATGGCTCTAGCACTCATCTTTTTCACATCACTTATTCTTACCCTTCTGCCTGAGTGGACCCTTGCCTGGATGCTCACCAGCTAGAGGGCATCACAGCTGCCTGTGGGCTCCAGCAGTTGGACTCTGTGTGCACATGAGTTGTGAGTACCCAGCAGTCCTTGGTGTGGCAAGGCTGTGCTGAGTTGGACACTTTTTGTGAGTGTGTGTATGTGGAGGTCAAAGGGCAACCTCTGATGTCTTCCTCAGTTGCTCCTGACCTTGATTTTAGAGCCAGGGTTTCTCATTACCCCAGAGCTTCCTGAGTAGGCCAGGCTGGCTGGCCACTGAGCCCCAGGAATGCTCCTCCCTCCACCGGCTTGGTGGTGGAGTTACAGTGCACTGCCACCTCCAGCTTTTATGTAGGTGCTGGGCATCAAACTCATGTCCTTGCTTGGGCAGCAAGCACTTTACTAACGGGCCTGCCACTTAGGAATATGGCTTCATATTCCTCCACATTTTTCTTGGCTAGATCGCTCAGTTTAAAAGTCATTGGTTACCACTGCAGAGCATGGTAGACTGCAGTTTGCCCAACATTCATTTCAGTTGCCTCTGGGTTCTAGCAGATTTTAAGACAGTGGGTTTAAAGGTGATGTGCTCCTCAGCGGTGACTGGTGTGGTGACTGCTCAGCTCTGAGTACTTCTGCTGCCAGACCCTTCTGCATGCAGTCACCCTTACCCCATGATGGTCTCCACATACAGGACTTCCTGTCCTTTTGTGACCTCTCCTTGAGGCTGGGGCTAACGAAGAAACTGAGGTACAAAGACAGGTGAGGTGAGTAGGGATTCAGAGCACCTCTACCCTGGTTGCCTGGTGTCACTTCCTTAAGAACAGATTCATGACCAAATTTCTTGTTTCATTTGCCCCACCTCCCCACAAGTGTGTGTGTGTGTGTGTGTGTGTGTGTGTGTGTGTGTGTGTGTGTGTGTGTGTGTGTGTGAGACATGTGTACAAGGATGAATGCACTCAGGCCAAAGGAGGACATCAGTACGCCCCCCTCCCCCCATTTCCTTGAGGCATAATCCCACTGACTGAACTCAGGGCTTGCTGGGGTTTTGTTTTTTATTTGGTTTTGGTTCAGTTTGCTAGACAGGGTTTCCCTGTGATCTTTCTGTCTACATGCCCCCATGGGGCTACAGGCATGTGTTGTCATGCCCAACTTTTTTTTATGTGTGTACAGAGATTCAAACTCAGGTCTTCATGGTCCACAAGCAATCACTCTTAACCCCTGAGCCATCTCCTTGACCCTCTGCTCTATTGCTTACTCCCACTATTGTGGCACCTCTCACCATTCTGGGACCTTCACAGAGCCTGTCTCTGGTCTTGTTCTGGTGTAGTAGTGAATGACAGTCCCCTGCCTCCAAGGCATGGGTCAGTACTAGGTAGAGGCTGGTGGGTGCTGGGGTTGTGCTGTTTGCTTAGCCATCTTCCAGCCTGTGGTGGGTGGCTTTTGGATGTGGCTTGTAACTCCAGCCTCTGGCTGTTCACTACTGGCCCCATCTTCATCTTCTTCTCACTGTCCCTGGGATGTGGGACTCTAGCCACAGTGAAAGGAATCTTCCTGCCCACTGTCTTCTCTGTGTGGAAGATTCTGTATCACGGGGAAGCTGTTGTTGCTTGTTAAATGGTGTTCCCCATAATTCTGCATCCTCCGGCGTCTGCTGCAGAGCGATCCTCTGGCAGCCGCACAGGCTGTGGGATGGGTGCCGCGGCCCTCTTTTTAGCTCAGCCAGTTGAGGTTTAAGTGCGGCTTGGAGGCTTGGCTGAGGCTTCTTGGCAGGAGCGGGTGCTCTGTTCTCTTCTCATTGTGTTCCCTGCACAGCCTCAAGCCAGAATCTGTGTGGTATGCTCTGTGCAGTGGCGATTGCTTCTATGCACTGGTGGCGAGGTCATCCCTCATATAGTACTGAGGCTTGAACCATGGATCTCGAGCATGATTGACAAGGATCCTGCCACTGAGCAACATTCCTAGCCCTTTGTAAAAACTCACTAAGTTGCCCAGGTTGGCCTTGAGCTCAGGATCTTCCTGCTTCAGTCTCTTGGGTAGCTGGGACAGCAGACCTGTCCCATCAGGCATGTCTAGGAATTCTTTCTTGTGACCACTATTGAGACTGGAGTCTTCTGTTCAGCCCTTGGCCCATAGGTCCTGCTGAACAGGCATTTAGTTGTTGAAGGCCTCAGGACCCTTTTGACCTTGCAGGAGCTGCCCACGTTGCATCCCTGACTTCTCTTCCTCCTTGGGAAGCTGCAGAGCCCTCCCTGGTGCCTTGGGCAGGTTGACCTGGCATAGGTGTGCAGATAAGAACTTGACTTCCTGTGGATCCTCTGTGTTCCCTGGGAATGGACAAAGGGGAAGGCCTTTTTTGGGGTGTGCCTTCTTTCTTTCTGCTCCTGGTACCTAACCTATCTCCTGCTTGCTGCAAAGGGGAAAGAGACACTTGTGGCTCTGGGCCTTTCAGATCTGATCACATTGATAACTCTGGCACAACTTGAATTGGAATCCCCCCCCCCCCCTGTGTGTGTGTGTGTGTGTGTGTGTGTGTGTGTGTGTGTGTGTGTGTGTGTGTGTGTGTTTTAGTGTTTGAGTGTGGAGGTCAGAGGTTGACACAGAATGTCTTTCTTCATCACTCTACACTTCATTTATGGAGTCAAGGTTTCTTGCTGAACCGAGACTTTGTCCCTTCAGCTAATCCAGCTAGCCTGCTTGTTCCAGGGATCTGTTACTGCATCCTGACTGCTGGGTTGCCATGCCCACCTGGCTTTTCATGTAGATGCTGAGTGCCTGAACTCCATTCCTCATTGTTGAGCCATCTCCTTAGCACTTTATCTAGTAACTTTGAAGGATGGAAATGTACCAGGCAGTGGTGGAGCAAGCCTCTAATCTGAGCACTTAAAAGGCAGAGGCAGGCAGGTCTCTGAGTTCAAGGCCAGCATGGTCTACAGAGTAAGTTCTAGGCAGCCAGGACTACACAGAGAAACCCTATCTTGAAAAACAAAAACAAACAAACAAAAAAACAAAACAAAAAAAAGTGAGAGCTAATGTTGGAGACGGGTACACATATGTACACACATATGTGCATGTGCACATGCATTCCATACACCTGAGTGCTTTTCTTTATTTGAAGAAAGGCAGTATTGTCAGTGGCCTTAGGGACACTGCTCAGCATTCCTACACGCATTCCCTTGCAGCTTGCTTGGAGATTGGGTTGTAGCTGCTCCTAAGATGGAACAGTAGAGACCCTTTAATACTCAGAATGAGAGCATGAATGCACTGTGGGGTAAGATGAGTGGAGTGCTCACATTATTGGGGAACGGACCTGTGTCCTGTTGAACTGGGAAGTATCCTTCATCTAGGGGAATGCCACAGTCCTGGAACTAGCTATAATGGTGTGTCTGAACCTCACTTCTCTGCTCAAGGTTTCTTGTGTGACCAGCTGACTCTGAGTAGGAATATGACAGCCATTGCTTCCCATCTGTGCACCCCTGGTTTTGATACTCATCCTCCCATCACAGGTCATATGTTCCTCATGGTCATTTGTTCCTCCCCCTGTGTGGCTTTCTGTCTGCTGTAAGCATATGTGAGATGTGTCTACTATTTCATCCCTGCCACTGCCCTCCCCCCCCCCCGGGAAGGGGGGTCCTTTCACCTTCGTGGCAACTCTGGCTCTGCACCTGGGTAACAAGATGGTACCGGGTCTGTTTGTTTGTTTGTTTGTTTGTTTTTAAAGATTTATTTGCTTTTAAAATTTTATGTGTATGGGTTTTCTACCTGCCTGCATGTATGTGCACCATGTGTGTGCACTGCTTACAGAGGTCAAAGAACAGTCTCAGATTTCCTGGAACTGGAGTTATAGTTGTTAGCTACCATGTGCTGGTGGGAATTGAACCTGGGCCCTCTGGAAGAGCAGCTAATGCTCTTAACTGCTGAACTATCTGTCTAGCCCCATGTGCCTGGGTTTCTGCATTCCACACAGCCAGCACTAAGACACACTGCAGGGAAGCAGGGTTCAATGGGATGGTTCTGTCACAAATGAGCGACTCAGCCAAGTCCAGGTCCAAGCCTACTGGCTTCTTACTTAAAAGTTCCCTCCAGTTCTGCTGACATTGTCAATCAGTTTGGAGCAGCTGGTGGGATGTCCCCCAGCCTCAGCTCCTGCTGGGGACTGCTCTGTACAGCATGATGGCTTTCTTTTCATAACCAGCAGGGTCTAGTGTGAGCTGTGACATGCATGTTCAGGTGTTTGTGACTCCTGCCTTTCTGGATCCCATTTGTGGCGGCACTTATTTATTTATTTATGTATGTATGTATGTATGTATGTATGTATGTATGTATGTATGTATGTATGTCTCATGCCATCCAGGCTGGTCTCAAACTTGACCTTGAACATCAGGTTCTCCTGCTCCTACCTCTCCAGTGCTAGGATTGCAGGCGTGTGCCACTTGGTCCAAACTGAACCCTGGGCTTCATGGATGCTGGGCAAGCCCTGTGCTGAGCCGTAGTTCCTGCCCTTCTGGGTTTTGTTTTGTCAGTGAGGAAGGAACACACTCATTTGCTCTGGGAAGATAGCATTTTCGGAGTCACTTGAAAGCTATCCCTGGCATAGTGCTTTTGCATGGTTTCACTACATGTGCCACTGGAACTGGGTTGTGATAGGGGAAAAAACAGTTTTCAGGGAGAAAAGCAATTTTAAGAAATAAAATGAGATCAAAACAAAATGCCTTTGTTCCTCTCCAAGTTGCAGATGGTTATTAAGATAGGGGCTCCTGGGTGTGTGGGCAGGAGGGGCTTGCCTCTGGCCACTGCAGCTGATCCATGAAAGCAAGGTGACTTTCATGCAGGCCATTCCTGCCTTTCTAGGACCCAGAGCTGCCCAGAGAAGATGACCCTTTCTCGATCACCCTCTTGTTGTCCACTTTGAACCTCAGGGCCTTTGCCAGTGCTTCCTTCCTCCCTGGCACGGCCATCATCCTGCCCAGTGCTGGCTTCACCTGTTCCCCTCTTTCCTTGCTTTTGACCCTCTGAGGTACAGACCCATCCAATCCAGGCCCTTTGGCACAGCTGTTTGCAGCCAGTCAGAATCTGGCAAGTGCCGGGCTCCTTCATCTGATGGGTGAGGAAGCTGAGGGCACAGGGAAGGCACCTGCACCAAGTCATGTGGCCTGGGAGATCTCTGACCTGGCAATGAAGATGGCAAACCAAGCCTCATTGCCTGCTTCTGCCAAGGCCAGCATGCCTGGAAGGACATACAGGTATTGTCCCAAGCCCCAAAGCTATGTGGCCCTGTGCCTATACTCCATAGGATTTTGGAGTCATCTGGAAACACTGGTACCAGGCAGCAGCTATAGATGCTTTGGTTTCTGGTGGCATGGCTTAAATTGTCTATCTGGAAGGTGGTAGCAATTGCCCTTTCAGTTTTCTAATAACGGAAGAAGTGGGGCTGTCAGTGATGGGGCAGAGAGGTGGGTGGTGGCAAGTATGGTACTCTGTCCCTGCCATCTTCCATCCTTCTCAGTGGTTAGCTGACACGTTTAGGGTGATGATGCTACCATGCAGGACCTGCTGTGGCTCCTGGTCTTGGACATGATGTCTGAAGGTGTTGAGCCTGTGTGGTTAGTATCTGTCTCCCATATGCCCCCCACTTATGCAGCTCTGCCACCTTTTAGTTTGTCCCTCCCCACAGGGCATCCTCTAGGATACTCCTCTTCAGAGAGGCACCTAGAGAGGAATTGGTATATGCACCCAGAGGCCACACCACCTTGCTGGCCCTGTCATTATTCCTGAATCATCCTCAGGGTCCCATAGGATGGGGGCTGGGACATAAGGGACAGCAGGGATGGCAGGATGATTCTGGCAGCTGCAGGGCAGAGCCTGTTTCTAGAGGGAAATATTAGTGGGATGCTTATGGGTTTGTTTTCTATTAACCTTGACTTTCTAAAATACTGCATTCACGAGCTATTGATCTTGATCTTCAGAGCTGTTGTGAACATCCTTGAAGCCCAAGCCTGGGGTGGCATCCCGCTGCTCTGCATCATCTCGGTCCAGGGTACCCTTTCATTTCTGGGTATCCACATCATTGCTCAGTTGCAGTTTACAATGCCAGTGCTACCACATGTGGTGCCATACTACTTTAATCCCAGTGCTTGGGAAACAGAGGCAGATAGGTTTCTATGAGTTCAAGGCCTACCTGGGCTGCAAAGTAAGACCCTGTTTCAAATTTCAGACACCTAACACCAGTATCTTAGCTAGGATTAGCTACACACTAATGAGAGGGGTGGAGCTGGCCTGGCTAGGTACCCAGGGATTTTCTTAGGCCTGAGTCTGGCTTTCTTCACTCAGCACAGGTGGTCTATGGCTTAGCCTTACCGGAGACATGTGGCCTCCCATGTCCAGGGGGGTCGACAAGGCATTTGAATGTCACCAGAGGCCTAGCTTGTCCCCGACACCATAGAACTCTCTTTGCCTTCTGTGAAGACCTTGTCCAACTTTTTCACACAATTTCGAAGAAATCCAAATCTTTGAATAACCTTGGTCCTGAAAGGAAAGGCGCTGGCTGCAGGTGAAAATTGATGGTGGTGCTCAAAGGCATGGTTCCCTGCCAAGACAGCCTCTCGAGTGCAGCTTCCAAAAATAGCCTCCACAACAGTGGCGCTGGAACTGGTCCCTGCTCCATTCGAAACCCGCTCCAAAGATGCTGAGCCTGCGGCAGCCTCCCCTGCTGCCCGGCCTTCATGTCTGCCCTTGGCCTGCTGCTGGCCAGGTCAGCACTAGGGCTGCTACTGTGCTGTTCCTCACATGCCCATCTTCCAAGGGTCCCGGGAGGTCCCTAAAGCTAGCATGTGGGGGTGGTCCCTGGTCACACAGGTCAGGAGGTATGGCAGGCAGGCTTTATTCTTTGGGAGAATAAAGAGCTCTCAGGCTTGCTCACTCAAGCCCTTTGTACTTCTGGTTGTCACGGCTGTGTTTTTCTTTTTATTTTCCTTTTCCTTAGTTTGAAACAGGGTCTCAATCAATGTATTTTTCTATGTAGCCATGGCTGATCTGGAACTTGCTAGTTAGACCAGGTTGGCCTCCAACTCAAAAGATTATCTGCCTGCCCCTGCCTCTCCTGAGTGCTAGGATTAAAGACATGCATCCATCCATCACTGTGCTGGACCTTTTTTGTAGACATTTTTTAAATGTATGTGTTTGAGGTGTATGTGTGTCTTCTTGTGTGTTATATGCCTGTGCTTATGAGTGTAGAGGCCAGAGGACTGCATTGGGTCCCTTCCTTATGAATCATTCTGTACCATATTCTTTGAGATGTTGTTTCTCTCTAGCCTGGTGGGGAACATGGGATGAACTTCAGGGAATCATCCTGCCTCCCCAGTACTGCATGTACCATGCAATGCTCAACTCCTATATATGGTCAGTGGGGCTCTGAACTGAGGTCCTCTTGCTTATGTGGCTAGCTATTGACCAGTCGAACCACCTTCTCAAGCCCTGTCATGGTTTTTGCATGAGGTTTTTTCTTTACTTTTCTGGAGTTCTGCTATCTGAAAGGCTCAGCCACGTGCTTGATTCCAGCAAACCAACTTACTTCCATTAGCTGTTACTACGGTAATAATCCTGTGGCAAAAACTCACTTGGAAAACAGGAGTAGAATTTGCACAATCTTGTTTTTGTAGAAGAGGAACCTGCACCTGGTTTAGGATAGTTTGCTGCTCAGGAATTGGGGGTGGGGTGGTGTGGGAGGATTTCTGATCAAATGTATGTGGCAGAGCCTCTTTTCTGCATGTTGCTGCCTGACTGGTGTCCTAAAGCCAGGGCTGCTAGTGTTTGCACATACAAGTGAGGATGATTGTCTGTGTATCTGTGAGCAGGCTGTGTGAGCCCTGTGTACACATGTATGCATAAACATGAGTGTGCTGTGCATGTATGTATGCATGTATGGGTGTGTATATCCTAGAAAGCTGGCATCTTCTGCTGTTGTGATGTTTTTCCTTTGAGACTCACAGGGAACATTAAACCCAGTGCAGGAAGACTGGCCATGGCCATCGTAATAGTGATTAAATAGCAATAAAACAGGATCAGTATTTACAGACCTGGGGTGCTGCAACTAAAGGGTATTAAATACCATCCATCACTAAGTGGAAAGCAGTCAATAGCTGGGGTGCCGTTTGGAACTAATGCTCTCTTGCTTAACTTTTCCAGCAAAGACCCACACTGGCCCCAGTAAAATCCCATGGAGGAGGAGGTGAAGTCCCATCAGATGAGAGTGCCACCAGCTTGCTTCAGAGTCCTGTCTGGGGTTTGCAATGCTGTCACAGGGGTTGAGCTGTCAGCCTGCACCTGATGACATGGATTGAGCCTGTGTGCATGCTCATTACTGGCTTTTGCCTTAGGTCAGCTCATCTTGAGTCTGCTGATCCAGGGAGAGCTGGGAAATGATGCTAGCCAGAAAGGCCTGAGGACCGGAGGAGAGAACAGTGTGGGCTGAAAGTGGTTTGACTAAGTGGGGTGCAAAACAGGAAGCCCAGGGGCTCTCCCTAGGGCTTTCACTCATCCACTAAGCCAGATAGTAGGGTTTGTCCAATCTATGGTGTTAAATAACCAAACCTGGTGTGTGGCTGTGCTTCCCAGGGATTCAGAGTGGGGTCTAGGGGCTGTGGGGTAACCCCAGCCTGGTCAGAGGACCTGCCTTTCCTTTGAGAAGAAGGTAGGGTGTGGGAACTTTGATAGCACAACACATTGCCTTGTGACTTTATGAAGCCTGAGCTTAGTGTCACTTGGGTGAGCCTGTGGTGGGCTGTAGGGGCTGTCAATCCCAAGTCTTTTCATCAGCCTATATTGATGTTCTCTGTGTACATTGCTTGATTTCTGGACAAATCATAGAGAAATGGGAAGAGTCCCTACACTTCCATCTTCCAGAGGTCAGCCTAGACGTTTCTAGTGTGTTAAAGAATATGTCTCCTGTGGGCTTCCCAAGGCAGGCCAAGGAAGAAAGTGTACATGGCCAGGGTCTGTCTGATATGGACTGGCTCTAGTGAGAAGTGGGTGTAGCTCTGCTTGTAGAAAGCATCTCCTGTGTTCTAGTGACTTGAAAGGCTGGCTCTAGCCAGTTCCTAACAGCTGGGGTCACTGCAAAGCATGCAGGCTTAAGAGGGCCTCCACTGTGCACTGGAGAAGAGGCTGTGTCAGTTCAGGTTGGCTTTAGCCCGCGTATGTACACCTCTGACATTCCAGAGTGAGGGCGCTTCTAGGGAGTAGTGGTTTGTGTCACACCCTGCCAGGTGTATAGCACTCAGCCAGGCTGCCCCAAGACAACCCCCCTCCCCCCCCCCCCCCCACCATAATGCTACCACCCCGGGACAGGGAGAAAGTACCATCGTGTGTAGGGAGCCTAGGGGACCATGCCACCTCCTCTGCAGTGGTGCCTGGGCCTCTTCTGGGACCCCTGGGAGCACTTTGATTCTTAATTGCAAATAAGGTCTCCCTTCGTATTGTAGAGCAGGCCTAGCGGATGGCATCCTGGGTCTTGCTTTTGGCCATCTCCCTGGGACAGTTCTGAGGTGGCCCTGACAGAGACTCCCTTGTTAAGTGATAAATTGGCTTCATGTCACTCTCCTCTTTCCTTGAGGAGTCCTGTTAAATTTTTCACTTTCCTCTGGGGTCCGCAAATCCCACTAAGTGACCGTCGCTCTTCTGGGGCTTCCTCTGGTGCTGTAATATTAGCTCTTATAAGGGCTCTATCCACAGCCTGATGGAAGTCTCTAAATAAATTAGATCCACTGGTTAGCCTTCGCCAGTGATTTTTATTAACCTCCGGTTAAAGAAATATTGCTGGCTACAGCAGCATGATTTATTCCTGAAGAAGCCAGCCTCATTTAAGCCCCCTGCGTTCTCCTGAGAGGTTCAGCATTATAGAAAATGCAGAGCCAGGGCTGACATGGGGTGTATGCTTGGGGACAGGGCAAACTTTCTATAGTGACCTTAGGAGGGGGCATAGTCCACAGCCTGTGATGGGACAGGGTCAGGTCAGACACGTGTCTATGAAATGGAACAGAGGACAGGGGACTTTAGTTGGATGGGAGTGGCATTTTGTGTTACTACTGTCCCATCCATTTCCCCCCTCCTGGTGTCACTGGCATCTAAATCATGTGTTCAGCCTGCATTTCAGTCTTCCTCCTCATGACGAATGAGGCACACCATGTAGATTCTGGCTGGAGAGATAGACTGAAACAGCCCAAGGTGCCTGGGACTCAATGTATGCTTGGGGTTCATGTCTGACTTCCACATCTCAGACTGGTTCTGAAGCTGCTGAGTGATGGCTCCAGAGGTGCTTGCTGTCCTGGATGCAGGGTGTGCGTTTGTACAGTTTCATCTCTACATCCTTCCAGAGGCAGTTCTGGGGTCTTTACATGGGGAAGAAGGTCTCTCAGGAAGCAAGACTGCTGCTCCTGCTGGGTTAGTGGCCCCAGGCAGGCTTTCTGATTTCAGACTGTATGAGACCCTGGCTGTGAACCCTGTTCACCAGCATACTGAAGCCTGCAAGAGGAGGAGGGCAGCCATCCTCCAGGAGCTCAATGGTCCCAATCTCATAGCTGTCTCTGGCAGTGCTGTTGATGAAGCCTGTGAGCCAGGTTAGAGGCTGACCTGGGAGCCCCTTGCAGCCTGGTTCTTCTAGACTTGGCAGCAGGTAGGGGTTGGTGCCCAGCTTGTAGCTGGCCCTCCCCAACTGCAGCTTGCAAGGGGCTCTTGAGGAGATGCTGCATGGATTTTCAGAGGGTTAAAGTTAATTAAAGAGCTCTCCCATGCTTTCATTTCCTTGTATCTGTCAGCTATTTACATGCAAATGCAGGCCTGCCACTGAGGCCTGGAAAGGTGTCAGCTTCTCTGCACATCATGTGAGAAAGAAGCAGAGAGCCAGCCCAGCCCAGTGAATTGTGAGCTTGTCCCGTGCCCCATGGACAGCAAGGGAGGGGGCCCAAGCTTGCTCAGAAGTCAGCCACAGGCTTTTACCCCATGGCTGGCTGACTTGAGTTTTCTCCATTAAGGCTGCTGCTTGCACTGTGTAGCTGAATGCATTATGTATGGTAATATCTTCACATAAGCAATTTTATAAATTAGAAGGATGCAAAGAGGGCACAAACTTCCTGAGTCCAGGGCTGTTTCCCAGGAGACTTCTTGTCCAGGGTACCTATTGGCAGTGGGAGTCGGTGGTATCCTTGTGGAGAGGTGGCTGTGGTTTTCATGGTGTCCTGGGGTGCATGTTGAATGACTAAATGAGCACAGGTAATGTGTGGGATGTACTTAATTGCAAGGCCAGAGGCCATGATTCTGGCCTGTCCACAACATCAGAAGGTGGGTGGTGACTGCTAGTGTTCATTTTCAGCAACAGACAGTCCCCTGCTGTTGTTCCAGGGTGATATTCTCTCTGACTTCTGCCAATGGGCACGAGGCAGCTTTGCCTTTCTCTTGGACAAATCTGGGTATACCCTGGGGCTTGCTTTATTGGCAGACTGTCAGGGAAGGGAAACCAGGGTGGCTTAGTGTTTTGTAACTTTTCCTAGAGAGACACAAGGAGCATCCAGTCAAAACATATGGTATAAATGACAGACCAAAGTAGAATTTCACTAAAATCCAGCTTGGTGAGATTAGTTAATTTATTGAATTCCCCTCCCCCCACTCGGGGGACACAGGTTACTTACAGGGACATGGGTGATCCCCAAACATTTGCACCACCACAAAGTGTCAACCCATAATGGATGGAGATTTCAGAAAGCCCCCCCCCCCCTTAGGACCAACCTGTCATGTCTTTATGTGATGGAAAAGAAAAACTTCAGTTTTCTGCACAAAGAAATGTGAACAAAGTTAAGGTAGCCCAGCAAGGCAATTTTACTTTGCAAAAAAGGGTGTAGCATGACCAAAACTTGGCTGTGAGCACATAGGACAGGAATTAGTTTTCATTTTATCACGGGTGGTAGGAGTGGCTCATTCCATAGGTTGACTTTACAATGACATGATTGGCTAGTTGGTACCAAGGGGAAGGTGTGATAGAGTATCAAATTTCAGGGCTTTCTAGATACACTATCATCTCCCAGGATCACTTGTAGGGTTGGGGAGACATGGGGGGTAATAGTTGGAATCTCAAGTTGAATTTCTCCACCCTTCATAGAGAGAGTCAGTAGCTCCCTTATCATTATGGAAGATCCTAGCTACCACTGTATTGGTTTGCTCTAGTTACCATGGTTACAGTGACATGCAACACTTAGGTTCAGTATGACCTCTTGCTGGCTGACCTTGGTGATGCATGGCACCTGGAAGAAATCCTGTTCCAATGGGTCAAGGAAAGGGCAGTGGCCTGTTGCTAAGTCCTCTAACTGAACAGCCAGATGTGACAGTGGTGAACAAGTTCATTCCATTTTCCACTGACAACAGAGGAGGGCCCAGCTCTGTTCCATTTGATGCAGAGGTGACTGGCTTTTTCAAAGGGATAGCAGGGGAGTTGGGAGTCTGGGAAGTGACAGTTAAAAAGTGGGTAAGAGGGTTAGTCAGGGTGAGTGCAGCCAGGCAGGTGTGTGGAAATGCAGCCATGGGGGTTAGGCTCCCCCTCTCACTGGACCCAGGAGACTTAGACCTTGTTCCTCCAGGTGAAGGCCTTTCAAAGGAGACCTGCACACAGATGTTTGAGAATGGCAGAGGATGGGGTATGATATACAGGCTTTTCTCTTCCCTCTTTCATATCATAAGATTACAGGTCAGGTGCTTGGCTCCTGCCCTTACCAGCTCAAAGGGATGCTCCCCCTCCTCTTTTAATTGTGGTACTAGAGACTGAACACAGGATTTCTCAGTATCAGGCAAGCAAGCAGTCTGTCACTGAGTCCCAAGTTCTTACTCTGGAGTTCAAGGCCACCATGTTGAGCCATTTCCCCAGGCTCCCATGGGGGGATTCTAGGCAAGTGCTCTACCATTGAGCTCCACCCTCTGCTCCTTAATTTGTATTCTAGGCAGACACTCTACTGCTGTGCTGCAGTCCAGGCTAGCTTTGAACTTCTAGTCCTCCTGCCTCAGCCTCCTGAGCAACCAGATTGTCATATAAACATCACCAAAGCTGTCTTCCACTGGTAATGCATACCAGTTCATTATCATGGTGCTTAAATAAAGTCTGTTTTGATTTGTTTTTTAAATTTATTTTTAAGTATGTCTCTGCGTGTAAGTGCATTGCCCTCCAATGCCAGAAGAGAGTGCTGGATTTTCTGGAACTGGAGTTACAGACCATTGTGAGCTACCACGTGGGTGGTGGGTATTGAACCCAGATCCTCTGTAAGAACAGCCAGTGCTCTTAAACACTGAGCCATCTCTCCAAGAAGTTTGTTCTTAAGCTCTGTATAGCCAATGTATGGATAGATAGAACTGCAGTCCTAATAAGAATGTAGATCAAATACTCTGGCTTTCTCAGATAAATGAGCAATTACAGACACAACATTTTAGACAGCTAGGTAGGGGGAGCATTGGCCTGCATACCCCAGAAAGTGACTAGGATCTTTGCCTGGTGACAGCTGCACAGGAGCACTGTGCTTTGGGGATAGATTGTGCCCTTGGGAGTACAGGTTATGTGATCTGAGTGGCACATGTTTATATAGAAGTGAGCAATTGAGTAGGTGGACGGCAGGAGGCACATGTCCAGGGTTCTCTCTGTTGGATTTGGATCAGCATGGTACAAGAGTGGTGGCTAGACTGCAGGCATAGAACTGGGTGTACCCCAGGAGCATGTGTCTTACTTACTACAGAGGCAGCAGTATCTTGAGTAGGTGTCCCTACCCAGGTTAGCATGCATACCTCCTTCCCCTGACATCTGAGAACAGCCTAGAAGGGGAAGGGCCCCACTGTAGTGAGCATACCCTGCACCTAGAAGATGTCCTGTGAGGCGAACCACTCCCACTGAGACTGGGTGGGAATTGGAAAGTGTGACTGAGAGCTCGGAGTGGCAGCACAGAGCAGTCACACCGCTATCTTCATAAGTAAACTGAGCAGGGTGCCTCACAGCACCCAGCTGTCTCCTGAAAGCCAATGCTGTGAGCTCTGGAGGGCAGTGGGGCAGTGCAGGCTGGCCCAGCACAGGAATTGCAGATCTCTCTCTCTCTCTCTCTCTCTCTCTCTCTCTCTCTCTCTCTCTCTCTCTCTCTCTCTCTCTCTCTCTCTCTCTCTCTCTGTGTGTGTGTGTGTGTGTGTGTTGGCCAGTGTGAGTGGAGTAACAGGGGAGTGGAGTCTCGGGACTCTGTATAGCTGTCCTCCCTGGAGCAGGGTCCGTAGGTCCCTCTATGTAGTTGTGGCTTCAGGTGGTAGGTTCCACCCCATGTTATCCGCAGTGGGAGACCAGAGCCAACTCCAGTCTTCAGTCACACTGATGAGGTATCACCTGAATGTGCACGACAAAACAGTGAATTCGCCTTTTCAGCCTTCTCCCAGTGACTTCCAACCCCAGTCCTTCTGCAGAGAAAACACCAAGCAAATTCCAGTGGTGGGACATCTCACAGGCTGCCAGAGCTATACTCATAATGGTTCAGGTCTCCAGGGATGTAGGAAAACCAGCAAGATTGATGGAGCTTGTGCTAGCAGGCCGTGTGGTGTTTTGGATAGATCCTGGAGTGAGGGCTCCTGGAGAGCAGGGGATCTGAGAGGCAGGGGTGTGTGTGTGGGTGGGTGTGTGTGGGTGGGTGTGGGTGTGGGTGTGGGTGGGTGAGGGGGTGGGTAGGGTGGGTGTGTGTGAGGCAGCTGGATGTCTCTGCATGAGCTAAGAACCATTGGCTTTGCCCTGAGTATGAGCAACACAGAGGTTGGGCGTGGCATGTCTGTTATATCTTCCCATTCTTTGTAAATCTAAAACAGTTCTGAAAAATACAGCCTGTTACCAGGAAGGAGAAGCCAGCCTGGCTCTTTTATGACAGAGACTCACTCCAGGCTGTGCTGTCTGCTGAGGGTAGAGCCTCCTCCTGTGTGATGGCAGCTTGGAGAAGAGGGACACATGGTGGCAGCAGTGAAGGGTAGCAGTGAAGTGGGCTGCATTCAGCTAACCACTTCCTACCATGTTGGTGCCCACTGGAGATAACCTGGTTTTGGGTTTCCCATGTCCCCTTGCAGCATGTGGCCTTTGCATTGCATCTGGGACACAACAGCTCTGGTATAGAGCATCACACAATAGCCTCATCTTTGGGGGTGTACATGGTGTGCTATTGGTCTTTCTGGGGCAGCTTTCTGAACCTTATCTTCTGGGGTCCTGGCTGTCACCAGAGGCCAGCAGTTGTTGCAGGACTAGGATTTATCTCTGTAAATCCAAGGCTGTGAGAAACCTCCAGCAGCAGGCTTGGATCTGCACATAGCAGAATCTTGGTCCTTGTCAGATGGGGTACCTTGCCCAGCATGTGTTCAACCTTTTGACATTGTGATGTGATGTTGTTATCTACAAAGTTCAGGCTCGCAATGGTGCAGTTGAGTTACAAAACATTGTACACACACACACACACACACACACACACACACACACACACACACACACCTCATATTTTTAAAGTAAGCTTGTGATTTGTATTTGTATTGTGTTCATAGTTGTTCTGCAGTGTACATGGCCTGTGGCTTGACAAGAACAGATGGTGGCTATGCTTAAGGTCCTTACCCGTGGTTCCTCACACCATAGTAGCTGGTGCCCTTGGGCTTGACACCAAGTCATTTGACTCTTCCAACCTTGTGGCCCCCAACTTCTATGTTTGATTCCAATGCCACTTAAACCAGATGTGGTGGCTTATATTTGTAATTCCAGCACTTGAGTGGTAGAGGCAGGAGGATCAGAGGTTAAGGATGTTCTTAGCTGCAGAATGAACTGGAAGTCAGCTTGGGCTACATAAGACCTGTTTCAAAAGCAAGCAAACAAAGAAACCATCCAAAAAGAAGTATAGAAGCCATCTGGAAGACCCATCGCATCTTTCCCCAAGATGGTACCCAACACACATTTATGCCTGTCTTCCTCCTCCCTCCTGCTTCCACACTTACTCTTCCATCAGTAACTGCAAGTGTTGGCCTTGCTACAGTGTCTGTCACAACACTCCGCTTCTCTGTAGAGATGCACGCCTCTGCCTTCCCTGTGATTTGGTCACTTTGCACCTCTCCATTAGCTTCAACTGTCAGGTGGAGTTGTTGGGTTTAAGGTCTGGCCTCTGGGATCTAGGCTAGCACTGCGTGCCTGGTTTCCAGGAAACACTAGTTAGTAGGTGCTTCCCCTGGCTCCCGAGACAGGGTTTCTTTGTGTAGCCCTGGCTGTCTTGGAACTCACTCTGTAGATCAGGCTGGCTTCAAATTCAGGAATCCACCTGCCTCTGCCTTCTGAGTGTTGGGATTGAAGGCGTGTGCCACCACCACCTGGCTAGTGGGTGGTCTTCCAAGGACACCCTGTCATTTTATTGTCTGGTGTGCTTGAGTGCTGGCTTTCACTGATACTGTCTACCCACCCACCCCATGCTTATTTGCTAATTACATTTTTCCTGTTTACTGTTTAGTTTGGCCTTTCTGATGGTTGGATTTTTTGTCAACTTGGATAGTGTTTGATAAGGTGTTTGCTGTGGCCCTCATGTCACATGGTGTCTGCCCATGTCACAAGTTCCTTTGGCTTCTAATGGAAGGTGTTCAGGAAAGATACTGCTCTAGCCAAGGGAGTTGATGTGTGTGTGTGTGTGTGTGTGTGTGTGTGTGTGTGTGTGTGTGTGTGTTGGTTGTTTTGTTTTTTGTGTGGGGGGGTCATAGGTTGATGTCTAACTGCCTTCTCCATCGAGGCCCTGCTGGGGCCCATGCTGGGATGCACACCTCTCTTGTAAGCTTTGGAATGTGGCCCAGTGGTGGTGTTGGCAGTAACCCAGGGCACCCTGCTGCCTGAAGCCTCTTTAGTTTCTCACCCTCATCTCAAGTGTCTCAGGTTGGAGAAGAAGAAATCTAGAAATGGGTGGGGTGGGGTGAGTTTCCTTCTCCCCTAGCATGGGCTGAGCAAAGTAACTCTGTGAGATCTTTGTCTCCTTGAAAAGACAGGTCCCTAACTGTGAGTCCCAGTGCTGATGGCAAGTGAGCTACAGAGGGATCATGTCTGCACTTTGTGTACTGTGTTTGCCAGCTGAAGGAGGCCCTTGAGCTTGGTGTGTGGTGTTAACCTCGGTTTGTAGCAGAAGAGTTCACAAGAGCGTCCCTAGGCCTTGCCTGAGGTCCTGGGAACAGGGCACTGTCTGACTTGGCCCAATCCCTCCAGATCAATGGTTCTCAATCTTCCTAATGCTTTACTACAGTTTCTCCTGGTGTGGTGACCCCCAACCATAAAATTATTTTCATTGCTACTCATAACTATAATTTTGCTACTGTTATGAACTGTAATGTTAATATCTGAGATGCAACTCCCCTGAAAAGGCCATTCATCCCCCAAAGGGTTGTGACCCACAGGTTGAGAACCACTGTTCCAGATGTCTGGAGATCTGGTCATAGCGTTAACTAGGCTTGAGTTCTGTAGTGGGAGGGGCCTTACAGGAAGGGTAAGGCCTGAGCAGTAGAGTGGGAGGAACCTCCCAGGAGGGGTGGGGCTTGAGCACATGCCATGGGAGGAGTCCTAGGTTGGATAGACAGACAGGCAGTTACAGAGTGAAGACGAGGTTGTGATTTTTGGTCAGCACTCTGAGTTGCCCAGCTATCTGTGGTGTTCGCTGTTGAAGCAGCTGCTCAGCATTATAAAACTGAAAAGTTACAAAGTTGTTCAATTCAGTTTCTTCCTCACTAGTTGGGAAACAGAAGGTTGGAGGGGACCAGTGACTGTCTGAAGCTGGCAGAACCAGACTGGGCATCCAGGGCATCAACTACATTCAATGCTGTAGGCCATGTCCTCTAACCTTCCTCCTGCATCCCATGGAATGTGCTTAAATAGCAGTAACACCGTGCTAAGCCTGAGGCTCTGTCCTTGCCCGTCGATCTCTCTGCTCAGTCATCATGGACCCTGTTTCTCACCTTCTCTCTGAGGACACTGAGGGAGGGGCCTGCCGTAAGACAGTCAGTGTGACTTCATCACCTCACAGCTGCTGGTGTCACTCCAGGAAGATCAGCTCTAATGCATTGCCCACAGAGTCTCCCTCACTGGTGTAAGGAGTCACCGCTTGGAAGCACAGGACTGGCTCTGGGTGGGTGCTGGGAATGCATTATACAAGTGGCGTAAATGAAATGGAGTTTGTAATAGAGCAGTGTGAAGCCTGAGTAAAATTGCTTCGGGAAGTCTCAATTGATTCCCACTCCTTCCTACAATAGGTGTTGTAGAGCTTTTTTCTCAGGAGGTTGAAATTGCAGGAACATGGGGGCTGGGACTCGTGGTACAAAGTATGGAGGTCCTCCTCCTCTGCTGTTCCCTCCATCTGGGGGCTGGGTAGGAAGCAGTCAGAGGCAATGACTCTGAGAGGCAGGCTGGAGTGTGTGTAGTGCTGCCTGCACCATTTTCTAGCAGGTAGGGAGCAGATGGGGTATGGGGATCCTCACCCTGTCCCTCGTTCCTGAGTAGCTGTGTTTAGTCTTTGGCCACCCACAGAGAGCCAGACACATTTACACGTGCAGTCACATGCCTGGTTGACGTGGATGAAGAACCTATTGGCTGTTTCTAGTGGGGCTCTACAGAGTCTGGTGACCCAAAAGGTGGCCCAGCACGCCATGGTGGCAGGTGAGATGACCACTTCAGGAGGCTTACCGCAGTTCAGGGAGGAAAGGACTTAGAACTGCTGAAGAAAGGGTCACAGCCTAGAGGGCAGACTGCCCGGTATTTGGTGAGGCTGCTGACTGTCCCCTTGTAGTATAGAGTATTTACTGTGGCTTGCAAGTCCTGCTGTGTCCACGCCTGCAGAGTGTGGTGGCTGAGAGAAGTCAGTTTTCCGGCTCCCCACATGCATCTTCTGATATGTGTCTGTGAGCACGTGTTGACAGCTTCCTTCATTGTTGGAAGGGTTGCACTTCCGGCTCCCCAGCCCTAGCCCACCCAGGAAGTACAACACATGGGAACAGACCAGGGACCTTGTTTAATCGGCTCTAATTGGCCTAAGTGAGTGGTGTGCTAATTCGAAATTAGCCTTATCTACTCATGAAAGAATTGAAGCAAGAAATGCGTTTGGTAACACTTTGTTAGCGCTTTGTTCAAGAGACTATATGGAAATTAATAGAATTGCATTTCACTAAAATTATCCTCTCATTCCCTCGTCATCAGTGGGACTGGCCTCACCCAATTAACCACATTTAATGAGCTTTGATGACTGTGAACACTTTTGTCCCCAGAGACTTTTGTCTGCACCCCTTGTTCAAACAACCACGGGGGGCATAGCCTCTTGTTTCTCTCCTTGTGTCTGATAAGGGGTGGGTGCAAGACAGCCAAATTTCTCAGTGTCCCATCTGGTGTCTGTCTCTAGGTTCCCTTCTCATAATCAGTGCCCTGTGGACACAGAATTGGACACAGAAAGGCCTGGTGGCCTCAGTCACATCTTGTAGATTCCCTTAGCATTCTCCCTGACCTGTGTCACACTTACAGCGTCATAGGGATCCGGCAGATGGTGAGGCCGAGTCTGGCCTGAGAGCCCAGTGTCACAGCTGAATGTAGACTGTCTTCAGATCCCTCATCCTTCTCCATCTTTCCTTGTCCTTTGTCATTAGTGATGGTCCCAGTTCTCAGATGAATCCAAATCTATGGTCACTGCTTGTTATCCTTGCCTCTCATCTTTCCAGGACGCGCCACATATTGCCTTCTCCTTTTTCTTAGCATAGCACCCCAAACCCCCATGAGTGCTGGTTGGTCAGCACTGTGTGAAGTTCCTGCTGGGACAGTGGCTGAGCAAGGAACTTGGCCTCTCAGATGGATACCAACCATCCAGGTGTCTGCAGGCATGGGTAGTGCCTACTGTAATCCCAGAATGCAGGATGCTGAGGCAGGGAAGATTACTATGAGTTGAGGGCCAGCCTGGGCCTCATCACTCTTCCCTAAATGTACTGTTTACAGATAAGGTCAGTGTGTCTGTGGACCCCTGCAGGACAAGAAGTGACTAGTCTCTGGTATCGTGTGGCTCTTTGCTACTACCCCCAGAGCCATCCTCACTGTTAGCTTTGCCTGACTTTGAATTTCATTTTCATGGATTCCTGCACACATAGCTGCAGTGGTTGACTTCTTTTGTTCACAGTGACTCTGCTGGACACAGCAGTTTTATTCTGATCTCTGAGTGCCATGTGTCCTTCCCTCCTCCTAGTGGTGGGGCATTTGAATGTCTTCCTGGCCTGCAGTATTGAGCAACACTGCTGTGAGTTTTCTGGCCAGTTTGGGCATAGGGTTTCTGCCCGTTTGTGTGCCCACAAGTGCACTGCTCTTTTGGAGCTCACTTGGATGATCCCTGAGCAGCAGCAGCAGCAGCAGCAGCAGCAGCAGCAGCAGCAGCAGCAGCAGCAGCAGCAGCATTCAGCATGCATTTGCTCCCCTCTGCTTCCTGACTGTGGATGTGGTGAGAAAGGTTGCTTCAGCCTCCTGCTGCTTTGGCTTCCCCACTGGAGAGACTGTATCCTTGCACTGTGAGCCAGAGGAGACCTTTCTCCCTTCAGTTGCTTCTTTTATTTATCTCAGAAACAGGAAAGGAATGAAGGCAGCCACCAACACAAATTGGATACACTATTGTTTTTGGCCTGTGGCCCTTCTCTGGAGTACTAGATAGTACCTTTATGACTCCCCAGAAAGTGGCACACAGAAGACCCCATTTGACTTGATGATCCATAAGATTGTTGATAAATTCTGGTCACTAGCCTTTTGTTACAGAAGTGGTCCCAAACATACCCCATCCCCCAAAATCTGGCATTTTCTTTCCTTCACTTCATTAAAGTTCTCATTTTTACTGAGCTCTAATCTGTTTTCAGATTCCTCTCTGATTGTTATCTGGGCACATGTGTTCTGCTTTGGAAGCCTTTGCTGCCAACTGTGTCTTCAGTTAATGTTGGTGTTTTACCTGCCCCAGAAGTTCCTGGCCAAAGCAACTTAAAGGAAGCTTTATTTGGGTTCATGCTTCAGTGGATACAGCCCATCATGCCAAGGGTTGCTCACAACTGGTCACATCACAGTGGTAGACAGAAATCAGAGAGCATGGGACAGAACTGGAAGTGGTTATCACCCACATAGTCTGCCTTCCTTCTGCTCCCCCCCCCACAACCCCACCACCCTGCTCCAGCAACCCTCTTCTGCTACGGAGGCCACAGTCCTAAGAGTTCCACATCTTCTGAAGACAGTGCCACCAGCTAGAGAACCGATGCTGTTTCTTCAGTCTGTGTTGGAGGCCTGGGAAGGTGGAGTCAGGTATTAATGAAAGGTGGCAGAGGCATCAGAGGTAGCACCAGAGTAGATACACTCACCAGCAAGATGCAGAGGAGAACAGGCAAAAAGCAACAGCCTTTCTCTGGGACTCCTGTGTTTGGGTATAGTAGTTAATTTTCTGTTGCTAGAAAAGAAAGCTTTGTTTTGGCTTATGATTCCAGAGGGAAATAGTTCATCATGGGGAGGGGTGGAAGAAGTCAGGGAATGGTGGCAGGAGCAGGAAGTTGATCACAGCTTCACCCACACCCAGGAAGCAGAGAGAAAGCACAGGAAGTAGGGTGAGATTATAAAACTCCAAAGCCTGTCCCCGGTGACATACTTCTTCCAGTAAGGCTGTACCCTCTAAAGGCTCCATAACCTCCACAAACAGCGCCACCATCTGGGGCCCAAGTGTTCAAATACAGAAGCCTATGGGGGATGTTTCTCATTCAAACATTGAGCCAATGCTGGAAGGCACCATCCTCTCTGGGAAAGAGTCTTCCCACTTAGTTATTCTTCCAGGGAACATCCTGTAGACCCAGCGTCATGCTGACTCCAGATCCTGTCAAGTCTATAGTCATCCACAGAGGTTGACCATCACAGTACCTTTTACCAAATGTTACTTCTAACCAGTTGTGCTCCAGCATGGGAATATCAAGTAAATAGGTTTCTTTTCCTGCAGTAGTGGCACTGAGCCTGGGGGCTGGACTGAGGGCCTTGATTAGTAAGCACTGTACCAGTGAGCTGCAGCCCAACCCTCTCGTGCTTTATTTTGAGACAAAGTCTCATTAACTCACCCAGGATGGCCTTGCACTTGTCCCACTACCCAGGGAGCCCTTGAACCTGGGCTCCTCTTTCCTTTGTGTGGAACCAGGCTCTGTTTATCCTTAATGATCTTGCTCTAGCCCAGCTGCATGGCTAAACGTACTTACTCCAGAAATCCTTTGTAGATTAAGTGGGATTATCTGCTCACAGTTGTGGCTGTGCTGGCAATCCGTGTCACCTTCTTCCCCAGCCTTTATACTTCCGGTTCTTTTCTTGCTTTGCCCCATTTCTGAGAAGATCAAAGGCCCTGCTTTAAACAGAGGGGTTAGTTGGTGGAGTGTCCCTCCCTGCTAGTCTCAGCTAAGCTGGCAGTACGTAGCTGTTGGAGTTCACACTGTCCACTGGAGGAAATCCTCTAGTCTTCGTGTGCTAGGAGGCTCTATTAAAATTCTCTTTGAACATTTACTTTATTTTATTCATTACTTGTATGCATGTGTGTAAATGTGTGTGTGTGTGGGGGGTGGGGTATGCATGCCACACAGCATTCATGTGGAGGTCAGAAGACAACTTCCAGCAGTTCGATCTTTCCACCATGGACTCTAGGGTGGAACTCAGGCCATCAGCTTTTCAGAGAGAGCACTTTTATCTGCTGGCCCATCTCTTCCACCCTACGAGGCTTTTTTTCATAGCTTGTTTCCATGGTAAATAGGTACCAGTTTTAAAGCAAATGTTTTTTTCTGCAAATATTGAGATTGTATGACTTATCCTATTTATTCTGTTAATGTGAATTAGCTTTCTGATTTTTCAAATGTGGAGCCCCACAGATGGCCCAGGGCGAAGCACCTCTCCCCTGCGGGTTATGCATTATGGTTCAGCCTTGTGCTTCCTTAGCCATCCCGCTGAGGTTCTGGATGAGCCATGACTGGAGAGTCTGGCCCTTAGGTTCCCATCAGGTTTTGTGCTGTAAGATTTGTGCTTATTTCTTCCTTAACAGTCTGCTGCACTACACCAATGGGTAAGCTACTGGTTGGCCCGCAAGTTTCAGCCGTCTGCCTGCCTCTTCCCACCCCATCCCTGGAATCACGGAATCATGTGGCCATGTAATATAAGTGGATGCTGGAGATCTGACCTCTATATCTTTATGCTTGAGTGACAGGCCCTTTCCCCACTGAACCATCTCTCTAGCTTCAATAGCTTAAATTATTCTTTGTGTGTGAGCACGCCTGTGTATGTGTGTGTCCAGGTACACCTGCGGGTGTATGCATGTAGAGGCTAGAGAGTATCTTCTTGAATTGCTCTTCACCTTTACAAAAACATTTCTAAGTATATGTATATATGCATGTGCATTCAGATGCTGAAGAGCTCAGAAGAGGGTGTCCGGTCCCTTGGAACTAGAGTTATAGGCATTTGAATTGTAGGCAAGTATGAGCTACCTGATGTTGATGCTAAGAGCCATACTCAGGTCGTGTGTATGTGCTCTCAACTACTGAGCTCTGTCTCCCCAGCCTAAGGGCTTAGTAATTTTATTAGTCATTTGAATGAGCCAGCTTTTGGCTTTATTAGTTCTCTGTAATATTTATTATGTTTTACTTGCTTGCTTTTCATATTACTCCCTCCTTTCTATGGCGTTAATTTGTGTTTGAATCTGAGTTGTGTATGTCATTGGTTGATTCTCATTCTTTCTTCTCTTTGGATGTCTGCTCTTAAGGCTGTAATTTAGTTGCATGCTGTGTGCTTGATATATTGTATTTTCCTCATTGTGTTAAGCAGCCTTCCATCATGATAACAGGTTGCCAAGATCATCCTTATGAAGAAAAAAAAAATAAAAAACCCACTTATTTGGCAATTCTGTGCTGTATTGGATTATGGCTTTACACTGTGGCCAGTCCACATACCCTGGTCAAGCATGTAATGAGGCCAAGTCATTTACCTCCAGGCCCTGAAGCCAAGAGCTGACAAGGAAGAGCTCGGCACCCCATAATCTCCTTCAAGGTCACTCCCCCCAGGGTCTTCACTTCCTTTCACTTGGCCCTGACCCCTAAAGATTCAGCCAACTCTGAGTAGTACCACAGGATAGGCACCTGGCCTTCAACATATGGGTCCTAGGGGGATACTTATGATTCAAACCCTAAAACTTTGCAATTTGGACTTTTGTTTTTTAAATTTGATCAATGGGTTGTTCACAAATGGATTTCTTAATTTAAAGCTGTAAGTTTTTACCTCTTGCATTATTTAATTATACTATGATTTCCCTGTCTTCAAACTATGCTTCAAATGATATTAGTCTTTTAAAATTTATCAAGATGCCTGGCTAGGGATGGTGGAATACACTTATCATCCCAGCACTCTGGAGATGGAGGCAGGAGGACTATTGTGAGTTTGAGGCCACTTGGGCCACAGTATGAGACTCTTCTCTAAAAGAAGCTTCATGAAGATCTGCTTTATGGCCTCATGTTAGACCTCCTGGTAGTTTGTGTTTGTGAAGCATCTCTGTGCGTGTTGTGGACTGGTGGCTGCTGGGTGTCATCATTTGCAAATGTCTGTCAGTGGCAAATTGCTCTGTTGAGCTTCTCTGGATCCCAGTGAAGCTGCCTGTGGTTTGGTTGTCTGTGGACTGCCTGTCTCTCCCATTAGCTTTGTCAGTTAGCATCCTGTGTCTTAGACGCTGTTCTAGGAGGTGCATGCTGGATGAAAAGCAGAGTTTTCCTTTTCTGCAAAGAACTCATCTTCACCTGTGCATTCTTCACTAGTGATTAGTTCTGTAGAGGCCACCAGCTTCATTTTTATATCTCCACTCATTGCTCTTCCAACTTCCATTTGAAACGTCATTATTTGGTTATAAACATTTCTCTTGTATGTGGAGTATAGGTTTGTGGTTTTTATTCCACCAGATAATTTTTTTAAGTTGAAATATTTAATTTAGTTGCTCTTTTTGAAATGAGGTCTTACACATGAAAGGTAAGTGTTCTACCACTGAGCCACACCCAAGCCCCTCACTGGGGGATTCTAGGCAGATCTCTACCACTATAGCCATACTCCAGCTCTTCTACTACTGAGCAAGGCTCTCTGTCCCTTGCTGGGGGATTCTGGGCAGGAGTTTTACTGTGGAGCTATGGTCTTAGCTTAACACATTTGCATTTAAATTACCTATCTTGCAGTCACTTTTTGTTTGTGCTCCCCCCCTCCTGTTTTTGTACTTTGTCATAGAATAAACTTTCCCTTCTGTTTTCTCTCTCATTATCTTGGTCACCTGGTGTGCTTTTATGTGATTTTTCTTAGTGGCTCCAGTGCTGATGAGAAGATAGGCTGTTATTATCAAAGTCTAGTAAAAATTAGTACACCCCTCTGTTCCCTGTGTCTGGCTACCTTGAGGCATTGATTTGCTCCTGCTCTGTTCCTTGGCCATAGGCTCGTGGATATCAAAATGACAGGAAGATGTACATATACTGAAGTGCATACCAAGTGTTGTGTACATTTGCTCAGAGATTCAGGAAATCATTGCTTTTAAAAAAGGACACATGGCTCAACCTGGTCTTGAACTTCCTCTGTAGTTGAGGCTAATCTTGAACTTCTGGTCCTCCTGTATCTGCCTTCTGAGATTACAGCTGTGCAGCATAGGACTGTATTGCTGTTTGTATGTACATTTATCCATGTTTGAACTTTGCATTTGTGCCTATTCTCTTGCTTTACAGTGATCCTTTTGTTACAGTTAGTGAACACGTATCTATACCTTATGTATAATTTAGTTAATTCTTAACTGTGCCAAGAAGCAGAAAGGGTGTATGTACTTTGGTTTCAGTCTATTATGGTGGGACATGAAGGTATGATGGTTGGAATAGGTGGTGGGAACGGCCTGTGGCTGTGGCGTAAAGTTAGTTGCTCATATGTGGATGGACCTCAGCCTAGGAGCTGACACAGTTAGTCCTCTCTGAAAATACAGGACTGGCAGTAACGCACAGGTACTTCCCTCCCTGCCTCCCTCCCTCTCTCCCTCCCTCCCTCCCTCTCTCCCTCGCTCCCTCCCTTCTTCCTTCCCTCCCTCGCTCCCTCCCTCCCTCCCTGTCTCCTTTTTTCTTCTTGAGTATGTGCACCTGAGTGCAGGTGCCCTTCAGAAGTCAGAGGCATTGGGTTCCCTGGAGCTGGGATTACAGGCGGTTTTGAGCTGCCAGATGTGGTTGCTCAGAATGGAACACAGGTCCGCTGTAAGAGCAGCACATGCTCTAACCATTAAGATATCTCTCCAGCCCCTTGAGGCCTTTATTAATGTATTTAAGTTGATAATTAGAATTACCCATCACCATCTTATTACTCAAAGTACATAGCTTACATTAATATTTGTTCTTGTGCTGTATAACCCTCTTCTCTTCCTAAAGATGCAGTGAGTCTGCTGAGTTGTCCAAGCCAGGCTCAAGGAATCCTCCTGCCTCAGCCTCAAGAGTAGCTGGGTCTACAGGTATACACCACAATTCCTAACTACAAGAACAAATTATAGAGCTGTCCTTACATCACCACGTAGGACACTGCTTTTGTGTACTGAAGGTTTGTAGTAATCTGCTCTCCTCCTTCATGGAATCATCAAGTAGGATCCATGACCTTGTGGGTCAGTTCTTCCCATTCAAGGGTAATTCTGTTCCTTTAACAGAAACAGGCAGTCCTGTCACACTGAGCAACTGTGAGGAGTCACTTCAAAAGCAGTGACAGGGCAGACCCCACCCAAAAACTGCCTGTCATACCATCCTAGATCAGACCGTTGGGTTTCCAAAGAAATGGACAGAGGATAGAACCGGCTGAAGTATGCCCATAAGCTGAGGGGAATGACACCGGACTGCAACCTCTTTGTGACAGTGAGGCCTTTAGCATGAGACCAGGGTGTTGTGTTTATGGTGCTTACAATTCAGCTTAGAGCCAGCTGGGTTTCTCTGTGTTTCAGTCAAGAAACTAAACACCTTCATCAGTGCATGGCCTGACAGGGCACTGGCTTGGGTTCAGCCCTATAGAGATGTCTAGCTGGCCTGGTCATAGCACTGCTGTTGCTCTGTGTTTCACATTCGGGATTAAGGAAGTGCAGGCACTGGGTGAGCCCAAGTGCTGTGCCTCCCTTATTGGGTTTTGGTAGCTGGAGCCATACAAGAACTTGTCCTACACCTCGTGAACTCTAGCTGTACCTGCTTCCTGTGGTGACACTGAGTGTTCTCGTGGGCATGGCTCTTTTGTTGTGTGTATGTATATTATGTGTGTGTGATTGCAAGTGTGCATGTACACACACAAAGAGGCCAGAGGACAATCTCAGGTATCAGTCCTCACTTTCCACTTGGTTTGAGGCAGCATCTCTATTTCACTGCTGTACTCCAGACTGCTGGTCCACGATCTCCTGAGGATTCTCCCATCTTCCCCTCCCAGCTTGCTGTAAGCACACTGGGATTATATACAATGTCTGGCTTTAAATGGGTTCTGGGGTTTGAAGTCAGGCCCTCAGCCCTTGACTGAACTTTTGAAGTTTTTCCTCCTGGATTGTTTCAGTGACCCAGCCTTAATTTTGCTTTTCCTGGTTTCTGGATGGATTTTCACTCATCCCTGTTCTGCCTTTTATTCTTTCTGTCTGTTGCTTTGGTCTCACGTTCTCCTTTGCATAGTTTCTCTCCTGGAAGCTTAGGTGATTTTAGACCTTTGTAAAAAAACAAAAAACAAAAAACAAACACACACACACACACACACACACACACACACACACACACACACACAAGGCCATAAGTTTCCTTCCGAGCCCAACATTTGCTGTGTTCCACAACTTTGCAGTAAAGTTGTATTGTCTTCTTTATTGGTCCAAACCATTGTTGAGTTTCTCTTGAGCCATTCCTTTGTCTGTGCATTAATTAGAGGTTTGTTAATTCCTATGCACGTGGGGACCTCACCCTCAGCTCTTTTGTAACAGTGCACAGTTTAATTCAGTGACAAACATTCTTCTCTTCTCCATTTCCCACGGTGTCATTTGTGGCCCCAGTGTGCTGCTTTTGCAAATGTTCCCTGTAATCCTGGGTACAATATGGGTTCTGCTGCTGGGGATGATGCACTCTGTCACTGTCAGGCTAGGTGATTGATGGCACAGTTTGGGTCAGTGGTGTCTTTACTGATTTTCTGCCTGTTTCAGATAGAGAAGTGTTGAAGTCTGACATGTTCAGACTTCATCTGTCTCTCTCTGCTGTCGTTCTGCATCCTGCCACTCCAGTATCAGTGAGTTTGTGTGGGGGGTAGGCATGTCTTCCTGTCACAGTGACCCCTTCACCACTGTGCAGAGCCAGGCTCCTTTTTGGCACTTTTCCCTGGCCCAATTCACATGCAGAAAGTTCTGCCAGCTTTCTGTCGTGTGTGTCTGTGTATGTTCATGTGAATTGCAGGTAACGTGGAGCCCAGAAGAGGCCATTGATTCCTCTAGAAATGGAGTTACAGAGGGTTGTGAGATGCCCATTGTGGTTGCTAGGAACCAAACTCAAGTCCTTTATAAGAACAGGAAGTGCTGCTCTTAACCACAAAGCCATCTCACTAGCCCAGTGGTTCTCACCCTTCCCAATGCTTTGACCCTTGAATACAGTTCCTTATGTTACTAATCCCCGGCCATAAAATGATTTTCCTTGCTATTTCATAACTGTAATTTTGCTACTGTTATGAATTATAATATAAATATTGGTGTTTTCCAATGGTCTTAGGTGAACCCTATGAAAGGACACCCCCCCAAAGGGGTCATGACCCACAGGTTGAGAACTGCTGCTCTGTCCCCTTCTGCTCTGCTTTGATTGGAGTTAGCATGACATATCTTTCTCCATTTACCTTTAATAGATGTGTCTTTTTATTCAAAGACCACTTCTTGTAGACAGCATATAATTAGGTCTTGTTTTTTTAATGTACTCTGACAGTGTCTTCCAAAGTGGCCTGCTTAGATTAATTGGTGTGCTTAGATCATCCACATTTAAAATGATTGTTGACATGGTTTGCTTTATACCCCATGTTTGTCCCTGTTTTGTGCGTGGTCACTGCTCCTTGTTTTCTTTCTCTTTATCTTCTCCATTTCATCTGCCTTGTTTGGTTTTAATTGCACATTTCTTATCATTCAGCCCACCCACCCACCCACCCAGTAGCACATAAATTAGGCATCCCCCCCCCTCCATACTAGTTTGGAGCTAGACAAATGCTCCACCACTGGGGGATTCTAGGCAGGTGCTCTACCACTGAGCCACACCCTGGTCCTCACTGGGGGATTCTAGGTAGGGCTCTGTGACTGAGCTATACCCTGGTCCTCACTGGGGGATTCTAGGCAGGTCCTCTACCACTGAGCCACACCCTGGTCCTCACTGGGGGATTCTAGGCAGGGCTCTGTGATTGAGCTACACCCCCAGCCCCTCAGTGGGGAGTCTAGACAGATACTCCAGCTCTTCACCGAGAGGTGGAAATCTAAAGCATTATATTTTGGAGCCACACCCCTGCAGTGCAGTCCACTTCTTAACATTTTATTTTGAGACAAGATCTTATTATGTTTTCCAGGCTGGCTGTGACCTTACTCTGTAGATCAGACTGGTTTTGAACTTGATGTCCTTCTGCTTTAGTCTCCAGAATAATGGGGGTGACAGACCTGCATCAGTAGATGTGGCTAGCTTTGTTTTAATGATTGTGTAAATGTTGGCCATAGACATTTAGGAATAATCTAGTCCAGGGTTGACAGCACTGAATCACTTCACAGTGTTAAGGGATGATCTCAAGCTCTCTGCATCCTTATTCACCAGCCAGAGACACCATAGTTACCTAATGTGCTGGCTTAGGGGGCTAATTTTGTCAGTGTGTGTGTGTGTGTGTGTGTGTGTGTGTGTGTGTGTGTGTGTGTGTGCGTGCGTGTGTGGATGTGTGCTGTGGGTACCTGGGGAGGCCAGAAAGGGGCATCAGATTCCCTGGTTCTAGAGTTGTAGATGGTTGTGGTTGTAAGCTACCCAACCTTGGTCCTGGGAGTTGAATTCTTCTCCTCTGGAGGAACAAGCAGTCCATGATCTTGACTGTTGAGCCATCTTTGCAGCCTGTGGGAGATGAATGAAGGCCAAGGAGAGTTAACATTGTCTTGTCCTTATTTTTCCTTCTTGTCCTTGTCCCATGGAGGACAGACCTTCCTTTGTGGTTCTGAGGCTCTGGGGACTCCTGCCAGGCAGGCCTGATGGCAGCACAAAGCCCCAGGTCACTCTCTACCTTTCTTTTGTCAGGTAGTTTTGCCAGGCACCTGGTAAGTGGGGCTTTTCAGAGTCCAGTGCTCAAATCTTCTTCACACTTATGTGCTTCCTGACAGGAAACCGTTGTCTCCTATCTTTCTGTTTGTTTATTTAGTGTGTGTTCATGTGTACACCATGGACACGTGATGGGTAGAGAACAACAGCCAAGTCAGTTCTCTCTTTGGACCTAGGTGATGCAGGGTCTCTGGTGTGGTCTCTGCAGTGCCTCCTACTCTGGGCTGGCTGGTCCATGGGCTCCCGGGTGATTCCCCTGTTCCTGCCTCCCCTCTCCCATCACTGAGTGTTGTGATTACAAACATGCATCGCCTCCTCCCATGCGTTTACCTGGGATCTAGGGAATTGCATTCTAGCTGTTGGCTTGCACAGCAGGTCACAGAGGCCCTGTGATCTCCCTGTCTTTATACCATCATGCTTCTCTTAGGAAGTCTTATTCAACCTCTGCTTACTGAAAATATGTTTGGTTTTCTCACTTTTTACTTTCTTTTTTTTTTTTTTTATGTCCAACTCTTTTTTTTTTTTTTTTTTTCTCACCTTCACAAATGTATTAGATGTTGTTCACAGTCTTTCCAAGATTGGTTCTTCGGCTAACCTCTTTGTTTTCCGAAGTAGCTCTGGATGGTTCTTCATATGGAGTTTGTGTTCTGTGTTGTAGCACTTGCTAACATTTTTTTTTTTTAAACTGTCCCTTTAGGTTTGAGAGTGGCTTACCACCCTTCATTGTTTTGACACAGGATTTCTTACTGGCTTGGAGTGCTCCATGCAGGCCAGGCTAGCCACAAAGCCAGGCTCATCTCAAGCTTTGGGTCTGGGGATTGAATCAGATCCTTACATTTGTGTGGGAAGTGCCGTAGCAACTGTACCTCGGGTTGGAGTTTTTCATGTTGGTCTTCGGTCTTCCTGTCTCACCCCTGACTGTCAACTTGTTTTGTCACTGATGGACATTGACATCTGCCATTGTATCAGTGACGACTGTCCCTGCCCTCTCATCAGCAGCTCAAGTGGTGAATCAAGCCTCAGAGTGACACCCAGCTCTGATAAGGCCTTGGCCTTCAGTTGTGTCTTCTTGAATATGGTCGGGGCTCCCACTCTCCTGGCTGCCTTTATCATGTGTCATTTACCTTCTGGAAATATGCAGTGGATGTGCTTTTCCTATGCAATGTGAGCTTTGTCTTTTAATCAGCATGCTTAGTTTGTCTTCAGTGTTTATTCTTCCCATTTGAATTTCTGTATTCCTATTTAGTATTTTATCTGTACCATTTAAAAATATCAGTACAGTTTTCTTCCATTGTTTTGAATTTGCTGGAGTTTTCCCTCAGGCCCTCCCCTTTCTCCATGTGTAGTTTTTGTAGTTCAGTTTCTATATCTTGACCTCACTCCTGCTGCCCAAGAATTTATTAGATGTGTTCTGGGCAGTGTAGTGGTTGCCTTAACTGGAGAACTGAGGGCCCAGCAGCTGCTCAGGAGCCCACAGAACTGCGTGTCTTAGCAGTCTATTTGGCCCTGAAGGCCTAGTGGACTCCTGGAGAGTTCACTGCTCTTTAGTCCATGTGGGAAGCCGGAGGGATCTGGGTTCTGAGATCTGCGAGGTAGCGCAGCAGCACAGGGTAGATGAACTTGCCAGCAAGGCACAAAGGCAAGCTGGCAGAGAGCCGAGCTTTCTTCCGGGACCTCCTTTTATCTGGGATGCTGCTGGAAGGGCAAGCGGTTCCACTTAAAATCACCTTAAGCAAGTCCCCCACAGGTCTATCAGTGGTTTGTCCTTCAGTTCATTCCACATCAAGTCATGTTGCCAACCAAGATTAACCATCACATACCCCAAAGGCAACCTTTCTATCTTAGTGCCATTTCCCCCCTGAATTCTGATTTAAGATTCTCAGTGGCTCTACAGTGCAACACACTAGATTGCACAGTGATAAAATGGGTGTGGGGAAGGATAGCTGCTTCCATACTCTCCTCACCAACCTTTGATTCACCCAGGGAAGTTTACTTGATGAGTGGATTGATTCTGTCTTCTCTGTAGGACCTGTGCCTTCTGCTGGTATGTCCATCTAAGCTTGATACGGCACGTGATTTCAGACTAGTTATCTCTAACTCCCGGGTTTTGCTTGTAGGGTTATGGTCACAGACTCTCGACAATAGACTTTTGTGTGTTTTCCCATCTACCCAGCAACAAGGCAGCATGCATATGCCAGTCATCCCCTGTGTGCTGGTGGGGTCTTGCTAGAAGTTTGTCACTGTGGACAGGGGCCTGTTTTTTCCAGGGCCCCCATCTGGCTGCCCAGCTGATCTGGCACCACAATCCCTGCTCCTCTCCTGCTCGAGGCCTGCCATATCCCAGACCTAGGTGACCAAGACTGTGGCTTTGCAGATGGTCCCCAGGTTCCCTCCATACTACCCCCATCAGCCATGGATGTTGTCGGCCGACTCTTTCACATGGTTACTCACAGCTCAATTGGGTCATGGTTGATCTGGAATATGTGGATGGTGAAGCCCTTCGAATTCGAGAGGCTAGTTCCATGATTGGGAGTGAACAGTCGTCACCCCTCTTAGAGATGGGTGGGGGTGACATTGTGTTGACATCACCAAGTATGGCTTGTCATCTGATGTCCTCTGTCAGAATGGATACACCATAGAAGGGCCTTTCTCCCCTTATGGCTCTATAAGCAGGCTTTTCCCATGTTAGTAGTTCCAGAGTGTTCTAGAAGGAAACAGCCAGAAAACCCTGATAGCATTGTACTCAGTCTAGGCATTCCTGTCCCCTGTGAACCTGTGTTTGGATTTGGGCTCTGGTTAGGCATGCCTGTGCTGTTCCAGGCACTAAGGGGCATCTATAGCTGATCAGAATGGAAGCTCCCATGGGTCACCAGGGCACTGCAGCTGTGCAGGCACCTCCACCCTCCTGCGGACATGAATCTTCCAGTGTGACATGGCGTCCTTTCTGGAACCTCTTTCCACTCTTGGGGCATGTGCCAGAGTTGACTCTAGAGACAGAGTCAACTTCTGTCCAAGTCACATGTACTCCTGACCCTTTGGGATTCCCTTGGAATGGGATGCAGAGAGGGGCCTGGGTTCTCTAGAAATGACTTGAAGCTCAAAAGGACCTTGAAGATTCTCTTATGGTGAGGCAAGTGGCAGAGAACAGGGCTGGATGTCATGATCAGAGCTGGAGGTAGTGAAGCCAGAATGCTTGGGGACCCATGTCAGGGAGCCATGGCACCCTGTCTGTCCAGCTCTTTCAGGGCGGGATACAGCTAGGGTCTCCAGATGGAGACAGACATGTTAAAGAAGGGCTTCAGATGCCTACCAGGGGCTGATTACATTGTAGGGGCCCCCATGCTTTAAGCCCACTTACTTTGGAGTGACCAGTGAATGGCTCAGAGAGGAGTGATGGGAGGCTGGGCAGGGAGCAGGGCTGGGATTCCTAGAGTTGGGTGGACTTCGGCAGCTCCTCGTGCTAGGAGGTAATCCGAATAGCGCTTTGCAGTCTTAAAAGTGGAGTGGAGTGACTAAGAGTTGAGTTAAGGAGCCTAGACAGTGAGGGAGGCTGTGGGGGCAGGGGAAGGACCACAGGAGATGCCTGCAGAGAATGTCCCTGCATAGAGGCCCTCTGAAGCTTTTCAGACAGAACTGTAGTGAGTGGGCAGCCCAGTGAGTCAGCACTGGCAGGGGAGGTTGGGAGGAGGAGCTGAAAGGAGAGGAGGGGAGGGGAACAGAAGGGACGGGAAGGGAGAAAAGGGTGGGAAAAAGGAGAAGAAAGGAGTGAGGGGAAAGGGATATGTAGGTTCTGCTCCCCGCTGCTCTGAAGGTGCAGGGGCCTCTGGGTCCAGGGAGAGACTCCTGGGCCAACACACAGGTTCCTCCAACCCAGTCCCCCTTTTAGTGAGGGTGGGAGGTGACAAGGGTTGCCTTGAGCGGTTTATGATCTGTCCAACACTAGGCTCTCCTAAGCCTGAGCTGGGATTCAGAACAGTGTGTACACCAGCCTTGTGTACACAGCCTCTCGTGTCCATTCCAAACGGAAGTGTTTGACACGGAGAAAGCTGTGACAAGAGAGATAGAGGATGGCAGTGATGCATACACACAGACACATTGATCTGAAGGGTGTGGCCCTGAGTCCAGAGCTTCCTGCAGAGGGCTGTATTTGAATTTCTAAGACCATCCAGGCACCTTGCCTCTTATCCATTGTATAATCCTGTGTGTCAGGGCTCAGAGAGGCTGATTCTGTTCCCCAGGACACACAGCAAACCAATGTCCTGCCAGCATTGCCCTTGTGGTTTTTGGCCCAAGTCCTGTCCTGGCATGTATACTCTCTGGCTCTGGAGGGACAGCAGACTGCAGGCTGGTCCTCTGCTCCATGTTGATACCTCTTTCCCACGGTGTACTGGAGGCTGGTGAAGAGCTGTCCCCGAGGGAGGGCTGTGTAGTAAGCAGTCTGAATGAGAAATGTCCCACCGTGAGCTCATGTATTTGAACATTTGGTCTCTGCTTGGTGGCGCTGTGTGGGGAGGTTGTGACACTTGAGGAGGTGGAGCCTTGCTGAGGAGCGTAGCCGTGGGTGAGGGCTTTGAGAGTGCAGCGCTTTGCCCCACTTCTAGCTTGTGTTCTTTCTGGTGTTTGCGGTTGAAGATGTGATTGCTTAACTCCCTGATTCCCCGACCCCCACCCCATTATGGACTTTCCCTGTGGAACCTTAAGCCAAAACAAATCCTTTCTTCCAGAGTTGCTTTGGGGTGTGGTATTCCATTCTGGCAACAGAAAGACACTAATGTATGGTCTTCATGGCTTGCTCTCTGGCAAGGCCCTGTGGGAACTACCTACACTGCCCTCTGGCTGGGATATGCTTCTTCGCATGCACCAGGTGCAGCCTGCATGCTATGGTTACCTGTCCACTGGCCTATTCTTGCATCCTCTGCCCCGAGGCCTGGTGGGCGGTGCTATTATGCCCTCTGTGGGCTTAAGTGGGCCCTTCACCGTTCCAAAACCAGGTTAGTGAGCACAGACCAGTGGGTGAAAGATAAGTGACAGGGCTTCCACCGATGCCCTGACAGTTGCACAGAGGTCTCTAGGGGCATCCAGTGTCTGCCCAGGAGTGGGGAGGCCTATTTCTATACCCCATGTTTGTTGTTGCTTGTCCTGTGGTGGTCTGCTGTGGCCTCTCCTGGCGTTGCTGTCTGAGTCCATCCTAAATGTTGTCATGGGAGCAAGGGGGGCATTGTCAAGAGGCAGTGATTTGGAGTTCTTGGGTCCTGGGGCAAGTGACTCTGCACTTGTGTGCCTCTCCTAGAAGACCACCATGAAGCCCTAGCCTTGGGATTCTTTACTGGTTTTTTGGACGCCACTTACCAGATTGAAATATTCACCTGTGGAGAGAGGGAGGAGGCTCAGGTGGGCTGTGGGGGTAGAGTCTCATGAAACTCACAAGAGATATGGCTAAAGAGTTCCTCTCCAAGGTTATATAATAGTCAGGAAGCATTTACTGGCAATAGGAGACTCATTGGTGGGGCTGCCAGTGAGCTTTGGGGTAGGGCATCAGCATGCTTGAGTGAGCATTTTGATGAGACAGCTGCCCCTGGCTACCCACACTTCTATAAATGAGCCTACTAAACTTATGGTTTACCACTCTAGACATGGAAGAAGTCCTTTCTTTGGGTCTGTTGCTGCTTTCTCTAGCTAAGAGAGAATTGAAAAATGTTCACGTAACATAGCTTTAGTTATTCACCTGTGTGTGTGTGTGTGTGTGTGTGTGTGTGTGTGTGTGTGTGTGTGTGTGTGTGTGTGTACACGTACATACATGCCCTATAACTCAGGCAACAACTTGCAGGACTCAGTTCCTTCTTTCTACCATGTGTGTCCCAGGAATCAAATTCAAATCCTCATGTTTGTTAGTTACCCATTGAGCTGTCTTGCCATCTCCTGCCCCTTGCTTTTTAAAGACTCAGTCTGTCAGCAAGACCTAGTCTGGCTGATCAGCCAGCCCTGGAAGTC
This sequence comes from Cricetiscus sungorus, assembly GCA_030556225.1. Classification (NCBI taxonomy): domain Eukaryota; kingdom Metazoa; phylum Chordata; class Mammalia; order Rodentia; family Cricetidae; genus Cricetiscus; species Cricetiscus sungorus. The sequence continues at coordinate 10,048,412 of JANBXA010000044.1, forward strand.
CTCCTGTTGCCACTTCACCAGTGCTAATATAACAAGCGTGTCCCATCAGGTGAACCTGGCTTTTTATATGGGTTCTGGGAACCGAACTCAGATCTTTATGCTTACACAGCAAATACTTTACCCACTGAGCCATCTTCCTATCCCCTCTCTAACACTGCATAGTTCCATCAGGTATTTCACTCCAGTTTGTCGCCTTGGGCTGTCTGACAGCTAGGATGACCGCTGGCCTCTCCTGACCTAGAGGCACTGCCCATAAGGCTAAACCATCCATTCTGATTGTCGCAGGTGGTTTTGAGGCCTCCCTCCTCAACTGATGACGTCCTCAGTGAGACTGTCTGCTAGCACTCTCTCCTTGCCATTAATTACGCGGTGAGCAAATTTGATTGCTTTCAAACAGGATTGCTCTGTACCCGAGGAGAAGCACTGAGTGGAAAATACCATTTTGTTTGGTACTTGGCGAGCAGGTCTTTAGGGCTCTGTGGGCACCACCCAGGCGCCGGTTTGTGCTGCGATGAATCGCCTGTTCCTGTTCAAGTGGAGCCGAGACGAGAGTGGCATCGCTCATTAAAGCGCTGTTACCCAGTCGCATCACACAGCACCCTCACTGTGATGGCCATTCCTTGAAAAGACACAAACAACAAACTTCTCCAGTTGTATTTTTCTTCTGCGCCTGCCTGGAGACACAGGAGGAGAGAAGCCCAGCGAAAGGTGGCAGCAGGGAGATTTACCGATCAATAAAAGAGACAATTACAGTTTGTTGATGAAAGGAAATCCCCCGCCCGGCCTCTTGTGGCATCGACACTCTGCTAATGATAACTTGGGTAACCAGCTCTAGACGATAAAAGTCAATGGGAAGATATAGGATTTCAATAAAGTTATGGCACTTCATAAACCTTCCCACAGAAACAGATCGCCCCCAGACCTGTGACCAGTTCCAGCTAGATTTGGAACTTTAATTTCTCACTTATTGAATTTTTTGGCATTCACTAATTATGAATTTTGTGCCGAGGTGATAACCGTATCCCCAGCCTGGGAGGGAAGAGAGCCCAGACAAGACTTAGGAGGCCCATGGGCCAAGAGGAGAATGCACTTCAATGATAAAGGGCTTCAGGGTAGGCAGTGTTGTGCTGAGCGTGGCTCAGTCTGGGCGACACAGTCAGGGCCTCAGTCTCATGGTAAAGTTCCTGATAGCCACTGGTGCTGCTCCTGTTGCCTATGTGGTCTGAATAAACTAGTTCATGGAGGTCATTTTCCCCCACAAGCCACTCCTGGTGTGGACAGACAGTGCAAGTCATGTGGGAAGGAACCACTGACCGGAACCATAGAACAAGGTTGTGCTGGGCCACTCCAACCTTTTCCAGGTGTGTGGATTGGGAAGGCCGTGTGCTGGAATACTTAAAAGCTATGTCTTGTCCATCATACTGAGACAGCATTTGCCAATGGTAATAAAATCCTATTGTTTTTGTGAGCATCTATTGTCTGCAGGACAAGACAGCTCACTGGACACTTTGTCCACAGCAGTATTGATCTATATACATGTCCATGTGACCACTGTCTTGCTGATTGAGGATTTGAAACTTGGGGTGATGAGATAGCTAGCTACAGAGTGGAGCTGGGGTTGGAACTGTCCCCATTCTTTCTGAGCTGTGCTGTCTTCTGAATCCTCATTGCTGGCTGCATGAATGGGCAAAGCTCAAGCCGAAAGTACTAAGTGCTTTAGCAGGGATACCTCAGATTCCAGTTAGAAGCACAGAGCTGGGCTTGCCCAGGCTTGTGGGATGAAGAGCCTCCCCAAGGCGATTTTGCAGGAGGTTGATGAAGCTGGGTCCTGGCACACCTGTCCCTCTGGAGGAAAGATTTGCTTGTGCATTCCATTGAACTCTGGGAAGGTGACATCAGGGTAGGGTGAGTCCCCAGCCTAAGTCTTGGATTTGGGGGCTGGGACTCCTCTACCTAGGAGCAGTATCTATGTCCAGAGGAACCCAGTGGCCCTCTTGGGTCATACTTAAGAACCTGAATCATGGGGAAAGAGAGAATGCAGTAAGCAGCCTGGGGAGGCCAGGCTCCCCAATAATGCTTTACCCCATATGTGACCCTCAGAGCAGCTTGGCTCCTCACACAGGGCAGGTTGCATGCCTATGGGCTTCCTTGCTGACAGGGTGGAGGGTGTTTCCCTTCAGCCCCTGTGACAGGTCTCTCCAGCATTCTAGGGAACCTGAGTCCCAGTCTTGGTAGCACCTCTCCATTGCTAACTTTCTAGTTCAGGCTGTCAATCTTAGGATCTCTAGTATGCACAGGCCAGCCAAGGAGGATTAGCCGCAACTCCAGCTGTCTCTCCCACTTCATGGTGAGTAGGAAGGCAGAAATGCTGGACATGGCTAGACAGGCTGGTGGCCTCATGTATGTGTGACTTCTCTAAGAGCACAGCTGTTTCTGGAGCCCAGTGTCTTGGGGCACTTGGTGGGTGCATCAGGACAGAGCCAAGGGTTTTGAGTGCTCAGATAGGGTTGGTTCTGACTCACTAGTCATGTGCTCTTGTTCTGAGTGTCACTGGTCAGATAGCACGATGAGTTGGTATCCGTCCTGGCAATGTTGGAATGAGTTCTGTTGGAAGGGTTGACTCTTGTGCTCACTGGCCCAGTGAAACTGAGTCTGGAACTCTGCATGCCTGGGTCTCTGTTGCAGGCTCTTTGGAGTTGTGTACCACTGGCAGATGGAACCAGGGTGCAGTCCTGAGCCAGTTGAGTACCATGTGCAGGAACTCTGGGGTTCCTACCTCTGTATTCCCCCAAGCCACCTCACACACTGTCCCCACCTGACCTGACCGTCTGTGTCCTCAGGAGCGAGATGGCATGCGTGCCATCCTGGGGTCCTACGACAGTGAGCTGACCCAGGCAGAGTACTCGGCCCAGCTGACACAGCGCATGTGGGAGGCTGAGGACATGGTTCAGAAGGTGCATGCCCACAGCTCGGAGATGGAGGTAGGTGGACTCCATGGGTGAGTGGGGACCGTGTTGGGGAGCGGGAGGTGCAGCCATGGGATTATTTTGATACCTGCTGTACTTTACTACTTATATGGCACTTGGAAGTCAGAGGATTCCAGGCAGCAGAAATGGGTGTCAAGGGGATTCAGGGTAAGGCAAAGCCTCTACTAGCTTGAATTGTCGTTTGCCTTGAGGACGATCTGTGCCATGTAGCCATGAGATCCCCATGGTAGCCTGCTTCCTCTTGCTACATGTTCCTTTGTAGGGGATGGCACACTGTCTTTCAAGCAGTCTGTGGCTTCTTGTCTCTCCCTGTCACCTCCTACAGTGTCATAAGTCCTCTGAAGTCTCATTCTGATTTAGTGAGGACAGAGAAAATGTCCCTTTTCGAAGAAGAGAGTAATTCCTTGGCCCCTGTAGGCTGCTAGGCACTGGGAACCAGTGTGAACCTCATCTGGCCTCTTCTTGACTAGCCTGTGCCAATGCAGGACTCCTACCTGCTAAATGCTGGTACTCCCTGGGGTGTGGCTTCCCTGAAAACCATCCCAGATGCAGGGGGAAGCACCTGCTCTCCCTTCAACAAAGGAAGCAACAAAAGGTTGCTCAGTTCTCAGGAGAGCTGAATGACCGTACATGACAAGGCACGTCCTGCCTGTCAAGAGAACCACACAGCTGTGCCCCCAGAGGCTGCTGTGCCTGCTCTGCACCCATTTTTCAGTTGTATCTCTGAGCGTGACTCTGGTTGGGACCCTAGAAGCAGGGCCATCATTGCCTACATTTTAATAACAAAAAGGCTCTGATACCCAGAAGGCCCAGGACTGAGCCCAAGCCAGCCGCCAGGTGCCTGTGGACAAAGCTCTGTCTGCCCTGAAGCAAGGCCTTTGTCACAGCTGTGGCCCACCAGCTCTTTGGGTGTTGATACTCACACCTATTGGGCTGGATCTTGACCTGGGTGTGATGCAAACACAGACAGAGGAGCCACTGGGCCAGTCATTCTTGTAGGCAGCTTGGCCCCCACTTGCTCAGTGCTCTGGTTGTCTACCTGGAGAAGTGTTCAAAGCAACAGCCAGTATGATGGTGGGACCACATGCACTTCACAGGGAGCACTGGAATCCACAATGAGCAGGACCCCTTCCTAGGGCTGCAGAGCCTTTGGTGGTGGTGGTGGTGCTGGTGGTAGTGGTGGTGGTGATGTGGGTGGGTGGGTGTTTAATAGACAACTGTGAACTGGCCTGGTGGCACAGGCTGCAGTCCAAGCTACTTAAGAAGCTGAGGCAGGAGGACCGTAATTTCCATGCCAGTCTAGGCTATTAGAGTGAGTTTAAGGCTAGCCTGGGCAACTTAATATCTGACTTAAGTCAAAAGAAAGTGGAGGATATAGCTTAGGTAGGGGCTGGAGTGTGGCTCAGTGGTAGAGTACCTGCTAACTTTCATGAGTTCCTGCACTAAATTTCTAGTACTGCAAAAGCAAGCAAGCAAATACATATATAAAGGAAACTCATAATAACCACCAAGTGAAGTAGTACTTTAGGTGTGAGGTGTGGAATTGTGGGTCCCTGTGAAGAGCAGTCAGAAGCTCCCAAAATTGTTCTAACACTTCTGGGACACTGAGGATGCACCTTTAAACTTACAGCTGAGAGGATGACTGCAGGTCTCACGCGGGAAGCTTGGAGAGTGACAGGAGTGAGAGCTGCTGAGCTTTAGCTTTGGGAATGACTTATGGCAAGGCTGTGCTGTGCCATGGGGAGGAGGCCATGGTCCGGGCTGCCTTCATGTTCTTTCTGCCTGTGAGATTCTCATCAGGTACACTGGGCCTGTGTTGTCCTTGCCGGGAGGAGCAGCCCTCACTGACATTCCTGGCAGAATGAACCAAATCCCATGAGTGGTGGAGACCCACTTGGGTCCTGTATTGATCCCCCCCCCACGTCCCAACCCCCTGCACATTTGTCCCCATGACTCACAGGAGGCCAGCAGCCAGAGTGCGACCCCCTGGGTCTGCTGTGAGCTGCTGCATCCCAGCCCTCTACCTTCATCTGAAAGGTTAACTCAGGCTCCAGTGAGCTGTGCCATCATCAATGTAAGTGTGTTAATAGCCGTTTTATTACAGCGCATTTAGCTCCATGAGAAATGCTAACAAGGAGAGATTTGTGGGTCTGCTCTCTGACACCTTGCAGCACCCCTGGTATTTTCTTGCTGAGAGGTCCCGTCTATGTTGCCCATACGCATTTCACATAGGTTGTTAGGAGCATGATAGTTGGGCACAGCCAGCATTATGTGTTCCGTATCAGGTGATCAGTGCTGTTGAGATTCAGCTCCAGCAGATGGGGGCTTCCTGTCAGTCAGTATCTTTCCGTCACCCTGCTCATGGGGTGTGTGTCAGGCACCCCCTCTCTGTCTCTGAAGGATGTGAAGATGGCAAGTTCTTTGTTCTGTTCTATTTCCCAGAGCTGTGGTAGAGCCAGTGGATGGAGAGCTTGGGGGCTTAGCTGGTGTTGATCAAGGTTTTCTTACTATTTTCAGTCATGGTTGCTATGAGTGTTCATTGGTTTAGTTCAGGTGGGGGATGGGGGAGGCTGAGAAGCCCCCCCCTCACCCCCATGCACCTTCAAGATCCCTTTCATAGCTAGCCCTCCTGTGCATGGGCCTCCTGAAGCAGGCTGGTCCTCCGTGACCTTCCTCCTCTGGCCCTAGGTGTGTTGGTATCACAGATGTGGTTAGATAGGATCCAGTGGGCAGAGCCCTGGGTGGCTTTTCTGCTCAGCCTGTGGCTCCTTTAGATGTTTTGAACTGGTGGGTGTGTCACCGTTCATTGCAGTCTAGAGTGACCATGCGTTCAGATTCGTGCCTCATCGTCACAGGAGTCACCAAGAGACAGTTGTACCCAGTTAGTCATGGGCTTTCCTGTCTACACTAGAGTCCTCTTTCTCATACAGTGGGGCCCTGGAGGAGCATAAGGCGTGGTCGCCCCACCCCCTTGGAGGTAGAGTAGTATCTGGATTTAGCATAGTTTAGAGTAAGCCTGCCTGGAGGTCTGAATTCACTGGAGTGAGGAACAGTTCACCTTCTGCTTCCACCAGGTGGCAGCAGACAGGCTCACTGCTTTCTGGGTCTAGCCACTCTGGCTGGAGGGGGCTAGGTCAGGTGCTGGAAAGGATGGCCAGGAGGAGGGAATGACCGAGAACTGGGCATACTCTTGGTAAGACTTGACCAGAGGCAAGGACTAGAGTCCCACAGCTGGGTGATCTGCTGTGGAGGGAGCTGGCCTTGGAGCTTGAACTGAGGAGGGTACTCCTTCCCCAACCACTTCTCCCCATTCTGTTACCTGTCCTATGGAGTCCTGTGTACAGTTGGGTGCTCTATGAGTCCCCATCTAGTAAGAAGGGAGATGGGCAAATGGCCTTACTTAAGCACAGAAGGCAAGATATCCTTAGACACAGAGGAGCAGGATGGGGTGGTATATGTGGGGGGAGTTGCCTCTGGAGGAGCTGTTCCCTGAGTCAGAAGCTCTGGGAATTGAGGGTGACTTGTGAGGATGACTGGTAGAAAAGTCCCCCTGGCTGCAATGAGCCAGGAGGCTGTTCCCACAGCAGCCATGGAGCTTGCTGTTTACAGCCACACCCTGGTCATCGTTGGCACCTGGTCCATTCTGAAGATTCATGGCCTCGGCCTGGTATCACCTCCAGCCCTGAGCTTTCTAGGAGAGCATACTCCTGGGCTAGGACAGTCATGGAGCCACAGCTTGATGATATCACATCCAGGGGGTCCAGCAGGTACACCTTGACCATCTCAGGCCACTGTTATTCAGGGTAGCATACATCACTTGCCACTTATGCATGCCCTGACTTGTAGGCACACCCTGCAGCCTGCACAGTCTTATTCAGGGTCTCTTCAGACTCCTGGGGGTAGGGCTAAGTGTCTTTTTAGCATCTGGGGAGACCGAAGTCGGAGGTGGAGGGTGGTCCAAACCAAACCTACTGTTTCTTGTTCTCCCCATCCCATGAGCATGTTGATATCCCAGGTGGGTACATCCTAGAGACCTTACTCACTGTACGGGTCTGAGAGCTATACCCACAGCAAGATTAGCACTGCCTGGGTGCCAAATGGAAAATGGCAGAGCTTGGGGGGGTGGGGGAGCATCAACTTGGGACAGATGTGCTCAGCTCATTGTAGGGCAGCCCAGCCTTGATCCAACCCTGTATTCCCAGGCCAAAGGGTGTGTCCCTGGTCTGCTGCAGGTGGTAGAGCTAAGCTATGGAGGGTGGCTTTCCATTGCCGTACTGGACAGCCAAATTCATATAACAGAAGCTGGCAAATGGCTCATGCCTGGAGAGCTTTAAAAGTCCTGTCAGGAGTTTATTAGCTGAGCTGCTTATATTGACACAGTAAAAAGTTACATAACTTCATGGAACTCCTTCCTTAAAGGTCCCTTAGTGCCTTGCAGCTGTGCAAGCATGAATCAAGTCTACGCTGTAAGTAGTTTCTTCCAGGGAAGATGTGCAGTGGGGCATGGAGAGCGAGCCCTCACATTGCCTGTGCTGTGCAGACCTGAGTTGTCAGAAGGTGGAGAGGTGCATGCAAGGGAACACCCCAGTGTGGGGTCTGACTGCACATCCACCATCAAGGGCCAGGCATGCTCTTCCCTGTTTCGTGGACAAAAGGGAGGGCTCCAGGGAAACAGGAAAAGTACCACTAGCCATGTGATGATTCACCGTGTCCTCGTGGACACCTCTTCCCCTGCCTCTCATCCCTTCACTATTTTCTTTCTGCTTTCACCCCTAGTCTTCCCCTCTGTTCATCTTTTCTGTTTTCTGTGTGTTCATCAGTTGTGTGTGCACGTGTTCCCATGTGCATATGTGGATACACATGCCAGGACTCATGCATTTGGAGGTCAGCTCAACGTTGGAGCCTTCTTCTTGCCATGAGCTGGAGCTCAGATTTGGCCAGTGAGCCCATGTGATCTTTCTGTCCTCATCTCCCCACACTGTGATTTCAGATGCACATTGCCAAACTTGGCATTCTCCGTGGGTGCTGGGGATCCGAACCTAGGTTTTCATTTGTATGAGGCAGGTGCTTTCCCCCTGAGCTGTCTCCCAGACCCTCTGTTCTCTCTTTTTCCATCCGGTGGCTTTTCTCTGCCTCCTTTCCTTCACCCACACTCACCCAAGCTCCTGTTTTCTCTGCTGTCATGTCAACAGGCTCTTCTATGAATTCCTGTGCACTGGGTGTAACCATCCACGCTTGTCCAGGGGTTGGGAGTGTTTGTTACCAGTTTTGTTCATGGGAGGCCAGATGTTCCAGCCCTAGGGCTGGCCATGGGTAGGTGGGCAGCTACTGCAGCCCTCCTCTCACAGCCCTGGCCTGGGTTAATGTCCTTCAGCAGTTTCAGCACAGGGCACGCTTTGATTCTAGCAAGATCATTTCAGCAAAACAAACTAGAAACGTAGAGCCAGGAGACTCCCAGTAGCCTGTCTCTGGCGGGGCTGCTGCCATTTTGCCCGGATTTTATTTATTCCATTTAATAAAGCGGCTGCGGAGGTTGGAAGCAGATGTCACGAGTCCTCTGTCGATGGAGCCATAAATACAAGTGTGTGGCACTTGGATGCCACACGTCACCTGAGTTGTGTTTCCAGTGTATTTAATTAAAACAGATCACAGCGCTGCTAGCTACATGGAGACTTCCTCACAAACGTACTGGCATGCTGCTTCCTGATGAGAGAAGTGGATGCAGGAGGCTGAAGGGAGTAACAGGATGAACCCAGGGCCTTACATGTGCCAGGGAATCACTCTGACACTGAGCCATAGCCCCAACTCACTGGTCCCATTGACTAAATGAAGGACAGAGACTCTTAAGAGCTGAGATCAGATGTTAAGATCAGCCTTTGTGGAGGTCACATAGATGATGGGCGGCCATTGGGATCCCAGCCATATGCCAGAAGATTGATTGTCCACCTCCGCAATTCCCAAATCTGAGATCCGTGAGCACCCCTGCAGGCTTTGTGGGAACATTTGTAGGCCAGGACCCTCTGTCAGCATTGGATCCAGTGTGTGTGGACTGGAGCCTGGGAATCTCCTATCTCTAGTTAAGTGCCTAGGATCGGTAGGGAGTGGCCTCTGTGGAGTCACTAACCCTGAATAGTGTGTGATGGCATAGGCCGGGCATTTGTCTCCTCTATTCCAGCAGAGCTCATGCCTGCCCTCAGGGCTCCCACCCCCATAGCCCGTGCCACATTCTGCAGCTTTGAATGCCTGAACACGCTGCCTACTGAGGGGCTGGTTGCTCTGCAGGCCCCAGAAATAGAAGGTTCTGTCTGCTAGCCACATAGGATGGAGAGTCTCCTGCATTCATGTCTACACTCAGACTCCAAGGGAAAGCCTAGCCCTTGAGTCTTGGCCTCTTTAGTGTTAACTCTGTCCTTGGGCAGACCCTGCCTGTTTGGGTCCATGTGGGACTGATGCTTTTCTCTCAGGTTTCCCCCAGCCAGTCCACGCCACAGTGTTGCAGAAGGTGACATCAGCCCTCTTCAGGTCTTAGGATGGCCTGTCCCTGCCTGCACCCACTGCAGGCTTTCCTGTATCCCCCAAAGCTGTCTGTGTGCCTGCAGGGGTGCTAGATCATCAGGCCGCCACTTCTCACTTCAGGATAAAAATAGCCCTGCCGAGGCTTCTGTGCAGGATGGACTGTCACAGGTGGCGCGTGTCCAGGGCTTATGTCTGAACACATGCAGTCCCCAGGGCCTGGCTGGAGACCATGGCCAGCAAGCACTGTCATTGCTGCTGCAGTGGTAAGAAGTATGTGCTAGCACACCTGCCACCTTGGCCATACCTGAGGTTAACCACAGTTGTGCTATCCCAGTGCTGTTGTCTGCCTCTCTAGAGCCTGACCAGAGGCTGCTGTTGCCCTGTTCAAACTGGGACTGTCCCTGCACCAGTCTGTCAGCCAGTCTTCCCTGTACATAGCTTCAAAGCCAGGCTTTGCCCACTTCGTGGCAGTAGTATCTGGGGGCAGAGTTGGTAGCTGGTGCCGTGTGAGCAGAGGAGTGATAGGCAAACTGCCTGCATTAGCCACTGGCCCAGATGTGTGGGCCAGCTGTGGGCAGATGAGGAACAGCTGGTGGGCTGAGGTGCCTTGCTGCTGTTTTCCTATATGTAGGCTGCCTCTTTGCAAGTCTCAGGAGAAAGCAAGAGCATATGGGCCTTGATGTCACTGCAAAAAGTAAGACACTTACTGTGATGCCACCACAAGGAGATACTTCCTCAGTCTAGATGCCAACATCATAAGCCCCAGGCTCCCATCCCCACTGTTGGGCATTATACCTCATTCTCCATCCTCAGCTTTGTGGTGTGTCTTCTGGCCAGGCCCAGGCCATCACCTGAGAACTGTCATGATGATCATGACTTCCATCCCTTTTGCACTAAGGTGGCCTCCAGCAAACACGACCTGGGACCTGCTTTCTGGATGTGGATGTGGATGTGAACTCTCACAACAGTCTCCTTCTGTAACAGTGCTATGGCTTACTCTGTTGTTCTCCCAGGTGTGCGCTCTGAAGGCTCCCTTAGCCAGTCATGCTTGGCTGATCCAAGAGACAAGACCCTTGCTAGGGGAGCCATGTCGTGTGCACAGTGTTTGATTCTGGCCAACTGTCTCACCATGTGTGGCTGTCTGGAGTGTTTTCTAGTAGTCACTTGAGGAACTTTCTGGTTCTTTCCTGATGCAGGCATGGGAGGGAGTTGCTGGTGGAGCTGCAATGACCATCTTCTCTTCTGTCTATAGACGTGGTGGTCATACAAGGCAGGTTCCAATAGGAGAGGGAGGAGGAGGAGGAAGAAGGGAGAGAGAGAGAGAGAGAGAGAGAGAGAGAGAGAGAGAGAGACTGAGAGAGACTGAGAGAGAGCGAGCACATGTCAAGGTCAGTGGACAGCCACGAGCACTGGTCCTTCCTTCCACCTTTTAAAGAGGCAGGGTCTCTTGTTCACACTGTGTCCACCAGGCAAGCTGGCCTGGGATTACAGACGTGCGCTACTGTGTTTGTTTTTACATGGGGATCTGAACTCAGATTCTCACAGTTATGTGGCTTTATCCACTGAGCCTTCCCGGGTGTGTGTTTCTCAGTCCTTTGAGCACATACGTGGGGAAGGTTATGCAGACATGCAACCCTAAGGGGAAACCAGATCACCTAAGTTGCTTCAGTTTTGCTGCCACTGTCACCGTCACCGAGATTCGCTGAATTCCCATCCCTTTCCCTTCAGCGCCTCAAGCACTTCCTGGGTTCTGCCAGCCCTGTCTTTGCAGAGTGGTGTTTCGCTGTTGGTCCTGATTTGCATTTGGCTAATTGCTAACCATGTTAATTACCTTTCTGTGTGTTTGCCGCCTGTGTGCGTTTCCTTTTTGGGAGATGTCTGTTTGCCTCTTTGCCCGCTCCGCTGTCACACTGTTTATTTTTTTTCCGTGCCGCTTTGTAGCAGATCCGTGTGTGTCCTTGAGGCCACTCAGGTGCAGGGGATGTCAGACTCTGTCCTCCATCCCCCTACTCATAAAGCTGTGAGGATGATATGTTTTGGAGCAGAGGGAAAAGATCGTGTGTCCTGGTGATGGACACGTAGGCCTTGCAGTTCTTTCAGTTTTGAGAGTCACAGGTTAGACCTGGTTTCAAATACTGCCTTGCTCACTGACCACTGACCACTCATTGAATTATACATGCTGTTGGGTTTCTGGACCCATTTTCCTAAGAAAAGCTCTTCTGGGGGAGGGCATGGTGTGCCAGGAGAACATTCGTAAGTACTGAGTTGCCTTAGTGTCTGCAGGGTGGTTAGCCTGTGACAGTCCCCAGAGGAAGAGGGCCAGCCTCATAGTAGGCAGAGCATAGGAAGGAGCCCCCTTGCCTGTTGCAGAGCTGAAAGTGGGGTAGTTCTGCTGCTCTGGGCTGGGCCATGTCCTTCCAGCTCAGTGAGGGTGACCACATCCTTGCTGTGTAAGTGATTGGCTCACTCACTGGTGGTGAACATTTATAGATGGCTCACAGCAGCTACCTGTGCTCGGGATGTATTTTTACGAGCATCTTGGCATTATTGCCTGCCAGGGAGGGCTCTAGCAGGGCCTGTGGAAAGAGATGTGTTTGGTCAGTGAGGCATGCGTGCTCTTCTAGTGGGTGGCAATGTTGTGTTGTGAGTCCAAGTGGATGGAGTCTGTGGCATCCTGGAGCCAAAGTCTGTGCTCTCTGACCCTTGGCCTCTTTTAGCATTGAACTGTGGCCTCCAGCAGGGCAGCCTCCAGTAGCGCACTCCATTCACCAGGTTGCTGAAGCCGAGGTTGGGAAGCCTCAGGGAGGCAATCCTCTGGGTGTGGAGCCCTGGTGTGGGGCTCAGAGACTCTTGTCAGGAGAAGCTCAAGTGTAGCATGCCTTCCTTCTCTGGGGACAGCAGGCCAGGTGTCTGTGGTTGGGGTTTTTCCTGCCCCTTCCCGACCTGCCTGGTAGTGACTATGCTGGGAGGGTCACCACCTCAGTTAATGCTTCCAGAATGCAAGACTGCAGCTGGCTGACTTCCTCTTCGGCCCACCTTCACATATGGCTACACAGCAGGGATTGCTGTGGACTTGGAATGTCCCACTGCCCAGGGCCTGACTAGGGTGGTAATGCGGCCCTGGTAAACTGAATATGGAGTGGAGGCTGAGGTGGGCCCTTCACCCCAAGGCTGGCAGGCATCTCTCCTCAACCCTGACCCTCTTTGTCTTATCTTGTAGGCTCAGCTGTCTCAGGCCCTGGAGGAGCTTGGGGTTCAGAAGCAGAGAGCTGACACGGTGAGTACTGAGATGGGGATCACTTGGTGCTGTGTGGTGAAGGGCAGCCTGACAGTAGGCCACCTGGATCCATGCACAAGGGATTCCTGCCTTTCCCTGCCAGGACTTGGCCTACAGGCACATCCTCCTGTGTGGCCATGGTGCTTCTCCGATATTAGAAACTGCAGAGTGGAAGGAGCGGAGGTGGAAACTGAGACTTGTTGCCCACCCCCATGTGATACCAAGCTGTGAGCCAGCAGGAGTCATGGGAGCCATTTGGGAGTCTACGGCTAAGGGTTTGGCCCCTGCCAGGTCGGCCTAAGCAACATAGGCCTGCAGGCATCACAGGTGGGGTTTACCTGTGGAACTCAAGAGTCTGAGCTAGAAATCACAAGTGGAGTTGGCTTGTGGGGACTCGGAGGGGTCTGGGTCAGGGTTGAGATTCTGATCTGGGGGTGAGAGAGACCAGTGGTGGAACAGAAAATCAGGGAAGGTTGTGCAAGGCTGGGTGTGCCCACTGCCCACTCACAAAGTGCTGCAGACACAATGTGCTGTTCATCATGGGAATCAGACTGTGACAAAGCAGGGGCTAAGCAGCAGAGTGTCAGTTAGCTGGTAGCTGGCAGTTAAGACAGCACTGGGGAGGGGAAGGTGCCTGGGGCTGTGGTCAGAGGTGGCAGGCCAGGAAGGCCTTTGGTCTAGAGTGTGGGGAGTACGGAGGGGGTGGTCCTGTAGATTGTAGAGTGGAGGAGGGTCTATGGACTGCTGAGCATGGTGTCTATCAGTGGGTGTGGTGGGTTTCTTTAACTTTGGGAGGTTGTTAGGGGTGGTACAACCTGGTTCTACCCAGTCAGTGTTGGTTGTAGGCTGGCTGGTGCCATAGCCCTCTTTGTCTCCACACGTGGCCTCTTGGGCTTCAAGCCTGTGATCCAAGTGCTCCAGCCTCCTTTAGCAGTGGCCTGTTTGCTGTTGCCAAGGGGGAAGTCACACGTGGGGGTGTAGAGTTTTTGTGAGCTGAGCATCAGTCTGTACAGCCTGGGGAGACCCTGATGTTCTGTGCATCAACATGCGTGGCTTCCTCGGTGTTGACCTGAATTGGAATGTACCCTGAGGTCTTGTTTTCATAATGTACATGAGGCCAAGAAGAATTAGAAATGAGTTGTGCTAAGCACATGCCAGGCCCAGGGTTCCATGGCTAAGCAGCTTGCTGTCACCCAGGGTCCACTTTGCACAGAAGCGTGGCTGCCTGGCTCTGCCCTGTGCTTCCTGTGTTACTTAGGAGGAACTCTGAGCCCTGTGTCCATTTTGGTGTACTAGGTAGCTCCTGGAAGTTCATCTCACAGGCTTCCATATCTTGCTGCAGGGATGTGGGGTACACTAAGTGGCATAGTGTTGAAGTCCCGATGGTTCTCTCATCTTGTGTCCCCAATTGAAACTCCTAGGACCCATGAAGCACTAGTGCCTGAACCCCCACAGAGACTGAATTAGAATCCCAGGGCCTCTGGCAGGGTGGAATTTGACCTGTGCTACTCTGGTCTCAGTGAGTTTGGCCCTTCTACCCCTGCCTCATTTTTCTTTTTAATGTGTGTTTTTATGTGCATTGTGTATGTGTGTGTGAGAGAAGGAGGGAGGATGCATATAGGATGCATCTTGGCATGTAGTAGTTAGAGGATGTAGGCCCTTGCTTTCCATCTTGTTTGAGATAAGTGTTTCATTACCACTGTATGTGCAGCTAGCCGTTCAGTGAGCATCTCAACGCCCATCTCTCCATAGGAGAACTAGGATTATACACACTTGCTACCACCTCCAGCTTCATTTGGATGCTGGAGTTTAAACTCAGGTCATCTGGCTTGTATAGCGAATGCTTTTCTTCCTGGTCTATCTCTGCAGCACCAGCCATGCCTTCTTGCTCATCCCTGGTTGTAGGGGAGTTGGGGACAGTGGTTGTGCTGGATAGGTTCATGTCAGCTTGACACAAACTAGAGAGTCATTAGAAGGGAGCCTCAATTGAGAAAATGCAGCCATGAGATCTGACTGTAAGGCATTTTCTTACTTAGTGATCAATGGAAGAGGGCCCAGACCACTGTGAGTGGTGCCATTCTTGGGCTGCTGGTCCTGGGTTCTATAAGAAGGCTGGCTGAGCAAGCCATGATGAGCAAGCCAGTAAGCTGCACCCCTCCATGGCCTCTGCATCATCTCCTGCCTCAAGATTCCTGCATTTTTTGATGATGAACTGTTAAATGGAACTGTGAGTGCAATAGACCCTTTCCTCCCCAAGTTGCCATTGGTCATGTTTCATCATAGCAATAGTAACCCTGGCTAAGACAGTGGTCAATGCAAACTTGTAGTGAAACATGGCTGTCTTTGACCCTTGAGAGAGGGACAGGTGTCACAGACTCTAAGATGCCTACCTCTCTGATGCTGCCAAACAGGAAGCTGGCCCCTGGGGCAGGTTTTCTTAATGCTTGTTGAGAGTTGGAGCCATAGCTGTCTCCACAGCCCAGTTTCTGATCTCTGCCTCTGATTGCCTAATCTTAGGTCATTTCATGTTGTTTATTTCACTTCTCTTCTCCTTCCCATTTAGGAGGAATATAAGAAGTGGCAGGGCCTGGGGACCCGAGACACAGCTGGTCACACAAGTGTTTGTCTCACAGCCTCCAGCCTCCCCACATGTGCTGCAGGGTTCAGGGGCATCTTTGCCAGCTGTGTGTGCCCTACCCTGGCCTCAAGCAAGGCCTTGAGGAGCAGCGACCTTGGGCCCAGCAGACCCATGTTTATGTCCCAACTATCCTTGACCCCTGAGGCTTGACTGGCCCCAGATGCCTCACTGTCTCCTGGTCACATGGAGCTTGGTGAGGAGAGATACCCTCAGAGCAGCAGACCTGCATATGAGTAACACCATTCTGTGGAACAGGGCATCTCATGAGTGATGGGTCTAGCCCCGCCACACAGCGGGAATCTTGTTGAGTTTGGGGTTATTTTAAGTAGCCATGTGTAGTAGCAGTGATCCCCATGCTGGGTCATTCTCTGTCCTTCTGGAAGCTCTCACCACCCCTCTCTTGCCCTCACAGCTGCATTCACTGCTGACAACATTTCTTTCCTCCATTTTATTACTTATTTTGTTTCCTTTGTCTGTAAGTCCATATTTGAGTATACATGTGCACATATGAATGTACATGTGTGTCCACGCATATGGAGATCAAATGATAATCTCGGGTATCTCTCATTGGCCTGGAACGTTGCTGGCACCTAGGCTAGGCTAGCTGGTTCATGGGCCTCCAGGAATCTGACTCGCCACCTCCCATCTTACCATCGCTGGGATTGACAGCATGAGCCATCATAGCCACCACTGCTGGCTTTTTATGTGGGTCATGAGGGTCAGAATTAAGGTCCTCATTGCCTATGAGGCAAGTGTCTCATGATGGAACCATCATCTCAGCCCTGTTTTTGGTGTTTTTGAGTATGGGTCTCACTCTAGCCCAGGCCACTGGCCTCAAACTTGAGATTTTCAGGCCTCAGTCTCCCGAGTGCTCAGATTAGAGGCACACCCACCACAACTGCCCTTTTTTCTAGGCTTAAACTTGCATTTCCAGTGTTCCCCTGTGTTGTGACTCCTGGTTCCCTCTGTTGTGGCTTCCAAGAAGTGCAGTTGATGTCATTCAGTGTCCTTATGCCTATAGGAGAGAGGCGCCTAGCAGTGTTTCCCAGGGAACTGTGGTGAGGCCAGCCTCAAGGCCCACTTCTATTTACCTTCAGCCTGTGGTAGCCACCTCCCTCCCATCAGCTGTGCATGAGCTCCTGGTCTACCCTCCTCTGGTTGTCCCTACCCACCTCTCTCTCTCCTGAGATTACAGGAAGTTACCTTCCAGGTACCTGCTGATTGCCAACTCCTTGTGCATTAGGATCTCTCTTCTTCATGGAGAAGAGCCAGAGACAAAAGAGCAGGTCACCCTGGAGCTGGCCGTGAGGCCAGGAGGGCAGTGGGCTGCTTAGCGTGCCTCTGAGGCCCCTGTCTTCCTGTGGCTGAGATGCTGTGGAGGAGGACCATCTGAGCGAGTACCTCCTGGCCCTGGGAAGGAGGCTCCCGTGACCTGCATGTGCAGGAACCACACAGGCGTTTAGCATCATCAGGGCACAGCCCGTGTACTCGCTCGATCCCTGTACCTTCCAGCCCTTTGTCTGCTGGAATGTGACTCCAGGCTTGTTCACAAATACTAGAAGGGGAGCTGTGCCATATTGAGCTAATCGCTAATGGCAGGACAAAGGCAGCTTGACTTTGTGTTATTAATTAGTAACCTCATACTAATTAGTGAGCATGAGTGTGGTTCATGCTTCCTCTTTAAATGCAATTAATACCACAAGGAGCAACGTCCCGGGCCAGGCTTGCATCATTAGAATACCTCACCCTAATTAGATCCGGCCAGTAGTGGCTAGAGAAATGAAGTTTTTGATTACAGCCATAAAAAGCTTCCAATATTTTATAGACTTCAGGGAGCTAGAAATGTGGATTTATTTTCTGTCTTAACAGGCACTCCCCCCCTCCCCCCGCTTCTCCACCCCATCCAGTGTAATTAAGCAGTCATTTCTCCCAATTACCATTTTCCCCTAATGGTTCCTCCTTGCCCTCTGTGTCTTGCTCCCAATGGAGCTTGTGGGTAGGAGAGGCCCTCTGCCACCAGAAAGGCTGTGGTAGAATCGGTTTGGAGCTTCCACTCACCGCTCGCTCGCTCGCTCTTCTTTGTACCATCTTGTTTCTTCACTTCTGCATATAATGTCCCTCTCTGTGGCCAGCCAGAAAGGAGCACTTGTCACAGGTGAATTCTCTCCACAGGCAGGGGATAGGTGTGGGGAACTGACAGCACTTGGGAAAGTGCTGGCCTAGGCAGGTAGGCACCAGACCCTGGGTTCCATCCACTGCAGGCACTGCATGGTATGTGTTGGGACATGTGCATAAACCTGGGACTCTGCAGGTGAAAGAAGGACGATTAGAAGTTCAGTGTCATCCTCAGCTCTGTCATAAGCTCAAGGCCAGCCTGGGCTACATGAGACCCGATCATAAAGAAATGAGGCTCTGTGTATGTGTAGTGTGAGGCCGCTGGAGAGGTGGTTCAGTGGTTAAGGGCACTTGTTGCTCTTACAGAAGACTTTGGCTTCGGTTCCTAGCATGCACATAGTGGCTCACTACCATCCAAAACTCCAGTTCCAAGGGAATTTAATGTCCTCTTCTGGTCTCCACAGGCACTGGACATACATACCACTCACATGCATATATGTAGGCAAAATACTCACACATAAAACAAAAATAACTAAACCTTTGTTATTGTTGTTGTTGTTGTTTTGAGACAGGATCTCTCTATGTAGCTTTGGCTGTCCTGGGAACTAGGCATTGTTTCTGCTGGCTGAATGGCCAGTTCACTTACTGCCACACTGCAGTGTTTGTCATTTTTGGAACAGGCTTTTTGTGACCAGGGACATGTCATGAGAAGGTATGTGTACATGACTGCACAGTTGGACTCTCTTGAGGTCCTCACAGAGCTGAGGGTACACCCTCAGCTTAAGAGAGTTCAGTTTAAGACCCCTGCCTGTCTCCCTTTACCAAGAAGCATCACCTGAGGTACTTCCCTGGTTCCCAGTGAGCCTAGAACTGAGCTGAACAATAGGCTTCATTCAGAATTCCCATTGTTGTCTCAGAGTTACCTTTTGGAGACCTGAGACATCTTCCCAGAGTGGGCTTTGGAGAGCTGGCGGCAGCCTGAGAGCCCTCCAGAACTCTAGTCCTGGCATCATCATCACCATCTATATACTTGGCCCAGATGGAGACTGTTATGTATCGAGCATTGAATGATGAGACTGTGTAAGCAATGGTATACAGATGAGCATGCTCACACTGGTGCCCAGCAGCGGCTTCATTAATTAGAACTGCTGGCCCGAAAGGCAGGGTGCCGAGCTCTTGCTCTGGTTATTACTTTGTAGAATTAAGTATGGCTCCCAGGATCAAACCACAAACCACTCAAACCACAACACATGATCTCCATGGAGAGTTGTGCTTTGCTGGGGAGGCAGCCCCGAGCATCTTTTGAATTGAATCTCACTGATGTTTCGGGGCAGAGAAGAAAGCTGGTGGAGCCTATAGATAGAGATGCAGGGCAGGGCTCAGGGTTGGGCTTCACAGAGCCAGTGGGTGTCTGTGCCCAGTGTGGGCAGCTTTTTTGGAAGAGCATCCCTGGTTCTGCTGTAGGTTGGGCTTGTGCCTTCCTGAGCTGCCAGAGAGTGCTGTCTTGAAGTGTTGGGACCCCTCACATGGGGGGGGGGCATTCTTCCACCCACCTCTTTGCTGCTGTCTGTAGCAGACAGCCTCCTGCAATCCCCAGGGATGTTCATCTCAATCACACGTGAGACTTCAGCTCTCTGAACTGAAGTCTGCTTCTATGGGAGCCACTACCATGAGTCACCTCCAGCCAGACTAGTCAGGAAATTCCAATACCAGGAATGATGGAAGTGGCTGGTATTTGTTCTCTGCCTTTTGTTCTTAATTGGCAAGCACGCTCCCAACTGAGCTGTATCCTTAGAGTCCCTACGCCCCATCTTCAAGCTATGCTTTTTACTATATAGACCTCCATGTATTCTGCACACTTGACCACTGTCTGAGCTCTGCTTCAGCAATGCTGTAGCTACTATGTATACTGTTCTCCAGTGTCCTTTAGCATACAGAAATGTGACATTGTGATGAGACCCTTGTTATCTGTTGACATAGCTTAGAGACCTTTGCTAGATCCAAAGCTGGGAAGATTCAGTCCTTCACTCTCACCCGTCCATCTTTCATTCCATATTTCCTGCCTGTAAATTTTCCTTCCAGGGACTTTGGTCTCACATTTCAGTTGTGATCTACTTCATTTTTTGTTTTTTTGTTTTTGTTTTTGTTTTTTTTAATCTCCAGCCTCACTCCTCTGACAACTTGTTTCAGTCCTGTCCCCTGCAGAGATTCTTCTCTCCTCGCTTGATAGTCACAGCCTCCTTACTGATGACCAGCTGGTCATGCCAATTTGTGTTCAATGCTGGACTTGGTTCTAGTTTAGCCTGTGGGTTCTTCTTTATGCCACTGCCTACGTTGTTGTCCTTAGTGTCCTTGCTCTTATGCTCTTGGGTTGATATGAACCCTCTGACTTTGTGCCCCCAGCCCTGAAATGTAATTCAATCCTGATTGTCAACCTCATGGGATGTAGAATCACCCAGGAAACAAACCTCAGTGTACATTTGGGGGAGTTTCTAGGTTAGGTTAACTCTGGTAAGAAGAGCACCCAAATGTGGGCAGCATCATTCCCTAGACTGGAATCCTGAATAAGAAGGAGAGTGAGCTGAGCACCAGCATCCATCTCTCTGCTTCCTGACTGTGGATGCCGTGTGACCAGCTGTCTCAGGCTCCTGCTGCCATGCTTTCTCCACTGCAGTGGACTGTACCCTCAGACTGTGAGCAGAACAAACCTTCCTTCTTTAAATATTTTGTTGCAGAAATGAGAAAAATAACCATTGTACCCCATAAAGGTCTGCATAAGCAAAACAAAAACAAAGCAACCAAATCCAGTTTTGCAAGAAAGACATTTGGAATTCTAGAGGCTTTTTTTTTTTTTTTTTTTACTGTGCTGGGGAATCTAATCCAGTTCTGAGCACACACTCCATTCCTGAGCCACACCTCCAGCCAACCAGTTTTGGTAGAGTTGCATTGATTTTGTAGATCACTTTGAAGGTTTGACCCAGCCCCGGCCCCTAGGACACCTGACTCCTGGGCGCCTCTGAAACTGGAGGCCCGCTTCGCCTGCACTGAGGCTTCCTGTACGGCAGCCCCAGGCTGGCTGAAGTTAGACTCCAAGAATCGCACAGACAGTGCTTGCCTTGCTTCTTGCTGTTCCCTCCTTATTTCTTTCAGACCTAAGCTGGCCCACACAGAGACCCAAGAGCATTCTTTTATCCAGCTCTTAGAGCAGGGAACATGTTGGTGTCCCTTCTTCACACCAAGGAGTCAGAGATTGCAGAAAATGTCCTGAGCATAAGTTACCCAGGAAAATGTTGCCCTGCTGGGCTTCAGCAGACCTCAGAGCCCCGAGGTTGCCTGTGTTTATTCTCATTCAGCCTCTGCCCAGCTGTGCCAGTCAGAGCCCAGATGAGGAACAGGGTGGGGAAGAGACCTGTTGGGGTTTCAACATCATGTCGTGCCTCTGGTCAAAAGGAGGAGTGTGGTGTGTCCTCGAACCTGTGATGAGGTGTGGCCGCATAAAGACTAAGGATGCTTTGATAACAGAAGCTGGTGCTGGGTTCTACCCTGAACATTTCTAAGAGTGTGTTTTGTATTTTTGAGACATGGTTGCATGAACCAAAGCTAGCCTCAAACTCACTATGTAGCTGATGCTAGCCCTCCTTCCTCTACCTCCCAAGTACTGGGATTACAGCATGTACCACTATTCCCCACTTACACCTGTGTTTTTAGTGCCTGCTACCTGAGTAGGCAGCATAGGTACATGGGGCAGGATAGAGGAGGTAAAGGGGGTCTTCCTGCAGGTGTTGCATTAGGACCAGCATTTGAGAATTTGGTCTGGTAGATGTGTTGGTCTCACTGATTCACTGTTTAGTTTCTTTCTGTAGCAGCCTATGGTGGGGCTGTAGGATGGAAGAAGACAGAGACCCAGAAAAGGCTATGTCATTTGTTCAGGACAGTGGCAGGCTGGGTCCTTTTCATACTCTGCCCTGATTTAGAGTGAATCTTGCCCCACCTTAGGGACAGGTGTGTCCATCGTTATGCCCCCTGACAGGCCTAGAATACCCTCCAACCAGGCCTAGGGACATCCTCCAGCCAGGCCTGGGACACCCAGCCAGGCCTTAGACACCCTTCCTGCTAGTAGTCCTGTAGCCTAGATGGTATGCAATAGGGAACACAGCATTGGAATAGGAGCCTGGAGGTGGAGGGCCTAGTTTGGGAGAGCAGTCATTCACAACATTTACCTATAGCTCACAGACTTGAGTGAATATTTGCTCCTGAGGACCCAGAGTCTTGATGGGCAGCAGGCAGCATCCCCATTATACACAAGCATAGCCAGCTGAGAGATGCATGCTAGCTGTCTCCAGAGCCTGGCATCCAGCCACACCTGAGTGCAGAGAATGTCAGGAGCACCACCTGCCCTGCCAGGAGAGGTGCCAAAGGGGAGAATACCCACATGCCCACTGGTCTTGGAGAGTGGGGTGGGCAGTGCCAGTCTCTCTAGGACATTCAGTTTGATCGAAACCGGAGACAGGGCAGTGGCAGGTGGTAAAGCAACCCCCACCCAACATGCACAGGGCTCCTCTTCACCTCTTCTTCCCCCCCCCCCACTTGGCAGGCATGTGCATTGGGGCCCACTGCTCAGCTGCAGATGAGCCCTCCAAAAAGCACTTTGTGTGTGAAATCCTTTTAGCAGGATGAGTTTGGAATCTGGCCCATGGTTTGAGGCGTTTGGCAGGGTCCCTTAAGACGCAATCCAATTAGTCCCATGTTTTCTTGTTTTTATAACTGACTCTAGACCCAGGTTTTCCTCAGTGAAGTAGAAAATAGGTACAGGCTGCACCATTCATGCACAACCACATTTCTCTTCCCTTCATCCCATGTCTACCAATCCCAGACATGAGTCAGCTCCCATTGGCTGGAAGGGAGCAGATAGATGCCCACAAAAGGGAGGACAGGACTTGCTTCATGAAACCAGGGGCCTGGGGTCAGAAATTAGGTGGTGGCAGATTGTCATGACACCATAGGACAAATGTATGATAGGATGGCTATGGTGACATTGAGCTTATATGGTAGAGACAGGATATGAATGTGTGGGTATGTACAGGCTTAAAGTGGTGGTGGGGAAGGTCTTGGGCAAAGGATAGGGATAGAGCACTTGCCTAGAATCCCCCAGTGAAGACCTGGGGTGTGGCTCAGTGTAGGACACCTGCCTAGAATCCCCCAGTGAAGGCCTGGGGTGTGGCTCAGTGTAGGACACCTGCCTAGAATCCCCCCAGTGAGGGGCTGAGGTGTGGCTCAGTGTAGGACACCTGCCTAGAATCCTCCAGTGAAGGCCTGGGGTGTGGCTCAGTGTAGGACACCTGCCTAGAATCCCCCAGTGAAGGCCTGGGGTGTGGCTCAGTGTAGGACACCTGCCTAGAATCCCCCCAGTGAGGGGCTGAGGTGTGGCTCAGTGTAGGACACCTGCCTAGAATCCCCCAGTGAAGGCCTGGGGTGTGGCTCAGTGTAGGACACCTGCCTAGAATCCCCCCAGTGAGGGGCTGAGGTGTGGCTCAGTGATAAGCACTAAGCTCTATAGCCAACACTGCAAATGATAAACATGAAGCCCACTTGGCATGCTGCTCCTAAAGGAGGTGGCATCCTTGTGCTTGAAAAGCTAGGTTTGAGGTGGCTCTAGGTCAGAATCTCATCATGGCTTATTGTGTCAACCGTAGTCTTATGCTGTGGGTCAGGAGAGGAGTGGCCAAGGTGAAAGTCAGCCCTAAGCAGTGGGGCATGTTAGCCAGCATCATGTTGGACCAGCTGTCAGGTAGTGGCTAGGAACCTGGTGCGGGTTCAGTAGGGAAAGAGAATTGTTCTTGGGAGAGGGGGGATGTTGAGCATAAGCCCAAGGCTGCAGATTTAAATGAGAAGAACCATGTTTGCTTTGAATGCTGTGATGTGAGCCAGCACCTCCCACTCCTTCCCTGCAGACCATGCAGAAGTAACAGGAATCAAAACAAAACGGCAAACTTGTGTTTTGGCAAAGCAGAAGTAGAGCAGAACCAAGCCACAATCAGGAGGGCCCTGGCCCCTGGTGGAGGACCAACATTTGTGAGGATTGCATAAAGCTATTTGCCAGAGGAAGGTGGGGCAGATTCGGGAAAGGACCCTGGGAAGGGGAGGATCAGGTGACCTGCTTGCTGGTGAGGCTCTTCCTGCCAAGTGGTCCTGAGCTTCCAGCTGTGACAGTGGCTTTACCTGCACAGAGCAGGACTCCTGTGCTGTCCTGGTACACAGGACTACAGTGGGCACTGGGATCCCTGTTCATGTGGCTAGATGCAGGTCATGCTTGCTGTGAGCATGGCTCTTGGCTCTCAATAGAACAAGCAGTGGCTCTAATTGTACCTGCAGTGAGACTGAGATTGGCTCACAGCAAGGCAAGAGGCCTGTTGTCCCCTCCATGCCACCTCAGGTATGGAGCTGGATCTGATAGCTCAAAGGAAGAAGGCTAGGGAGCAGGGTAGAGAAAATCCACAGCCACAGCACACGGTTTGTCAGAAAGTAGAGTTAAGCTGTACTTTGGAACCTGGGATGTGAGTAGGCCCACAACAGCAATGTCGGGGCTGAATGAGGAAATGCAGCTGGCCTGGAGAAAGGCAGGGGATCACAGAGTACTGACAGGGAGAGTCATGGCAGAGTCCGAACAGCATTGGCTGGGAGAGCCGTGTCTGTCCACATGGAAGATGCAGCTCATGTGGGTAGACAGAACATAGTAGTACCCTGGGTACCAGGTATGCTGATGCAGCTCATATGGACAATTAGAATGTGTAGTACATGAACACCCATAGTGTTACCATGAGAACAAGGTAATGCAGGATACAGATATTTAGAAAGAAGCACTGAGACAGAAAAAGGAGTACAGCAAAGATGAAGGAATGAAGCAAGGGCTGTGCATCATTGCCAGGAGGATGACAGATGGGAAGATGTCCTAGAAAGTTACCACGAAGGGGCAGAAGCATATTTAGCTGTGTTTTGGGACTCACCAGAGCATTAGGGCTGATAGGATCCCTCTGTCTAACAGAGAGATCGTGTGTGATTAGTTTTGAGGTGTGGGTTACAAGAACAAAAAGACTAAGAAGGCCCACAGCCTGCATGTTTGTGTATCTGTAAGCAAGAGATATTTTTAAAAAGCTTATTGTGGATTTTTGATGGTCTGATGTGTGGGGAGGTGATGGAGGAGGCCTGTCCAGGGAGATGTGATGAGCTACCACCATTGTGAGCAGAACTGAAGAGGAGGAACTCGACTCTTACCTTTATCTGTCTGGGGCCCCAGGGCTGGGTACTACTGCCCACACTGGGGAAAGAAGTCTGAAGTGTACTATATCAGTGCTGAGCCACCGTACAGACCAAGTCACAAGGCTTTATCTGGGCATCTGGCCCAACAGGTGAACACATAGCAATAATTGTCACCAACTATGTACATTTACTAAGCGAGGAAGGTGGCATATCTAGCTAGTCAGACAGTCAATGGGACATGCTCTTGTTATGGTCCAGGACAAGAAAGTATGGATGCAGCAAAGAGCAGCCTGTACTTAACAGCATAAATGCTGAATATCAAGACACATGAGAGGAAACACACTCACAAGCCAGAAGACAGAAAGCACAGGAGCCTAATGCAATAGAAATCAATACAGATAGCAAGATATAAATGGGCTAAATTCTGCTACTAAAAGGAAAAGACTTTCTGGTGAGTTCCACACAGAACCAAAGAAATTGGGACAGGTAGCTGACAAGGCCACTTGGCATTTGTAAGCATCTGAGCAGGCATCAGCTATTCATGCCTCATCTGAATTCAAGCCATAAAGCATTGCAGGAAGCGGGCAGATGCGCCTCTCAGTACTGAAGGTGTGCAAGGGCATCTGTACTGCATTCTGTAGGGAGTATGGAAGTACAGAGAGGCAACTGTTTCCATGATAGCAGTGCACGCATGTGTGTCTAATCAGTCCCTCCAAAGCTAGAGAGCTTACTATTGAGAAGGACTGGTTATTTATAAGGCCAGCAATCGTTGCACAAACCTAATGACCTGAGTTTGATCTCCAGGACCCATACAGTGGAAGGAGAGAACGGATCCCTGCAAGTTGTCCTCTGAACTGCATACCCACCCTGTGGCTACATGTGCATGCATGTGTATACACGTGCATGTACATGTGTGTGCACTCACATGTGTGCACCTTTTACTGTAGCATCATGCACCTTGCAGTCTTGCTAACTCCTCCAACAATAAGAAACAGGAAATACTTCCAGCATAGCCAGTATCAGGAACCATTCTATCAGAGTCTCAAAACTGTGAGAGCTATCATAGCATATAAGCCATGTTAGGGTGTGGAGGCAAGATGTGAGGCTCTCTGTAAGTGCCGCATTGCTTGAGCCTCTCCATGGAGGAACTGCACGACGAGTGGTAGTGTCAGTGTGTTAGGAACAAAACTAGGCAGCTTGTTAAGATGACACCAACCTTGAGACAGGAAAAGAGCTCACCCAGTAAAGTGCTTGTTGTACTGGCATGAAGACATGAGGCCAAGTCCCCTGAACTCATACAAAAATGTGAACTTGTAACCCCAGAA
The DNA here is from genome assembly GCA_030556225.1 of Cricetiscus sungorus. Taxonomy (NCBI): domain Eukaryota; kingdom Metazoa; phylum Chordata; class Mammalia; order Rodentia; family Cricetidae; genus Cricetiscus; species Cricetiscus sungorus. The sequence continues at coordinate 10,074,527 of JANBXA010000044.1, forward strand.
CTGGGGAGATGGAGACAGGTGGATCCCTGGAATTTCCTGACCAGCTTGCCTAGATAAATTGTCAAGTTCTAGGTTCAGTGAGAGACCCTGTGTCCAAAATCAAGCTGAGGAGTCCTGAGGAATGACACTTGACATTTGACCTCTGACCTTTATACATGTGTGTATGCATATACACAGAGAGACACACAGTTTGTACTGTCCCTTCATCTGGCTTGTGGTTCTGGAGTCTGGAAAGCCTGGTGTCAGGAGGCCAGTCTGACAGGAGATGAGGTGGGTGAGGGGTCTAAGCTGGGCTGCAGGCACTGACCTTGACCTATCCATAAGGGGGTTTCTGTTCTCTTTTAAGACTGCTGGCCCTGTGCCCTTAAGCCTAGTGTGCAGCTGTTTGGAGGGGTGGGGCTGAGGATACTCAAGGAGCAAGGGTCAGCTCTGGGTGACTTTCCTGATGCCCAGGAAGCCACTGGTTCAGCGGCCATCTGCTCCCCCCCACCCCTTGCCCAGCCTGGCTGATTGAGCTTGCCTGTGTCTTCTGTTCCTGACTCCCTCTAGGGCCTGAGATCTATCTGGCTCCCTTCTGTACCCCCACCCCTCCCAGCAGGTATGCAGAGTAGCTTATAGACCTCGGCCCAGGACAGGCAGGCTGTTCATATCACCTTGTAGGAAATGCTATGACGATTCTATCCAAGCAATGGTAATTCTAGACTGCCATCTCTGTACTCACTTGTCCATCTCCATCTCCAAAACTCAATAGCTCTCCTCAACAGTACATGAATGGCTGATCATGTGTCTCCCTGCCTAACCTTGTAATAGGAACATGGAGAAAGAGAAAGAACTGTGTTTATCTGACTCAGAATATCTTGTGGCCTGGGGGATCCTGGCTAAGGGATTGGCTAAGCAGATGACCCTCTTCCCCAGGTCTCCAGCACAAAATAGGCATCAAGCCTGGGGATGTTCAGCTACAGATTTCAGGAGTTTGGGGACAGACAGGGACCTGGGCTGTGGATCAGCTGACCACTCATCCCATGTTTCCTTATAGCTGGAGTTGGAGTTGAAGATGCTGAGGGCCCAGACAAGCTCAGCTGAGACCAGCTTCCCATTCTGCAAGGAGGAGGTGGATGCACTCAGGTATGGCCTCTGGCTACCCCACATGTCACTCCCTAGAGCATGAGCAGAGCCCATCAGAGCCCCTGCCTTCATGCCTTCCCAAGTCTGTTTCTGTTATGTTGTCTGCTGAGACCCTTGTTTCCACTGGACTAGACCTTTCCAGGTCAACACTGACAGCTGGCCTCCCAGCATTGGTTCTCCATGCTTAAGAGGAGCACACACTCCTGTCAGGGTGTCCATGGGGACCTGCCTTCCTGCTAGCAACATGAAACACCAGGCCTAGCATGAGGGGCCCATGGCCAACAGTGGATTGAAGGGTGCAAGCAAGCATCTTTCAGAGACTGCCTCACAGAAAGATGAACAGTCTGGCCACGCTTCAGGCTTCAGGCAGGTGTGACTCTTTCCAGGGCACCTTTGGTGCATGTTTGGAGACAACTCACTGCTTTTGCCATGTGCATATGTGTGAGTATGTGCATATGCTTGTGCATAAGTGTGTGCATGTGGTAGGGTATTTTCTTCAAATGTTCTCTACCTCAGTTCTTGAGATAGGCTCTCTCACTGTTCAGCTAGCTTGGCTGGCAGTGAGCTCCAGGACCTTCCTGTCTCTGCCTCCCCAACACTGGGGACTACAAGCACATGTCACCACCCCCAGCTTTTGACATAGATGCTGGGGATCCCAACTCTGAACTGTCGTCCGTTCCTCCCCATGGTCTGCACTGGTCCTGCCATTCTAGCTTCTGTCTGAAATGGGATGGCTGTCAACCACTGCCTGGCATTTTGTGAGAGGTAGCAGCATAAATGTAGTGAGTTGGCCACCCCCGCTGCAGGCCTTCCTTCTGCTTTGCATCCAGGACTTAACATCCCAGGAGCTGTTTCTGAAGAGTGAGATGGGGGACCTAGGGAACCATAAAGCCCTCTAGACAGTGGTGTCTTGTTGAGGCGGCAAGGAGCTCGAGGGAGGGGAAGCGGTCCTCTCTGGCTAGGTTCTTGGTGTTCCAGAGATTGTATGGGGGTCCTGCCTCTGTGTGGAATTGACCCTGGCTCTGTAGGCTCTTCTAACTTCTGTCTCTTTGGGTAATGGCTGGTGATCAACTCCCTGCTTTGCAGGGCTGTTGAGGTCAAAGCAAGGAAGATTTATCTCATGGCACCTTTCCCAGAAGCATCCGTTGGCTAGCACTGAGGTCCCTTATGGGCTAAAGGTTCCCTCTCATTGCTAAAGTACTTCTCACACAGACCCAGGCCTGGAAAGTAGCTCTGTGGGGTACCAGGCACAGAGCTATTTGTTTGCCTTTGTCCCAGCGTGGCGTGTGCTGCGCACTGTCAGGGCAGAGCAGAGTGGTTAATTGACTGGCCAGCAGAGTCACACACTCTTCATCAGCTCATAGCTTAATGGGGACATTATTCACGTGGACTTGTGGCTGTTTAATTATGGGTGGTGCTGCGAGAGCTGGCGTCTGGAGATAGGGTCCCTGAGACATGTATCTGGGTGCAAGAGGAGAGTGCTGGTGCCGTGGCTGAGTGTGTGGAGAACTGTTGTGGCTCTGGCAAGTGTCAGGATCTTCATCCTGTGAGTGATGGAGAGCCATTAGGCAGTTTAAAGCAGAAAAATGACAGGATCTGATTTGTAGCATCAGGCATTGCTGGCTGCCTAGGCCAGGCAGGGCAACTTGGCAAGGCCATTCAGCTGTGCCCTGGCCAAGTGCTGGGAAGCATTCACTGTGTGTGAGACTCAGCCAAGCCTCAGTCAAGCCGGAGAGGCTTCGCCTGGGCAGACACATGAAACACCTCCCATTGATACTCCACAGCATTGATTCTGTGATAAAGACCCTTGCGCTTGGGGCGGGTGGGTTATGGTGGGTCTAGTGGACCTGGAAGCATATTTCACGCAGACTCTGGGTCCCCAGAGCCAAGGACAAGCAGAGTCAGGGCAGCTTTCATTTGCATCTGACTGGGAGTTGCTGACTAGAGGTGCTGTGTCTAGGGCTGGGGAGGTGAAGTAAAGTGCTTGCTGGCCTGAAGTTACTGTCCTACAGGACCCTTAAGGCCACACAAGGCAGGTAGCCCTGTGTACCCAGCTCCAGGTCAGCTAGTGGGCAGAGAGGGCTTAGATTTGGGCAAGTGTCAAGGTCTCAGATTTGGCCAGCTTCATGGCCCCCAACGCAGCCCACTCTCTTCGTACCACAGGCACTGTGTTGTCTGTGGACCTCTCCCCACGGCCTCTTGTGTGGTTGGCAGGAGTGTGGACCACAGTGTTTCAGGTTTGTGGAGGGGAGAGGCAGGTACACTTCAGGTTGGATGATTTTTACATTTTAAAAAGGGGCTTTGCTGTTAACATCTCTCTCACTAAGATCAAAGCCTCCTGTCCATACATGTCTCCTCAGGAGAACACAGCTGTGAGTGAGGAGCTTTTGTAGCTGGTAAGAACCAGGTCAGTGCATTTGGAGGGGCCGCAGCCCACTGTGCTCTGCTGGTACTTTACTTTGTGGCATAGGGAAATGGAGGGTGTCTAGGTGGTGCCTGTGGGCTTGGAGCATGTCCTGGAGCAGTCCAGATAAACCAGGCCTCTGTGTAACGAACTCAAATGGAGCCCGTGCTGCAGGCAGCTTCTCAAGGGCTGATGGCTCCGGCTAGACCAAGCCTTCAGGTCTTTAGCCTAGCTCCTTTTCTCCTTGAGCTTGGCATGGTTCTCCTGAGGCCTGTCTCCCAGAGGGCAGCTGCTCACACTTCAGTACCTATGCCTATTGGCGGGAGGGTGGCCTTCTGCTACCTTTTATCCTTTGTCATAATTTGCTTTCTATTGCTGTGAAAAACACCATGACCACAAATGCAGCTTGGGGAGGAAAGGGTTTGCTTGGCTTACATGTCCCAATCGTGTAACAGTCCATCACTGAGGGAATCCAGGCAGGAACCAGAGCAGAGACCATGGGGAGACATTGCTTACTGGTTTGTTCCTCATGCCTTCTAGCACTTCCTGCTCAGGGGTGGCACTGCCCATATCTGTCTGTCTGTCTGTCTGTCTGTCTGTCTGTCTGTCTGTCTGTCTGTCTACCTATCACAAATCAGAAAAATGCTCCACAGGCCAATCTGATGGAGGGAGTTCCTTCCCCTGAGGCTCCCTCTTCCCAGATGACTTCAGCATGTGTCAAGCTGACAAAAACAAACCATTAATCCCAGTTTAGTCCTTCTTTGTTGGGACTAGCATGCTTGGTCCCTTTTGCCCTGCTCTCCAACCTTTCAGCTATATCAGGCGTTGTATCAATGTGCCTCGATTTCCCACAGTACCACAGTAGGGTCAGTGTAGTTGTCACTGTTACCTTGAGCAAGAGGACTGTGCTATGCATGGCATATTGTTTTGTTGGGACCCCCCCACTAGGACCTTTTGTGCTGCCTTCCGGCTCAAGGGTACACAGAGGAGAAGCCTGTTTCCATGGAGGAGCCGGGTCTTCAGACCCCTGTTGCTATGCCAGTTCCCCTTGGAAGGGACACTGGCAACAAAGATTCTGAGGTCTCACTTTCCTCCAGCTGGGCAAGGGCAGGGCCCTTATTGAGGCTGTCCTCTTTGAACAAGAGTCCTCCTCTCCTTTTGATCCCTCTCCTGAACCTGAAGTGTCTTTCTGACTGGTCCTTCATGCAGCTCCTGAGAAGGGCCACTTCTGAAGTGGTTGACTTAGAGGGAGACGGTTGACATGAGAGCCCTGCCTCAGGTCAGCCTGCCCTTCCCTCAAGACCGTGACTGTGAACACAGCCAGCTAGCAGATGCAGAGGACAGGGCAGGGTAACTGCAGCTGCCCACGGCACTGTGAGGGTGAGGGTAGTCTACAGTCCTGTGTATTTGCGTAGACCTATTGGCTACACATAAGGGGCACAGGGCTGGGGAGATGACTCCATGGGTTAAGAGCTTGCTACAGCAGCATGAGGAGCTGAGTTTGATTCCCCAGGATCCATGTTTGTTTGTTTGTTTGTTTGTTTGTTTGTTTTAAAGTCAGGTATTGTGGCTTATGTAATTCTATCCCTGGGAAGGTGAAGACAGGAGACAGGAGAAGACCTGGGACTCACTGGTTAGCTGGCTCATCAGTGGAGAGATCAGATCTCAAAAGTTAAGATAGAGAGGGGCAGACAAAGACACCTATTGTTGACCTCTGGCCTCCACAGGCATGCACACATATGCACAAAAGTTGCACAGATGTCCTTATTGTATGTGAATTGCACACACCTGTGGCATTGCACAGCCCTTCCATGAAGCCAGACTGGGAGCATCAGTGCAAAGCTAAGTGGTAGCAGCTGAAGGCCTCTCGCCTGGAACAAATCTGGGCTCGTTACTTTCCACTGTCAGATAGGAGCTCTGACAAATCCTAAATGTCTGTGGGTTTAGCAGCTGGGTAGACTGTGGGCTTGCATGTCTGGGCCAGAACCTGTTAGTCACACTCCACAGCCTCTCCTTTCCCAGCCATGCTCACTGCCTGCTGGGCCCCAGCCTGAGCAGGCATTCCCAGCTCTAGGGGACTGAGGGTTACCGTGCCTGTTGGCCTTTCTCAGGGGAAAGCAGGAACTCTGTGACTGCTACCCAGTATGCTTTGGCTGGGTCACCTCTCTAGAAGGCTCAGCAAGTTGCAGGAGATCTTTTGTGTGGGCAGCTTGTCACTTGTCCTGTGTCTTCACAAGGGGGCTTGTCTGGACCATTTCACTGGGGTGCTGATGGCAGGCATCTGCTGATCTCTTCTTGTGTCCCAGTGTGTCTTTGGAGGGTGTAGTCCTGATAGCTCCTGAGAGCAATCAGTAGGGGACAACAGTCTCTGCTGACAATGAGATGGCATTCTTCCCCACCTGATAGCCTGTCCTCAGTCCAGAGACCCCTTCCTTTCAGGAGACTGAGACCAACCTCAGATGTGGCATCATGGGCATAAGAAACAAGGGGGAACTGGTTACTAAAGAGGCCTTCAATATCCAGCTCTGGTCCCTGGGTGTCCCCTCTCCTCCCGAGCCTGCTTCCTGTATCCCCAACCTGTATGTACATGGCAGACTGAGGGGGCAGAGGTGGAGGTGGGTGACTGGATTAGCGGTAGACACCAACAGAAACACCTAAAGCTGGGTCACAAAGAAAGGAAGAGGTAGCCTAATCATAGCCTTCTCACTGCCCATTGAGTCGGCAAGAGCAAGAGCCAAGAAGGGGTCATGGTCAACCAACACCACCTGCCTCTGTCCCATCATAGCAAAGCAGTAACAATGTAAGCAAGCCCACAAGGACTGGTGCTGTGCTGGGAGGGCGTGGCTTCAGCCCCTGCCCATTGGAAGCTGGTGTCAGCTGAACCCTGTGGGGAGCCACACTCAAAGCCATCAGTGTTGGGGCTCTTCTGTGCTGTGATGGACTGTGTAGGGCCTTCCTCTGCTCTCAATCCCATGGTGCTACCTGTGCTAAACAGCAGAACTCAGGGATGTGGGGAGTAGGCCAGCTAGGCCAGCTAGGCCTAGGTGATGGATGCATACTACTTTCTGTGGTTGGTAGGATGAGCAGACATGGAGCCAGTCAGTACCATCCATCAGAGTCCAATCCATCGTTGTGGAGCCCTGTACACTTAGAATGTACCAGGAAGGTTCCCCATTATTAGCCATATCTTTGGTCATAAAAACAAACCCTCAAAAAACCTAAGGAATCAGGTACCAGAGAGATGACTCAGTGAGTAACCCTTCTTTGCTTTGTAAACTCAAGGATCTGAGTTCAAATCCCTAGCATCCAGGTAACTAGTTAGGCATGACTGCACATGTGCCTGCCTGAAACTCCAGTGGTGTAGGACAAGAGGATCGGAGGACAAGAGAATCACTGGGGCCTGCTAGCAACCAGGGAATCAGTGAGAGAGGTCATGTCAAGAGAAGAGGTAGACAGTGATAGAGCAGAACACCTGATGTCCTTCTCTGGCTTCCACATGCATTGCCTAGGTGTTCACATGGACATACACACATGCACACACACAGACTACCCATCTGAGGTACAAAGAGAGTATGTCATCAGGCCACAGCCAACTCAAGTTAGATATCAGTAACACTGCAAGAGGAAAAGCTGTACCCATGTGGAAATTAACAGCATGTTTCTGAACTGCCTGTGGATCCGACAGGAAGTTTGGAAGGAAAGAGGAACAAGTAAATGCTGATTTAAAACACTCATCAGATCAGATCCACAGAGAGAAGAGAATCCACTGCACCCAGCGTTCCAGCTGACAGAGCAGAGGCCCTGGCTCTGTCACCAGGAGGACATGGTGAGCCAGGATGAGGAGGAAGAAGGAGGTAATGGACTTGAAAAAAGAAACACAATTGAGAAAAATGCTGAAGCAAAAGGCTGTTTTTCTGGGGCAAAAATCCATAAAATTGACAAACTGCCAACGAAAGTGACACGTACATGGAGAAACAAATGAACAGTATCAGGAATGACACAGGGACATTGCTATATAGAGAGCCTGTGGCCACTGAAGGATATTACAGGAACACCAGCTTCCCACTAGTAGGTCCAGTCATACCCCACAGAACCAAAAACTAGACCCAGCATGGTGTTCTGTCTATAATCCCAGCTTGGGAAAGCGGAGGAGAAGAATCAGAGTTTGGGTCATTCTGGGCTATATAATGAGTCTAAGACAAGCCTGAACTACGTGAGACCCTATCTCCAAAGGAACAAACAAAGCAAACTCCTGAACCAAGATGTAGAATTAGGTTGATGAACACATTAAATGTGAAATCATATTTATAATGCTCCCAGGAAAGATGGCTCCAGGCCCATAAGGTTGGTTCCCATGGGGACTCTGCTCACCAGCTGAAGGAAGCCTAATGGGCACCAGGTTGACTCATCAGTCTTCTAGAAGATGGTGTATATCTACAAAGCACAGCCAAAGGGAGCCTGGTACTCCTGGGATGGGGCTATGTCATGGTAGCAGGTGACACATGCAGTGACCCTACAGAAACAACTCTGCCGAAACAGACATTGTCACTGAAGCTGTTGCCATTCATTCAGACAGTTAAGCAAGCAAGAAGAAGCTATGACTTGCATTTCTTTAAGTACACAAAGTTTGTGGAAGACCTTCTACCCTGCCCCAGCTCAGCCTCCTCCCACATCCCACTTCTGGAAACCTCCGAGCAGAGCTCCATACTGTAGGAGCTCCTGTGGGGTCAGTCATGGTCAGGGATCCAGCTGTGGGGGTCACTGCCCCTCCATCGTCTGCTTCTAAGCTTCTAAGGGTGTTTTTGGTGCCATCCCTTTTATTTTCTGTCGTCAGGCTTCAGAGAAGTGAGGCTGCCTTTATTCTCGACTTCAGTGGCAATCTGAGAGATTGTTCTTAAGTGCCTTCTTCACACCGCCATCTTTAGCAGCCTCTGTGCTTGTTTGTATATGGAGCTTTGTTGTTGCTGTTTCTTTTCTGGGATGAAGTTTTTGCTGTATAGCTCAGGCTAGCCTTGAACTCTGATTCTGTCACTTTGCCTCCTATGTGCTGGGATGTACTGTGTCCCACCATGCCCAGCTCATGCCTTTTGTTTTTGTTTTAATTGAAACAAATTCAACCCAAAAAAGAAAGAACTAAAGGAACAAGAAAGAGAAGCATGCCATTTATTCTACTAACTTACTTCTCTTCATGTTGTTGAAAGACCTGGAGAGCGTGACCCCTCATGCTCCTACTCAGGAAAGGTGCCCCTCCCCCCAAATCATTCACGAGAATCGGTCTTGATGCAAAAGCATGAGGTCTTTTATATTCCAAGTGCACTGGGGTCAACAGCCATATGCCACACAGGGGTAGAGGGCTGAGGACCCTGGGTACAGGCTTAAGACAGCTTTTATAGGGTTATAACAATGCCCGCGCATCGTGAACCAATCATCTCATAGCATCCAGTGCGGACCAATTAATTTAAACTATCCAAGCCCATGCTAAGCCCAGGAAGTCTGCTTTTGCACCGGCTTCTGAGTGGGGTGACAAGGCTCATTTTGTGTGTTCACTCACTCACAGGTGTAAACAGCCCTGTCGTAAACATTCAAGAATGACCTTTAGCCTGGGATTTAGACTCCCAGCTTCCTGGGATCAGTGGAGAGTTAGGCTAAATTTTTCCATCCTTACATTGTGTGTGAGCTTCCTGTGTGTCCTTGGGCCTTCTGCAGTCTTCTATGAATTTCGTATCACTGGAGATGGAACCCAGAGCTTACTCCCTTATTTGTGTGTGTGTGTGTGCGTGTGTGTGTGTGTGCATGCATGCATTCCCATATGTGCTGGTGCACTTATATGTGGGGCAGGGGCAGGGCTGTGGGCTTCCTGTGTGTCCTTGGGCCTTCTGCAGTCTTCTATGAATTTCGTATCACTGGAGATGGAACCCAGAGCTTACTCCCTTATTTGTGTGTGTGTGTGTGCGTGTGTGTGTGTGTGCATGCATGCATTCCCATATGTGCTGGTGCACTTATATGTGGGGCAGGGGCAGGGCTGTGGGCACATGAGCGGGTGTGTATACATGTCTGTGTGGCTGCTAGAGGACCATTTCAGTTGTCATCCACCTTGCTGTTTAGAATCTTGGCCTGGAACTCACCAAGTAGTCTAGGTGATCTGGCCAGAGAGCCCCAGGGAAAACTGTTTCCACCCAGCTTTTTGTTTGTTTCTTCTTCTTCTTCTTCTTCTTCTTCTTCTTCTTCTTCTTCTTCTTCTTCTTCTTCTTCTTCTTCTTCTTCTTCTTCTTCTTCTTGTTCTTCTTGTTCTTCTTCTTCTCCTTCTCCTCCTCCTCCTCCTCCTCCTCCTCCCACTCCTCCCCCCCTCCTCCTCCCCCCTCCTCCTCCTTCTTCCTTCTTTTTCTTCTTTTTTTTTCTTCTTTTCTTCTTCTTCTTGGGCTCTAGGGGAGCAAACTCAGGTCCTCCTGCCTTTGAGGCCAAGGTTTTACCTTTATGTGCTATAGAGGCTCCTTTGGGTGGTGGCTATGTACAGGGAGTAAATGTAGTCGTCTAACCAAATGGCTTCATAAGCTCCTTTTCCACATTGAGCCTATGGTCTGCTCTGGGCTAGCACGCCCACTTGGGTGGACTCTGTGTCTATTGTATATCTCTTAGCGCTGGCACCTCACACTCAGCACAGACCCCTGCGGGTATCTCATTCAAGGAACACTTCACCTTCCGTGGCTGTGAGTCTGGAGGCAGGAGGGCCATCTTCTCAGCTGGCTGTTCTTTTCCTATCTGTTTTGCTCCATTAATCTCATCTATCCCTGAACATAAGTGTCTATATGTTTGTAAAGATGTTTTTCTTATTTTGTAATTGTGTGCATATGTGTGTGTTTACATGAGTATGTGCATGTGAGTGCAGGCACCTGTGGAGTCAAGAAGAGGGCATTGGATCCCCTGGAACTATGGAGGCTCTGGATCCTTTGGGACTGTAGTTACAGACAATTGTTAGCCAACCTATGTGGATTCTGGCAACTGACCTTGGTTCCTCTGTAAGAGCAGCAAGTGTTTGTAACATTGAGCCATCTCTCCAGCCCCATGTGTCTATATCCATACGGGTTTTCCCTTCCTTCCTTCCTTCCTTCCTTCCTTCCTTCCTTCCTTCCTTCCTTCCTTCCTTCCTTCCTTTTCTCCTTCCTTTCTTCCTTTTATGGCAGGGGCAATGTTCTACAGGTCTCAAGGGACTTAGGGGATCATCTCATTCTGCCTTGTGGAAATTTATTTTCAAATGTTTTGTTCTCTTTGATGCTATGACAGATGGAATGTGCAACAGAGTTCTCACATGTTGAATTTTACAGTGCTGCTTTGCTGGTTGTGTTTCAACAAGGCATCTGTGAATAGAGCAGTTTACTGATTTTACAACTTGGAAGCCTTTATTTCATTGTCTTGTCTAATTGCTTTGGCAATTTGGTCAGATAGAAGCAGTCAGAGCATGTGTTGTCCCAATTAAAAGAAATTACTTTATTATATTGATTGGTGTGTGTGAGAGAGAGAGAGAGAGAGAGAGAGAGAGAGAGAGAGAGAGAGAGAGAGAGAGAGAGAGAGAGAGAGAGAGAGAGAGAGAGAGAGAGTGTGTGTGTGTGTGTGTGTGTGTATGCACAAGTGCATGGAAATGCCCTGGTGCACATGTGGAGGTCAGAGGATAACTTTTGGGAATGTGCTGGAACTCAGGTCATCAGGCTTGGTGGCAAAGTGGCTTAATCCACTGAGCCATCTCACAGGCCTTGTCCTGAGGAAATCTTGCAGCTGTCCTACCCCCGCCACCACCCGTTATTTTAAATCACCCCCCCCCAGTCTCAGGACTGCTAATAAGGTCTGTGGGTAAGGTGATGGATTTGGTGAAGGGATTTCCTGTCTCAGAGAAGAATAGCATGGGGAAGAGATCCCTGGCCTTGCTCACTGTAGGGTCACATAGCACATTTTTTAAGTGTTAAGATGTCTTGTATTCCTATGTTGTTTTCAAACCCCTTGCAGAGGCATGGAAAACCTTCAGTGAATAGCTTGTATATGGTTAGGTATTTCTACATCTGTCCCCCAGGGTTACTGGTCTCAGCTCTACTTGCTTCTTTTAAAAAATACTTTTATTTCACTTTTTGTTTGGTTTTGGTTTTTCAAAAAGGGTTTCTCTGTGTAGCTTTGGAGCCTATCCTGGCACGCACTCTGTAGACCAGGCTGGCTTCAAACTTACAGAGACCCACCTGCCTCTACCTCCCAAGCTCTGGGATTAAAGGTGTGTGCCACCAACACCAGGCTTTATTTCATAGTTTTAATTTTTCATTTTACGTTTTACTGTTTTGCAGTTTAAACCTCATGCAAGCGCTCCATCCCTGAGCTACCTGCCTTCCCACCCTCTATGCTGCTTTTTATATTTTGAGGCTGGTCCTTAAACTTACCTTTGGCCCAGGAAAGCCTTTAACTCTTGATCCTGCTGCCTCAGTCTCCACATAACTATGTTGGCAGGCCTGTGCTATCAAATCCTGTTTGGCCTAGGTTTTCTGGAGATATCTTTGCCTTCATTCGTGTGCCTACTGCTGGTCTCAGTGAGTGAAGAAGGGCTTTCTTCTCTCTTTCTCTGCAGAGCTGGGGAAGAATATGTAATCCTTTGACTGTTTGGTTGTGTTTGCTGGCCTGGCCCTCTTTTGGTTGGGAGGACCTTGACCTCTGATTTGGCCCCTATGTTGAGTGAAGGTTTATCTGTTTCTCTCAGGGTCATCGTGGAAATTGGCATCAGTGGGAGTCTGCCTATGTCATCTTGGGTACTAGGATGTGTGTCCCATTGTTCCTAGCATCCTTTTTTGACCTTTTTCCTGTGAAGGCAGTAGGACTGTCCTCTGGAATGTTCTAGTTTCATAGTGAGCTCTTCTCCCTGGTTGGTTTTGTTCTCCACATGAAGGCTTGTTGCCTTGATCTTTTTCAAACCACTGGCTTCTGGTACTGGACTTTTCTTCTTTGCTTTCACACAACCTAATCCTCATTGTCTCTAGCCTGCTACCAACTTCCAGTTCCATCTGCTCTCCTTTTTCTGGCTATTTTTGAGGGTTTGGGGGGAGCACCCACTGGAAGATCTTTAATGTGATATCTTCCTTGTGTTTGGAACCTTCAGTTTCTTCTTGGTATTTGTCTCAAGCATTTCCTAATGTCCCTTGTGAGTTATTTTCTGATATAGGACTTACTTCAGATTGTAGTTTTTTACATTTTTGTTTCTATTGATGTATGAGGTTAGGAGGGAAAGAAAGGTCAACTTCAGGTGTCAATCCTCATAAGGCTCATACCTGCTCTTTAAGGCAGCGTCTCTCACTGGTTCAGAGCTCTACACTTTGGTTAGGCAAGCTTGCCACCAAGCCCCAAAAGTCCTCATGTTGTAGTGATCCCTAACCATAAAATTATTTTTGTTGCTACTTCATAACTGTAATTTTGCTACTGTTATGAATCCTAATATAAATAAGTGTTTTCCAATGGTCTTAGGCAACCCCTGTGAAAGTGTCATTTGGCCCCCAAAGGGGTCATGACCCATAGGTTGAGAACCATTGCTCTAGCGTCTTCTTCCCAATGGAATTGTAAGTGTCCATCACCATGCTGGCTTTTCATGTAGGTGCTGGGGACTAGAACTCAAGCCTTCATGTTTTTAAAGCAAGCACTTACCCCCAGAGCCATCTCCCCAACAAGGGCATATTGTTGAATTGCCTCCCATTTAAGGTTTTTCTATTTCCCCCCCTGCCATTGGTCTCTAACTTTGTTTATGACACGCATTCAATTAAATGACTATCTCCAACTTGCTAAAACTTATCTTGTGACCATGCATGAGGTCTGTTCTGGAGTGTTCTATGTACAGGCCAGCCAGGACTATGCGGTGAGATCTTACCTCATAAAAATGGTCTTGAACTCCTGGTCTCCTATGCCTCCATTTCCTGAGGGCTTGATCACAGGTGTATGCCCATCATTCTCATCCTTCATTCATAAGTACAAGCCTGGGTTGTTGACTTGCCATACTCCTTTCACATAAGAGCTCTGGATCCTACACATCCTTCTCCAAGCTTGGCTTTCTTAGACACACTGTTCAACACATGTTCTGATTTCCTCAACTTTCTGTGAACAGTGTATTGTTGTGTGTTGTTACATTTCCAGGTGGCCAGAGCTTTGCTTTTGGCTTGCTTTGGTTGTCTGCTACAGTGCTGTAGTGCTCTATGGACAGTTTGTTTTCTTTCAGGCCCCTGAAGCTGGCTACTTTGTGTCAGGTCCCTCCACCCCTACACAGATTTGAGAACCTGCTCCATTGTTATTGGGTGGCATGGTTGATGTGTTATATACTCAACTGGATCCATGGGTTGATGGCTTGTCCAAAACTCCTATGTCACCAGTCTCCTTCCTGCTACATTAGGACTCTTTTGTCTTTTTATCATTTTAAAGACTCCTGAGGTCGTTTTTCCATATTTCAGTTTCCCTCCAGTCTGTGATCATCCTCCAGGGTGGACCGGAGGCCTGAGATTTCTTATCTGCTTCTAGCCAAGCCACAGGATCATCTAGGATCCCCCTGGTTTGAGCTCTTGTGCCTGACCAGGTGCTACTGACTGCCACTCACCCTAGACCCTTGGAATCAGCACCATGGCCATGACCTTCCATCTAAGTCTGGCTGTAGTGGCACCTAATCATGTCATCATCTCCTTGCAGGCTGAAGGTGGAGGAGCTGGAGGGTGAGCGGAGTCGCCTGGAACAGGAAAAGCAGGCACTGGAGATGCAGATGGAGAGGCTTACCCTACAGGTAGGTGATGGGATGGCCAGAAATGTGCCCTGCACAGCCTTTACTCCTTCCTGCTGCCATGAATGGAACCCCTTATCTGGCTGAGAACTACTGCTGGTTCCTGCACGGATTGTTGTTCAGGGCCCTTCTCCATACTCTTGATCTTTCTGCTTTTTAGCACTGACCTCAGCTTCTCTTCTCTTTGGTGCTATCTCCTATCATTCCCATTTCCCTGTGGCCATGACCTTCACTGCTATCTGCATTGGACTGTTTCTTTTCTTTTTAGTTTTCTTCCTCCTGATCACACTGATCATGGCAAGAAGCCCACAGGTTAGAGATTGCCTGGCTTCTAGACAGGCCATTGATTTTTTACCTTGGCACCTATTAGAAGCAATCAAATCGTGTCCCCATTACCAATCTTGGTGATGGGAGAGGTGACAACTTTGATGAAGTGAGGTGTTCTGAACCTTGGCTGTACTTATGCCCAGCCCTAGGACCTGTCATCCTGTTCTGTTCTAATTGGGCCACTGTCCTGGGCCAAGGGCTGCTGGAGGGTGAATCAAGGCTCTGTGGCTACAGAATTGTGTCAAGATGGGGTGATAAATGGCTTTTGGTGTAGCTAGCAGGGACTTTAGGGACAGCACAACAAAAAGAAGTGCCAGTGTTCTGTGCGCCATGTGGGTGATACAAGAATTGGATTTGCAAGTTCTCCTTTCTACAGGACCACAAATGTGTGTCCCAGCACTGTGTCCTGGAGTTCAGATCTTTGCTGGGTGCCAGGTGCTACTGAGCCATGGCCATACCTGCTCTGTACTGCTATGTGGAGCAGTGCAAGTAGGCAGGCACTTGGTGCACACATAAACCATAGCCACAGTATGGCAGAAAGCAGTGTGACAGGCTGAGTCTTTGGCCCTGGAGAGCAATGGTCATGTCATGATATGATGGCCAGGTACACCCAGTTGGCATGGAGGCCTAAGGGGACAGATAGGCTGCTGTGGCTTCAGCCCTCATGATGGTAGAATTTCTAGACACTCCCATAGCTACTGCCACCCATGTAGACTGTGCTTAATTATACTGCAGGAAGGGGGCTTTCCAGAACCAACCTGGGAAAGGGGTTACTCAGACTGTCCTGTGTGGGCTTCTCCACTTGCTCTTGCCGTCCTCCAGCTTCATGCTGCGCCCAGAGCTAGAGGGTATGGCAGGACATCCTGACTCCTGTCTAACCCAAACCACCTTCTTCACTTAGCAGTACTGGATCTCAGCTGGACTTCACAGATGGGCATGTATTGGTAAGTGATGGTCAGATGCTGGTACTACATCTCCATCCTTTGCCACTCACACTGGTTCTTTCCAGGCAAGGTAATGCCGTCTGTTTATATTAATAAAGACAAAAGCCATTTACTCAAGCTATTTAATCCTGGGAGTTAGGCTGAGCTCCACATTTTCCTCTATGACCCCCACACTCTCGGCAGACCATCTTGTTGGTGGGTCAGCCTGGCAGTTGTCTGTGTCTTGGATAATCAAGTCTCCTTCCCAGGTCACTGGCCCCACCTCAAGAGCCCCATGCTAACTGCAGGTAGCCATGGCTGCTCCAGACTGGGTCTGCTCTGTATATCTCAGCTGTTGTTATGTCTGGGCAGGAAGGGTTGTTACATCCAGGTCTGAACGGGCCCTGCAAGGTGACTTTAGTCACCTAGGGTAAGGGACAATTCCCATCCAACCTCAGCATCAGAGCTGTCTTTTCCTCTGCTCTTCTTTTAGTGTGTGCAGGAGCACTTGTCTGAGCAGCCTGCATGGAGCACTGGGTGGCAGGGTGGTAGCTAGTCCTGCTGAGTACATGGGGATGGAGGCTGTGACATACGAGGCTAGTCCTGGGGCTCACAGGCCTGGGTTTGGCTCAGGAGTGGTCCAGGAGGAGTTTCTGAGTCGGAAGGTGACTTGGATATGTGGAAAGAGGAGGGCCGCCACCACACACATACATACATACATACATACATACATACATTCATACATACATACATACATACATACAATACACACACAGACACACACACTCACACACCACTCATGTGCTTGGGCATGTTGATTTCCCATCAGAACCCCTGCACTTTTATTGTAAGGCTGGAGTGATGAGGATTCTTAAAGGGGAACCTGTGCTAGCCTCCCCCCCGCCCCCCCCCACATACAGCAAGCCCTTGTTAAATGCTCAGCAGGTGTCTGTCACTTTCTCAAGGGCAAAGACCTTGTTCCCACTACATGTTGGTCCTGAACATGGATCCCTTGGGTGCCAGGGAAGAAACATGCATCCTGGGACTGCTCCCAGTGACTGGTCATACATAGCACTCGATGCCAGTGCCTTTAAGACCCGAGCTCCTCAAAGATGTTCTAATGGGGCTGCTAGGGCATGGGACCTCGAAGTGCTTGGCCGGCCTTTAGACTTCCTCAGTCCTTACCCGTGTGCTCAGTATGCAGCCAGCCTCCTGCTCTCCCACTCTCCTCCTCGCTCCTTCCCTCCAGAGAAGAAGAGTGGCTTCAAGTTGGCGCTTCAAGGAAGATTGATTAAAATCAGCTGCGGTTCATCTTAATTGGGAACATATGCTCGGAGAGGGAGCTCAACTAGTTAGAATTTTTTGTAATTAGTTCACAGCTGGTTGGTGAGGAAGCAAAACTCCAGTGACCACTTAGAGCTGGGTGTGTGGGCGTGCTTGGGGGCTCAGTGGATGGGTCATCACAGTAGCTTCATGTGGACTGGCCAAGCGGACGCCATCCTTCCTGGGTCTCCTGGGTCACCCACTGGCTGTCCGTGCACTGACCAGGGTGACCTGCACACATTGCTAGTATAGGAGTGCTAGGGTCTACTTGCCTAATGGAAACTCTAACCAACTGGCTGGGTGAACAGCAAACGTATGGCTCATAGACGGCCCTGTCAAAGCTTCAGGGAGGCTAGACACAGTAATGCAGGCTTGTAGTCTTAGCATGAGGAGACTAAGGAACCTTTTACATTTCAGAGCCTGGGCTAGCTATATACCAAGGTCCTGTGTGGGAAGGGGGAAGGAAAGGGGAAAATCTGCAGGAAGGCCTCACTTAGAGATGGGGAAACTGAGGCAGGCACAGAAGCAGATACAGGGGTCTGGTCTCTGTCCCCTAGACTCCTGTGTGTCCACAAAGAGCGGGGACAGCTGTTTTATCACTGAGGCCTATGCTCCTCACAATGCCCCCTATAAAGGCCCTCACATGTGTGCTTCTGATGAACTGGGTGTGGTGTCACCAAGGAGAGGCCTCTCAGGGGCTCTGACCACCCTGAGGCAGAGAGGAGCCTGTCCATAAAAACTGCCTGGGCCCTGGCCTTCCAGCAGGGCAGGTCATATCCCTGCCTGGTGACAGGTGAGGGTCCTTCCATGTGGAACACTCAGTGCTGACCCAGACCTAGGACATGATCATGCTTCCTGGGTCCCACATAGGCAATAAGGGTGGGCCTCCATGGGAGCTGGTCCCTGCCGCTTTCCCCTTGGGTTTTACTGTGAACAGTTTCAAGTTAAAGAAGTTGAAAGAATTTTACAGTGAATGCCCACTTACCCACCACCTACATCCTGCTGGGAACAGCACACTTGTGGCTGTATGACATTCCTACCCATCCCTCCGCCATCCATCAGTCCGTTTTATTCTTTTGATGCATTTGAAACTAAATTGCAGACATCTGTACACTTCCTCTAAGCACTCGAGCATGCATGTAATTAAGCGAATTCATCTCTGGAATCTGACGCCCCGGCCCCCACCGTCCCACAGTATCGCCTCATCATGAAGCTGAGCTCCTCCCTCCTCCAGTGAGACTGTGCCAGTGGACCCCAGAGCCAGGCCTCTGAGCTGACCATTCTCCATAGAGCCCTTCCAGCTCAACCTGGCACATTCCTCCCACAGTCAGGGGAGGCTGGGCTAGTGTCCGTGCCACCTTGTAATCCTCCTAAAGCACTTCTCAGAACAGAGCCCAGACGGCTGCCCAGTGACATTTAAAATCAGTATATCTTTTTTGGAAATAGAGTGGGCAGAAAATTGCTGGGTTTCCTGGGAGCGGAAAGCTTTCCACGCCTGCAGACGTCCCTGCTTCTGCCTGCGTCACAGGCAGCAGTGCGGTTAGGGTGCCCAGCCTCACCTCTTCCTGTGCCCACACCTGCCTCACATCCACCTTCCCTTGCTGCGGCCTGGGATCTGCTGAATGTATGACCCTCCACCTTCATACTGTCCTACTGGCTCCTGTCCATCACACCTGTTCAGAGCCTCCAGCCCAAGTCAAGGACAGCATCTTCCCAAGCCCTCACCCCTCCCACCTCACCTCCATCCTTCCAGTATTGATCCTTGGCTGCTGACCCAGGCATCTGGCTTCTTGATGGCTCACTGCACACACTTCTGCGACATCAGAAGTGACACACCCATGTCAGGCAAGGCCCTAAGATACTGTATAAAAAAACATCATTGTATGGATCCACGACTTTCAGGATGTGCCAGCACTATTCTCTCATGGCCCCCAGCCCCAGCCTGAGTGCTGAGTGACACTGAGGAGGTGATATCATTGCTCCCCATGCAAAGGGCAAGAAGTGGCATGCCATCATTCAGACATAAGAGCAGAGGCTTGGGTTCTTCTATTGGAGCATCTCTGACAGCCCCTGCCTGCCAGTCTGCATCAGCCCAGTTCTTTCCTAATGATCTGGAATATCTTTGAGACCCAGAGAATACTGCACTTCTATACTTCATGCAGTGTTGCCTAGGCTGCAGGGACCAAGTCAGAGTCCCCTCTTGCCACCATCTTGAACCCATTTGCTCTGCCCAGCTCAGCCATAGCTAGCACTCCCATCCCACTCAGCCTAGATAGCCATCACCCTCCCCTCCAGGTATCTGTAGAGACTCTGATATTGCAATGTTTAATCCTGACCTCTTCCCAGGACTTTTGTGCAGCTCCTTTTGGGCAGTGGCCACACCTCTCCTGCAGGCTGGGAATCTTGACCAGAGTCAGTGGGAATAGGGTGAATGTGGAGACTCAGCACTATCTATATGCCTCTTTTCCTTGAGCCAGTGCGCTCTTGTCTCTTCATTGGTGAACTCCTTTGTATCCCTGTGGAACAGATCTGGTTTTGTCTTGTGCCTTGTTGTGAGCACTGTTAATGTACAGTCACTGCTTCTGTGTGGAGCTAGCTACCTGTGGACCTTTACTACTTTCACTATTTTTTTCCATTTTTTCTTTCCCCTGTATTTCTTTGCAGTGTTCAGATTGCACCCAATGGCCTTGAGTATGCTAGGTAAGTGCTCTACTTCTGAGCCACAGCCACAGCCCCTCACTGGGGGATTCTAGCAGGTGCTCTACTGCTGAACCACACCCCAGCCCCTCAATGGGGGATTCTAGGCAAGCACAGTACATTGAGCTACATCCCCAGCCTTCTTTCTCTATTTTATTGTGAGACAGGGTCTCACTAAGTTACCCAGGTTGACCTGGAGACACACCCTGTAGTCCATCCAGGCAGGCTTTGAGCTTGAGATCATCCTGTCTAAGCACCCATGTAGTTTAGATACCATGCCAGCACCTCACACCCTACTGTGTCTTAGCATCTTGCCTGAGACAAGAATATGTCCTTCCTGACTCTACCTTGGGAGCTGGGAGCTGGTCCTGAACAGAGATGATCTCAGCATCTCTCCTGGCATGGCCTCCAAGGCCTGCCTGCCTTGCTGAATGTCTATGTAAAGTAAGACGCTAAGTGAAAGGACAGAGAATACAGACTCAGAGGTGAGTGCAGGCTGCTCATGTTTATTAACACTGGAGACTAAAAACAGCCCGTGTGCTGATGGGCATTAGCGTGGTGAATTTCCACAGGCGCTGATTTCTTTTGATTGTTTATGAGTGACTGATACACCCTCCATACCAAGCCCGTCCTCATGTTGATGCCACCTCCTGAAGAGCTTAGTCCCTTGGGCCTACAGGCCCTGGGACACCAGCTGCTTCTCCTTGCTGGAGCACTGAACTTGCTGGAACCTTCTGCCCTCCCAAGCATCCAGGGTCCTCATACTCCACAGTACCTAGATTGGGCCTTTAGACCTCCCCTCCCCAGCTACGGGCTTGACAGCCTAGCTTGCCCTAAGCAGTCTGGTCAGGAGACAGAGGTTATCTGACAGCAGCCTGCTCAGCAGCACACATGACCCAGGAAGCAGGCTGCTTGATGATATTCTTCCTCTCTTGATGTCTAAAGTCTTGGTGATCTCACTCTCAGATGACAAGGCACCTTTATCTTCTTGGGGTCCTTGTGACAGAATTAGGAACCCAATGTCCTTTTTCTTCTTTTAAGGGTGCTGGAGATGGAACACAAGGCCATGTGTATGATAAGGGATCTACTGCAGAGCCACACTCCCAGCCTCTCTCTGAGGGAATTCTAGCTCCACCACTGAGCCACACCCCCAGCCCCTGGTTCTTGTCAGGTGCTTTATCACTGAGCCACACCCCAACACTATAGAAAGCATGCACTTACACAAATCACTGTTCCTTGTGACTAATATTTTTGGGTGAATTGGCATTTCTCTCACACACTGTGTATTGTCTTACAGCAAGGTACAATGCAAGGTGTGCTTACTGGGACCAAAATGGAGACTGTCCAGCCAAACTGTTTCCATGTGGAGGCCAATAACTGGAACAGCTGCCACAGACAGGCAGAACTACATGGAAGGAACAGTGCTATGTGGGATGTGGCATAGTTAGCAATGTTTAACATCCTTTTTACCATCCTCACCCAAAACAGATGGGTTAGGATGGTCCAGGTGGCTGACCCTACTCACGGTAACAGCCTTAAGGTATTCCCTGTTCACATGGAGCACTCTGTCATATAGCATGGTGCTGACAGTGATAAGACTGACCTGGGTATTATAGATAAGACTGATTCCTAGGGGAAATGTCTTGAGGGGCTTCATAATGCTTGCTATGGATGCCATGCCATTGGAAGATCCCTCTTTGGAGCTAGGTATGTTGGCCCCGGCCTTTGATCTTAGCAGTCAGGAAGCTGAAGCAGGAGGATATAAAATTCAAAGCCAGCCTAGGCTATATAAAGACCCCTGTTTTAAGGAAACTCAAACAATCAAAAGCACCTTGATGGAACCAAGATCTGTCAAGGCAGAAAGGATCAGAGACAGGGCAGGAAGGCTATTCATACACTGGGCTCACATGGGTCACCGGTGTCCATGAGCAGATAAGTAGATGAATGAGACCTGGTCTTTCTGTATTGTGGACCATTATTCAACCCAGAATGAAATCCTGCTTCCTGCTGCAGTGTGGATACGCCCTGAAGATAATCACTAAGAAAAATAAGCCAGTCTACAAAACATCCATGTTGTCTGATTCTGTGAATATCAGGTTCCTACAGACGCAAAGTAGAGAAGTGGCAGCCAGGCTGGGTGGGGACAGGGAGTTAGTATTTAATGCCAATTTCAGGTGGGAAAGATGAGACAGTCATGGTTGTACAACACTGGCTGTATTTAACACACTGAGGCACAGATCAATGGGATATTTCAGTTTAAAATGTCTTAAGGGGCTGGAGATAGGGCTCAGTTCGTAGAGTGCTCAGTTATCATGTGTGAATCCTAACTTTGATCCCCAGCACCACATAAACTGGGCATGGTAGTGCACACTTATAATCCCAGCACTTGTGTTGTGGAAGCGGGAGGATGAGAAGTTCAGGGTCATCTTCCTGGCTTGCATAGTGATGTCAAAGACAACTTAGGCTACAGGAGACTGTTTTTAAAGAGAGAGAGAAAATGAATCAGCTTTGTCTGACAGAAACCCAGGAACAGGGATGGAAGCCCCTGCCATGCACATTAATATGCTAGAGGTGGTAGCTCTCAGGCTGCACACTCACAAGACTCCTGCTCATCCCTCATTGACCCTTGACCATCATCTCATAATTGATCCTGCTACTGCTGGCCCATGTCCCTGCAGCTTCCTGCCAGCCCTTACCAAGAACCAAGCATGGGGGTGGGGCAACAGCCAGTTACTATGCAGAGAGGAACTCATGAGAACAGAGGCTACTTGCTTTCCAGAGTTTCTTCTGCCTGGAGACACTGGGAATGACAGCCTAAGCTATGGCCCAGTAGATACAAACTGAAACCCTGCCTCTCCTCCAGGCAGTCTCCATTTTATGCCCATGTCCTGACTGTGCTGTTATAGAAGCCCAGGGTGACTATCTTTGTCACTGACAGTGAAGTGACCGTCATCTATGTGTCACAAGGCTGAGACTGGAACTCTGAGAATTCACCTACCTCATAGCTGGTGGAGCTAGACCCATAGCTGGTGGAGCTAGACCCAAAGTCCCATGAGTTGGCTGCTCAACCCCAAGCATTACCTATACATCAGCTTCTATGCCATTTCCCTATTTGAGTTGAGTACATTGGGCTTGCAAGCCAGATGCAGAGAGGAGGGAGCGAGCACAGGCCCAGGAGCTAGGGACCACACTGACAACTCTCTGGCTTCTGCTGCGGCCAGCTATCTCTGAACTTGGGTGTAGCCTCCATAGACCCAAGTCCTCTGACTGTCCTGTCCTGTGGTGACTGGTCCTGTTCACTGGCAAGCATACAGCACTACATATCCCCAAGTGTCAGTCTCTCCTGAACTGCTGCCAGGGTCTTAATTTGGCTTTGCCAGCTCTGGGGTTCTTAGCCTATCTGGAGCTAACTGGTTCAGACACTTTTTGCTAACTGGTTCAGCCTTTTGCTCAGAGAGTAAAGCTGAAAGAGGAAGCTGGGTGGCCCACAGGTGCTCCCAGTGACAGGGCCGTGGGACACAAGTACCTGAAACTATAATGTTCTGGCGAGACTCTCTGCTTGCACCTTCTATTTGCTGCTGGCACCACTTATCCTGATGCCACTAGATAGACAAGGGCTAGTAGCCTTGCAAGGGCCTAGGTTTGCACCTGGTAGTTCCTGGTAGTTGCCTCAGTTTGGTTGGTACCCTTCAGTTCTTAGGGGTGTCTGGTAGAAACCTCAGGTTCATGGGTAGTATGATCAGTGAACCCAAGGACCACTGAGAAGTAGTCACTTGGGCATGTCTAACATGGGGTTGGGTGCAGAGACAGGTCGTTACATGTCTAATTAGTAAATTAGTTACAATGCACGTTTTAGCTTTAGGAATGAGGATGGACAGGTGGACAGGCAGACAGACCGTAGGGGCTGCTTTCCGTATTTGAAAGCATTGGTTTAGTTGACCCATGAGCCACCTAGGCAACAGCTGCCTACCCTAAAAAGCTACTACTGCAAAGAACATGCTCACATCTGCCCACCCTCTTGTCCTTCTAAGGACTTGGAGCCACCAGTGATACCCACAGCATAGCAACAAATGGAAGCCTATAGAAGAAGCAGCCCAGTGGATCCATTTTAGTCAGGGGTCCCTGACTTCCAGGCCAGGTCTGGCCCTGCCAGGAGGCTCAAGCAGAACAGCAGCTGAAGAGCTGACCTTAGGCACACTCAAGTGGCTACAAGCTCTGTCTCTTTCCTGAGCTCTGAGTGTCTGGTTCAGGCCCACTGGGTCTGTGCATGAGAAAGTCAGAGATACACCCTTCCCCTCAGAGCTATACACTTAACCTTTGATGAATTGTGTTGCCCAAGTCTGGAGCTGGAGTCCTGAAATGCAGCTCTTGGCAATACAACATGAGCCTGGGAGAACCTGCCCTAAGGGCTTCCTGTTCCAGCTGTACAAGCACCCCTGCAACTCCCCGACAACCCTCAAGTTCTCTCATATGTTGCTGAGCAAGCTCACACAGCCGGAGGTCCAAGAATGATGCTGAAATTTGAGGTGGGTGGAATCTAGGCTGTCAGGGGGCAGGGGGTTGCTAGCATGAAAGTCACATGCCTTGGCTAAGCAAGGCTTACCTATAGTCCTCTAGGGTTGTATCCTCAAGCCCAGTGGCTCCAAGTCCTTGGGGTCTATGCTGTGTTAACACATCCTATCCTGTCTTCTGATCAACCTTAGTTAGTTACTAGGAGTCAGGCACCTAAGGGTGTCAT
Source organism: Cricetiscus sungorus (assembly GCA_030556225.1). Lineage (NCBI taxonomy): Eukaryota > Metazoa > Chordata > Mammalia > Rodentia > Cricetidae > Cricetiscus > Cricetiscus sungorus. The sequence continues at coordinate 10,098,844 of JANBXA010000044.1, forward strand.
AAAAACAGCCCTGACTTATGCTGGCCCAAGCGTGCCCCTCCCTAGTCCTGTTCGTGGAGCTGCTGAGGGCAGGGGAGAAGTGTGACCGGACCTGGTCTCCTGAGCAGGCAGGTCCCACAGGCTGGGTAGGGTAGGGGAGACCACACAATGACCACCTGGGGGTCCTGCACTCTGTACCTGTGGCCTCTGCTGCTTTCAACCCTGCTTTGCCTCCAGCTCCCAGACCCAGCAGGCCTCCAGAAGCCTCACTCTTGCTGTGGAGCTTCGGACCTCAGCTAGGAGAGAGAGGTATTGATTTAGTTTTGAGTCAAGTGACTTATAAATATGCATGAAGATCGGCGGTTATTTAACTGTGCTTTTTAATTCTCCTCGTGTTGCTGCCTCTTTCCAGCAGGGTCTCTTGGTATGCGAGTCAGGCGCCCAGTGGCAGGCGGTCTTGGCTCTCAGCTTGCTGCCTGGACTTTCTCTGGGGCATCTGGACCCGGAGGAGTGAGGCTAGGGGCAGCTGTCCTCCCATGGGGACATAGGAGATCTGGTTCTATTGTAGGGTAAGAGGCTAGCGGTGCTTTTCTCTGGACTTTATTTTTAAATTTTCATTATGTTTTTATTTATTATTGATTTTACATGTCTGTTTATATGAATATGCATGTACCACAGCACACATGTGTAAGCAACCTGTGGGAGTCACTTCTCTACTGCTATCATATGGATCCCAGGGATAGGAGTCAGGTTGTCAACATTAGCAAGAAGTACCTTTTGCCTTTACCTGCTGAGCCATCTTGCAGCCTAGAAGGGTGTGTGTGTGTGCGCGCGCGTGCGCGCACACGCACATCTGTATGTGCCTGCTGTGTGCTTATGTATACCATGTGGATACGTATAGGTACCCATGTTAAATCCCCTGCAACTGGAGTTACAGGCAGTTGTGAGCCATCTGATGTGGGTGTTGGGAACCAAATGTGGGTTCTCTACAAGAGCAGTTGGAACTTGCTCTGTAGACTAGGCTGGCTTCAAACTCACAGAGATCCACTTGCCCCTGCCTTCTGAGTGCTGGGACTAAAGGCATGCGCCACTACCACCTGGCTAAAGTAAGGTTCTTAAAGACCAGATTCACTAGGCCTGGAAAATAGTTCCATAGGTAGGGCCTAAGTTCAAGTTCCCAGCACTCATATAAAATGCCAGGCATGGCACATGCCTGTAACATCAGCATTGGAGGGTGGGGACAGGTGGAGCACAAGAGCTTATTAACTGGCTAAAGCAGTGAGCTCCCAGTTCAATGAAAAGATACTATTTCAAGGAAATAAGACTAAGAGCAGCTCCAGTTTCCATATGTTCATGGGCCTATCTATACATACAGTTGTATACAGAACATTTGCACACACCTATGTATACCACATACAAAAAAAGACCAAATCCAACATGTTCCCCACCACAGAGGGAAACTGAGGTCCCAATGGCTAGGAGATCCTGTGGAAGGAAAGCCACACACATATTAGGGGAAGAAATACTATATGAGCAGAATCCACCAGATCCCAGCCCACTCAGCCATGTGCCTGCTGATGGATGGAGAGCAGTGGCTGGTCACTTGAGCTTACATGGACTTGAACAACAAATGGAAGGTCACAGAGTGAACAGGTGGTGAGAAGAGCCACCTGTCCTTCAGGAAGGCCACACCATGCCCTGGAGGATTCTCCTGCCCCAGATCTGTCAGTGACCACTATCCATGGACCTGAGCAGGGGCCACAGTGTGTCCCTGGTGTTGCCACCTTCTCACCTCACCCTTTGTCAGCTCCTGTGTGTTCGCGGTCATTAGCAGAAAACGTCAGCTCGCTCACTCAGCAAATGTGATGTTTTTGTTTAGTCAATGATTACATCGTGGCATCAAAGGAAGGTTCCAGAATTTTCCTTTTGAGATTCTTGTCACTGTCTCCACAGTTTCCTCAGCTGCAAATCAAACAAGGCAACAAATTTTAGCAGCAGATTACAGCCATTCTCCCCTTTCTTCCTCAAAGCTGTCATCCTGTGGCAGACTCAGCGAAGTTGCTCACTCGCTCCCATCTGCTTGTCTCGCATGCCTCACTGGCCCCCTTGATGGTGTTCTTCATATTGGCACTGATGCCCCTGGGTCTGCAACAGGCAGCGGGTGTACCTGGAGAGGATGCAGAGCCAAACCAGTACTGAGACAGGATTTGGTGCTGTGGGCATAAGCCTGGCACTTATTTTCTTCCCAAGTGGTCTCTGTTGCATCTGCTGTAGATAGAGGGTACGTGGCTGCTTGGCTCCTCAAGTGCTCAGACACGCCCAGGCACAGAAGCAGCCATGTTTGGCGATAACCTCTGGGCAAGTGGATTGGCACACTTTAGAAGGCACTGACCTGGTTCTCTGGCCTGGTCCACCCTATCTTTGTCATATAGTTCGTAGCTGGCCTCTCCTCACAGCAGGGTCCTTGGTGTGTCTGGTGGTGGTAGTAGCACTGATCTCTCTCTGATAGTCTTGAAGTTACACTTACCTTAACAAGGATGACACTCAGACAGCTTACCTCCTGCACCCTGTGGCCACACCACCCATGCCACTTAACTCCCCTTCTCAGACCAAGCTCTGAAACCCCTTTTCCTGAGCCCTACCACATGACTTGGCACAGAATCCTAGGTGGGTGCTGGGTGCCAAGTGAGAGCACACATGACTGTGTGCCCAGGTGATGCCCTTGCCCCTGCCTCATCCATTTCTGTGATGTCTACAGATGGCTGCTGCTTCAACTGCAGTTGTGTAGGGAAGAGAGTTCTTAAATTGGGGTCACTTCTGCCTGCGGCAATGGCCCCAGCTCATTGTCACAGGAGGGAGACCAAGGCCATTTCTCCGGACCTCTTGGCTCTTTATACTTCAGTTGGTGATCTGATTTCTAAGCCTGTGAAATGCATTCTGGCCCAAGAAATGTTCCATTTGTTAAGCATTCATTCGGTAGCCTCTGTGCCATAGCAGACATATTATCAGTACCAGAAGCACTGGGAGGAACAAGACAGACAGTCCTGTCCTCACAGAGCTGACCTCTGCTAGGGGACAGCTAATGAAACAAGTGTTTGAGGTGACGCCGTGTGTCATAACATGTAGGTGCGGTGGAGAGGGTACGGCAGGTAGTGATGGGCTGTCACTTGTGGCCTGTCAGTTCGTAGCTGGGTACTTGTTTTGAATAGGCACTGAGGCATCGCTGTTGGCTTCATGCTCTACAGTGTGAGGCAATGGCTCCTTGTGGCAGAAGGGTCTCAGGCTGGACAGACCCAGCCATGCTAGTTGTGCCTCTTTCCTCCCCAGGACATCTATCTCTCTGTCTCTCTCCCCCACTATGTATCCCTGGCTGTCCTGGAACATACTATATAGATAAGGTTAGCTTCGAACTCCTAGAGATCCTCCTGTCTCTGCCTTGTGAGTGCTGTGATAAAAGTGTGCACTAGCACATCCAGCTTATCTCAGGAGTCTGTGGTGTCTTCTGTGTCATTTGCTCTGTATAGGGCTGTCGGAGCTGTCCCAGGCCCCAGTTAGCCCTCACCTCAGCCTGAGATCCCCTAGCCCCAGCATGTCAGCCTGTAAAGCTCACAAAATATGGTTTGAGTTACAGTTTTTAAAGTCTTTAAAAGGAAAAATCAAGAACATCTTAGGCCACACAAAAACCTCTATGTTTGGGTGAGCGTGATTTCATTGGCACACGTGATACTCTTCCCTGCCAATTCCCACGCCTGTAGTCTGTGGCTGCTTTCTCACTGAGCTACCCAGTGGGCACTGGGACAGGTGGGCAGTCTTGAGGCCGGCTGGCTCCATAGGCAAAGTCAGACTGAGCTCTGATTCCCTGCCCAGCTCCTAGTGCTTGGCTTGGGAAGAAAAGCTAAGGTTCTTGTCCAGCCCCAAGGCTGTCACAGCAGGTGTGGTTGATGGATTTCACATGCCTGGTTATCTCCCCGGCTGGTGAAATTGCATGGAATAACAGACTGTTGAAATTGCACGAGTAACAGTCCTTTCAACCCTGAGAGCCAGGGAATCCACTTTCTGGGAGCCTCTTCATCCCCAGGGCTTTACAAGGTTCTCAGGAAAGCTCTGAAGAGCCTGCCAGGTCTGCTCCCCCTCCCTCCCTCTCTCCAGTTCTAGCTGGTAGCTTCCTCCTTCCTCTTCTTCTGATGAGAACATACTCAGGATGTGGCCTGGGAAACCAAGTTTGCAAACCCTACTCTTCTCTGCAGGTAGCTCTGAACACTTTCTGCTCCCCATCTCCCCCCCACCCCACCCCCACCAAACACACACATCCATGGAGACTGCAGGCTGGCACTTCACCCATCGTCCCCTGCTGCTCCCAGAAGCATATCTAGAGGTGTGACAGGTATACACCATACTGTCCTTATGATTTAGAGGGACAATGACCTATGGCAACTTAACCCATGTGATGCCCAGGCTTGAGCACAGCCTTGTGAGCACAGGCTTCCTCACTAAAGTCAAACTTCCAGATTACTTGCCCTGTATCTGGTGGTCTTAATGGGTGGGCTGTTTTCCCTGCTTCCTTAGTAGGCATCATGGGAGGGGGCACTGAGGCCAGAGAAGCCAGGAAACCCTTATATGTTAGTCAAGATTCTAACACAACATTAAAAAGACCTCGGATCTCACAAGGTCCGCTGAAGCCATCCCTAGGACCACACTGAGACAGCCTCAAATCTTAACATCTTCTAACCCCTGGATGGTGGTATGTATGTACATAGAGATCAGCATCCCTTGCTAAGCAGCCATGGGCACATGGGCTCTGAGGACCCCAGGCCCAGAAGTGTATGGTTCCTCACAAACCAGTCTCTTCCACCCAGTCCCTAGAAGAGACACCCACACCTCCGTGCTGCACTCTGTGGTAGCCCTGTTACATGTCTGAGAGCAGGGGCACCTGGGGAAAGGTTGGTCAGAGAAGACAACTAACCCCTTATGTGACTTCCTGAGTCACCTCAGACCTCACAGAAGTCTGTCTTGGGCTCAGTGGAGGCAGCAGACAGCCTCCCACCTTCCACAGTTCAGGAGGTGCATGGCATCCTTCAGTGGCTTTTTTGCATGGGACAGTGCAGTCCCCACGCCATTGTCTTCTCAGTGCCCTGACAGAATGCACAGCCCTTTCGCACAGAATGCCTGATTCACACTAGGCATATGGCCTGCAATGGTTGCAGTGTAGGTTTTCCCGATGTCTCATGTGGATGCCATTCTGTGCCCATTGGCTCCTTGAGCTCTGTTTGTGAAGTGCCCGTTCATGCATTTTGCTCATTTTTCCAATGGCTGACATTTTCTTGATTACTTTTGAGTTGGGAATGACATCTAGGTGTGAGCTGACCAAGTGGATGACCTCAAAGAGCCTCTCTACCCTGATGTTCATCCCTTCCCAGTCAGGGCCCAAAGTACTTTCAAGCGTATTGTCCCCTCCCCCAATTCTATTTCTCCCTTTGCTTTTTTGGTACAGGGTCTTATGTAACCCAGATTAACCCATGAGTCTCAAACTCATAACTCCACTGCCACAGCCGCCTTAATGCTTTACTCCACCGGCTTCCATTCCTTTCCCTCGTGTCAGTGCATCCTCAGTGTGCTGTTGGGATGGTAATGTTCCCTCACACTCACTTTCCAGCCTTCCCTTTGGGGGCTGGAGAGATGGCTGAAGAGCACCTACACAGTGGTCTACAGCTCTGCCTCCAGTTCCAGGGGATCCAACTTCTGACCTCCATGAGCACCAGGCACTCATGGAGTACACATGTGTACAGACATGCCAAACACCCATAAGATAAATATATCACAAAAGTTTATTCTTAATCTTGCCCTTTATAATTTGATTTGCCTTCCCTGAAGTTGGTGTCTGTGTGTAGTGAGAGGTAGAGATCATGGGGGCATCCAGCATTGAAGGGGGAATCTCTCCAATGCCACCCAGCCACAGCTGGGACATATTGAGACATCTACTAGAATCAGCCACATTGCTCTCCTGTGGTTGTCCCTAGCTGTGGGGAGTAATAGGTAGGTGCCACCCAGGGGCACTGTTAGCTATGGGCACCAGACTGAGGTCTATGGGGACTCTACTGTCCTTCCCACAGTCACAGTTTCTCTGTAAATCTAAAGCCATTCTAGAGAGCAAAGATGCTCTTCCCTTGTTCAGTTCTGGGTCTCCCTCTCACAGATGTCTTGCAGAGAGGGATAGATGACAGGCCTCACAGGGCTGCAGGATAGGCATTGTGAGCCTGGTCACTCAGCCATTGCATTGGGATTCAGGGGGTGGGAGTGACTGAATGGAGCCAGGTTATATATGGTGCTCTACCACTGAGCCACACCCCAGCCCCTCACTGGGGGATTCTAGGCAGGTGCTCTACCACTGAGCCACACCCCAACCCCTCATTGCTGGGTTCTACCTAAGTGTTGAGCCTCATCTTCAGTCCTTTTTCCTCTGAGACAGTCTCAACAAGTAGCCCAGGCTACCCTTGTACTCATTTTGTGGTCCTAACTGGCCTAATACTTGGAATTCTCCTGCCTCAGCCTATTGTGTAGCTGGGATTACAAGACCATGTCTCTCATTCTTTCTGGAACTTGGCATTGAATTTGGTATTTAGATAGACTGAGCAGGGAATTGGTGTGCTGGAGCACCTGTGGTGGCCCTGGGGGAGGAAGACTGCTTTGCTTGTAATCCTTACCAGTTCAGTCACTTGTCAGGCTGAGTGGCCTCTGTACTATAAGAGAACCCAAATTGGTAAGGGGCTTGCCTGCACACATTGTACAGGGATGCTGAGATGGTTGTCACGGCAGCTGCTGCATCAGACCTTCTGTTCTACCAAAGGCTCCTTGGCTACCAGGATTCTCCTCTGTGTTACTGTGCTCCGCATCCACACCCAGTGACCCTGCACTGTGTTCACTCCTCTAGGGTGACTACAATCAGAGTCGAACTAAAGTGCTACACATGAGCCTGAACCCAACCAGCATGGCCAGGAAGCGCCAGCAAGAAGACCATGCCCGGTTGCAGGGGGAGTGCGAGCGGCTGCGGGGACTCGTGCATGCCCTGGAGAGAGGGGGCCCCATCCCCACTGACCTGGAGGCTGCCTCCAGCCTTTCGTCATCCAAGGAGGTGGCAGGTAGGTCCCCTCACCCAGCCCTCTGGTCTCCAGAGAGGTATATGCATAAAGCATCCAGGCTGAGTGGATGGACAGAGCCCATTGGCCCTTGCAGCCAGCTGAGAGGTATTGCTTCCCTGCAGGCTTCACAAACAGTGTTAGTCATCTGAGTTTGCAAGCAGCTAAGATCTTCTCAGACCCCCCCAAACAAATTAATACCATTTATCAGTTTATATGTGGCCCATTAATCATGAGTAAATCCAATCCTCAGAGAAAACAGGGCCATCGTTCACTGGCCTAAGCACACGTCACAGAGCCCAGGGCCCTTTGCAACCAGGATTCCAGGAAAGAGCAAGCTAGTACAGTCAGTGTCTCTCATCATCCTCTCCAGTCTGTAAATCAGGGTAACAACCATCAGAACATGTACCTGTCACCCGTGATGCATTGGAGAGGCCACTGACATCAGTCACTGAGCCTTGGTGAGCATGGCAGCCATGAGATCCTGCCCCATCTGCTTTGCTCCGTAGCTGTGATGTACAAACTTGTGTGTACAAGGGAGGGGTTTGTACCAGGTCTGGGTGGGGAGGGAACTGGGACAAGGGTATGCTAGAGGCAGGTCCTGCAGCAACCCTGCCTGTCCTGAAAGCACTCTCGTCTCCTTACCCTTAGGGGCATTTCAGGCCACCTGTGCTGTGCTGGGGCTGTGGACCACTGTTGTCTGGGATTTGTGTCTTGCTTGCAGTTCTCAACTCCTTCCCATCCTGTGAAGCGCTCCTGCTTCCTCTCTGTGTATCTGTCATCTGGTCCTGTGGAGGCACTTGGCATTTCCAGTGAGAGTCCTTGAACCAGGGAGGGTGGAACTGTCATCAGAGAGTCCTTCCTGCAGCTCGGGTCTCAGTGTGGAGCGGCAGAGGCAGATTCTTCTGGTCTGTTCATTCCTGCATTCCTGTTGTGTCTCCCTTCTGCTTGCGGCATCTGCCCTGGGATGTCATAGAGGGCTCCTGAAGACAGTGTTGCACAGAACCTGGGGGCCCTGGGATGGTTGAAGGCATGCACCAAGCCCCGAGGACCCAAAGTCCGAATGGGAATGGCCGGTGCAGCCTCCCTTCTGTCTCTGTCAGGCTGAGGCGCTCTGGGAAGCAATCAATACCTCGGGGCTCCACACAGAGAGCCTGGTCATGCTCCATATGACCTGTCATTGTCATCTGTGTTATTACCATGGTCTTGTTGCCTGGCTGTTGGGACCCCTGCCAGCCTTAGGTGCTCTGGTTTGGCAGGCTCCAGTTTGTCAATGTCCTTTGTGAGTCTTGTGGTTCCTATGGCACTGTAGGAGTCAGTTGTGAGTGGCAGATGGTATGTATGGGTCAGGACCTTGTGCCTCTCAGGAGCTTAGAAGGTCATGTTGGCTTACACTGTTGCTCTTCCCATGAGCAGCATCAGGGGTGTATGTGTGTGTGAAGTGTGTGTCCTCCCTGATCGCCCCTTCACCTCCACCCTTCTGAAAATGTCAGGTTTTCAGAGTGAAGGAACTTAATTAACATTGACCCTCTTAAGTCTCGCATGTCAGTCTTTCTGCACACCAGAGCCTGCAGACGTGTAAAAGTGTAAGAACCCGGTCTCAAGCCCAGTTCTCTTGGGTCTCAGACCTCTTGCTCTCTCCAGTAGAGCAGAAATGAACCCTAGCAGCTCTGAGCTTAGGTTATAGCCATCGCACTTCTGAACTCTCCACTTCACCAGCATTGGCAGTCAGACAGAGGAGAACCCTACAGCAGATGCACCTGCCTGTCATTGGCTCCCAGTAGCCCAGAGTCCAGCTGGGCTGTTTAGGGAGACAGATGGAATATTTAGGGAGACAGTGTAGGGGTTTGGTGGCTCCATCCTGAAAAACACTGACCCAGGGACCAAAACCCAGTCTCCCAATACTTCCCTGGCTCTGTGTGTGGCCCCCTGCTGCTGTGGCCCCTGCCAGTGAGCTGGTTAATTGCAGTTTAATTAGGCATGCATTAAAATTAAAACAATCTCATCTTGTCAGAGTGACACATTGGAGGTGATCAAATTCATCACTGCTTGACTGGGCACAGCGGGTCCCAGAGGTGGGCTCTGGAGAAGAGAGAAAGGGAGCTGGCTTTTGTAGTATTCTCATTTACCTTCAGCCTTTCTGCCCTAGACATGAGGGTACTCTCCAGGGTCTAGTCCATGGCTTTGGGGTGGGTTGTGAATTATTAACTCAGGTTCTTCTCTGTAATTCAGGCTGGTCTTGAACTCTCCATTCTCCTGTTTCAGCCTCCTGAGTGCTAGGATTAAAAAAGCATGCACTATTAAGTCTGACTGGGGTTGACACTTACCATGTGGCACTTGGCACTTGACTCTGGGGCCTGAGCCACCATGAGCTACACTCTGCTTGTACTGTGTGACTTCAAGGCCACTACTGTTCCAGCATTGCTTCATATATTTCCCACACCAGTGGCCTGGGCTCTGGAACCTAGGTCAGCTGGGGTGACAAGGGAGGGTCAGAGATGCCCAATGCTTCCAGAGTCAATCAGCTTGGCCACTTGGCATGATACAGGCCAATCATAACCCCTGTTTCCTTGGGGAGAATTGCACCTCTCAGTCTGTCCAGAAGTAACTAGAGGTTCAAGGGTGCACTCTGAGTAGCTTACATGAGAAAGGAGACATGGGGGCTTTTTCTCAAGTGTCCCCACACAGCTGTTCATGGCATGATGTTCTGGCAAGATGTCAGCTGTTTGCTCTGAGCCTTTTAACCAGTGTTGCAGGTCTGTAGAATGATGTTGGCTGAGCAGGTACATCCCCAATGCAACCCCCATAGCCAGTGTTCCCATGTAAAACAGCGAAGTATCATTGCTGTATATGGGCTATGTGGCAGGAACAGGGACATAAGAGGACCATATTTAAAACAAAACAAAAGACCTGATGTTGTTCTAAAAATAAATGTATTAGTTTTCAACAAGGCCCAATAATACTTGGTACACTGTCGAAATTATGAAATTCAGAGCTTGGTACCATAAAGTTTTATTGAAAGATGGCCACCTTGTTATTAGGAATGTCCACAACAGCAAGAGTTAAGCTCCCAGAGACTAGTAGAGGTACCTTCCTAGGATCCCCCAGTGAGGGGCTGGAGTGTGGCTCAGTGGTAGAACACCTGCCTAGAATCCTCCAGTGAGGAGTTGGGGTATGGCTCAGTGGTAGAGCACCTGTCTAACTATGGTTGAGGGCCCTGGGTTGAGCCCCAGTACTGTGGGCTGGAAGGACTTCTTAGTTAAAAGCGATGAAATGGATGAGCCTCAAGTTTAACCTTTCTGAACATCATCTCTTCTTAAAAACAACCCTTAACACTATACTCTGACACAAACACTGTAAGGGATATAGTTATCAGGTGACAATTCTGACAAGAGGAAGCTGTCTCCCTTCTCAATAGTCAAAGAAACACATTCACTGGGAACACTCTGCTGTCTTGTGTTTTAGGGCTCGTGCTAAAATAACAGTTTGAACTGTACAGCACTATACTGCACAGCTGTGTATGACAGCTCCAATGAAGACTCCCAACAGTTCCCTTAGCAATGTGAGTCATGCTCCACTCCCAGGCCCAGGGCTACAGTCTGGTGTGTCCTTTCCTATGTCTAGAGCCATGTCTCCAGCATGGTACTCAGCTTCCTGCCCCTGGCTGAGCACCTCAGGAGTTACTTTGCCCACTGAGTAGTGTCTCAATGGGTGATGCTCCGTGGTATTTGCTCCTCATGTTCCCCTGAGGTAACCCTGGTGATGCTGCAGGCCAATCCCTGGGAGAGATGGAGAATGAGAGCACAGTGTTGTTGTCTGCCTTGAACCTGGGGAGAGCATGGTGCCAGCTGCTTCTTAACCCCCAGGAAGGATGTTGAGGCCACTCAGGGTACCCCACCAGGCCCTCAGTTTAGCCCCACTATTGAACCATATAACCCGGTGCATGTTTTATTAGACTTGTGCTATGGACTGATTGCATTTAGAGAGAATGAACAGAAATAGTCTGTTACAGTTCAGATTTGAGGTGCTTGTGGCTGTATTTAATAATGTACATATATACTTGTGCAAGTGGAGTGAGCCCACAATGAACCCAAAACCAATGTCAGCCTCCCGAGGATTTCAGTGAGACCCGGGGAAGGAACCCTAGGCAGCCATTGAGGCTCTAGAGCAGGCTGTAGCTTGACTGCTGTCCAGGGCACACAGTGGCCATGAATCCAGTGTTAGGAGACCCATGAAGCATGGCTAGACTCCAAAGCTGAGCTGCTGGAAGGTTTGGGCTGCTGCCGAACCCCAGAAACCACCATTCTGGACAGAACCTGAGAAGAAAGGCCTCATATCTCCTAACATGCTATCAACACGAAGAGCTCGCAAGGAGCCAGGAAAGTAGACCAAGACTGCAGCCATAGGAGCAAGCTCATAGTGACCAGAAAGCCCACAGGTATGCAAGTGGCCAGGGGTTGAAAACGCCTGTCTTTCCGTAGTTACATCCCTGTTCGAATGCTTTATCGCAGCCACAAACGTGAGACTGGGACAAATGCCAGCTGCTCAGAATGTCGTTAAGGAAACACATAACCCTGCCCAGTCTGTGCTCACTATTAAAACTCAGTACTAGGTTGGCTGTGAGTCCACCTGTAAGTCCAGCACTCAGAGCCCTAAGTTTCAGACAACCTGAGCTACAGAGGGAAATCCTTATCAAATAAAAGGGAACAAAAGGCAATAGAAAAAAAAAATCATGATTACTGAAAGTAGATGAATGAAATAGACAAACAGAAACCACTAAGCCCAGAGTCTCGTCTAAGTTAATAAATGTGTAATGAACAATGAGCAATAAATCCGTGGGGACCATCTGACAGATGCCACCAGGACAACTCTCCAGTGATCTGGACAAAGACAGATTTAGACCTTGACTTCAAGCCACACAGCGAAGAGATTATGGAGGGTCTGCAGCTGCAAACAGAAGGAATCAGCCGGAATAGCCCAGAAGAAAATAGGACTATTTATCAACTCACTAAGGAACCTTCGAAGCCTGAGCCAGGCCTGTCGGTGCAGGCTGTCACCACAGCCTCTTGGGAGGCAGAAGCGGTGGGGAGCTTGAGTTGAAGGCCAGCCTGGGCAACTTCATGAGATGCTGTCTCCCTTCAGTGTGCTCCTGCAGCAAGATGGGAAAGGAGGCTGATGTTCTGGGAATCTCACAGGCCAACTAGCCTGGGTACTCATTGGTGAGCATAGACCCTCAGACCAGCAGAAGGTGAGGACTGGCACATACGTGGTCCTCTGACATTCATGAGTGCATCCATGTACACACACATGCACATGCTCACACACATACATATGCATATCATACACATGTTTTGCGTGTCATAAGCATATATCACATATTTGTCTATACATGCAAAGGTTTTTATGTTTTGTTTGTTTGTTTGTTTGTTTGTTTGTTTGTTTTTCTTAAGGATGATGGAATATAATGGCCGGCTTTGTGGGCTGGGAGAGGCTCTCCCTCTCTGCCTCAGGTCATTCACAAACTAGTCCCCTCCCTACCCATCTTCCTGGGTCCAACCAGAACTTCAAAGCTCAGGAAGTTTCGTGGAAGACAGACCCTGAACTGGACCAAGGAAAGGCTTCAAAGTTGATTCCTTACAGCTGGAGGCTGACTGTAGGGCTAGGCCTGGGTAGGACTCAGGACTGAAGCTCCCACAGGGAACATGGCACAGAACCCTGAGCAGTCAGGCTTCTTGTCCCATGTCAGATAGAGCTGAAAGCTGTCCATCCTATAAGTATGGGCCTGGCTGCAGGTAGAGTGAGTGAAGGCCTAGGATTGGGATAAAGGGACTGAGGCTCTGCCTCAAGGCTGTGACCCTCCCAAGAGCCCTCATCCCCAGCCTGTCTCAGCCGCTCCAAGGTCTGTGCCTTATGATAGAGAGCTTCCCTGGGCAGTGCCAGTGTTCTCAGCATAGCCTAGCTCCCTTTGAGGTCTCTAAAGTATAGTCAGGCCCAGAGCTGCCTTGAGACCCCAAGGGTATGGCAGAGGCTCCCCTGTGCCTGCTTCTACTCTGTTGGTACCATTTGTCTCCCATCCATCTTCATCCAGAGCCAGGGTGACCCTTGCCTCTGACCCCAGACCTCCATTTGAGGTTAACATCAGCCTACTGGCCATATCCCCAGGCCTGTTCCAGTGATATGCCCTCCCCTCTGGTCACCTTTCCCCCGTCTTGCTGACTCATTGTCACCCCTGCCCTTCTCTGAACTCTGGGTACCTTGGAGAGAGAGCCTTGTACAGCTTCAATCTTGTTCTGTTTTCATGTTCTGTTTGGGAGATGCCAAGAAGCAAACCCCAGGCTCACACATGCCAGACAAGCACCATACCCTTGAGCCACATCCCTGGACCTTGAGTCATATCCTGAGTTCCCCCTGGCTGAGGGTCCCCATGACCCCACATGGGTCTGCTGAGGCTGAGTAACTGCCATGTTCCCCAGCCACGTTGAGCTGCTCGGCTGAATGCCTTGTTTCCTTTCCTTCCTGGCATGTCTGTAAACTTTGCCGGGTAG